>OU342484.1:0-1200000 GCA_910589355.1 Parapoynx stratiotata | reverse complement strand
TATAAGGTGTTCTGCAATTTTCGCCATTGTATTGGAGAGGGCAATAGGCCGGTAATTAGAAGGATCATCCCCAGGCTTACCAGGTTTTAGGATTGGAACTATAATTTGTGACTTCCATTCTACTGGTGGGTAACCTGTATCGAAAAGCAAATTGACCATTCTTAAAAAGTATTCCTTACAAGATAAACCGCATTTCACCATGAAAGAGTATGGAATTCCATCAATTCCAGGTGCAGAGTCTTGTAATCCTGTTAGAACTAGCATTAGCTCCTCCATAGAAAAGTAGGCCTCCAGAGGGTGATTAGCCTGTGAGCTATTGGGATTGTATAGTTCCGTCTCTTCAAGAGTAGGAGCAGACAGAGGGGCAATTTTATCGCAGAAAGGTTCTAACCAGGAGTATGGATCATTAGAATTAATGCTATGATCCATTAAGGATCCCCGGAATCGTTTGATATTCTGCCAAACGGTTGTGGCTCGGGAAGAAGGTGACAATGATGAGCAAAAAGACAGCCAACCCTCTTTTTTTTTTGAGCTTAGAAGTCTGTTTGTCTCAGCTGCTACCCTTTTGTATTGAATAAAGTTATGCTCACTCATAGAGGACGCGTAAACAGATTCTGCTTCTTTGCGATTTTTGCAGGCTGTAGTACAATCTCTATCCCACCACGGAGGTGAAGCAATACGACTTGTGGGGGAGTTGCTAGTAGGGATGCTTTCATTCGCGGCAGAACAAATACAAGATTTAAAAGCAGAATACATCGAATTAACATCTAAGCTATCCAGCGGAGGGAGAGATTTGGAGAGATTCTCTGAAACCGTGCTAAATTTATCCCAGTCAGCTTGTGCAACCTTATATTTCTGTCTAGGCTTCGATTTTGGAAGGACTCTATTGTTGTTAGTTGGAAGCAAGATAAGAATTGGATAGTGGTCACTTCCATAGGTATTTGGCAGCCTTTGCCAAGAGAGGAGTGAAGCCATACTAGCAGAGCACAGAGAAAGATCTACAGCTGTTCTGGCGTTTTGTGACGGGTGTACTCGACGTGTTGGGGAGCCATCATTGAGGGTGCAAAGGTTAAATTCATCCATGATGTCCAAAAGCTTGAAGGAGAGAGTGTCAGAGAGGTGACATCCCCATATTGTATTATGGACATTAAAGTCCCCAAGTATAACAACTGGGGGTGGTATGTTTGACAATATAGATGCAATGTTTGTAAGAATTTCTGAAGATGGATGAGGAATATAAATAGAAATAAATGAGGTATTCATGGAACGTATGGCTACTATTTGAAATAAGTCATTGTGTGGTGGGAGTAATATCTGAGTGAAGGGGACTTTTCTAGATATAAATATACTTGTACCTGCTTTTCCATCAGTCCTATCATCCCGGAGACAGCAAAATCCCGGTAGCCTAAAGCTGGTACCGGGCTTCAGCCACGTCTCCTGGATGGTAAGAATAATAGGGTTGTATTTATTAATTAAAAATATAAGATCTGCTTTCTTCCTTCTAACACTACAACAGTTCCACTGAAGTATTGTTGTATATTTGACCATTGTAACTTGTTAGCTCAGTAAGTTTTTGTCTAATATTGTACGGTAACTCAACATCATTAAATCTTTTAATAAAATTAATTAGTGTAGACAATTGTGTAAAAAGTATGTCCATAAGGTTGTCATTAGGTTCCTCCTGATTTGGGTAGTTTCCTAAGGGAGGGCTCAGGGCGCAACCATTAGGAAAGGATGAAGGGGGAGTTGACACTAAGCTATTATGTGCTTGTTGGTCATAACCTTTGCTGGAAGCGGGAAGACGAGGGTGTCTAGGGAGAGTTATAGTTTTACGGTAAGCTCTTGATGTTGTGGGGATGTGTTGGTGGAAGTTATTTTCTGCATTAGATTGGGATATGGGAGTTGGTAGAGGAGCACGAGTGGTATCTGCAAAAGATTTTTTAACAGGTGCAAACCTGGCTGAGGCCTCCATATAGGAAACACATTCCTGTGACATGACTAATTTTATAGATTTTTGTCTCTCATGTTCAGGGCAAGAAGACTGAGTAGCTTGGTGGCTACCAGAACAGAAGATACATTTGGGGGTAGCTTGACTTAAACATGATTCACCTTCATGTGGTTCTGCGCAATTATAACACCGTGGCCTAGACCTACACTGTGATTTCACATGCCCAAAGCGGCAGCAATTGTTACATTGAATAATTAGTAGTTTATATATCTCTACTGGAAGTGAGTTAAAATAACAATAAACATGAGGTGGCAATGTCTTTCCAACAAAGGATAGGACTACAGTCTGTGTGGGAATCCAAACTGGAGACCCATTTTCACCAAACGATTTTCGATTAAGCCTTCTAGCTCTAAACACTTTTCCCATTCCGGACGGGGTTTGTATATTCTGTACCAATTCTTCCATGGACCACTCCACAGGAACCTCTCTAACTATGCCCATACGGGAAACATTATATGATGGAATATTCAGTGTGAAGTTATTATGGTCAATAGCAGGGTGGTCCATAAAAGCATTAGCTGCTGCAGCACTTTTAAACTCAACCGCAATCCGGTTGCGGCCGATACGCTTTACGCCGTCTCGAGCAATACCGCTAATTTTATTTGTATACAAGAATTTGCCAAATTGTACATGCCGAAGGATAGATCCCTGTGATGGGTCTGTTTCTTTTTTGGATACGTGAACAGTAAATGGTCCAATATCGTCATTAGAGTAACCATTTTTTCCATTCATAAATTCTGGTAAAATAAATGTACTCTGCGCTGATGCTATTACTTGAGCAGCCGAAGATTTTTTAGATGGTATAGGGGTATTATCAGAACTATTTTGTGTTCGCTTTCTATTTTGATTAGTATGGATCTGTGTGGTCTCAAATATATCCTGAGATAAGTCATTGGTAGCGTTACCGCCCCCGGGGTCCGGGGGATCGGTATCCATGTTTATCGTCTAATTAAAGGAAGTTTATACACTTACCAGTTAGTAAACAACAACACAAATACAATTAAAGCGGACAGGGGATAAAACTACGGGATGAAATGGGTCAACAGCTTTTAAAGAAGAGCTAATGCTTAGGAACACTTGTATCACGCACTCAACCCAACCTCCAAAAAAAAACCATATAGCATATAAGTCTTAATTTGTGTTTATCTTTCACTTTGACAGGCCGTTTAGTAGAAATTGCGTCAAAATTACAGCTGTTTATCGTTCCCCATTTTGTTATTTAGCATACTTTTCTTAAGGTTGTTTAATTTGACAGATATGTCACATTTCAAATATGGAATAGGGTTTTATGGAGACATTTTTCCATATACATTGAACATTGTCTTGTTTAAACTTAAATAGCGTTTTTGAATAAGGGGACAGTGTAAAAATGTTTCCCCTTCCGGCCGTGAGACAGTGTTCTTAGTTTCGGTTAGATATAATGGTATTTATAACATTTACCCATTGTATTGTTGCCTGATAGTTAAGGTTACGTGACGTAGCGCGATATACGCAGTAATTACTGTGTACGACTTCCGCGCACTGCTACTTCAGCTGCTGATAATATTTTATGTTATTTACTACATATAAACATACAATAAAACATCACATATCATTACACCTCTTTACTCGAAGGACTAGGCAGAGGTGTATACACCCATATTTCGCCAGATATGTAAGTTCCCATGTAACAGGTGACGTGCTTGTTGCCATGCGCCGGGCACAATGTGAGGCAAGATATATTCACAATCAACTGTACATAAGTTTTATTTAGTGGCACATGACCGTGGGTACGAGCCTGCGAGTCGCGACCTTTTGGAAGAGCAGTGCTTCGTGTAATAGGAATCAATAATCAGACGGAGGTACTGTATTTAAAAGTCTCAAGCGGTAGGCACCTTTATTTACCATTTTCTGCCGCAAGGCAGCCTCGGTTTGAAATTACTGGGTAGGTACTGTGTTTACATGTCAAGTCACAGATTAGGAACGTATCTCTTGCTTGTGGAAGTTGCAAGTAGATGCAATTCGCCATGCAGCGGGTATAACCTCGTATTCTAGGCGACAGCGGCCACGTCCACGTACCACCGTAAGTTCTGGCTGGGCAGTTCGACAAATCAAAAAAATATTAAGTTCATCTAACTCAACAGGCAAGTAATGTTTGTATAGATAGACCTTGCTTGGTAAATAATCAAACAATTTGTGTTATTGGTGTCTAAACTAGATTTTTTTCTGAATATTGCACCGCATCGTGCCCGGTGCATGGCAACAGGCTTGCGAAATGTAGGCGTTTTTTTGTTAATTTTCATAGCGTGGATTTAATCTTCATAATTATAATTTCCTAACACACGTAATTAAAAAATACAGTATAATTTATTTGTTATTCTAATAGAATTATAATTCTTGATTACATATCAAACTAGCTTGAACAATGAGACTATTAAAAATCTGTTGGTTACATTTATATTTTTCCTTGGTTTTTATTATAATGAAATAACTAGGCTAGAAGATTAATCTATGTAGAAATTTTAATATTTTTATGACGAAACGTGACTAATATAATTAGAGCATCTAAAAATCTTAATATTGTTCTCCAATAGTTGGAACTTTGCAAGTAAAATCAGGCAAAAACACTTTATTCTATATTAACATGTGTCCGGACTAATCCGAAATAAGAAGCTCCCAATTTCCCCGCCATTTTCGATAGAAATTTCTACCGGAATACCCAGTTACAAGTCCATGCTGCGGGGACAGGATAAGAAATAAGAATAAAATAAATATTTCTCTAAAATCAATAGAAAAATATCTCTGGGTAATTTCATACATACATACATAAGTCACGCCTTTTTCCCGCAGGGGTAGGCAGACAAAACATCCTTCCACTTGCTACGATCCCTGCATATTTCTTTCGCTTCATCAACTTTCATTACAGTCTTCATACATGCTCGGTGATTTCGGGTACTTTTCACCTGGCCCTTTTCTCTTTTATTATTTTTGATTTTTTTTTGACATTCTTAATCCTGAGATAAGACTCAGACTCGGACTCAGAGTCGTTCATTAACTTTAATGGTTACTTATGTTAAAAAATTGACACTTATTTTAATACGCATAAAGACGAATTTAAATTCGCTAATGGAACATTAGCTTAACTTGATCATAGAATAATTGACTGTGGTTCCGTCAATATTGGTCTAATGGCGAGCGTATAAATTGTGCAGACCTAACTTCCGAATATTCTCTACAGTAGGTTTATATTAGTTTACACTTATGTAATACGAAATGCTGTATGCTATAATACACGTTCATGTTTGTAACCTCTTGAGAATTGATTGCGTCATAGTGTTTTGGAGTACTTACATACTAATAGTTTTGAATGGTGGCGTGAGGCCGTCAGCTTTTTAGAAATTGAATATTAAATTGCACTCTAGAGGTACGACCTACGACTAGCCTGTAGTCACTTATAATTGCATATATCTATTATGAATTCATGCTATATAACTTAGTCCATTTCCATTTTATTATAAAAAAGAAAATATTTTTTACTAATACTCGTTCTCTGTCATTTCTCTCGGCGTCGATAAATAAAGTAACTAGGTAAGGAGTTGCCGTTACGACGCAGTACTATTGGGTCCTTACCTATGAAATTGGTGTTTTTATTCTGTCTTAGTATTTTTTCTGTAACTATTAAGATTCAGAGTATTCCAAAAAAATAATTACCTCGTCTAAAAACAGACTATATGTTTGAGCTCTTTTGATTTGTTTTGATAATTTGTTGTAAGTTTAATTGTGTTAAAATTGGACACGGACACAACTCTTTTTAAGTGCCTCCCGAATACATCATTTTATTTGCATTCACTTAAAAACGATAAATAATTTTTATGAAGTGTGATATTACACATATTGCTAAAGCTTGTCTAATCATACATGCCAAATATTATTATGTCTGGATTTGTCGTTGTGAAGAAAACTGATAAAATGTTAGTATGGAAAATGCAAAATTCTCCAAAATCTCCATACAAAACAGCAATTTCATAGGTAAGGACCTAATATATTTCCTGTGCCCTAATATGCTCCATACAATAAACAATAAAACTCTTTTCAGTATAGGAGTTGGCAGAAAACTCGTGAAGTTTTTTTCGTTTCGTAGCGTGTTTGGCTACCGGTAAACTAATTAATATGACAATGTGCACATTATTTTGATAAGAATGAAGATATATTGAAGTATTTGACGTGCTTATTTCTGTGCTTGCCTGTGTGAGTTTAAAGTAGGTACCTATCTTAACGATTTGCGTTACCATTTCCAAATAAATCCACTCGTCTTCACTTGTTTTTTCTTATTGACAGTCATTTGTTCTTTATACAATTCTAATGACCCTTTAGAAGTTTTTTGTTTCCAATATTTACAATGCGCAGATATTTTGAAAATTCCAGCTCGGCCTACTTTGCTTTACGTAATGTGACATGTCTTATGTCAGTAAGTTGAATACATACCAGCTGCGTCTGCGTACAAAAACAGTGCTTTCGTTCCGCTGACCATAGTGATGTGATCGTTCTGAATTTATCGATACTTTAGTTAACATAAAACTGATATTTTAGATTTTTTTCTATTAACGTATAAATTTTAATTAATTCTAAGATAATCAATGGTTTGGCGTATCAAAATACAGTGGAATGTTACTAGTTGTTATTATTAGGCGATGCTAAGATAGTCCTATCAATATGATTGCTAACACAACTAACAGTAATCATGTAATTAAGATACCTACATGATATGTCAGATGTTTATTACAAGAAGTCATTATTTAGATTTTTCGCCTTGCTGATATCTTGCACAGATTTTAAAATTGTATTAGTATATAATCTTTATTTACAACAACGGACAACTGTTTTTATTGAGTTTCTGCTAAAGTGTATCAATATTAGTATCAATTTTTGATTTGAAGTTTATAACCAGAAGCTTCGCGTTGTATTTGGAATATTACGAGAAAAAATTATATCGTAACGAGTATATATAGAATACACCAAATCATGTTTTCTCCTATAGGGATAAGAAGAGATTAAACTTCCAATCCAGGATTCTCATTGAAATACAACGAATTAAATTGTGAATTTCCTTGCTCTTGTATTTTCCATTAAAAATGATTTCACAATATTTTTTTAATATGACAGCTTAGCGTGGAAGCGAGCTTCACCTGTAATCCTCAACGACCGAGGAACTGGTTATCTTACCTCTGATTGCCGAAACACAACAATGCTTATAAATTTTTTATTATGGCGACAAATTTAGTTAATAAGGTGGTAGCTAGCCAGGCGGGCTTAGAAGCCCTATCACCAACCAAACCGCTCGGCTTCCACGCGGGAAGGGGTTATTCTGCTCAGAAAAACCCCTTCCCGCGTGGGGAATCGAATCCCGGACCCGATCTACACCTGGAGGTGTCAACCACTAGGAGGCAGTTGAAATTTCTGATAAGTCATCCAAGATAAGATCTCTAATCTACCTTCACTCCTATAATCTTATATCAAGTTCACAACAAACGTAATTCTGATAAAACAGCGAACTAATCCCTTGGAGATATAATTTCCTTTGTAAGATATCAGTTAACAATTTCCGTGTACATTAAATGGATAGATAAATGGACGTGAAATTTGCATTGTAATATTTAGTTATAAACCTTAGTATGTGTGTACTTTCCTTTGGCTCAGATTCTTTGAAGTTTTGTCTTATAAAAACTAATAAGCTGTAAAAATATTCTTTTATTTGGGATTGTCAGCCATTTAATGTGCTTTGTTATTATTCATTGAAATATTTATTGCTCTTGCTCTTTCCAACGACGTAACATCTCGATCGTACAGTTTTTGTAGTTTATGACATTTTTTAAATGTTGCTATGTAAAGGGAGGGTAGAAACATGCTGAGTTTCATGCCCGTTCCTCTCAGAACAAGGACTCCTGGTAGTTTTGTGAACGGATGGCGTAGTTTTTCTTTTTCACGAAATATTGTAAAATGTTTATGACATTCATAAGCATGCGCAAAGACACATCTAAACTGAATAAATGCTTTTGATTTTTTATTTTGATCGATATTTACTTCTCTCCAACACTATGATTTCAGTTATGAAACATCTTTGAGTCACTCTTACTATTGTTCGTGATTGTAACTTCACTTCTATTTAGTTTGAATTAGGCTCACTACTGAAGATCTACTGTTGCTATTATGTGAAAAATGTTTAAATACATGTTCGTGGTACAGCAAATGTTTGATAATAGCGTTATTGAAGCATGCCATCAGGTATGATAATGATATTTAGGTACATATAGAAATGTTATGAAAAGTGATGATGTCTATAGTGTATATACATGCCACTGTCCGGCCGGACACCATGAATCTGCGTCGGTCTGCCAATATCACCGACCGTGGAAAGCGAACGTAAAGCACACGGAGCTACCTACTCACGATTACCAGGAGCCTGAACATTACACCACGACGGTGGCTGGTGGTGCATTAACAATAACGCATAATAGTTAAGTTTTCGAGAAGGGCTTATCTTACCTACTGCTTAAGGTGCGAGTGTAAGAATTGGCTAAATTTGTCAGATACGCAGAATTATCAAATGCCAGTTACGCGTACTTGCACTATCCCCGACGATATTACATCTTCGTGGTCTTTTATCCCAGTCCAGGTGTGGTAGACACAAAATGTCTTCTTCCAATCTCTTCTATCACACGGTAGCACAGAATCCACTTATTTTCTTCTTACATCACACCTCACATGCTTCCTTGGCCTTCCTCTCGTTCTAGTCCATTCAGCTGCATACTCACCATTCTTCTAGCTATCGTTATATTTTCCCTTCTCGTCATATGTCCATACCACTTTAACTTTATACTTGCTGATACTCCTCATCTCTTAAGCGATTGGCGCTTCCTTAAAACTTAAAAGTTCCTCTAGAATGCGCGTTGAATACAAGTCGTTAAATAATATTAAATAATATCACAATGGATGTTCAACGTCCACATTGTTCTGTGCTGCGCACACGCACGCACATTATCTCGGTCCAATGTCCGAAGCTATCAGCTAGTGATTGGAATAGGAAGTTGCGTATTGTTTTTATTCCTAGAGTTCTGTTCAATAGATTTTATGTCGGATGACTTGTGTCAGAGAGTAGTTTAAATTTGTACTGTAAATACAATTTATGAATAAATATCGTGAAAAAATGATAAAAATTTCTAAACCTTTGTAGCTTTTGTTTTTTTTTGGGATTTTTAAAGAATTTTTGGGGGGACTCCTATCAAAATAAAAAAATATTTTGTGATTTGATTTACAGTTTAGATACAATGTTAATATGAGCACCACAACTATTTACAATAAACGTAGCACACTTAAATATTCTCCTATTTCCGTCAGTTGTTAAGTTGTTGTAATAATCATACAGGCAACTGTAATTTTGCGTCAAAAAAAATTGTGTAAAAGTCGTTGCTCTATCATAATACCTTACTAGATCTTCTGTGCCGTTAAAGAATTGATTACATGTTATTGAACCCACGACCGGAAGCCGGTAATCTGTGACCGTGGTTTCGCAATGTTCACTCAAGTAATGGTCACGCTAACAGTGACTTTGGCCATACTTGTCGTTACACCAATTTGAACGGGTACTTGGAGTTCGGTTCACACCAATTACTCAGCCCATTGTGTTTTTTGTTAAGTATAGGCAAGCGTTAGCCCACTATCTTGCCCGATGTCAATGACCACCATAGGGGTAAGCCAAATTAAGATCTTGGAGCAAATTGAGAAATAGAAGAAAGTTTTGAAAACACCTATTAAGGGGTTAGTCAATTATGTAATTAAAACTTTTTGTAGAAAATCCAATAAAAAAAAATCCGTAGGAAAGTGTGACGAGGTGTGGTGATTAACCCATCCTCCCACAATGCACTGGGGTAAGGGCAATGTTTTTGTGACCAATCTATATAAATATAATTCAAAGGTGACTTGACTGTCAAACGGGCTGAAATTCGGCATGCAGGTAGATGTTTTGACGTAGGCATCAGCTAAAAAGGATTTTGATAAATTCTACCCCCAAAAGGAGATGAATGAATGTGTGTATGAAACTTTGTAAATTTTAAACCGATCGGGCTGAGACTTCAAGAGAAAATTAAAGGGTTCCCGTGGGATAGTTAAAAAAACCATAGTAACCGCGGACGAAGTCGTGGGCAACAGCTAGTACAATATAATTAATTATGTTTGTTTGTCTTCCAATTAAATAACGACACTGTTGAAGAAGAGAATAGAGAAAATAGAATAGAACGAAGAAAAAAAGAGAATAGAATCCGAATAAAATCGAATCGAGAATAGATCGAAGTGGCGTGAATTTGGGGAGGCCTACGTCCAGCAGTGGACTGCCATAGGCTGACGACGACGACGACGACGACTGTTGAAGATCTAACAACACTCTTGGAGTGATCTTAACACAGATGCACCTCGTAAACAAAAACGCAAAAATTCCACTCAGTTTTCCTATGCGCGAAGGAAAATGGGTATAATTTGAAAACTTACTTTGTTAAAAGAACAACAATATTGATTTTTTTAAATTACATACATACATAATAATATAATGACGACTATTATCCCATAAGGGTTAGTCAGAGACTAGGCAAAAGTACCGCAAAAGCAGTCCACTGCCATAGTCCGCGCTTCACCAAACAGTGAGTGCGCTCAGTGTGACAGGTCGTGAGTGGTGGTGGTGAAATTAGTTTAACGGGATTTCATTTCAAATTGTTCTTTGTGATTTATGAGTTTATGACTTTAAGACTCACTAAAACAATGATTTTTTTTATTGAAATTTCGACGTGCGATTCCCGGTTTTTAATCCGAATCGATACTCTATGGCTCCTAAGAATAGACAGATTTCGCTATCTCTTATAGTTTCTGATTTCACTCCACAGACCCATTTGGATTGATCATCCTATATATCCATCATTGCTTATATGCTAGTTAAGTTATATGACAGCGTTATGGAGAAGTTATTTACCTAATTGCTTACGTCCTACTTGCACCTCCAAATCAACTGTGCTCATTCCCAAATTAATGTCAAGTTAACAAGTGATCAATAAAAATTGTGGCCATACAAAACATTGCACGTAACGGGTTTCGAACGCGAGGCTTCTACAGTTAGTCAAATATGGTCAAAACAACAATTTGAGGTTAGTGTGTGAACGATAAAAATGGACTCGCAAAAACCGGTCAAGCGAGAATCGAGCTTATGACTCAGTTATTATGACGCATTTAGATTCGGCTATTATATAATAAGGCAGACTGTTCTCTTTCACTTTTGTTGCGTAACAACTGTTAAGTGATAGCTTTGTTTTTTTTTTCGATATACATTGCAGCTTCACATGGTCAGTGCGTTGATCCGTAGTAATAGTTCACTCAATAGTTATGATCTAGACCAATGGCGTCAGTGGAAACACTAAAATGTTTATCGTCAGTTTGACCAATCTAAAAATACCACGTTTTTAAAAATCCTAAATAATAATGAGGGGTCACGCAAAAAATGGGCGCACATCTTTGTAACTTACACTTACGATCTATGCATGCATTATATTATAGGGATTTTAATTGAATACATGGCATGCATAAATCGTAAGTACCTATAAGTAACCAGAGATGCGCCCCTACGTTTTGACTCTTATTCACTCAAAATTTTTGAGTGAATATGAAGTAAAATAGTCAAAACAGTCTATTTTATGATAGAGGCATTTTGAAATTGCACCTCTATAATTATGTAGATGATTTGCCCTCTGGGCTCTTATGAAAGACCAGTGATGTGGCGTTTGGTCCGGAAGTCCGTATTGTCCGCATTTGTATAATGCTTACGTCCGTATTAGAAATCATAGAAATCGTGTAGATTTAGGAAGTAGTTTTTGTAAGAACTTATGAAATACACATACATTTTTAATTTTGTGATATATTTTTTTGATTTTTTGAATCTTTCTTTAGATTGAACGTATTAAATAGCTGGTTAGGTCTTGACTCCTGAAACAATTATTGTATAAATTTAAAGCCTAGCCAAAATAGCCTAGCCTAGCCATGGTGCTCCAAAATATCTTCTTTCTAATGCTAAAATCAACAATGAGTAATTTAAACTGTTTTCTTTCGCTCTTGAATCTCCATTCAATCTGTAAAATCGACCCATCCATCAGCCTATAGGCGTCCAATGCTGGACTATGATGCCTCCACCGATGATCTCCACAACGACCGCTCCTGCGCCGCCCGCATTCAGATTGTCGGTCCACCTCTTAGGGGGCCTTCCTACGTTGCGCCCCCTCCCCGTACGTAGTCGCCACGCGAGACTTTCCGCCCCAACGGCTGTCAGTTCTTTGACCAATGTACCCTGCCTACTGCCACTTAGGTTAGCAATTCTGTGGGCTATCCTCATTTCTGATTCAATCACCCAGAGATACTCCAAAGCCCTCTACATTGCCCTTTGAGTGACCGTGTATTCTTAGGAGGCCCATCTATAAAAATGCTAGTTTTTTTTCTAAGGTTATTGACCTTAAAATTACAGACCTTAGTTTAATGGCAATCAGACGAAAATAAATGAATGAATTATAATAATTCATTACTCAAGTAATAAATAAAGTAATTAACTTAAATTTAGTCAATCAAAACGTGATTTCCTAATCTTCTCCGTTGAAGTCAATCTGTACTCGGAAATCGCAAGATTTGGTCGTTGGGTTGTTAAAAAAACATTACATATCACCCATTTATCTGTGGAGGATTCCATTACCTATTTATTATACATATAATTATGGAAGTAAGGTTGAAAAAGGTGGGTGTAAAACGCACATTTGTATGTAACGGGAAGACTATGGAATCCTTGTATGTAAGTTGGATAAACGAAACTTCTCAAGTTCTCGTACAGGTCGCCGGTTCATTCCCGCGTGCCTTCAATACGCAGTTTTATTGGAAATAATTAATTCTTTTTTTATTTCTTTCTTTTCCTTATGATGTTTGTGTTTATTTATTTATGTAACCGAACAACTGGATACTTCTGGTCCTGAGGTTTCAAGCAGCATTAATGTATGCTAAATTAATATTTTATATATCTTTAAATATTTGTAATTTGTCAAAAAATGTGTTAACGTTCTTATAACAAGGCGAGCCGTCTACTTAGCCATTTTAGTGTTATTAAATTAGTTTATAGCTTTTTTATATTCTTTTTATGTATTGTAGCAACCCTGGCCCTATTTCCTAACTTTTTTTAATAAATACTGATTAGGCCTCTCCTAATATGTATTTACGAAACAAAATATTATAATTAACAAAACGATTCAAAGCAATTCTTATTACCATTATAACTTTGTATCGGTAATGTGTTAGCACTAAAGTTATTTTTTATAACACTAAAGTTTTACTCATGGTATGGTATGGTGACCTTGATGGTATACGTATCATGAAAAATAATCTAGATTTATTCACCGTAGACGGATGGACGCTTGCGCACCCGGGGCTTATCAATTGAAAGTGTATTATGCAAGATGTACCCACTTAATATAAAATCAAATATTATTCCCAACAAAATTAGGAATAACTTAGTATTATACGCGCCGAAAATTCGAAATATTTTGTTAAGTAACTCTTATCTTTCCTGCTATGCTAATTAATCCTAAACCCTTGCCTTGATCACCTTATTAAAATTTCAAATTATATATTCAATTTTATGGAAAAATTTGGACGTCCTTCGATGTCGCCAGCTTCGAGTTTTCGGGTTTTTGTAGGGGTTGATGTTTGTGTGACGAATACAAATATGGTCATTTGTTATTGCGTATTTTTATCAAAATGTTTTTTATATAGATACAATTATTATGTTAATGTATCCCATATATTTTATATAAGAGATATATCATAAGAGATGCTTCTCAGTATATCGGCACCAATATGGGTCTCTTTACACTTCGTCTGATTGTTTTTACTTTTGCCAATTTATTTTCATTGTTTAAAGAAGGCTCGACAAATAACTCCATCTCACCTGATGTTGCACAGAAGCAGGGTAACTGATACAATAAGAGCATATTGCGATTCTACTCTAGTCGGCCTGCGTAGTGCCTTGCTGGGCGGCATAAGAAATATATTTTTTTTTATTTTTAACTTCAATTTGATAAATTAAACTTCATTAGTTAGTATAATATTAGTGGAATTTATTAATGCCTCCACGGTCGTCTGTAATGCGTGAACAAAGGCAAATAACAATTAATGTACTGAACACACGAATATAATAAAACCATTTTATTTGATTGCTATGGGTATAAAATATGAAATAGCCCATTACTTTAAGCTGTTTGCGTTACTAAATGCTATTTTCTATTTTGGATACATAGTTGAAACTATGGATTCTTTGCGACATTCTTTTACGATAATAACTAAAATACATATAGTTTATTTTAAATATCGCTTCCCCTACACATTACCCGATGCATGGCAGCCATGAAGGTTGCAACGTTCCTTAAACACATTTTTTTTAAATCCATGATGTTAGCAGGTTTACCCCTGCTGGGGATCTAAACATTTGTAGCAAAATATAGTTTTTAATACCCCGAAGTCACACATAATATGAAGTATGTGTTCTTCTTCTTCTTGCCCTTTTCCCACTCTAGGTGGGGTCGGCACAACATTTCTTCTTTTATTCTCATATCATTCTTCACGAATTCAATCCATCGCTTCTTTGTTTTTCCTCTCACTCTAAGTCCATCCACACCCATACTAAGCATCCTTCTTGTAATGTGACATTATCCCTCCTCATCACATGTCCACACAACGCTAACCTAAGCTCCTAATCTTTTCAGTCACTGGCGCTACTTTCAAACTTCCTCTAATTTACTCATTCCTGATCTTGTCCATTCTTGTGACTCCACACATCCATCGCAACATTCGCATCTCATCTGAGTGCAGTTTTCTTTTGTCCTTCGCTTTCGTTGCCCAACATTCAGATCCATATCCACATTACGACAGTAACGACGGATTTCTAGATCTTGCCCTTAAGGGCTAATTTAAAATTAATCGATTGGTTGTCGATCTTTCCTTTTTGTTTACTTTTTGTTTATCCTATTTACGGACCACCTACCAACCGCTAAATGGTAGGTGTGTTTTGGACTCGCTCAGCTGCTCGCTGAGAATACCACGATCTAGCCGTCAAATATTGTTTAGCGAAGGTTCTATGCCCACACTGCGGTGTTGAAAGCGTCTATTGATTAGTGTGGTAAGCACTAATCTACATGGACATGCACAAGGCAGGTCATACTCTAGTTTGACAACCATACAAAACAATTGATCTGGTCTTAACATAAGGAATTTATGGTGTCTGCTTACCCCCAGTAAGGCCATACTTTAGCTTAACAACCATACAAAACAATTGCTCTGATAATAACATATGGAGGTTATAAAAATAATTTTAAGTTTTAAAGCAAAATATTTCAAAATTATATTACCACATGTTTCCAAGTACCAAATCTATGATTTAGAAACTAACTGCCTTGACTTCTCCCTTGTCAAATGAAATTGAACTCTCAAGACTATGTTCTTACAGCTGAAATGATATTAACGACTAAACTCAAAAAACCGAAATCCTTTCTAAAAACTTTACTGTTGTGTCTGGTGTGCTCGGTTTGCTAATTCCTTGACATTTAAATAATTTATTATTTATAATTATTACAGCACTTATCGGCAGCTCTAAATATGTAATATTCTGTTATTATACTTGTGTACTAATTAAAATTGTAGTTATGTAATGCTTCTTCAAAAAACATGTTGTTTGTAAAAGTATTATATTAAACCTTGGTTATGTAATACAGAGCCAAGATTTAAAAAGATTAATTTTGGAGTAAATAGATCCTAGATAATGTAAATAATGTAACATGTTTTTGATATTGCTGTGCCTTATACATTTCTCACCCGATAACCTCCACCATCCAGAACGATGTCAAACATAATATATTGAGATATTTTGACACGTGATACTACAATAGTAGATAACTATCACCATGAATATTATAAGCCTATGTTTGTTCACTTCTGGTCATAGACCTCCAAACTCAAACTCAAACTCAAAGTCATTTAATCAAATTGGTATCATCAAATACACTTTTGATAAGTCAAAACAAAATAAATTACTATTATCCAAAAATTGACAATATCACTACTTTTTTTTCGGCCTGTTCACTACCGGGAGCCCTTGTCTAGAGAAGATACAGGCACTCTGCAAGGGTTCCATCCTCCCTTTACATGAATATGTTCTACAACCTAATAAAATTTACGTGTATTATATACCCTTAGTCACAAATGTCAAAATTGAATTGGAAGAAAAATGCTCCAAAAGCGACGAATCAGAATCTCCCCCAATGATTTCCACCCTAGGATGTTACCCGGTCGTAGAGATTCCAGAGGGATCTGTGATGCGAGCCTGTGTTTGGCCGAGTGGCGGTCTCCACAAAAGATCATGATTGGGTTCCATTTAATTCCACTGAGATAGATCTGGCATTTAATTACAATGCCATATCAGATTTATCTCTGCAAAAATGAATAACAAAGCTAACTCTTAATTATAGTCAAAAGTATCCAATTTTTTATTTAAGAATGCTTCTTGAAAGCCTGCTATTAGCGGAATCGTTCTTGAGGAACGTTTTTATTTCACCGTTGCAACCGTAGTTTGGTTAATGTTGGGATTATATTTAAAATATTAGGTCCTTACCTATGAAATTGGTGTTTTGTATGGAGATTTTGGGGAATTCTGCATATTCCGTTTTCTTCACAACGACAAACCCAGAGATAATAATATTTGGCATCTATCATTAGACAAGCTTTAATAACGTAATATGTGTAATATCACACTTCATAAGAATTATTTATCGTTTTTAAGTGAATGCAAATAAAATGATGTATTCGGGAGGCACTTAAAAAGAGTTGTCTCCGTGTCCATTTTTAACACAATTAAACTTACAACAAATTATCAAAACAAATCAAAAGAGCTCAACAATATAGTCAATTTTTAGACGAGGTAATTATTTTTAGGAATACTCAGAATCTTAATAGTTACAGACAATACTAACAGAGAGAAAAAAACATCAATTTCATAGGTACCCAATATCATGACTCTAACCGTAAATAATTATGAATCTAATCTACAAACAAGATAATCATCACATTCGCATTTTTACAAAATAGTACATAACAATCCATACTAATATTATAACTGCGAAAGTAAGCTGTCTGGTTTGCTTTCACGTCAAAACTACTGAACCGATTCAATTGAAATTTGGTACACAGATAGTCTAGAGCCTGAGAAAGGGCATAGGCTACTTTTTATCCCGATATACCTATGGGAACGGGTACCGCGCGGCTGTAACCGTCGTTAACAATATCTGCCACCCGAGTTGGTATTATGTGACATATTCCGTCAAAATGTAATTTCATTTAAATTTTTTAAACTTCTCGGCATTGTGAAATAATGACACGACAACAGATTTATCAACATGACAACATTAAATCAGATGACACTGTCAAGAAATATTATTTTAATAATTAGAGGTTTTTGTTCAACTATTAACAATGAACATCTTGCTAATAAGGTAGGGATGTAATGAGCACTTTGTAAAAAAACTATGCAGGGCTAACAAACTCACAAAAAGTTTTTGTAAACTTTAATCGGCGTTAAATCAATAGGCACGCGAACGACGTCGCGGGCACAGCTAGTTCATTATAAATTGGTTTACAATCTACATAAATTAATTAGATACAAACGAGATCAAATAATTATAAAGTCAAAAACAATTATTGCATAACTAACAGCGGAAGATATTTTTGTTTTTATACTATTTGCATTATTTTTCTATTATGCATACGATATACGCACACACTTGTGTCAATTGTACAGTTGTTTGTTGTGTTAAAATCCGGTTTTGTTTGCAATTCTGTGCTAAATATTAATTTTGTTTGATTGTTGAGTTTATTTTTCCTGTTTTTATTTTATTTGAAAGAGTTTGGAATTACATAACAATTAACATACATAATTATTTTTAAATGTACCTATTTACCATTTTAAAAAGCACTCCAAAAATCTATACTGTCGTATAAGTCACTCTATAATTCACTGGGTAATTGTTGATGCGACCAGAGCCGACATTATATAAATTGTTCTCTTACAATTTAATTTACTTACAAAAAAATATGAAAAAAAAACAAAATAAAACCAATAATAATAACATTCAATACTGATATTTGATTTAATATTATATGAAAAGAAAGGACTCAAGCAGACGCATATCCACATTAAAATTTGATTTTCATTTCAATTTTCATAAATTTCCTAAATAGGAATTTTTTAGATTTTGTTTAGTATTTTAGCCATCGCGCAATTCAGGGTATATTGTTTAGATGTCTTAGATTAGTCTTCCACTTTAAAATGCACTGAGACATCGGGACAGCCTTATTTTCAATGTTACGCTCTGTATGATTTTTTATTAAATTTTTTTCATACATAATATCATCACACTGTTTTCCCGAAGGTGTAGGCAAAGTAGAGAACACCCATTTCACATAAGCGAGACTCTACATAGGTAATAATGTTGGTTTTAACATCTGCCTACCCCTTCGGGGAACGAGGCGTGATATGTTGAGTCTCTATGTGATAGCCGAGCTTGTTTTATGCACCACACACAGTGTAAGAAGATGCTTATAATAATATAAAGGTGTATTCAAACTCAGCGGGAGACTGAACCTTCAAGTAATTTTCCCTGCCTTACGAAATTTTGAACATATAAAATTTTAATATTGTTTTTGGCTTTTGCTCACGCGTCTGCTCTACGGCTCTACAAGAAGCGACCTTCAATTATGTTCTCATAAACCAATTCCATCGTATTCGATTGCGTCTACCGCACCGAGTTCGAGATATCCTCGCGTCTGATCCTCAGTTGTGGTCATACCGTACACGAGAGCGCACGTGGCCTTGTGTAGACACTACTAACGTTATCAAAACAATCGATATAAAACTCGATTTTGTGTTGTTGTGATCAAAATCAAAAGTGTTCTGTTCAGTGCTTGGTTTATTCGGATACTGTCTTCGGTAAGTTAGGATTAACTTTTCTTTGTTTCAGTTTGTGAATCATGGTATTAGAATTATCAGATAAAGAACAGTGAATGCGCTGTGGGTGTAACTTTTGTTGATATTTTTAGCCGACGTAATTGTATTTGATCTTGACTATTTCCAAGTGTCTCCTATTGAGTACTAGTCTCTATTAGAGTACTAATGAGTGTCTAATAATGATATTTAAAGAAATATAATGATTAGGTGGACCTTTTTGATAAGGTGACAGGTCGTTATATCATTATATGGGGTCGGCGCAACATGTCTTGATGCACCAAGATATTTAATGTTTTATATTCATATTGAATTAGGGTCGTATTTAGATTACTAGTAGTACACAGATTCGTGGGCCTCAGTGCAGATTTACTTACGTCCGACATACAAAGGTTATCAGTGTTTTGGTTCTATATTAATATTTGAGAGCCCCGATATAGAACAAAGCATTTAACAAACCTTGGCTTAAAATTCTACGAAGAATAAATAGATAGATAAAATTCTTTATTGCAAAAAAGAGAGCACAAAAAATAAAATCTTCGTTTTGGTCGTAAGTTTCTAAAATGCGTGTATTTTCATATTTTTTACCTGTAAAGTTACACATTTTGGATGACAAGTTTATTTTTAACATTTCTCAGATCGTATCTGTTAGGATGACCCGACGTACTCGAAAAATTGCCAACAGAATATTTTTATTTTGTTCAGTGTAGGACTTTTTAAGTAATATTTATAAAGATGTACAATTGTTGAGTTTTGTATACGTAATTAATGTGTGTCCTCAGTCTATATACGTCCCACTGCTGGGCACAGGCCTTCCTCATGGAGAAACACATAAGGAGTAAAGGCCGTAACACCACCACGCTGGCCCAATGCGGGTTGGTGGGTAGAAGCAGTCGCAATAGCGACCGGGACCAACGGCTTAACGTGCCTTCCGAAGCACGGAGAAGCTCGAGATCACAAAGTTTTGGTCACCCATCCACGGTCTGACCATGGCGAAGGTAGCTTTGTTTTCAATCGAAAGTCAAAGCATATTAACCACTACGCCACCGAGCTCCTCCTTATGTATTATTGTAATAATTATAGTTAACAATGTGTGTTTTATATTATGATCGCTGATTAAAGAGTGTAATCGTGCGTCAATACTGGTATTATCAATAGGTATACTAAATTTATTTTACAATTAAGAAATTATGCATTTCACAGTATATTCAATATGATAATCTCCTAAACGCATATTGTTGCCACGCAGAATAAAGTTTCAAAGATTTTGTAATTTTAGTGCAGGTAAAGGAATGTTGTGAAGACAACGGATGTAACCATACTAAATAGTCCAACCACTAATCTCAAAACCATTTTGCGGTAAAAATCCCAAACACTGGATGGATGTTATTTTCAATAATGAAGAATAATTAAATTTTGGTAAACATGTTTCACGATGTTATTCACGATTTTTCATTTGACCAAACCCAATTTTTGTTTGGCTAAATGTGGTGTTAAGGAACACAGTGCTCCTTAAACTCAGCTTACCCCTTCGGGGATTATAGGCGTGATTTTATGTAGGTATATTTAACCAATAACCTACCTATCTTTCTTAAAGTACTTATTTAATTTTGGGTTGGTTGGCGTATTATTTGTGGATCTTCATAGCTAAGTGGAATATTAGTACAAGGGCTAGTATATTTATTTTTTTATTGTGGTGGTTAAATAGCAACTATTATCGTTATCCTTTTAACATAGGCCACCCCTACTGCACGCCGTCGCTTTTGATCCTTGGCCGCTCTGACCCAGCTCTAAAAAATATCACAAAATATTTAATCGCCATATCTGTACCGTGTTGGTCCGGGACACAAAAAGAATGTACCAACTGGTTTTCTCGCCTAGCATGTCGTAAAAGGCGACTAAGGGCGTATTGGGTACTGGGTCTGTGATCGTGTAGGCGATGAGCTAGCCACTTCTTACTACTCTTTCACGATTTTTCATCTGACCAAACCCAATTTTTGTTTGGCTAAATGTGTGTGTGGAACACAGTGCTCCTTGGACTCTGCCTACCCCTTCGGGGATTATAGGCGTCATTTTATGTATGTATGTATGTCATATCTGTCTGAATTTCCCAAGAGATAAGCAATAATGTGAACATCGATATTTCGCGTAATTATGTTTAGGGGTCCTGCATAACTATGGCGGTGTGGGTGATGATTATGTTGTTTTTATGTTTAGGTTCAAATCTGGGGTTTGGGGCAAATCTCGTTCCATGCACCGATATGCGAATTCCGTGTTACTATACTACACAGGGTTTCGGACATCAATAAATTCTTAAATTGCATTGGTCTTATCTCATCCTCTCTAATGGCGGAGACCTGCGTACGCGGCCGATTTTGCACATCTGACAGCTAAAGCATTTTTGGTTTACTACTACTGTCGCTAATCGAAATTTGTTCGAATTCGTCCTCAGTGGCATAGGCGGGGGTTGAACCGAACGGCCACTTCTACGATTAAGTCAAAGTAGGTAGGTAGGTTAACCTACCTTACGTAAATATGCCAAAACTAGTTGTATATATTTTGAATACAATTATAAAAAATCAGTACGTATAGACAATATTCAAATTCTTTAGTACGTAGATAATTAAAAAAAACGATTAATTATCAACTACTATGATTAGATAAATGATAACCTATGTTTATCATAAATCCTTGATCAATTTGCGGATATTAATTATGTTTTTATAATGTGACATCGTAATAGTTTTTATCTGTGATTTGTGTGATAAAAATATTAACACTAAATTGTATAGTCATTTTATTTTCGTTGGGTGATTAGCTTTAGGATCTTGCATACTGATAACTTATTTTAAGGCCCATCCCATAAAGTCAAAAGTTTGTAAGCTTATTTTGTTTGATATTTTTTACCTTTTTTTATTAAAGATTTGAGTCAGTTTTACCAAAATCTCGACTGATGAAAAACAACAATGTGGTCTAAAGCTGGCTTCCCACAGTCGGTGAAATATGGAATTCATTCATAAATCTGCGCCGGTTGGCAATATCACCGACCAGGGACAGCCAGCTTAAGGTGGAACACGCAAACTCAAATAATGCTCACTCTTGCCTTGAAAATCTTCAAATATGAGAGCAAATAGACAAGTTAACTATGGTTTATTTATATACCAATTAGCCTAAGGCCTAAACTAGAGCACTGTATATTTTGTGTTATGAGATCGAGGATAACGAACATGCATAATTTATAAGAATACATAAAAATTTGGGATTAGAATTCAAGGGAATTGTCTGTTAATCTACTACCTAATTTTATAAGTGTGTATCTACAAACTATAGACTAAATCAGACAAAAAAAATTGTACTGTATTTACTTGTCTGTGTTATAACAAAAACATATTGTCGATAGAGAATCCATTTATATTTTATTATAATAGTCACACAAAAGGAACACATAATAATCATAAATGTAGATAGTGATAGTTTATGTAACGCGTCACATAATAGAGGTTATTAAAACTCGAGCGCTGTTCCAAAAACGAGCTTAGGTGTTTTAATATCAAGATACAGACGAATCATTATAGACATTTCTATATCTATATTCGCACATTTATACACAAATTGAAATTAAAATAAATAAAATATACAGATTTATTTATCCTTTTTTTAACAAAAAAAATTACACTTACACATGGATCTAATACTTTATTTTTCTACGTGGGTTTACAAGTGTCGACTATTTACTCAATTAAGCTCCCTAAATACTTTTATTATGCACAACCAATTTTAATTTCAATCATGTGTAATAAAAGTATGTCAATTATTGTCAATACATGTTCACCTTGGGATCCTAATTCGAATAAAAAATGAGTGTGGGCTAATTAGTAATTATTCGAGATTTATATTAATGTCGGTGTACGGAAAAACTTTTTTAAGTTTATGTATGCACCGTATGTTTTTGTATACCTTAATTAAATATTGTTAAAATAAATATAAATAAATAAAAATAATATGGTATTGTGCAGCTGCGAACTAGCTAACGACGGTAAAATCGAGGCTCAGCGTTCTTAAATACAACATTTTAACATGCGTAACAGTATAGAAATATCTCTTTAAACCTCGTGTTTTCATTTTAATAAGTATTGTATAATTGAAATACATGCCTTTTCAATGAATCCATTGAAGGCATACAAAAAATTTAAACATATCAGTACACTCCGAAGAGTGTATTGGCGAAATGTAGGTGACGGATGAAATGTGCGTAGAGTATCTATACAAAAATATGAAGCAAACGATAGCGCGATTTAACTTCGGCCAGCGCCATCTAGTGGCGATGTGCCGAACTATATTATAAAGGGAGGATTACACTTGCTGACTTTTTTAAGCGCGATTGCGAATCAATGGCTGTCGCCTGGTAAAGATAGTGTTTATATCAGCTTAGATTTATAGATAAATATAAACAAATTTAACTGCAAAAGCACATGTCATAAAATACATAACCATAGGTACGTTAAGATATTAGTGGGTTTTAATAATAATCCAACATCTTTTGCCAATTAGGTCATATTGGGATATTATTAAAGGTATAGTTTAAATAATAAATTTTAAGAATTCATGGTAAAAGTCCATGTACTAATAAAATAAAAAACATGAACTTCAACTAAATGTCTCACTTTCATTAGGGTTTTCTCAATACAAAAAAATTATTAATTATTCGCCAGAAGATCGATTAGGTATGTCTTTAAACACAGATTAGAGAGATTATGGCTATCTATAATATCGAACCACAAATTCTTTGTTTACCTTTTGTCTCAGATCAAAATGGATAGAGTATAGCACTTTTATAGTGTTTTTATATCTCTTTAAACGGTTTATAGGAAATATAAATCTGAAGCTATGAAGGTTACTAGTAACTACGCGCTTCTCGAAGTACTATAAACCGAGGTTTATTTTAGTAATGGCTTATAAATTTTTGCCACAATATCCATAGTTATTTTCCGCGTATGTCATTATTGCGTTAATTAAAATTAATACAGCATCATTATTATAATTATAATGTCCAACTCACATTCATGAATTTTAATTAAACTAAGTTCTTAATTAAATGTTTCGCAATTTTAAATTGCAAAAATTTTGTCAAACTGGTTTTTTTTCATCCCGCAGTTGTCCTATTATCTAAACGTAAACGGCCCATCTTGCTTTCTTCTTTTGTTCTCCTCTGTGAATAAGCCCAGCATCCACTTTCTTCTTAAGATCCGGAGTTTTGACCTACTCATCCCGCTCAAAATATATCTCGTTGGAGTCGTCCGACATGATCAATCTCATATCTCATTCCAGATCCTTTGACATGCTCATTTGTGTGCCGGTAAGGAATTCCATACTCTTAGTGCTCAGGCAGACTGGGCACGCGGGCGCGGTGCGGGCGCGGCGGTCCGTAGTCGCGGACACAATAAGATTTCATGTATTTGAGTACGTCGCGGAGCAGCTCGGTGGCGTAGTGGTTAGTACGCTTTGGCTTTCGATTAAAAACAAAGCTACCTTCGCCATGGTCAGACCGTGGATGGGTGACCAAAACTTTTTGATCTCGAGCTCCTCCGTGCCTCGGACAACACGTTAAGCCGTTGGTCCCGGTCGCTATTGAGACGGTTTCTACTTAGCTACCCGCATTGAGCCAGCGTGGTGGAGTTACGGCCCATACTCCTCATGTGTTTCTCCATGTGGAAGGCCAGTGCTCAGCAGTGGGACGTATATAGGACTGAGTACGTTCGCGCCGCGCCCGCGTGGTCTGGCTGAGCACATACTTTGCAAATGCAAAAAAACCGGTTAAATCCCTTAGTGATTGATGACAAAGGAGATACCTACTAATTTATATCCTCCGTATACATATCCTCTACAATCTTTTGTCCCAAACCAAAACGCCGGTATTATTGTATTACCCACCTTTTATTAATGGTAATGTGCATCGAATATTAATTTTACTTTCAAGCGCGCCATCTGGGCTACTAATGGCACTGTTCCAAAACTGTTAGAACATTACCAGTCTTAGTGTTAAATTGTTGAGCCGTAGAATTGAAATAATAAAATTTATGAACGATGAAATATGACAATTTTTCCATGGAAAATCAAGTCCTTACATCTAGTAATTGTAAAGTACAAAAGTAAGTTTCATTCCAAATATTTGCTAACTCAAACATCGTTTATATATCATAAATTTAATTAGAAATCCCTAAATGTTAAAATCTGAAAGTCCAAATTAATTTACATTATTACATAAAATAGCATGGGAAATCCTAATCATAAACGTGAATTCTGACCACGTTAGTAAAGTAGGATTTTGCGTCAAACGATGACAAAAAATCAATCTTTTATTTTTTAATTTAGTACAAATATGGTAATTCTACTATATTTGTAATATGTCCCGTGTTGTTAAATTGAACAGTTCTAATAGAGATGGATTGATAACGATTGGGCCGCTGATAACTGCATGAAGATGTAATAAATTAATGAGAAAGAATTAAAACTTCCAAAACTTAATATGTGTCCTGTGTATAACATATATTCGCTCCCTATTACTTAAAGATTGAAATATTTCAAGCTGTTAGGGGTGTTAACACTTCTGCCACCGTCTTTTTTACATATTACAGGTATACTCTTAGCCTTTATCTCACCTGATGGCAAGTGACGATAAGGCCGAAGGTGTAAGCGAGCTTCTCCTGTATTCCTCAACTACAGAGGAACTGGCTATCTTACCTCTAATTGCCGGAATATAACGATGCTTAGAACATTGTTATTATGTCGAATTTAGGTAAGACGGTGGTGGACCAAACCGAGCAGAAAAACTTCTGCCCTCGTGGGGTAATCGAACACGGACCTCCCGATCAACACTCTGTAGTATCAACTACTAGACCAGAGAGGCCGTGAACAAACTCGTTTATACTGATAATGTAAGATAATTGTACTAGTTATTTTTTACAAGACTATCATCATCAAATGCACGCCACTGCTCTCGTTCTTCGGCCATCCTCGTCCAACTCCAGCCATTTTTTTTAAATTCCGTATTGTCATCCCAAATTGTCGCAGGGCGTCCCACACTACGTTTCCCGAGTCGCGGTCTCCACTCAAGAACTTAGTTGCCAACGGTCGTCAGCTCTATGGCTAATATGACCAGCCCACAACTATTAAACTATTTGCAAGTTATTGAGAGAGTTAAAAAACTTCCCGTTGAGCGGCAGCCATGCTTGAACCCGGCCGGATCTTGCAGAAACTGTGACAATAATTAATTGCTAACCTCATTGACCATTCACTGTATCGGTTTGTGTCCTACACGAAAAGATTCTATTTTATTGATTAGTGCAATGAATACTATTAGGAAAGTGCTTTTGTGTTAGTAACGAACTAACAATTAAGTAAAATTTTACTTACCTTCCTAACCTTACTTTCGTATAAATTCCTGATAAGTTTGACAGGTAATTCCATACATATTCTAGCAATGTCTTTATTAAGCGTGCTTGTAGGTTATACAATGAAAGCAAAAAAATATCAGATATTGATATATTTAATTGTTCTATTGCTGAGATAAAGAATAAGTTTTGTATTTTGAAAGATGCATGATTACCTAGATATTTATATGGTTTTTTGTAAGTTTATACTCGTTAGTTTCGTTGGTAACGTTAGTTTTTTATTTATATGGCAAATAGTGAAACTTCAAGTCTTTATAAATGTCTTTTTAAATAAGCAATGATTGTAAATGACTGTTTGTTTTCCAAATAAATGACAAAAAAATCTTCCATTTCATAATTTTTCAGTGGGGTTGTGGCTGGGTGGCTGGAACCGTTATATTGACTCTTCGTTACATTAAGTTTCTTTGTTTCTTATCAGCTGTCACCAGTAACCCTAGAGTCAATATTGTCAGTCGTTCAGTTCCGGTCAGTGCCTTCTCACTCATCTAAAGCGGCTCGATTCGCTGTTATGAGCATTACGGTCAGTAGTCCTATTTATAAGACATCCGCCTTAATAGGATTTTCTATCATGTCATAGGAACACTGCGTTTAAATTCATCAAATGTGATACCTTTAGTAGGCATCAAACTTGTGTGAGTTGTAAATTTTTCGACTAACATTTCAATGTCTACTTTGTCTCATTATTCTTCAACGCACATGAAAGCGCAGCGTTGGTAGACCCGGTTGGTAGAAACTCACATTTTGGCGAAGGTCGAGGGATATGTTGCACGATGCTGGCAGCACCTATTAGTAACCTCGAAAATCTTTGGGGGGAGACTGAAAGTTGTGGATGTTTTTCGGCTTATAGACATTATAAAAAACGACAAATGTTTAAAAGTGTCACAACATCTTATGAAATCACCCATGCAGATGAGTCAATGAAAATTCAAAACCATAACTAAACCATATTCAGAAATCTTTATAATATGAGATTGTGAGTGAATACAGCTTGCAGCCCCTTGCGTTATGCATATTTTATAGTCTTAAATAAAATAAAATAATTATGTATAATTTTATAGTCTTAAATAAATGTCTTAAATGAAATATGTGTAGCTAGTCCAAGGAAAATCTAATTAGGTTAGATAAATATTTAAAGTCACTGCAACTTGTGAAAGTGTAGACAATAAATGGTCATTACCAAGATCAGCTGCAGTTGCATGATACTTTCTAAGGCTAATGCTGCGCGGGCGCAGTGAAAGTCACTCCTCCGGTTTTGGCAATACGGCAGTAGTTTTTAGTGCGCTTATGGTGTTTTTATTGCATAATGTGACTCGTAACTTTACTGTTGGACTGAAATTGTAGAATTCTGGGCTTTTTTTCACATTATCATATCACTCTCCGTGTTGGTCCGGGACACAAAAATAATGTACCAACTGCTTTTCTTGCCTAGCATGTCGTAAAAGGCGACTAAGGGCGTATTGGGTACTGGGTCTGTGATTGTGTAGGCGATGAGCTAGCCACTTGTTACTACTCTTTCATAATTTTTCATCTGACCAAACACAATTTTTGTATGGCTAAATGTGATCTTAAGGAACACAGTGCAACATGACCACGGAACAAAAAACCGACCCTTACTCGGTTAGCGTTATTGTCATTAATAAATTTTAGTTCTCATAGATTTTATATGTGTTAAAGTTCCATCTTATCAGTTATTCGAGTTTAATGACCAAGACCTCAATAAAAACTGTTAATTGACATTCCAATCTGGTATGTTTACTGTACAATTAACACATGGATGTGATTTTTATTATTCACATAAACATTGAGTTTCATACAAAATAATCTCAATATTTCTTAACGGTGTTATTACTTTTGTAACCGTTTCGCACCCCTGATGAGCTTGCAGCTGATTTTTATTGATTTAAAAACGTTAATATGTAGTTGTTATTTGTTAGTATAGTCGAGTTCAAAAATATATATGCACCTTTGACAGGTGACAGTCTTTATTCCCTTCCAATAAGAGTCATTTACTATCAAACGTGTATACATATTTTTGAACTCGACTGTACCTAGTTTACTGTCTGAAACAAATGCAAATATCACCGTTCTACTTATTTCGTGTTTTATGAAAAATTTGCTTACTCTTAAGTCGAGTGAAATATAGAACATGACTCTGAAATTTTTATCCGCACTTACATTTTCTTTTTTGATGAACACTTTATTTTTGTCGTGAAATATAATTGAAATTTAAAACAAAAAAAAGTAAAACACGTCAGTCATCCTCACATATCACGCTTGCATTGTGCCTCGTTTGCCGCCAGAATTTTATCAAAAAGAATTCTTTAACAATAGCCTCTTAATAATTTAACATCTGACATAGGTACCTTTATTATCACGCATGGGTCCCAGAAGGTTCCTTTGCGTTCACTGCATTTCCAACATCTTGTTCAAACATTTTTTGGACATAATATTGGGTCCTTACCTATGAAATTGGTGTTTTTATTCTGTCTTAGCAATTTATCCGTAACTATTAAGTTTCAGAACATTCTTATAAAATAGTTGCCTCTTCTAAAAATAGACCATATATTTGAGCTCGTATTATTTAATTTGATAATTTTTTGTAAGTTTAATTGTGTTAAAATTAGACACAAAGACAATTATTTTTAACTGCCCCCCGAATACATCATTTGATTTGCATTAACATAAAAACGATGAATAATTTTTATCAAGCGTGTTCACACACATATTGCTAAAGCTTGTCTAAAGATACATGCCAAATATTATTATCTCTGGATTTGTCGTTGTGAAGAAAACTGATAAAATGTTAGTATGTAAAATGCAGACATCCCCAAAATCTCCATACAAAACACCAATTTCATAGGTAAGGACCTAATATAAATCCTTATTGAAGCCTCCTAAGAAGTCCTAAAATATCTCTTTTAAACTTATAAAAAAACTTCTAGACTAGTGAAAAACGGTTGACATCCCACTTCACTGCAGCAATATGCGGTTTCGAAATTTCAACTTTTGAAGGTTTCCCCAAGGTGCAGTGTCGCAATGCACTTGTACGCGTGATTACAGGTTATTAACTAGTTTACGTACTTGTTGCAATTATAGATATTTAATTTTGAAATAATATCCCTAAAGGTCTAGTATTATACCAGATACAAGTACCGTATCAGCTCTTGACCAATCACTGACCTTTCATCCCTTGAGGTCCCATGTAATATTTTTACAGAATAATATATTGGGTCCTTACCTATGAAATTGGTGTTTTTATTCTGTCTTAGTATTTTGTCTGTAACTATTAAGATTCAGAGTATTCCTAAAAAATAATTACCTCGTCTAAAAATAGACTGTATTTTTGAGCTCTTTTGATTTGTTTTGATAATTTGTTGTAAGTTTAATTGTGTTAAAATTGGACACGGAGACAACTTTTTAAGTGCCTCCCGAATACATCATTTTATTTGCATTCACTTAAAAACGATAAATAATTTTTATGAAGTCTGATATTATACATATTACTAAAGCTTTGTCTAATGATACATGCCAAATATTATTATCTCTGGTTTTATCGTTGTGAAGAAAACTGATAAAATGTTAGTATGGAAAATGCAGAATTCCCCAAAATCTCCATACAAAACACGAATTTCATAGGTAAGGACCTAATATTAACATCATGCCCAGGATGCCCATTGCTAGACCAAGCCCTGAAGATTTGGATAAAGATCGGTTAAGTGAAGCTTCCAATTCTCTCTATCAAATCTCTCTATTTTTACAAGCTTTTATTTAACTTGCATTGTATGTATGTATTTTCGGGTAAAATCTTGCAACTCAATTTCGAAGCAGATATCTTTAACCTATTGAGCTGAAATTTTGCATGCATGTGTAAATTGGATGACAGCGCAATATTGGTATGACTTGGAGTTGATCTGATGATGGAGCTGGAAGGTAATTAAACGATAAAGTTTCCAGTTTGGGTCCATCAAGTTTGAGCTCGTTTGAATCGCTATAAACACTAAAAAGTTAAAAATAAAACAAAAAATAAAAAAAAAATTAAAAAACAAGCTTATTTACTTATTTACTTTACTTTGTTAAATAAAAGCGTGTTACAAATTGATGGAAGATTGAATAACATCTTTTGCAATCACAATGTAAATAAAAGCTTTGTTTTTTTTTTTAATATTTTTTTATTTTATGTTTTGTTGCTAAAGCTGCTAAAGGCTAATATTTGGCTTACTTGAATATTATGGTAAAAATAAATACCCATTGATCGAGGCTTCCAACCTTTTCCAAAACATAATCCCTCAAGACCTTCAAATTTCAAGTTATGCCTCATTACAATTAATCAATAAGACCTTCAAATTTCAAGTTGTGTCCTTACAATTAATCAATAATGCGATATAAATGGAAAATTATACTTCAATCCTTGTTTGACGAGGAAAATTTTACTGGTTTGCTGTTTTGTGATTGTGATTGTTTGTTAATTAAACCTTCTTGTGGGGACCCCTCGGGGGGCTGTGATGTTTTTAAGGGTCTAAACCTTCATCACAATAATCTTTAATAAATTGGTCAAGTTTTTAGACATGCAATAAGTTATGATTTATTATTGTGAGTTTATGATGTCATTTAGTGGTCGAGAGGTTGACCGGTTTCCTGACCTGACTCACAAAATCCTCGCATAAATATTATACATAACTTAACAAATCTTCACACCACTGTGCCCGACGTTGTGTGTTCCGGCAATCAGAGGTAAGGTAGCCAGTTCCTCAGTTATTGAGAAATACATGTGAAGCTCGCTTCCACCTTCTGGCTTATCGTCATTTACCATCAGGTGAGATGAAGGACAAGAGCTTACCTGTCATATTATTATGTAAAAAAAATATCGCCTGATGTCAAGGTTCCTATGAAATAGGATGTTGACTTCTTAAGAAATAACTTAAAAAAACGTGATTTTGGAAACCTAGGGGTCAGGTTGTATTATATACCCGTACTTATTTTTTATTCCTTACTATATTTATTAGGACCTTTTAATAAAAACCATGTAAAATGTGAGAATTAACGATGGATCGCTTGCGTGATGAAAGATATTAGAATAAAATGAGTCAATACTTAGTTGACGATTGTAGAAGGAGAATGGAAGAATGCATGTAGACCAAGAGTGAGAAAAAGGCAAAAAGAGACTGGGACCTATTTAGACTATAATATTTTTATAAAACAGCTTCATTCCGATATATGTATGTATAAAGACAACTTACTATTTAAAAAAAAAAAATTCTCTTCTGTGTTGAAAATAAATCGTATGTCAAAAATCTCCATTTTTTTATCGCTAAATTATACAAGAAGGCAAGCTATATTTACGATTTATATTGATTTATTGATATAAATTAAATGATCATTCATCAAGTTTATGGCTTTACTTGTTCCGCGGTTATATCAAAACAAAATTAAAAACAATGAAACATGCTTGTTTATAACTAATAACAATAATATTTTGCTTGTTATACCGAACAAAATTGTAGAACAAATCTGCAAGTTTAAAATAACAAATTATGACATACGAGTATTTTTATATATCAGTCTTTCTATTTCGCGGATATAGACGTGATATTTAAAAAAAAACAGTGACATTAGACAGTTTTTTTACACGAAAAATATTTCTTACAAGTCATAATATGTAAACATAAATAAATATAATTGTCGGTGTGTTGGGTTAAACTGTAAGCCGGAAAGAACAATCGAATATAAATAAATATATAAAACATGCCTCTATCCCCGAAAGGGTGTGCAGAGGTGTTAAATACCGAAACACTAGCTTATAGTCGTTAATGTGTAATAGTCGGTGCATTAAGAGTTTTTGTCCTTGAAAACTTTTACGCCATATTTTGTAACTCTTAGAGGACGTAAATATTTTTATTAGTTCCTTTTTTGTTTTCTACGCCCACCTTACATTTCCTCGACGTATAGTTATTTTACGATGATCTCAAAGCAAGTGTAGTAAGACCCGGCGCTTGCGCCGATAGTCAAAGTCAACTTGTAATTGCATAACTTTTATACAACTAAAGTTATATACTGTTATTGAATCATTATCTAACCCTCTGCTGCCGGTCAATGACCGGCATTTACTTTCCTTTTCGATTATTAGTTATTATTACTAAGGCTTTATAGTATTGAATGGCAAAGTGTAATTGTAAACATGTTTTGCTTATTTACTGGTAGATTCAGATTCAGTTCGGAAACATCCCCCGCTGGAAATAGAAACTTATATAAATGTCATAATATAATATATAAATGTCATCATCGTTGTCAGCCAGATGTCCATTGCTGGACATAGGTATCTCCTAAAAGACTGACACAACAATCAGTACCGCGGTGCACAAATCCAGCGGCGACCTGTAACCATTTTTCGGTAGTCGAGTCTTAGCAATAAAGAAATAAGATACAATAAAAAGAGAAATAGTTCCGTTACTGTAGGCCTACGGACTAACTGTCAAAGTTGCTAGAATTCAATCAGTTCTTTTACTTTTTTTGAACTCTGTAAAGTTTTTTTATAAACTTGTTTTTGTGTGAGCTGACAAGGTACAATACACGGTAGGTTAAGTGGGTTCAGTTTTTCTAAAATTGGGTTGTCTAAACATACAAATATTATCGCACGAAGAAAATTGACAGTTTTTTTTATGTTAATGAGCGATTGACGGTACAACCAAGTGTTGATTGATCAATGTTTGAGTAGTCCAGAAATTTCGAGTCATCGCTGTTTGCTTTAGACGCTCTTTCCATTGCTAAGGTCAGCAACGCAACTATTTCCAGGCCAAAGATTTTGAGCAACTACACTATAGCTTTTCAAGACTATGTGCTCTCATGTCTTTGCCTTACACTGGTCTTTATTCTTTGACGTGGGAAGAACACTATTAATGTCTGCAAGATGTGATTTCCTCCTGGGCTCCGATCGCGCTAAATATGTACGTGTTTACCGCAACCAAATCTCAGTCGAAAACGAAAATGACCCATCCACATTCCAGGTGTGACACGAGGGAACGCGAGTACGAGAGTATGGAGCGTGGATGGCCAATACGTTTTCGCATATAACTTGGTTTTTTAGCGCGATCGAAGCCCCGGCCCTATATAACCAAAAAACCATAACCAAAGAAAAAATCCATAAAAGGATGCATTATGAACTCTCAGAAATGCCTTGAATGAAGCCGCCATGCCATCTTCAAATGTTCTCTTTACGTATTTTAAAAGTACATAGCCATAATTGATAAATAGTATTTCAGTACAGTGGGCATACTAAGCCTTCAATTATCACAATTGTAGGCTTAGTATTATAGAGTCAATTGTCCTTTAACGCCCTGACATAGTCAACGCTGACCTAATCAATATTTTATAAATTATTTCAAACATATATTATACGAACAAGTTTGCTGACGCTACTTTTAAAATTAATACTTAATAGTATTTTTTCATATCTTTGTATTTAGAAAGTTATTCTGACGTTCAGAGATGAGTATGTCTGCATTGTGACGCTCGAGCTGCGCGCTGGCTATTATGCGAGTGAGGTCGGCAATTATTTTTACTATAAGAATAATTGTCACTTGCGTTGACGATAGAATGATGCTCTGAGGCTGTGGTTTGTGTTATAGCGATTTTGTGGTAACTCAAACGTGTTTTTCCTTTTACGGATTATATAGCTTTATTGTAAATAAATCCTTTAAAGAACTAGTGGCAGCGGTAGCCGAGTTGGGAAATACGGCACTACTTCAGTTGTTGCGGGTTCGATTCCACCGCCTGTACCTACAGTTGTTTGTTAATGTCGCTTGCCTCACATTGTGCCCGGTGCATGGAGACAGGCTCGCCGCCTGTTACATGGGGACTTGACATATTTGGCGAAATGTGGGTGTTACCACCTCTGCCTTCCCCTTCGGGGATATTAACTTATGTTATAAGAACTAGTCTATTGGCCAATTAGGTTCTAGGGTGTCATTTTAAGTTACTATGCGTTTCTGGAAAGGGATTCTTCCTTAGGCACGCTATTACTGACTTGTCTAGTCCATGCATAGGTCTATGTCCCTTAACGTCTTCTTATCTCGCATTGATATTATCATCATAAACCTCACTAGTCGTAACACAGGTTTGCTGCGTGCATTTTTACCCATCATTTTCGTGGTTATATAATTTTTTTTTTGTGTAGTATTTACCTACTCGATTAGTGGGAAGTCTGATTTTCCTTAGCAACATATTTAAGTACCTATGTTCTCAATTAATTATCGTGGAAATTTTTGTTGTAAATTATAGGTATTCCGTTTAGGTAATAACAATTTATATGTATAATTTTTGTATAACCAGTTCTAGGTTAAGGTCGAACCACTCAAATCGGTAATTTTTTTGTAATAGGTATATTTCTATTGCGAAAAATTGCTATTCCTAAAAATACTTACAATTTAATGTGATAGAGTTAGATCCCAGGGTCCCCAGCTAAGATGATACTGATGAATTTATAAGTAATGGAATATATGGGATGGATTAGTACTTTTATTGGTTTAAAGTGTATGTGTGCGTACTTGTAAGTGAGTGTCAAGACATATTAGTATGGATGAACGCAGTATAAACTGAACCCCTGTAAAGTTTTTCAGTTTCCATTTTCTTCTTACGTTGCAATCCACTCCTGAACATAAGGCTCTGCCTAATTGTTTTGAAGTGGTTTTATTACTTGTAAAATACTTGTTTGTAAGATAATCAAGTAAGTGTCACAATAAAACCCGCAGTAATATTTAGGGTAAGGATGTTATAACGCAATTTTTTTAAAGTTGCAAAACACCAATAAATTTATGACTAAATTTGCCAGGCGCCACTATAAAATCATAATTCAATTAACATGCAAAATTATAGTTTCATTAATTAATTTACATTAAATATTTCGTTATTACGTCATAATAGTATTAATAATTATTATTTATTATTCCAGTTAATAGTGTCTTGTTAGAATTAATTGATTGTGCAACGGTCTGATAAGAGACTACCTTCATAAGACCTTGTGTTTGACGGTACACAAGGATTTGGTAATGATTTTATGTGTGAACCTTGGTTGTGGTCGTCAACACTAGATGTGGCTCAATCGGGTTAATTTGGAATATTTTGAATGTTGTAAAACTTTCATTGACATGCTTATGTGAAGTAAGATTTAAAGATAGAATAGAAAGGTGTGAAATTAGAACGTTTTTAAGGAAAGCTAGCTATAAAAAACAATATTATTCAGTGTAAAGGCGATTTTTAACATAACCTGAATTAAAATGTTAGAACTGTGTTTTTTTGTTATTCATCAATTGTTCAAATACAGAGAAATAGTGATGTGAAGTGAGAAACCACAGTCAGACGTTGGACAAACCGTTTGACAGCCACTAATAAAAGCCATTAGAAAGCCAGGCAAAAGAATTTAGGTACATGTGAAAAGTGGAAAACAACAGGTAACAATTATATTCTTTTTTGTGTTTTAAAACCACTTTTTTGTTTAACGTTTAAGCGAGGACATACATTATGCGGTATTTAACTGTATTAATTACAATTTCTAAAGTAATCTCTGCTATCCAATATTTTAGTATCGAAGCTCGAAAAAAAGATAGTTACTACTTGTTGGTATTTTTACAGAACATTGAAAATACGTAGGTTAATCATAAAAAAATTGAGGTTAAACTTCTACAGAACAAAAAAGCGAAGCGCAACGATTGAATAAAATTTAATTACACGTTTAAATTGATTGTTTGTGATGATCTGTTACTGCCCGATTACAAAGGTAAAACACCTCTTTATAATTACACATTCTTAAAAATTGAAATATTAGGTCCTTACCTATGAAAATGGTGTTTTGTATGGAGATTTTGGGGATGTCTGCATTTTACATACTAACATTTTATCAGTTTTCTTCACAACGACAAATCCAGAGATAATAATATTTGGCATGTATCATTAGACAAGCTTTAGTGTGAACACGCTTGATAAAAATTATTCATCGTTTTTATGTTAATGCAAATCAAATGATGTATTCGGGAGGCAGTTAAAAATAATTGTCTTTGTGTCTAATTTTAACACAATTAAACATACAAAAAATTATCAAATTAAATAATACGAGCTCAAATATATGGTCTATTTTTAGAAGAGGCAATTATTTTAATAGAATGTTAAATATATGGTCTATTTTTAGAAGAGGCAATTATTTGACAAGAATGTTCTGAAACTTAATAGTTACGAACAAATTGCTAAGACAGAATAAAAACACCAATTGGTTTTTTTGTTTCTAAGTTGTCAGAAATCTACATAGTATCTCCTGTCTCTTCTATTGACATTTAGAGTATTATTTAGAGTTTGTATCTTTAATAATGACACAATCACAAGCTTTAGATTTATTGTTAGATTGATGAATGAATTCATAAAGGTACCTCTGAGTTACATATTCACGAGGGTTGAAAAGCCTTGTAGAACCTATCCAAAATAAGGATAATCCCGGTTCTAAATTTATATACTATAACGTTCATAATATATACCTACTGTGTTGGTTTTAGAGTGACACATAAAGTCCTATAGCCTAAAATGACGTTGGTACGTAATCGTATTCACGCATTTATCCTGGTGAATCAGAAAATTTTAAATACAGGAGATACAAAATATAAAAATAATTGCGATTGTCATAACCAACATCTCTCTTTGAGATAAAATCAATATAATTTTCATATTAATGTGGCCAATTATACTTGCAATATCATATCACGATTCTTAAAGCCCCTGGAATAACACTGAATACCGAAACGCAATTCTCATCCCGTCTATGACGTCAATGCAAGTTAACGGCATAAAACCTGACCTGTACGCAGTAACCATCAGTCGACGGTTATTTATGAAGTCTGGAGTGTAGGCCACATTACACTTGGTTACACTGGAATCGTTTGATGTTTCTTAAAAGTTAAGTTTTTACAATGATAACATACATAAGGGTGCAGAGTTGAGCTACGTCAGCGATGCGCATGAAAAAAAAACAAAGAAAATAAAATACACGTGAAACGCGCCCCTAGCGGAAAGTATCAGAAATCACGTGTGAAAACGAGTTTTTTAACGCAACTAAAAAGTAAAGTTTTTTTCAATGATAACTTAGACTAGTTGTGCTGTGGGCGGCTCGGAAAATTACTTCGGCAGACCCCGGGTCGATCCCACGAAAGGGCAAGGACGGTATATCGGGGAGTTTTAGCGTGTATTCTGGGCTGCCGCCGAATGAGTTCCACACACTTCCAGCCTAGCCAGCGGTTTGAATTTATCCTCGAAAAAAATGGGGTGCTGTGGTCCGCAGTGTAAAACAAACTACGAAAAGAGATGATACGTCGTTTGTTTCGCCCGCTTGCTAGCAATGTGGCCTACGCTTCACGCACGCACCGTAAAATTGATTTCGCCGGTACTGATCTCAAGGTTTGAATTCGTATGCCCTTAATAACTTAACGGCCCTGATATTAAACAGCCTTATTTTTGATTTACATGCTAAATTAAAAGCTTTCCGTCTTTACGGTTCGTTATTGATTATTGGAAAATAATTTGCATCACCTTTGTTTACATCGTATATCTAGCAGTTTAAGCATTGTCTTTCGGAGAATCATGCATAATTTCAGACTGCCCTTTATCATGATATATTATAACCGCCCTTTACTGTTATTGTTATGTAATAATGGGACTTGTATTCGTCTCACCTTTACACCATAAAGGTCTGTATTACCATTATTCATTCTAAATTATAATCTATGTATCGAATTTATTAGTCGTGTTTACACCAGATTAGTAAATAATTACTATGAATTGACGGTCAACTGGTAGCGGTCAGTCACCCGAGCTATGGATTCGAAAGGTCCCGGCTTTGAAATGTTTGTGCACGATGGCAGTTTTAGATAATAATGCATTAGTTGTATAAATTCTCGTGTAAATATATTCGTCATCTGCTATTTATAACACAAGATCTTTGCGATTCGTGCTTATAAGGCTTGAGATTAAAAAGCGTCTTCAAAACATATCGGTGCTGGAATATTATTTTTGATTACTTAATTTTGTCTTATGTGTGTATCTACTAAAATATACATAGCTTAAAATTCCGCGTCATCATTATGACAGCTGTCACAGTTATGACATTTCAATTCAATTGTTTGTTCAGTATTATTCCATACACTGATGGCTTTGGCATTTTAAGATTCATGTGAACTTCATGTAAGGAATTTTTTTCTTCACTTTGTTCTTAAAATGTGTTTATCTGTGTTTATTGCAAATCGATTCCTAGTTTACTGTTTTGCGCAGTTTCCTACATAACGCAACATTACTTAAAATGTTCCCTGTTAATTCTGTTGACAGTTTTGTCATTATATTCTCTTGTTTTTTTCCCATTAAATGTTAGCTTTCGATGTTATCTTAATAATAAACATTACTGGTTTTTAGTCAACATGAGGCTGTCGCCTAGCAACGTCAATCTAATTAATCTCTTTCTTGATGGTTTTCAAGTTCAAGGTCTTTTGTAAAACATTAACTTGAAATATCGCTCGCTCATTTCGTTTTAATTTATTAATAGTTCTAGATCTATCAACTCAAACGTGATGCTTAGATGTACCGATTAATAATGATCTAATAGATTCATCAGTTCATAAAGAAATAAGATAGATATAATTTCCGGTGCGATACGAATCAGCATGAATCAATATCAAGTCTTTTTTTAGCTACACAGCGAATAGCCGTGTGCTGCAGTATGTTAATGGTTTATTTTATAGTTTTAGGGTATGAAACACGTTTCTAAAAAGTTGCATATGGACGTAGAAACTGTTTGTTATTGACTAAAAAAGATTGTGCTTTCACTAACATCTAGGATGTTTTATAAGAAGAAACATTTCTCTAGAAAATTTGAGTTATTCTATAAATTTTAGGATTTGCTTAATACCCATCTGTGAGAAGAGTGTAAAATATTTTATTATATCATAGTTAAGTTTCTATCTGTACAATTGTACATATAATAAAACTGTAGAGGTCGAATGTCTGTACATAGAAAAAAAAATGCTTAAAACCAAGCCAGGGGGATGTAAAAAGAGGGAAAATGCTATTTTTTATTTTATTTTTTGTTTCTCTGTCTAATTGTCTGTTTGTACGGGCTAATCTCCGAAATGGCTGGACCGATTTCAATGAAATTTTGCATGGTGATATCCCTGGTCAACATCTTAGATAATTCCGGCAAATTAAAGGGTTCCCGTGGGATAGTTTAAAAACCATAGTAACCGTGGACGAAGTCGCGGGGGCAACAGCTAGTTATATCATAATTAAGACAATCAAGTGAGTCACTATAACTGCCAAACAAGTGGCAAAAAATATATTGTGTTACGTGTTAAGCTAAGTGTCTCTTAAACTGAGTAATATTTTTCAATCGTTGTTTTCCGAACCACAGCTTCAATCAGTCAGTACATAATCACCACATCACGAGCGACTGATGATTTGAAACTGGGTTGCTGTATTGTACAAAGGTCATTAACTTTCTTCCTTTAGATATATTCAATTCCCATGGTAATTGCGGCAAGATATCTGAGATGTCTGGGCCATCTATGAGATTCTTGGATGATTCAATTCGCTATCTCCCAATGATGCAGTAGTCCACTTTTTCTCTATTAAAATTGCGTTATAAGTTACCTACATTTAAAATTGACCTTAATGACTTTCTTGGAATGGATTTAATTCTATTTGTTATACTTAAAATATCATTAGAAGTTCCTTTCTGCTTGAAAAAATGAGGCTTTGAGAAGGAAAACTGACCTTTCATCCCGCTAGATGGCGCATGAAAGACTGTTCTTTTTAGCTGTCATAATATGTCAAATCGTATTGAGTTTTTGATAAATTTTGTAAACATCTCATGATTTGTGTTTATTGCAAAGATTACTGAATGGCTTGAAGAATCCGTTCCAAAGGACCCAAATCAAAGAAAGACTTTGAAAATACTTTATGAATCAAAAATCTTAATGTTTTACTGAAATAAAATTAGAAACTCCTGCAGTTCTTGCAGACTAACTTCGTGACAAGATGCCCAGTATTGCCCAGTTTCGACTATGTGTTAATAGTGTTAAGCCAAAAATGTATTAAGATTATAATTTGAATGTATTATAAATAAATAATGTGATATTTAGCATGAAGTAAATTAGGATGTTTGGAACATGAATTGTTGTTGTGAATATGAAAAATAAGTGATGTATGAAAGCATCGAATTGGCATTGATGTCTTTGAATTCAGTAGAGGGCCAGCAAAGATACGAATGGTTTTCTTTCATACCAAAACTCAATCCAAAGTTCATGTTTCAACCTTATTCCTCTAATCTAAATGAAAAAAAAAAACTATATCTTTACACCGAAAATCACAGAAAAGTCGTCATAAACAAAACATTACCTAAAATATTTAGGTAATGTTCCGAGCTTTTAGTATTGCTCCTCATTAGATTTTATGATCTAAAAAGTCTCAACTGTATTTAGATCAGAATATTATGACTTTGTCTCGAATGTTCTTAACTAGAATGAAAGATCTGAAATAAAATCTAACGCTGTTGACTTAGGGAATCCAATGCCGTTATAAACTTTGGTAGAAATTCACAAGAACATGCCATTTTAATGTTATTTCGGAGACTTTGAACGTAATCTAACGTAATCCATTGCATAGCTAAAAATAGCACCATCAACTTATTGAATCCTGTGATTCATGAATACACGTTTTGTTATATTTATGAACGTTATGTGAATTGTAAACAAATTCAATGATTTTTTGTAGTTCTTGGTATCAATGAATCAATTCCTTTGCCGTTATTATAGTTGTAAATGGTGAGTGGATGTGATTGTGTTGTTTAACCAAAACTTGACACATAGTAAAACAATTCACACCTTTGGAATAAAATTCTAACTATATTCTTCTAATAAATAGTTGAAAATATGCAAAGTAATAAAAAATTCTAGAGTCCTTAAATGGTTATTTATAGGTGAAGAAAAAACCAAGCCTAGAAACCTTATTAATACGTGTAGTTATAATAAATGTGTTCTCTACTTTCCTTAAATAATGGGAAAAAGACAAGCAAACGTGAGTTAATAAAGGCGTGGTAAAAAGTTTTTACCTATCACCCTTCTGTACGTTCGCATTCGCACAAGTCAACCTAGCCAAACCTAGATCATCGTTCATCTTTACCACTATGAGAATTCACGGTGGTCATTTAAGTGACTTTACAGTCCACACATAATGGAATTCATTGATCTTTCATATAAAAACAAAACCAATACAAAACCTCACAAGCAGCTGATTTAATTCAATTTCAACATCTATGCTTGCTTATTGATTAATGCATTCAAGTGTTTGTCTAATAAAATTGTACTTTATGCAATATTAACTAGTTTATGAGAATCAAGTTTAAAGAGGGATAACACTATAGCTAGTCATGATCTCTTTTTAGCTGGATGTGAAGGCAGGGGAGTTCAGCAGGAAGTCGCTAATGGCGTAATATCTTTAATTCTTTGTTTTTTCGGAATCAAAGATATTAGGTCCTTACCTATGAAATTGGTGTTTTGTATGGAGATTTTGGGGATGTCTGCATTTTACATACTAACGTTTTATCAGTTTTCTTCACAACGACAAATCCAGAGATAATAATATTTGGCATGTATCATTAGACAAGCTTTAGCAATTTGTGTGTGAACACGCTTGATAAAAATTATTCATCGTTTTTATGTTAATGCAAATCAAATGATGTATTCGGGAGGCAGTTAAAAATAATTGTCTTTGTGTCTTATTTAAACTTACCAAACTTACCAAAAATTATCAAATTAAATAATACGAGCTCAAATATATGGTCTATTTTTAGAAGAGGCAATTATTTTATAAGAATGTTCTGAAACTTAATAGATACGGACAAATTGCTAAAACAGAATAAAAACACCAATTTCATAGGTAAGGTTTCATATTAGCCATGTTGGATCACGTGAATGACCAAAATTATTTTGACTCAGAGCTTTGTCCTTTGGATAGCACTTCAATCCATTCGTCTCGGTTATTATTTTAATCGTTTCTACCCACTAATGAATCATCCGCTTTGGATAATTTTTTTGTGTTTTGGTCTGAACTCCGCAAGTACTTAGAGGTAGATGATGATAATCATTGACATGACAGCAGCATAACGTGCTCACGTGTTACCCACAATTGTGATTACTTTTAGAGGAATGTGAGTCTTATTTTCTATGTCCATATGCAACAAATAGATTGGCTTCAGAGTTAAGACCATTAAAAAATTCTTTACCTTCCACCAGTCTTTAATCCATTACTTGTTTTTTTTTTTACACTAATTCAGGTGCACTTAAAATAATAATACTTGTGACCTATATAACGATAATGGACTTTCTCTAGTCACACAGTAATAATATAACTGTCTGCAATGATGTTTGACAGTATAGCAAATAGAGTACTGTTTACACAGCATACGGTTTCTTTTGCACTTTCATTATTCTTGACGACCTCCGTGGTCTAGTGGTCTGCATGCCGGTCTCAAGGCGTCACCATCTCGAGAGGTTCTGGGTTCGATCCCCGGTGGGGGCAAATGTTTGGGTGATGAATTTTCAGGCACTTGTTCTCCAGTCTTGGATGTTTATATATATTCAGAATATTCATATGTATTTATCTATTAAATATATATTTATCCGTCATCTAGTGTCCGTAACACAAGCAGCATTAGTTGCTTAAAATGGGGCTAGCTGAGGTGTGAATGTTTAAAGATATTTATTTATTTATTATTTGCCATAGAAACAATATGTTCAACATCAAAGCTACTTTTTTCGCAATTGTCCTACATCTTGTCTTTGTCGTTAGTTTGTATTTTTCCAATACATATTTATTTTAATATTAGTAACATATCTCACCAATCATCCTTGTACGAAATCAGTTGAGTATAGAGAGAGAGGAGGACCGAAGAAGAGATAGACAGATTGTATGTTTGATGAAGAAGAGAGTGGTAATATAGATAAGATAGTGACAGAAGTGCATCCTCCTCTGAAGATGAAAGCGTGCTGCTGACTTTAAATAGAATGAAGAACAGGGCAGGAGTAATTAATGATCTTATCAGCACTGTTACTCTCTAAAACGACTCTCAGGTATCATCACATTATTAACTTTAATTTTGTCTGCATTGAATATTTTTGGGGCATTATTGGTAAACGATAGAATAGTATAAGATAAGCAGTATAAGATAAGATAAGAGTATAATATAAGTTTGATATAAATAAACCCAATAGTTTGTCGCAAGACTCTTTACGCTCACCATAGCTGTCCCTCTCAAGGCCTAGAAAGGTTCCTACATTTGGTGTATTGCACAAACATGCCTTATTTCCTTCACTCTCAGCATGTTTTTGTACACGCGGTGAATCTCAGTAACATTAAACACAATTTGGTGTTACGAAATAAACATCGACGCCTCGTAAACATTCCCTTCACGTCAACTTGAGATTAAACATATCTATGACCTTAAGATTAAAAGATTTGATTTAACAAAATGTAAACAAGTTAATCTAAATAATAAAAATATAATAAAATTGGTAAGCATAAACCGTGTAAACATTAAAATGTTGCCGAAATTGTCTCGTTTACAAAACTATTCATTTTCATTTTTATTGTAATAACTTTAGTTTAGGAATGTAAATTAATCTTAATTTCTTAATTATTACAGAAAATCAAGCAATTATAACTCAAGCTAGAAGCTATGGAAAATTACAAGAAAAACTATTTTTAAAAACACCTTTTGCATCTTTCTTCGATCGTGATAATTATCTTTTTTCTCAGGCTCATTATTTTAAAGAAATCTGATATGAATTGACGTCTTCAGTTTTTCTGTATCAATACAAACAGTATTGTTAATCTATCATTGTTCCCTTGAATCCACGGTTTGGTCTACTGTAAAAAAAGTGAAACATTAGACCTTATGATACCATTATTAGATTAAAATTATTACATTTGAGCAAAGCGTAGATAAAGACTCATACTAAACAGGAAGAATTTTATTTCCATTACTGTACAATGCGGAATTATAAAGAAAAACATTATAAATTCTGGTACACGAAAAACTATTTACAAAAAGCCTGACATTGGTTCTGTCACCAAATGGGATTTTCCTCAATTGTCTTCCTTGTGTTCTTGAACCTTAACACTATTTGTTGCTACAATAGAATGATTTATTACTCTAGAAGGTTCTATTGACATAGACCGATGATGCTAGTACTAAGGGTGAGTTTTTTGATCCATAGGCTAACCTAACCACAATAGTTAATTCTAGACCAATAGCGTCGATGGAAACGCCAAAATGTGTGACGTCAGCTTGACAAATTGTTAAATTTGCGATGAAAATTCAAAACAATATACATCAGCTGTGCCGCCAGCCGCCATGTTACTAATCCCAGCACCATGTTTTATTTTTATTTTATTTTATTCGGATAGCTAACAGCAATATTCAATAACTTAACATCTATATTAAAAACTAAATGACAATAAAAAGCTATCACAAATAGCAATGTTGTGGTTAAATTGTCTATAATTATTTAACTTTAGTTACATTTGAAAATTCGACTATTGGACAAGCTGTTATATCACGAAATCATACGTTTTCGCCATTGATCCATTTTAACCTACTGGTCAACCTGACCTGATCAAAAAGCGGACCCTAAGCCGTGACGAGTTTTTTTATAAGTCAGTAAAATTGTGGGTTCATAATGTCAATTCGTAATAAAATGAAAATATTTATACGTTTACTGTGAGGATAATGGATTGTTACTTGAATGCGGAAGATAATTTATATTTCTTATGCTAATAGGTAAATAAATATTTTCATATTTTGCAGTGTAATTTTTCATGTATTATGTTATTAAATTAAAGAACTCTACAAGTTCTTAACGTGCTTGCTTACAAACTAAAAAAGCTTGAAAGAGCATCTGTGTTTTAGTCTAAACTAGTCTGAAATAATTGAGCCCCTTGAACTGATATCGATCACTTTTAGTGTCATTGGTATAATTTAATGTACGTAGAACCAATAGGAATAGATGTAGAGCTATGTAAAGTAATAAACATAAATGTGGACTTTTTTAAATCTTTTTTTACGTCGCCTTAGTTATCATTTTAATCATACGAGTATTTTAAGGCAACGTGCAGCGGTAGCTGAGTTGGGACGGACAGCTCGTTCGAGAGGCCGCGGGAATCGCGGGTTCGATCCCACCGCCTGTTCCACTGAGTTAAAATAAAATGTATGTATAGTTGGTTGTGCATATCGATTGTGCCCGGTGCATGGCAACAGGCTAGCCACCTGTTTCATGGAGGCTTCAATTATTTTCCGCACTTGATAAGCATACGAACTTGGTACATAATAGGTTTTATCAACATTTTGTATGGTATTTAATTTATACTAAGCTCATAAAAATAACATAATCAATAATCTCAATGGTAATGAGAATCGTACTTAAGTATTTGTTTTTAAATTAATCATCCACAAAGAAGTTTAAGCTGCCAAGAATTTCAATGTTACAAGTGAAAAGTTCCTATGTGTGTTTATGATGAAGAATGAGTAATGAGGGTTGAAAACGAGGCTGATCATCGATAACCCATGATTTATGGACACAACGCTAGACCCGTTAGTGCTTACCGTGGCTAGGTGGGACCAGTTAGGCAATAATGTCAAGATTTTATGGCTTCAGGGAACCTAAACATGTACACAAAGCTAACTGTACTGTGGTACAGGCACTAAAATTTTATAAAGGTATTTGTCCGATGTTTAGACTTATCTTATATGTGTAATTGTTTGTCTCTGTTTTCATTTACGTTTGAATCAGATCTGGACAAAATGCCCTCCTAAAATATCTCTGCAACAGACCCTATTATGCACTCATCGAGTGTCTCCGGCGACCTTTACCAAATCATCCGTCTATTTTGTTGTGGGCCTACCCGTGTCTTCCGGTTGTCTACTCAAGAACCTTTCCGCTCCAACGGCCGTCGCGTTCGGTACTACGTGCACTGTATCTTGTCCACTACCAAATAAGCTTAGCTATTCTTTCAGATATATTAACTCTAGTTCCCTTTCTGATTTCCTTATAATTACTCACTAATTCAATCCATGAGAGCATTGTATTAGCCATCGGTCTTTAACTGTCTTTGAGTTTGTGTTTCACTATCGTAAATGTATTTTTGTATTTGAAATTTTGAATGCTTAAACTATTATAATTACTTCCCGCCACTTCAAGTCCACCCGTTACTTTTGAGTTCTAGTTTTTTATAGACCTTGTATTTATTATTTGCAGTTGTCTGTCACGCAAATTTAAATTGTCGTTTCTCAGACCCTGTCTGGTTTGCTTCTCTTTTCTTATTACAGTTTTGACCAGTTTTGACCAATTCAGTCAGAGCTTTGAGCATTACTACCATTTCCTAGGTTTAAAAATGATTTATCTTCAGATAAAAGACTCAATACTCAAAACTCAATTTATTGTAAACCACCCGAGATTAAATTTTGTTTACATTATTGTTCATACATTGAAGTATACGTTTGTGCAATATTTGATGCTGTAGATTTGTCTTAAATATTTTCAACGTCTATATGCATTCTAGATTTGTTTATTCTCACAATATTTCTAACGCTGGTAGTTTGGATTAACGCCGATATCAATTACCGGAAATGCTGAACCAGAGAAACTTTAAGGCTAGATATAATTAACTTGAAGCTGAGTTGTTTTAATATTCTATAGTTTGCTCAGTGTCATACTAAGATATTTTTTATAACGATTTTTTGGTAGTGGTCGAAATACATTGTGAACATTGTTTATGAAACAAACATTGAAAATGACTGAAATCATGTTCGTGCATCAACTTTTAGTTGAATAACGACGAAACAAGCAAGTTACTTGTAGATTTTATATAATAAGCTCTTTTATTTACATTACATAAATAACAATATAACCTGCTAATGTTAGATAATTGAATAATAGTCATTGGCGCTACCGTTATTTAAGATGTAAACGGTTCTTTCATGTGTAGGTCAAGGCAAATCCGATCGAAATGATTTGCAAATATTTACTCGATATCACATTCAAACACACACATCACTAGATATAAAAATCTGGTAAAGTTTTGTTTTAAAACATCACGGGCCGTTTTTTTAAATTATTACCCACGTAAAAACAAGGCTATGAGTAAATCTACATAACGCTGGACGTAAAACGCTGGACGTAAAACAATTATGTCTAGCCTTAGTAGGTTTACTTTTAGTATTTATATTTTTAAAGCTGAATAGTTCCTTTGTTTATCATAATAATATAAACTTGGCGAAGGTGAATTCTAGGTCGGCAGAATTAATATTTAAAACATTGTTTTTAGAAAATATAATAATTTAAACATACAGTCTTTTTGACTTCTCAATCAACTTCTTGTTGTATTACGATATTTAGTGACGCTAGACAATACTAAAGACAAGTAATTAGAATAATGGCAACGTTATAATATTGTTCTGGAGTTCAAAATAAACAAAAAGTCGAGACGAGTAACAAGTTTCCTAACATTAAAAGTATTTAGTTTGTCAAATTGTATGCATCTGATCTACATTCATAAAACAAATTGCGTTATTTAATAGCACTGTGGAACCAAAAAATTATATGGAACTGGAAATAAAACTCTCGTAGTACAAACTCCAAAAAATGTGATTCAACCGCTGAAAACCAAATCAACTAGAAATTTCATCCAATTTCATTATTGACATCTTACATTAATAATCAAAGAGGTCCTATAGTTACAGTTATCATCGATCCATGGAAATTGCCTGTTATAATAATGAACACCAGATTCTATTAACCCACTTCCATTAGAGCCGCGACTATCTGCTTGTTTTTATTATTATTGAAGAATGGATAGTATTCATTTCATTTAAAATTGTACTTAATACAAGTCTTATTATTAAAATAAGGTCATCCACGATTATGTTTTATAAGGTCTCTTATCTCATAAATAGCCACATTATCTATTAAATCCTAATTTGTTAAATTATGATGATTCATTTCATAAATTATCATATATTCTATGGTATATGTATATAATAACCTATTATTCTGAATCATGTTTTATAAAATTCCTTAGAATCTTTTCCTTAAAGAATTTTCCTTTCTATGATTATTTCAAAATATTTTAGTTTAGTTAAATTGTGGTTTTTATTCAATGGCCAGAATATTTATTTTTATTGTGTAAGTTTTTCTTGTATATTATAGGCCATTAAATCCTTTGGAATTGGTAACTAAGTGCCAAGTAAGGTCAACACAGCTTTGTGTGTATATTGTTTAGTTAATAACTTTGCGTTTTTTCTTATACTTGAAATAAATTAAAGGCAATTACAATGTTAAAGACATTACTGTTGAATGTCACATAGACTGGTTACAAGACGAATTTTCTTTGTAAATACTCCATTATTATGACACAATGAAGCGTAATCAAATTCATGTAGCAATTACTTCAACGATTACCATCACAATGCAATGAACTTCGAATCATTTATTACTCTTGCTCTGATGCTCTTCACGCGACATTAATTAAGTATTCATAGTGGAATTAACAAAGCCATTTGATTACCTATGTGCATCACGCATTTGTAAGTTCTTATGGGATATCTTATGGGATATGTTTTCCTTTTAATGGACAGTGTGGAGGATCTAGTATGGCGACCGTCGTGTGTCTGAGTCATAGCCACGGAGGGTCAAGGTTGTCTCGTATCGCTCGCAACACGTGCGGAGTTCTGCAAGGATCACGTTTCGGCCCGCTATTATGCATCGTTTACGGTTGGATCTAGAACGAAATGATTTGTTGACGGCTGAGCTACTACAGTCACTTTATAATTAATTAATGATTGCTTGTACGTTAATATTGTGGTTGTATTAGATTAGATGTGTAGTTTTGGTTTTAAATCAATTTGAAATCATATAGAATTTACTACTAAAAATGGTATTACACTACATATTTCGTATTTTGAAAAATACATTTACAAATTACTCACAGCCGACGCAAGAGCCAAAGAATTGTTATCTATCTTTATGACATTTGTTTGAATAATCATTGTCAAAACATGTTTATTGTCATGAATTTCATTAATAATTCATTAGTTTTTTTATTACTCTGCGTCACTTGGATCACATGACTACGGATCAAAATCTCACCCTTAGGACGTTTGTGTACTCACCCATGTTACTAATCCCAGCACAGTGTTGTGGTTAAATTAGCCATGATTATTTAACTGCGTAGACGTGTTGTGGTGACAAAGTAGTTTACATTTGAAAATTCAACTATAGGACAAGCTTTTATATCACGACATCATTCGTTTTCGCTATTGATCTATATTTTAACTTACTGGTCAACCAGACAGCGAATAAAAACTCACGCTTAAGGATGTTTCTAGATTCTGTATTGGATTTTTCTTTGTGGTCTATTTAAATATCATATTAGGTCCTTACCTATGAAATTGGTGTTTTGTATGGAGATTTTGGGGAATTCTGCATTTTCCATACTAAAATTTTTTCAGTTTTCTTCACAACGACAAATCCAAAGATAATAATATTTGGCATCTATCATTAGACAAGCTTTAGTAATATGTGTAATATCTTCATAAAAATTATTTATCGTTTTTAAGTGAATGCAAATAAAATGATGTATTCGGGAGGCACTTAAAAAGAATTGTCTCCGTGTCCAATTTTACACAATTAAACTTACAACAAATTATCAAAACAAATCAAAAGAGCTCAAAAATATAGTCTATTTTTAGACGAGGTAATTATTCTTTAGGTATACTCTGAATCTTAATAGTTACACACAAAATACTAAGAGAGAAAAAAAAACACCAATTTCATAGGTAAGGACCCAATATTATGATCATTTGCATTTATATTTTTATGCAAGGTCGCAATTTGCAAAGCATATTAACGTTTGTATCCATTCAACTTAAGTGCAATTCGTCTCACGAAGGTTCATTACAGAAGATTACCTCCAAGATCTAGGGTTATGTTTTAGATAAGCATCCTAGCTCTCAGCTTGTTTTATTTGAATGACGGAGGCAGTAAAATAATAAAACGCTTTATGTGTAATAGTATACACTATAAGCACTACATTATAAGCAAGAGTAATTACGTATTAATTGATATGTAATTACATACTCTTAGTTATGAGAAATGTAAGTCGTTCAGGTTATAAGTTGTTTGCTTATGCAACAGAATTATTGTCAGTAATCCGGGAATTATTTTATTTTAATAGCACGTTATTAAAAATCATCAAAGATGCAAAATTATAGTGGTCGAAAAAGTAGTTCAATGGGTCGAATGGAGTCATTGTCGACATTTGATAAGTTTTGTGACTCTGTGTCCTGTGTATGGCAACAGTTTGCTCGTTGTTACATGAAGACTTAACATATCAGATGAAGTAGGTACCTCCTAGGTTGGCATGCTTCTGATTTAAAACAACTACCAACAAACTACTGCCTATTTAAAAACTATGTTAAACAAATTGTAATATGTTAATTTCAATGGTTTTTTCACTGTCTTGACAATGACACGTTTTCTATTAACTGTTGTCAATGAGATAGCGGTTTTTACTTCTTCTGATACTGTCACGGAGTCGTCACTCGACACCAATTTATCGTAAAATAAACGTGTAATAAAATTCTAACAGGCTAAAGTAAGTTTAAAAAAACACGAACAACAAACGCCATTATTTGTATGTTTTTTGTTTGCTCGTCAAAATGTTCTGCGCGCAATCGAATGCAGTTTTAATTGTATTGTTAGAGGTCTAACTTATTATAATAGGTACAGATCCCTATTATGATATTACCCGTTGATAATATCTCGCCCATTTGATGAAATGTTGTAGGTCGAAGGAATGTTTATATGGAATTTCCTACCGGCATTCCATACCCCAGGACATGCGTACAAAAAATTACCCTCCGAACCTACATATTTGTGGCAACATATTTGTATAACTAGATCTAACCAAAGTTTTTGTTTGTTTCAGAAAAATGGACGATCAGCCCCGAGTCTCCATAACGACATAACGTAACAACCGCCTCTGTAACAGTCTGTGATTTTACAAGAAAAATTAAAAGATCTCTATAACTAACTTTAAGCGTAACTAATTTAGAAGACAAAACTGTGTAAGAAGTACCAATAGAAGACAGAAGTAAGGAATGTATAGTTATTGATATAAGAAAACAAGATGCCAGCGATTTTGACGAAGATACGTGAGCAGGCGTCGCGGGTTCAGCCCTCGTTGGCACTCGGTGTCGGGGTTGGCGTGGCGTTGGCTGCCTGTGCTTTATATGGGACGAGGGAGAAGAAAACACCGCCACCGTGTCATAACAACAATAACTATAAGGTACGGCGCAAGCTATTACTTTTAATTGAGGTATAATTTGTATAATTTATTCGGTCTTTTACAAAAAACAGTGTGTATATGGCCGATAGTTTTAGGACAAAAGATATTGGAAAAAAATCAAGTGCAGTTTTGTTAGTTGGGTTCCCCGTTGTTTTTGCTTTGGACGCTGGTTCTATTCCTGTCTCATTTCGAGTTACTCTTACCCGTCTCTTAATATGGTATCCTTGTAAAACGGTCTGGAAGTTGACATTAGATATATAGATATCTAAGTTATTTATTAAAATACGCATATCTTTCGCGTGCATCTCAGCTATAGTACACTCTTTACCTTGTAATATTTTCCTCTAATCAGATTTCTAGTATTCACATCACGCAAAATTTTATTGTGATGCCTCAAATTTGTTTCTGCCATATGTATTATACTACTGACCTGTATTATACTTCTGACGTAAGTACACGATTAAATTGGTCATATAAATGCTGGGGAAGGTGTAATATGACGTCCATGATGCATTAGCCAAATGTCAAATATTATATCAGTTTAAAAAAAAGTAAGGTATTGCTAGGAACTTTTTTATTGGCAAGCTTTGGATTCAGACTAGGTCATTTTAGAAAAATGTACTTTTCATTTAACTTACTGCAAAATATATTATCAAAACTGGTTAATTTTGATACCAATGTAATGGCATATATATATGCTTTACTGTAAAGTAAAAGTGTCTAGTATGTTAAGGCCCGATTTTTCAATCCTCAGATAAAATTATCCGCCATTTAAAACTATCACTGTCACTTTCTAAAGTCGTAAAAAGAAAAGGGACAGAGCTAACGTTTGACTGACAGATAGTTTTATCTGAGGATTGAAAAATCGGGCCTAAGTCTAATAGATTTTGGGTATTATTTTAAGTAAAGTTTTCTTTCATGAAACTTTTAAAGACACTTGTTTTAGAAGGTTTTCTATGAGTAGCTGGGGAATCAAGACAAAGCGTGTACTTACACGTGACCTGTGGTTGAAGACAGAGGTGTGATTAGATAGTTTCAAAATCACAACTTTTTATAGATATTGCCTTGTTACTGTAGTTCCCAATAGTTATTACTTTTTCTGTTTTAACCATCTCCATTATATACTCGTCTCCAGGCTATATACACCCCTTGTTAAAATAATGACATATTTATGCATTTAATGTACTCGTACCTTTATGTTGTTGATCAGACAAAAGACTCACTCATTCTCGCTTGACGTTACAAGAGTGGAGTCCATATACAAAAGCTGGTATCTTCTCGCTAAGAAACTGACCTGCTTCCCCTTATAATCACCATTTCATCTAATTTACAGGTAGCAAAGAATGGCAAGCTCCACACAGTTCCTAATGGTAATGCAGCACAGACGTGTGGTGGCCGCTGTGGCGCGGAGCAGTGCGCCCTCTGTCGGGGCGACGCCGACACGGACAATAAGCAACATATTGTGAGTAACATTAATATTGTTAACATCTTTATTCTTAGTAGTCCTTTTAGTAGTTCCTTTGGAAAAACTACTGATACTTTTGGAGACAAATAATTGTATCATCATCATCTGATATTACAGTTCCTTGTAAAAGTTTCAAGGAACTGTATTTTAGACTGTAACCATCAGGTAGCTAGTGGGCTGGTTTGCTCAACAAAGCAAATATGCTTGTCTCAGCTTGGAGAAAAGTTCAGGCTTTTACACTATAACTAAAATCAGTCGCACTTTGCAATGTCTCTAAATTTTGCCATATACGTATTAATTCTTCAGATATGTTTTTGGCACAAATAATAAATATCAAGCTGCTGAACAGAAAATAGCTCTTAAAATTTTCAAGAATTTATATGAAAGTTTCGCAGCGCAGAGCTTACGAATTCGCAAACACGAAAAGGTTTGTCTGCTTTTCGAATTCTCTCTTCCATAAATTATGCCCCTTTCCAGGATGACACAGAAGAGCCTCCCACTCCCCCAACACAGGAATACATCCCAGGCCTGAACCTGGAGTTCCTCCGGCAGCTGGTGATGCTGGCCAAGATCATGGTGCCAGGGTTCCGGACGCACGAGGTGGCGTTGTTAAGTGCGCACACGCTGTGTCTGTTCTCCAGGACCTTCCTGTCCATTTACGTCGCGTCGCTTGAAGGGTCTATAGGTAAGTTTTGCCTTTTAATACCTTTAAAGACGACCGGAGAATAGGATATTAAGATATTTTGTTTCTTGTACTTATTTTCTTTCGTCCTCAGCCTTTATACGTCCCACTGCTGGGCACAGGCCTTCCTCTTGAGGAAACAAATATATGAGGAGTATGAGCCGTAACACCACCACGCTGGCCCAATGCGGGTTGGTGGGTAGAAACAGTCGCAATAGCGACCGGACCAACGGCTTAACGTGCCTTCCGAAGCACGGAGGAGCTCGGGATCACAAATATTTGGTCACCTATCCGCTGACCATGGCGAAAGCAGCTTTGTTTTCAATCGAATGCCAAAGCGTACTAACCACTACGCCACCAAGCTTTTATTGTCTTTAGTTTTACTGAATTATCATAATATGTAATGGTACTAATGGTTGACGTGATATCTGATGTGTTGATTATATTCCGTATTTTCAAATTAAATGTAATGCAATTAAATGATCACAATAAATTTAATTACGTTGAATTTAACTTCACAATATTGATGTTATTCTAAGATTTCAATAATTAATCAATGACAATGTAGTACATAAATTAATATATATATCTTTCACTAGTTTATGACAGTACCTCAACATTACGTCTATAGAGGAGTGATATAGGAGTAGCGCTTAATGTATTATATTTAAGTCCCTATGTAACAGGGGATGAGCCTACAATGCAATAGCCCTCCATAGCCATCTATTAATCCCCATCTTTCCTCCAACAGTAAAACACATAGTCCAAAAAGACCTTCGTTCCTTCGCGGCACTCCTACTTCAATGGTTCGGCATCGCGGTGCCGGCCACGTTCATCAACTCCATGATCCGGTACCTGGAGGGCCGGCTGGCGCTGGCCTTCCGCACCAGGCTCGTCACGCACGCCTACGATCTCTACTTCAAGAACCAGACCTACTACAGGGTCGCTAACCTGGATGCGAGGATTGAAAATGCTGATCACAGGTAAATAAATAAAATAAATAAATAAATATCCTCAAACATTCACACCTATCAACTAGCCCCATTTTAAGCAACTAGTGCTGCTTGTGTTACGGACACTAGATGACGGATAAATATATTTAATAGATAAACACATATAAATATTCTGAATATATATAAACATCCAAGACTGGAGAACAAATGCCTGAAAATTCATCACCCAAACATTTGCCCCCACCGGGGATCGAACCCAGAACCTCTCGAGATGGCGACGCCTTGAGACCGGCGTACAGACCACTCGACCACGGAGGTCGAAGGTAAGGATTGTCTTGTTTACTGGAGAAATTGATGCTAACGAATCACAGGGTCGCTGATTGCTGACAGGCGAGATTCATTGGTCGTCTTCATTGGTGATTATTGGAGCAATCAGTAAGCAAGCAATTCGTCCAGTTTCTGTTTGTAAATGACATCTTGCTAAGGATGGGTCTAAAAGGGGACGTAGGGTCACAAACGGATTAGAGAGGATGATTAAAATTAGACCCATAAGATGATTTCCTCTTATAATTCGGCATCGCCGTACCCGCCATCAATCTACTTTTAATTATCTTTTTAAAGAGGTATATTGTATTTTTCCTTATCTTTTTAGCCACTGAAATTAGTCATTCTTTATCAATCTTAACAATAGGTAACTTTAGGGTCGAGTTAGCGTTTTTGTGAAAAGCTAGGTCATAAGTTGAGACTAACCGTGTTATTCATAAAAAAACATTAAAGGCTTAATAAACCTATTTTAGTTAAAAAGTGATTTGTCACTTTCTTTCTTATTTAGATTTGTGTTTGAAAGAAGAAAACAAAACACTCTGTAACTAAAATAGGTTTATTAAGACTTTTTTTTATGAATAACACGGTAAGACTAGAAGACTGTAATAAGAGAAAAAAATATTTTAAAAGTTATCTCTGTTTACCACTATGTGAGAGAGGCGTACATTTATGTGTAACAACCATTATTCCTATGTATTTCCTCGTTGCAGATTGACAGAAGACGTGTCAGTATTCACGCAGTCAGTGGCGCACCTGTACAGTTCGCTGACCAAGCCCTGCTTCGACCTGCTGCTGATCGTGCTCACGCTCGCCAGCTATTCCAGCAAGATGAAGGGCAACATCTTCTTGGGTATGTTTCATAATATGATGCTATAGAGTTGGGTATGTATCACGGTACTGTGACGTTGTAAGGGGATTAGGTTCAGGGCTGTTGTGTTCAGGACAGTTGAATTTTTAATATTATGTGTATGATATTAAGCTTGGGTTTGGCGACTTACCGATGCACTCCTGCAACCGCCACGTACGATGAGGGCCGAGCTAAGAAACGCGATGGTTCGTCGGCGCACTAGGAGGAGTATGAAGCCAGCAAAGGTATCACACACAGGGTCCACAGGTTGCTAGTCCACGCTAACATCCAAGGGGAAAGAGTCTCAGAACTAGATGATGATTTCGGTTATTAAGTTATAGAGGATGATTTAGAGCGAGGCACTCGCGTCGATCGTTGCTTTCGAACAGGTAGAACGTAGTTTTTGTAGAGGGCACCACAGGCGCACGTTGTGTTGCCATGCCCAAAATCAGTGTTGGATTCTGCTACTCAATGCTACTCAATAAGCGCCTCACCCAGACACGAAAAATATACATCTTCCAAAAGTGTTGTTGTAATTGAAAACAAAATAAAATGCAAAAAATATATATATCTGTTCCAGTATGGAACATTATGGAAAGTAGCTATTCCAGTAAAATGTAAGTGAGCCTATTCCTAGGTCTGTATCATAAATTTTACTGTGATTTACGGATAGGAATGTTGGCTGAGACTATCACTGCAGCTAGTTTATTAGTTTATAGCAAAATGAAGGACAACCCTAGGTTAGTATCTATGCCCATGGTACATACTGTAATAATCAGGTTCTGGTAAAAGCGCTTAAAACCACAGAAGAACATGCTTATAACTATTTGTCCTTAGTTTTTTGCAATATTCAGGTTCTACTAAAATAATACTCGCCAAAATCTTTTTGTTTCACTTATCATAAAACCACCATTACACCAGAAAATAAATGAATACCAATTTGTTTCCCAGGTCCCGGAATAGCCACCGTAGTGATCTGCCTGACGGGGCAGCTGCTGCGACTGCTGAGTCCCAGGTTTGGTGCCTTAGCGGGAGAAGAGGCGCGAATGAAGGCGAATTTGAGACATGCGCACGCGAGGCTTATTGCTCATGCTGAGGAGGTCGCGTTTTATGGAGGGCATAAGGTAAGGATGTATACATGAGGGAAAGTATTATTGAATGCTTGAGAACGAATGAAGACATGACTAAGTTAAATGGAAGAATGATAGGGAAGCATTTTGACAATTTTACTGTCATGTATATCTTTTTTTAATCTTTATAATACTTAGTTTCCCTCTTTGTAAAATTAGTTCCGCGTGACACCAACAGATGGCGCTGCACACTCTTACATCGCGCTAACGATGTGTCTTGCACGTGAGAAATTTTGTATGAAATTAGCCATGCAGTAAACCTCTTCGTACTGCGTTTTTATGTTTTTATGGATCATACATATGTACACTCGACGTTTTTGGTACCTTGGTAACACAGTAGCTGTTGTACATTATCCTTTTTTTGTTGCCACATGCCATATGTTTTACTATTTCCACTTTTTTCTATTAATCGCCATTTTCCGTCCCTTTCTTCGTCACCATATCTTTCACACGTCGTCACACGATCCATCCACCTCTTTTCACACGTCCTTTTCTGACGACTTGGTCTCGGAAATTCTCTCGAAATGTCGAAGAATCGCAATTCGTCTGACATTCACAACAAGGTAAATCATGTTAGTTAACTCTTTGTCCTCAGGCTATATTCGTCCCACTGATGGGTACAGGCCTTCCTCATGGAGAAACTCATGAGTATTGGCCGTAACACCACCACGCTGGCCCAATGCGGGTTGGTGGGTAGAAACTGTTACGGCTTAACGTGCCTTCCGAAGCACGAAGGAACTCGAGATCACAAAGTTTTGGTCACCCATCCACGGCCTGACCATGGCGAAGGTAGCTTTGTTTTCAATCGAAAGCCAAAGCGTCCACCAAGCTCCCCCGAGCTCTTAACTCATTATTCTTTATTTAATCTGCTTAAACTAAAGTGTCCGCTCTCCTCCTCCAGGTAGAACAGAGCCAACTCCAAGCAGCCTACGGGCAACTCGTCCGTCAAATGACGAGCGTGTTCAACGAGAAGCTGTGGTACGTGATGCTGGAGCAGTTCTGCATGAAGTACGTGTGGTCCGGCACCGGCATGGTCATGCTGGCGCTGCCCATCCTCACCGGCCGGCCCGACAGTGAGTGTGACGCGACACAGCAGCATGTGACGTGACACAGCAGCATATGACGTGACATAGCAATATATGACGTGACATAACAGCATGTGACATGACACAGCAGCATGTGACGTGCCACAGCAGCATATGACGTGACATAGCAATATATGACGTGACATAACAGCATGTGTCGGGACACAGCAGCATGTGACGTGACACAGCAGCATGTGACGTGACACAGCAGCGTGTGACGTGACACAGCAGCGTGTGACGTGACACAGCAGCGTGTGACGTGACACAGCAGCGTGTGACGTGACACAGCAGCATGTGACGTGACACAGCAGCATGTTACGTGACACAGCAGCATGTGACGTGACACAGCAACATGACGTGACACAGCAGCATGTGACGTGACACAGCAACATGACGTGACACAGCAACATGACGTGACACAGCAGCATGTGACTTGATGCTGGAGCGGTTTTGCAACAGATATACGTCTCGTTTCTGTAAACAAGTCTTTCAGAGAAAACGAGCCATAACACGCTCGCTGGCCCAATTCGTATTGGATTCGTATTCGTATTGGTAGGAACAGTTTAAATAGCGACAGATATCAATCAGAAATTTTGCTTTCCCATTCAAGGCCTTTTTTGGCGTTAGTAAATTCTTTTTCAGTATGGAAAGCGACGAACCACTATCGCCACCGAGTTTCCAAAGAAAGAAAAACATTTATTAACCTACAAACACACAATAAGAATAAAAAACAAAGAAAGAACAGACAAACACAGAGTACAGTGAATAATTTTAAGAGACTACACAATAACGGTTAATTAGGACCCGGCCTCAGCATATGCTGAATCAGGGACTGACCCAGCGCTGGTGTTTCGACCGGGCCTATTTAAATATATATATATGTTTATATAATAACACACACACACACATTCCACACACACAACCACACACATTCCACATTTTAACCATCAATTGGAGGCAATAAACATTTACTGATCTAGAGCAATTCAACGGGGACCTCGTCTTCTTACAATGGAGTCTTCGATAATCTCGCATTGAACGATATAGGACATTTAAATCCCTCGCCAAACAAATTTTAAGTTATAATAGGTCTGTACCTATGAAATTGTCGTTTTCTCTCCCTTAGTATTTTGTCTGTAACTATTCGGAATATTCTTAAAAAATAATTACCTCTAAAAATATACCATAATTTTGAGCTCTTTTGTTTTCTTTTTTTGATAATTTGTTGCAAGTTTAATTGTGTTAAAATTAGAAACGAAGAGAACTCTTTTTAAGTGCCTCCCGAATACATCATTTGATTTGCATTCACTTAAAAACGATAAATAATTTTTATGAAGAGTGATATCACGCATATTGCTAAAGCTTGTCTTGTAATGATACATGCCAGCTTGCCAGGATTTGTCGTTGTGAAGAAATCTGAACAAATGTTAGTATGGAAATGCAGGCTTCACCAAAATCTCCATACAAAACACCAATTTCATAGGTTATTAAAACTCCTGGAAATAAGCTGACGCCGTCGCACGTGTAGTGTTGCATTTACCACACAATTGTTGCTGGTAATACTTATTTTATGTAATTTTTATTTTAAAAACCCAATGAAAAAGATTTATTTAAGTTTTTTTTGTCTCCCAGGTAAAACCGGACAAGGAGTGAGCGACCGTGCGGAGTACATGACGACGTCCCGCAACTTGCTCAACTCGGCAGCAGACGCTATTGAGCGACTCATGTCCAGTTACAAGGTATGTTATTGTACTTTAAATAAGAATATGTCAATCAGAAGTACAATGTCATTTCTATGTGTTGTTCTCATATTAATATGTACAGTCACCGGCGAATATATATGACGATTATAGTACCTTGACACATTATCATATCACTAGAAACTATTCCGCAAAACTAATAATTTACTTTAAACCTTAGAAGGACAAGGTACTAAAATCGTCATATATTTTCGCCGGTGACTGTACAGAAATGTACCCTTTCTCGTACAACACGAGTTTTCGTTTAATATAATGACATAAATATACTTACAATGTCAGGAAGCCCTGAAACTGAGTTTTCTGAGAAGTTAGTCTTTCAAATTAAGCTCGACTTATATCTTTTTCTTTCTTTCATACGAGTGGAGGGTAATAACATCTTACTCCCTGACTGCTCTTATCAGTTGTAGCAGTTACTGCTGGCAAGAAAATCGTATGTTTGCCACTTTCTGCTCAGTCCGGTATAACACTGATAATATGGCATAGGATCCTCTGAAGGCATTCAGTATCTAACCTCAGGAGATGCTATCAAGGCGTTTCCCTCTCGCCAAAATTATATGATCAAACTAGCTGTTGCCCGCGTCTTCGTTCGCGCTTACTATGGGTTTTTAACTATCCCACGGGAACCTTTTAATTTTCCACTCTAAAAAGTTTCTCAGATGTTGACCAGGGATATACAGATACGGGGCACTTCTCGAGCGAGTAGTGCCCCGTCCGTCCAACTTGGCTACCGCTGCCTTAAGCATAAGTGAATAACATAATTATTAATGTACCATTCAATATAAATGTGTCTACTCATCAGGCTGTAACATTTTCCTTATTTCTGCACCCCAGAGCCGATTTCAGCACACGCACACACACACACCCACATACACACACACACACACACACACACGCTCGCACGCACGCGCACGCTGTGCGCAAGCGTACACACACACACATACACACTATACTACTAATTGATTATTAAAGAGATTCGTTCGGTCTTCATATCTCACATTGTTTATTGGAAATAATAATATGTACCCATAGGGGGAGCCTGGTGACCTGTATTACAGGTATTCAGTTATCTATGCCAGGCACCAGACTCTCACAATATTATGTGATTCATAATTTTAGGTCCTAAGAAATTTTTGTTTATTCTATTGTGAGAAGTAAATAAATGAATATTATTATTATTATAAGTACCTGTACTGTCCTGTGGATGTACTTGTTACAAGCGCCGCGGTAATGAAATTTAATACAATGGTTTAATTTAATACTGTAATTTTAAAATTATTTATAATAAACTATTTATTTGTAAAATGCATAATATTGTAAAATGTTGACGATTTTAAGTGCCGAACTTGGCCTATGAAATAAATTATTTTTGATTTGATTTGATTTAATTTGATTTATAGTAATACGTGTTTACAGGAAATAGTGACGTTAGCAGGGTACGCGACGCGCGTGTCCGACATGTTGACGGTATTCGGGGAGGTGGCGCGCGGGAAATGCGTCCGCGAACACCACGTGACGCAGGGCGGCGGCCCGGGGACGTTCACTGTTACATTCAAGGACAACCAACCTGTGCCAGAGGGTCAGTACTATACTCATATCTTTTTGGTCTAATTAAAAGCAAAGGGAACTAAGCCCATACAGCCAAGACTTCGGTATTTCCGTCTTCAGTATTTGACACTGAAATGAAAGTGTAATGCATTTCAATGCAACTTGGGAGAGTTTGGCGTCAAATAATCGATGATTTACTGTGGTGTTACTTCGACGAGGTGGAGTACCATGATAAAAATTCACACCACGTGATCCTGCACATTGCTCGTCAACACAAACGCTACAAGATCCACTCCGAAACAATATTATAATCATTTATTTATTTTACTTTATTTAGGAAACAAACAATTATTATGCTATAAATTAAAAAAGTGTAAAAGAAGAATAACAGGCTGGAACCAACATGTTAGTTCTGCTCACAGAGAGGCTCGGTTTTGGTATCAATCTTGGTTACGTTATGGTAAGCCTACTTATGGTTTTATAAAAGTATCATCGAAATAAAAATCACGTCCGCCATAGCTGAATGGCGCCAAACACTCCTGCACTATAATTATGTTACCGGAGTCTAGGCGTAAGGAAGTGGGCGCCTGCCTTTACGACAGATTTAACAGATTTATCCGACCGAAACTGGTTTTTACGACCGAAACCGAATTCGGCAACGGACTCAGGTTCGGCCGAAACCGTAGTTTCCTGACAAGCATCACGTTTTGAGGAAAAAAAATATTTTTTTCTTGATTCTACTAAATTCTATGTCTTGTTATAATGAACTATTCTCGATATTTATTAACTGATTTTAAGTTATATACCCACCCACCGAATTCAAAATGAATCACATATAATGTCACAAACCCAAGCCCGTCACGACATGATTAACGACGTTGACGCGACAAAAATGTATTCGTCGCTGATGATTGAATGAAATTCAACCCGCCGAACATAACCGTTCACAGTTCGGTTTTCCACCAAAGCCGAAACTAAGCCGAAGTCCGTTTGTTTTGCCGAAACTCGACCGAAACCGAATATTCGACTCTTGGGTGAATATAAGATGATGATGAACGCTTATCTTACATTATGACGACCTCCGTGGTCGAGTGGTCTGTATGCCGGTCTCAAGGTGTCGCCATCTCGAAAGGCTCTGGGTTCGATCCCCGGTGGGGGCAAATGTTTGGGTGATGAATTTTCAGGCATTTGTTCTCCAGTCTTGGATGTTTATATATATTTATATATATTCAGAATATTTATATGTATTTATCTATTAAATATATATTTATCCGTCATCTAGTGTCCGTAACACAAGCAGCATTAGTTGCTTAAAATGGGGCTAGTTGATAGGTGTGAATGTTTGAACATATTCATATTTATTTATTTATTTTTTATTTTATTGTACCCCCAAACATAAGAGTCCTTTCAAAAAACATATTTATCTAACGCTTATAATGTCTATCTACACATGTGTATGTTTTCTAATAAACGTACCCTCATTCTAGGTAAAATAATGTACACCGACGACCTATCAATCCGCCTCCGCGGTGTTCCGATAGTAACGCCGGCGTGTGACGTGGTGGCGAGCGGAGTTTCACTGGATATAGCGCCGAACACACATTTGCTGATCGTGGGCCCTAACGGATGCGGCAAATCCAGGTACACACATACGTACAGATTTTTAAAATGTCCATGAATGACTGTCTGTTCTAGGTGTATGTCTAAAATTTTCTTGAACGTCTTTGATTTGTTTACAATAAGTCCACAGTTTTCGATTAACATTTAGCTTAATAATTTTCTTTCGTTCTTTCAACTTCCCTAAACCCACCCACAGAAAAGGATTTACTGTGTGGAGCCTCTTCAAGATATAATTAGAAATAGGAAGAGAAAGGTGTAGTGTGAAAGGGGATCTAGTGGTAGTGGCAAAAATAGAAAAAGGGATGTTTAGTTGGTTTGGGCATGGATGAAAGAAGCCTTACTAGGCAGGTATATAAGGTAGCTGGGAATGGGGAAGTTGGAGGTGAACGGTCGGCAAACGTATATCAAATTGGGGACGTTCTAAAGAAGGGCCAGATCGAATCTTCCTCAAACCGAAGGGCACGTATAAGGCAAGTAATGAGTCCATTGTAGCAAGGGGATACCTGTAATTGCTATATGATAGAATAATATGGATAATTTTGTACTAAAATTAACAATCACTTAAGTTTTCCATTCTGTCGTTCTTTAAGAACATATATAAATTATTATTTGTTGCTCAAAAATCGAAATTGGATTAAAAAGAGCAAACTATCTGTGTTTAACTACAATAAGATTACTAACACGTTAAAACAATAATTTTCTTATTGAAAATATTTTTTTTTTATATTTATTCATAAAAAGAATTAGAATCCCGGAGGATTTGTTTAAATCCCGAGGAATATCAATGTTAACATCAACGTTTGCGGTCAATGAACCTAAATAACTCTACCTACTCCGAAGTGGTAATTACTGCCTACCCTACCGGAGAAGAGGCGTGATTCCATTAGTCTTTTTTTATTCATTTTGCCCGTATCCTTCTTTGACACAACATGTTTATTTTCTTCGATTCTCCACTGTCACTCGTCAGCTCAGCATCCACTCTTATCAGAATGGACAGATTGAATCCACCGCCTGTCCGATGTTCCTCTAACGGTAGGTCCATCCACAATCCACATCCATTTCCAACACGTTCAAGTATTCATGTGTGTGGTTGCAGCCTGTTCCGCATAATCTCGGGCCTGTGGCCGGTGTTCGGCGGCGAGCTGTCCGTGCCGAGGCCCTGCGCCTGCGCCGCCTGCGCCCCCGCCCCCGCCCCCGCCCCCGCCGCCGCCCCCGCCGCCCCCGCACGCTGCGCCGCCAGGCCCATCATGTTCTACATACCGCAGAGGTGACTTGCTAATACTATGTTTACATTGTACAACAATAATAACGACCAATATATAATACCCACGACCGATGTCTCCAGCTCAGATAATATCAGATAATGAATGCAAACTTCTTGGTTACAAATTAAATTTTTGTTTTCATTTGAATATCAGAAATGCGAATGTCTAAATCGAAGTATTTAGTGCTGACATTTTACTGAAGAAAGAAGACTACCGACCCATCTTTTACCTTGGGTGTCGTAAAAGGCGACTAATCACGCTGTCACGCTGAGCACATGCAGTCACTGCTCGGTGAAGCGCGAGCTATGGCAATGGGGTGCCTTTGCGGCCCTTTTGTCTGGTCTCTAGCTAACCCTTAGGGGATAATAGTGATTATATGTATGCATTTTACTGAATTTTATTGAATACAGACTTAGTTGCATCCGGAAAAATCCAATTTATTTCATTTTAATATTAAACGGCCCGAGTTGTATATAAGTATTTACAGTGTCTCCAACGTAATTTCACTATGATAAGACACGTTCAATGTATATTTGGTTGGCGACAGGCCGTACATGTCGGAGGGCACCCTCCTGGACCAGGTGACGTACCCGGCCATGGCCGTGGACAGCGCGGCGGCGGCGGCCCGCGCCGAGCACGCGCTGAGGCTGGTGTGCCTCGACGCCTGCGCCGCCAGGGTCGGCGGCCTGAGGGCGCGGGCCGACTGGAGGGCCACGCTGTCGGGGGGGGAGAAGCAACGGCTGGCTATGGCGAGGATGTTCTACCACAGGTGATTGTTGCTTAGTACACACAAATGTTGGACTCAACTGCGCAGTCAGCAGCGGCCACCTACATTCCACATTAACAGCACATACAAAAGATATCATTGTGTACCATCTAATCAACATAATATATGAACAGTACTTTTAGCAACAATAAACTAGATTTCAACCGTCCGTGTTGGGTCTCACTTCCACATGCTGCCGCCCAGGGCTGCTCTCTGGGGTAGCTCGTCCAATACCATCATGCTGCCGCCCAGGGCTGCTCTTTGGGGTAGCTCCTCTAACACCATCACGCTGACGCCTAGGGCTGCTCTCTGGGGTAGCTCCTCTAATACCATCATGCTGACGCCTAGGGCTGCTCTCTGGGGTAGCTCCTCTAACACCATCACGCTGACGCCTAGGGCTGCTCTCTGGGGTAGCTCCTCTAACACCATCACGCTGACGCCTAGGGCTGCTCTCTGGGGTAGCTCCTCTAACACCATCATGCTGACGCCTAGGGCTGCTCTCTGGGGTAGCTCCTCTAACACCATCACGCTGACGCCTAGGGCTGCTCTCTGGGGTAGCTCCTCTAACACCATCATGCTGACGCCTAGGGCTGCTCTCTGGGGTAGCTCCTCTAACACCATCATGCTGACGCCTAGGGCTGCTCTCTGGGGTAGCTCCTCTAACACCATCATGCTGATGCCTAGGGCTGCTCTCTGGGGTAGCTCCTCTAACACCACCATGCTGACGCCTAGGGCTGCTCTCTGGGGTAGCTCCTCTAACACCATCATGCTGACGCCTAGGGCTGCTCTCTGGGGTATCCTCCACTAACATCAACTTATTATGCACGTGCAGGTCGCGGCGCCATTCAACACACAGTCTAATACGTCTAGAGACAAAAAGACAGAGTATATGGCCTATGGCCGCTCGCTGACTGGAGAGCGAAACTGTCTGGGGGAAAAAACAAATATTCTATGTTCTATCACAGCTGAATATCTTACTTAGTTGAATATACTTGTTACTTAAAGTGAAATATCTAACTTAGATGAATATACTTGTTACTTACAGTGAACAGCCCTTAGGCTAGTATGTCTAGAGGCGGGTGCGGCCAAAATGAGTGGCTATGAACGCGTAATCAATTTCATCCATTTAAAATATAAAGCGAGTAGTCATTGAGAGTAAAATAAGAGATTGTACCTTAAAACCGTATAAGTATTGATAATTCGTTTTTAAAGCATTTATTTTAAAAACATCAGAGTAACTTAAAATTGTATTAAAAATATTTTTAGGTTCATAATCTTATTTTTCTATTTAAATTACATTGATATTGAATTATTCACAATAGGGCCGATTTTGTAGGCACAAACTAAATTAAACTAAATTGTGTATCTATCCTTCTTTAATTATATGGAAAAGAGAAGGATAGATACACAATTGAATCTATAGTTCAATGTTTTTGTCAAAGTGATTTGAAATGTCATTTAGCATCAGTCACAGTGACGGTTTGAAATGTCATTTAGCATCATATAATTTGATTGAGTGGTCTGTATGTCGGTCTCAGGGCGTCGCCATCTCGAGAGGTTCTGGGTTCGATCCCCGGTGGGGGCAAATGATTGGGTGATGGATTCAGGCATTGTTCTCCAGTCTTGCATGTTTATATATGTTTATAAAATATTTGTATGTATTTATCTATTAATTATATTTATCCGTCATCTGGTGTCCGTTACACAAGCAGCATTCGTTGCTAGAAATGGGGCTAGTTGATAGGTGTGAATGTCTAAAAAAATAATAATTAGGTAATTGTATACGTTTCCCCAGGCCGGTATACGCGCTACTGGACGAGTGTACGAGCGCCGTTTCAATGGAGACAGAGGTGGTGATGTACGAGGCGGCCGTGAGGGAAGGCATCACCCTGCTGTCAATCACGCACAGACCCAGCGTTTGGTGAGTATTGATGCTACACCAAATATTGGGTCCTTACCTATGAAATTGGTGTTTTTTTCTCTCTTAGTATTTTGTCTGTAACTATTAAGATTCAGAGTATTCCTAAAAAATAATTACCTCGTCTAAAAATAGACTATATTTTTGAGCTCTTTTGATTTGTTTTGATAATTTGTTGTAAGTTTAATTGTGTTTAAATTGGACACGGAGACAACTCTTTTTAAGTGCCTCCCGAATACATCATTTTATTTGCATTCGCTTAAAAACCATAAATAATTTTTATGAAGTGTAATATTACACACATTACTAAAGCTTGTCTAATGATAGATGCCAAATGAAAAAAATTTAGTATGGAAAATGCAGAATTCCCCAAAATCTCCATATACAAAACACCAATTTCATAGGTAAGGACCTAATACTTTCAGGCATCGTCCTTAGTATAATACGTCCCACTGCTGGGCATAGGCCTATTGTGGTTATTGGAATTTTGATACGATATTATAAGAAACTAAATGTTTTTGTTGAACAAAATTTTTTATTGTTGTTTTTTTGACAACTTTAACCTTGATTTTTTAAATTCTACAATAGACAAGAATGCTTAAAAAATTAATCAAAAGAGTTTGCACTCCCACATAACCTCTTATATTGTGGTTATTGGAATTTTAATACGATATTAATAGATACTTAATGTTTTTGTTGAACTCAATTTTTTATTGTTGTTTGACCACGCTGGTCCAATGCGGTGGGTACAAACAAACAGTTGCAATAGCAACCGGGGCCATCGGCATAACGTGCCTTCTGGGATCACAAAGTTTTGGTCACCCATCCAAGGCATGACCATGGCGAAGGTAGCTTTGTTTTCGATATCAAAGGCCAAAGCGTACTAAAAATCACGTCACCGAGCTCCCCATTGAGACATATTTTATAGAAAATTTTAATAGTCAAGTCACTAGTCAAATTATTTATCCAGTTTAGGTATTAACATATTCCGTTCACTGGCTACCAGGAGGCCTTGTTCTGAGAAGAACGGGCAAGAAACTCAGCAAATCGTTTCCTCCCTTTACAGTAAAATATTTGGTTTTTCAAAGACTACAGTATGTATTGTCAAGAAAACATGAAATTGTTATTGTATATTTATTGGTATTTTCTTAAGCGTATCATTTTATTTCACCGTACATACATCCATGTCCAGGGATAAATAAATCTAAATGCCCAATAAACGTATATCGTATTTTCAGGAAATATCACACGCACGTGCTAGAATTCGACGGAGCTGGCAACTGGGCGTTCCGGCCTCTCGACAAAGAAGCGCCCGCGCACACGCCTATCACCAGCCTCAGCAGCGAAGCCCCTGCCATTACCTGCAACTAAACTACTTTAAAGGTACAGATTGGTAAAACATTACATGCAATGAAGGAATTTGTCAAACAAATCGTCGCAACATATGATGCAGTGTTACAGAATTCCTTTAGTGTAAATGCACCCTTCACGATACATTGCTTGTTTCGTTCCACCACGATGGACTAGTAGGACCGACTTACGCATATATTTGTTTTAAAATGAAAATTAAGGTCTCTCAGTACAACAGAGCTAACTATGACTAGTGGGCAGAGCCCTTAGTAAAACAAATCGTTTTCCTAGTTTTAATTGTCAGAAATACCTTAGAAAGCCAAGGTTTTTATTGCCTTTAAATATTCATATGAAAATAATATAAAATATAAGAATATTACCTTATACAGGATGAAATTCATATCAGCGACAAAAACAATTGTAGGCCTTCAGTATCTTCATCAAAACCAATATTTAAACTTAAATGAGTTCTTTTGATGGATTATGAATGTTGAAGGTGATTGAAGTTTCATCCTGTAGTGTGTACCATTATGAAGAAGAAATAAGTTGTCGTGTTTCCTCAAATTCCTTTGCTTTGTCATTTTTATCAATCTTACGTGTCAAGAAGTTTAAAGTGGTTTCTGCATTTTATATTGGAATGTAATCTATTAACATATAAGTCGCTATGTCCATCGTATTTTCTGTATCGCTACATTTCTTATACAATTATTACAATTTTACCTTTGGTAAGTAGTATTTACAACAATTCAGTACTCTCAAATTCTGATTGTTATTGCTATAGTCTCTTTGAAATTTCTAGAACTAGTGTTTATCTAGCAACTGGGGTTGGCAGAGGTGTAACGGCGCAGTGAAATGCAAATCTTTTCCACGAGTAGTTTACTAAGGGTCGATTTTTTGATCCGTGGTCAAGTTGACCAGTACGTTAAAATATGGACCTATGGCTAAAACGTATGATGTCGTGATATCACAGCTTGTCCAATAGTCGAATTTTCAACGCAAAGGAGGGTGTCCAATGATGGTTTCACTTAGCATTATGCAAGTATCAAATATTGTAAAAATTAAGTTTTTAATTTTATCTAAATCCCCCGAATTACCAAGCCATAACTTCTCAGGAAAAAACCTGCATATTATTAGGAAGTTACTAATTTTATTCCTTCCTTCAAGAAATCGCCTTTTCACTTTTGTCATTTTCTTAAAATGTTGCCAGTATTGAAAACTAATTCTTAATCAGATTACATTATTCTGTTCAAGCAACCTTATGTGCTTTATTTTAAAACTGTTTTGGCTTTTCAACAAGTCTTAGTGGAAACGTTAATAAAACAACATCTTAGTACAAATAAAATTTGACCTTAATCCCATTAAAATATTAATAATAGTGTTATACATACACAATGCCAGTGTAATGCATGAAATGTGTGTTGACTATCCTCAATGACTTCAAACTCAAACTCAAACTCAAAGTCATTTAATCAAATTGGTATCATCAAATACACTTTTGACAAGTCAAAACAAACAAAATAAATTATAAGTATCCTTAAATTGATAATACCACTACTTTTTTTTCGGCCTGTTCACTACCGGGAGGCCTTGTCTAGAGAAGATACAGGCAAGAAACTCTGCAAGGGTTCCGTCCTCCCTTTACATCAATATATTCTACAACCTAATAAAATTTACGTGTATTATATAATACTCTTATAATACTTCATCAATATGAACATTTACTATCGATTATAAAGAAATATTTATTTGTATCGATACAGCAAAATATCGATACGTATCACGCATCTTTAATCGATTACATTTAATTGATCGATTTTACTTTTACTGGCAAAAATGACATGACATTTAAATTGACGTGTGTACCTATTTCAGTTGTCTTTTTGTTTTATTTGATTGATTTAAGGCGCGACTACGTGTATGCATTTCCTAAATATGAATTGCAACTTCAAATATAAAAGACGTCATAGTAAAATATAAATATATAGTTTTATATGTGTCAAAGAGTGTAAATAGTAACCTACAACTTGGCGTACTTCAAATGCATATTTCAGGTTAAAACCCTTGGTTGCATATGTGTACATGACAAAAAAATTTAAAAGGTCCATACTTTGTTGGTCACTCTCCTTTAACAATTTGAAAGCTGACGTCACAGATTTTGGCGTTACCATTGGTCTAGATTTTAACTATGGAGGTAACTATTACTATGGATCAAAAAACTCACAGTTTACATGACATTATACAGTACATCTACAAGTGTTGCTAGTTAACTTATAAGAATAGTACAGGCAGTGCTGCCATTATAAAAATCAATCTCTTTCTCTCTTTATTAATGTTATTACTATTATAAATTTGGTACTTCTCATACAACGCGGAAGCGTGTTACTAAACAGTCTGAGTAAAAACTGTGATGAGCGTGTGTTACAACTTATATAATATTTTTCACATCAAAATTGTACAGTCTTGTGCATAAAACATTTTGGTAACTTATCATTCTAAGGTTTTAGTAAAATATCTGCTGTAGTGGCACTATTGGAAGGCCAACGAGGCGAGATAAAGAATATAAATAATCGGACTATTACTATCCTTATCTCTTACACAATAAGGGCGTCTTCTTAACATTTTATGAAAAAGCTATGACAATTTCATTCCTATTTGAATTGCGTTCGAAAAATCGAATATATTTTTGGGCAGTTCATTGCTAAAAATGTTTAAAATCCCTGACTGTTTGTTTACATTCTTTATCTCGTCCCGGTGGCCTTACTATATTTGTGATGTCATAATGACAAATTACTAAAACGGTAACAAATGTATGCTCGTGATTGTACTACAAGTCAGGCTACATGTTGATCTTAATACCACCTTTATTCCCTACGAAATAAGAGCTGTTTTCGTAGTTCAACAGTATAACTTGTCATGTTTGAGTGCCAAGGAAAATTTTACCTTATTCGTAATATCTTTAAGTATCTTTAAACTTATGGGTTATTAATTAAGTATTATAAAAAGCTCGTAAATCTTATTGCCATCGAGTAAGGAATAATTTTCTTTGAAATTTCAAAGTGTGAAAAAGATTATGGCATGCGTATATTTATAATAGATACATAAATATAAGTGATTGTATCCGGGAGATGGATGGGCCCAATTTTATTAAATCAATGTTATTTGGTAATGGAGGGTAGTTGAACAATTTTGTGGTAGTATGAGGCGTAGAACAATCAATATTAAGTTTTGTTACTTTTAATTCATAAAGTTGTCATTACGAGTTTTTGTTACAATTTAAGTCTTATCCGTACAATTTTAAAGGATATATTTGAAATTTTGAATTGAGGTTATTTTTGTGAACTAACTTGATCCATTTTCAGTCCCCAAGATGTTTTTATGATTCGAGTTGTGTCTGTGCTAAATTTAAAATAAAAATGTAATATTTTGGGAAAACATTTGTACATTATTAAAGAACGAGTTAGAAAGAGATCTTATTTGAAATTTTATTTAGATGCCACTGCATATTTATCACTTAATTTTTCAACTACTCCTATACCAAATAAGTTAGTTTAAGCGATTTTAAAGTAAATACTTTATTAAGAATTTGTTACCAAATTAAAAAAAATAGGCTTTATAGTTTATCACGATTATGTTCGCACTAGGGATTAGAATAGCGTTGGTGTAATATAGTAATATATAAATATAGAGGAATGTTTTTTCAAACTATTAGTAGTGTTTTTTAGATTGCACTCAGCAATTACATTGAAAGCGTACAGAACTATAAAAGTGATACCTGCTTTAGCTAGCATTAATACTAAACCACAATATGATATCGATATAGGGAGCCATCTATCAAAATTTTTTTTTGTATCTATATATCATGTTATATTGGTATTTTTAATATCGTTCCACTTATCTTACTCGGAGAATCGACTCAGTCCTTGTCGATTCGATACGACCACTTTATCATATCGTGTTATGGCATTCATGATAGGCTGTTTGACGTACAGTCAGCGTATAAATTATTAAATGAATATTTAGTTTAAAATTAGTTGATTTCCACAATTATTATAAAGTTTAAACTCTCTGTTTGAGATTAGCTATGGCTGTTATCAATGATTTTGTGATTTCCTTTTTTTTATAACTTTTACTAGCTAGAATGTAACATATCGAAATTTGTATTGTAATATTTTTTATTTTATTTATTTTTTTACTTGTCCTTACTTCTAGATGTGTATAGTGTAAATATTACGTAGTGTGTAACGCGAGGTCTTATTGGAGAAGATGAATAAACGGGGTTTATAATGATATGTTGTTTTATTTATACCGTTACTTTGATTTTTTCATACGTAATGTAATTGGAATTTAAAATGCACCGTGGTCTGTGATATCAGTGTGAATTCTCTGAAATATAGTGACCAATTTGTACAATGGAAATATGGTGGGTTCAGAAGGTTACAAACTCGACTCTATGGCCTTAGTACAGTACTGACAACGTCAAATAGTTAATGGCGCTCAAGGTGTGCAAATAAATAGACGCTGTACTTAAATCATTTTGGAATAGTCAAACCTTTATTAGTGAATAGAAGTATTTTGTTTTGGTTGAAAATGTATTACATACATAGAAAGAAAGAAAGAAAAAAGTTTATTTGGCAATAATAAATAAATAACAATAGTACATAGTAAACTTTCAATTTACATTAAGTATGCCAAATTGGTCTCCACTCAGCATGTGTCGAGGCATTAGCCGCGACGCTGGTCTTCCGTGGATGCAAAAGAAAAACAAATAATTTTTTTTTTATAAAAATATAAACCAAATGAAATAAAAATAACAATAGTTTTACACATTTGACACAAATTGAACATTCATCATACAAATTTAAATGCTACGACTATAATGCTTGTTTCTTAAAAATAAACTCTTTAAATTGTTTCTTAAACAGATTTTTATTGCTTAATGCTCTGATTGGAGTAGGTATATTATTCCAACATCTAGTCGCAGCATACCTGAAACTCCATTATCCCCTAAGGGTTAGAGACTTAGAGACTAGGCAAAAGCACCGAAAGCTTTACCAAGCAGTGACTTCAATCAGCATGACGGGTGGTGAGCCCGTCGCTGCTACAAGCTATTGGATGGTTGTGCAGTTCTTAGTCCATTAGTCGCCTTTGAAAATGTATTTGTGTATTCAATTGCCTTGTTTTTCGGTGATTGTATCCGAAATAGTAGTTTATGTATCTGTCAGATAATATAGGTTTCAATGGTGTCACGCGAGTGTTTTAATACCGAGTTATGTGCAGTTACATACACTACTTTATCTACACTCATTATTGAAAGAAAACCAAAAAAAAATATTAATTTTATTCATTGCTGGTTGTCTGGAGAACATTTGCCATAGTTTTGTGCGTTTTTAAGAAAAATAAGTGTTGCATAATGAGTCAAACCTGTTGCATAATGGGCATTATGTTACAGTTTCAGTACAGTTTAAATTTTCGTTTTTATCATCCGTGTTAAAAAGTATGTCTTTATGAGTTCGATTCTGAGTTCATAATTCGAACATTATAAACATGAGTGTTTATAAATGTATTTTAATTGAGAGACGGGATCCAGTTCCTAAGCACGGGATTATCCTAGTTTGGACTCCTGTCTCCCTTCACAAGTCGTTTTCCAATTGTATACCTATTTGTACCTACTATGTGTTTTTTTAAAGTTCTCCCATGTAGGGAAGGCAAAGGGAACTAAGCCCATACAGCCAAGTCTTCAATATTTTATTTCTTCAGTAGTTTGCGTTGAAATGCTAGTGTATTGCATTTCAATGCATCTTGGGAGAGTTTGACGTCAAATGATCGACGGCAGACACTGTGCTACTTGGATGAGGTGGATTACCACGATAAAAACTCATCACTTTTCACACCACTTGACGCTTATTTAGATAATCCTCCACATTGCACATCATCACAGACACTTATTACACAAAACTACACTGATTTTACGTAACAATATCCACTCCGAAACAATATTACAACGAAATAAAAATCACGTCCGCCATTAGTCAAATGCCGCCAAAAACTCCTACTATGTGTTTTGGGAAGACTTCATAGAAACATCTCGTAGTGACCGCCAAGGGTTTAAATTTTTGACAGTAGTTTATGATTTAATGCAGTCCTGTAGAACTAAGCTGGATTCAGTGCGAGTGTTACCTATCATTATAATTATAATTGATAACTTATAATAGTAATCATGCCAGTTGCCGTTGCCAGTCATTGTTGGGAAAATAATAATCGCACTCTTACTATTTCAATATCATATGAATAGTCATTATTTTTAGTTAGACTGCTTGCATTCTTGTAATGATGAAACCATAAATAATATGAACCTTTTTCTTATACGTCAAATGCATTTCAAATGCTAACACTATAGAATTAATAATAATATAATATCTTTGACTTCGCATAATACCTAGAGACAGTGCTATTACGTAATTTTTTTACTCCTTGATATTGATAAGTTTTTAAGAAAAAAAAACATTTTGCGATTAGAAATACAGTTAACAACGTTTTCTTCCTTGTCAAATTTACATACATACATTTCTACCATATTCTCAAAACTCGACAAAATGTGAAGAAAACAAGACCCCGTCACGTCTCCCGTGGAACCCCAGGGGTCCACCTGGACCTCTTTGGGAACTAACTAACTGGTTGAGATTTTTAATTAAGGAATTTTCAACCAGTCAGAAATTTCAAGAACTTCTAGCTTTATTTCCAATGGGTTATACCTTTACTTAACTGTAACATTGACAGGATGGTCCTATGTCCTCAGCCTATATACGTCCTACTGCTGAGCATAGGCTTTCCTAATGGAGAAACACATGAGGGTTGTGGGCCGTAACACCACCATGCTGGTCCAAAGCGTACAAACCTTCACGCCACTGACCTCCTACTCCGACAATGGTACGAAAAAAAAAATGTCAACTTCCTTATAAATAAATAAAACTAAAAATAAAATCGGCCAAGATCGTGTCGGGCCACGCTCAGTATAGGATTCCGTAGTTTTCCATTTTGTAAAATTTATCAAAAACTGTTCAACCCATCAAGTTCAAAATAATTTTCCTAGAAAGTACTTATAAAGTTCTACTTTTGAGATTTTTTTCATATTTTTTTAACTTATGGTTCAAAAGTTAAAGGGGACACACACATTTTTATTAACTTTCGGAGCGATAATTTCAGAAAATATAAATTTTATCGTAAAATGAGCTTAGAAAACCCGTGTTCATTTTTGAATAGCTATCCACCGATATATCACACGTTAGGGTCCAGAGGAAAAAAAATCAGTCCCTACATTACGTGTGTGGACACCCCCCTTATTTAATATTTTATTCCACTTTTGAATTGTGCACTTTGTCGGCGTTATTAATATACATATTTATTAAAAATTTCAGCTCTCTAGTGCTTACGGTCACTGAGATTATCCGTGGACGGACAGACAGACAGACAGAGAGACATGGTGAAAGAAAGGGTTCCTAGTATAGTATACTAAAACCCTATAAAATCAAACTCAAGAATACTTTACTTAGACAGTCCTGAATGTGATAATCACGCATGTTCTAATCTGTTGTATATTGCGAAATTTTGGAAAAAACCGGAAAAATGTTGGTAGGTCCTTATCGCAAGTGTATCCCTGGCTATCAGGCGGCGGCCGCGTGCGCAGGCCCGTGACCGCGCGGCGCTGGGTTAATAGCACTGAGGACCCATTTTTGCTCACTACGTCTTAACCGCCAGTAAAAATAATAACTTTCTAGTAAATAAGTCATTTAAGCTTGGATTGAAGGTAAGGAATGTTTTTCGTGTTATTTATTGGCTTTTAATTGAGATATCTGCCCTGTATCTATCATATTCTTAGTAAACCTGTTTACTATGTTCCTGTCTTAATTATAAATATTGTTATGGTATTGTGATCGACCACGTAGGTATCCCGACGCAGATAATTATTAATAAATAATTCTACACATTAATATTTCATCAGAAGGTACAAACTCTATTTTTTTATTTTAAGATTATTGTTAAAAAATTTTAATTAAGTGTTATGTCATTAATTAAAACGAATTTCGCGTTGATAATTTTTCGCATAGTTTTGAGGTAGGTAAAGTCACGGTTTTGTTTTTTGATTAATTAAAATATATTAATAGATCAAACAGAAGTATTATCTGGGGTCACATGAATCAAGTTTGGTATGCGAATGATAAAGTATCACGTACCATGCTCTGATTCACTGCTCGAAGCTAAATAGCTTTTGGATTCGTAAATTCCTTGTTTGGCGCCATCTTTTTTTATGTAAACAGGGGCAAACGCGCAGACGGCTCACCTGATGGTAAGTTATTACCGCCGCCCATAGACATCTACAACACCGGGGGAGTTGCAGATGCGTTGCCGACCCTTAAGAAGGGAATACGCTCTTTTTAAAACTTTGAAGGTTGTATTGGTCTGAATACTTTGATTACCTATTGGGTTTTTAGGCATTCCAGCTATTCCTTTAGTACACCTTACTTATGAGAAGTCAAGGGTAACTGTGGCATTTACAGCCTTATATTTATGTGTTAATTGCACTGCAATGCAAGTAAATAGCTATCAAGTTTAGCTCTAAATAATTGATGGTAGATTCAAAGGTGACATAGCCACGACAGTACGTATTTCACACCAAATTGCTCATCAACAATGAATACGTTCTTGTAACATAACTATACTTAAGTTAAGGCACAAGCTTAAAAGGCAGTTTGAAAGTAGCGCCAGTGACCGAAAAGATTAAGAGCAATGGACATGGAAGGAGAAAAGTTGTACGAGTATCTCATATTACAAGAAGGATGCTTAACATGGATGTGGACCATGAGCGGCCACGTACGTTGGCTGCCAAGTCTGGGAATTTGCCAAATATATCCAGAAAATTTCATCGATAAGCTGTGCGAGTCTCACACGATTACCGCCTAACCAGCGGTAGGTACAGACAGCGTCAAATAGTTAGTGACGCTCAGGGTGTTCAATTAAATAGACACTAACAAAAAGTCAATAATATTGGTACAAATAAACTTTCCATATTCTTAACACACAAAAGAGCTTCCGTATTAATATTAGGTCCTTACCTATGAAATTGGTGTTTTGTATGGAGATTTTGGGGAATTCTGCATTTTCCATACTAATTTTTTTTCAGTTTTCTTCACAACGACAAATCCATATCCATATTTGGCATCTATCATTAGACAAGCTTTAGTAATATGTGTAATATCACACTTCATAATAATTATATATCGTTTTTAAGTGAATGCAAATAAAATGATGTATTCGGGAAGCACTTAACAAGAGTTGTCTCCGCGTCCAATTTTAACACAATTAAACTTACAACAAATTATCAAAACAAATCAAAAGAGCTCAAAAATATAGTCTATTTTTAGACGAGGTAATTATTTTTTAGGAATACTCTGAATCTTAATAGTTACAGACAAAATATTAAGAGAGAAAAAAAACACCAATTTCATAGGTAAGGATCCAATAAGGAAACTTTTTTATGTTGTCAACAATATAGGAAATTTATTTGTACCGATATTATTGACTGTTTGGTAGTGTCTATTTAATTGAACACCCTAAGGCCCGTATTACAGATCCGAACTCAAGCGTAGAACTCTGCTTGAGCGCAGTTAAAAAGGGATGGCGCTGTGTGGGATCAATAGCGCCATCCCTCTCTAACAGTGCTCAAGCAGAGATCTACCCTTGAGTTTAGTTCCGTAATACGGGCCTAACACCCAGTTGCAGAAACGAACTTTAAAATTTAATGTCGGCATTATCCCTAATGCTCCATTAAATTTATTTATTGAAGTGTCAAAAGAACACCTTAGCGTAGTTTTTACGTTGCACAAAACGACATTAGCACCCTATCAATGCTAAAGAGATATTAGCTAGAACTATTTTGTGTTCCAATTTTAAATTTAATGAACTTTAAAGTTTTAATGTCTCATTACTAATTGTCGTCTTTAAAAAATCTTTGTGCAACTGAGCGTAAGTGTCACTAACTATTTGACGTTACTGTACTGACCAAAAAAGTAGTTGCAAGTATCACATGAACGCAAATAGCCATTTAACAGCAGTCAGGCAATGTGCTTGTTTGTCTATAACTAAAACAACAAAGCAAAATAACAGTGTGGACTTGTGGATATTATGTAATACACGCGCATCAGGCTAATAATTATCTATTAATTGCTACTATTTGTTACAGATCTACTTAAAGACTTCATTTTAGTAACAGTTTAATTATTATGTAAGTGGTATGTATATTATGTAACATTATCGATAGTAATATTATAAATGCGAAAGTAACTCTGTCTGTCTGTCTGTCTCGCTTTCACGTCGAAATACTGAACCAATTTAACCGAAAATTGGTATACACAGATAGTCTAGAGCCTGAGAAAGGACATAGGTTACCTGTTATCTTGATATTCCCATGGGAACGGGTGTCATGCGGGGGGAAGTTAAATTTAAATATAACGCCTCCCAGAAAAAAGAAGGACAAATTTACGCCACTATGAACTTTGCTTCTAATAAAAGAGTAGAGTAGGAGTACATTCTCAATTCCACCAATTGAGGCTACTGTTCCAATTTGAAAAAATCTTTCAGTGTTGAATAGCCTATTTATTGATGAAAGCTATAGGTTACATACCATCACATTATCTATTCTACACAGACGAAGTCGCGGGCAAAAGCTAGTTATATATAAATATTATATTATAATTGTCAAAGAAATTGTTTTAATTTCTGCATGGGCAGACCGATATCAATTCACTAATACTAATAACATAGTTGTGACTCTTGTATTTTACACAAAGTTACAATTAATAATAACATTCTCTTTAATTAGATTTTATAGTAACTGCACTTATAATAATCACAGATTTCATGAACATTCGTAAATCAATTGGCGTAAGCTGTCGTACCTCAGGATAATTTTACTGGAGCAAGTCCCCGGAAAAAATATTCTGAGCCACTTTAACCCACAAAACACACAATACACAACTGTGTCAGTATTATTTTAATGTATTTCACGATTTTCATAAACAAGCAGGTACATACTCGTCATTTGAAACTAATTGAAATGAAGGATTACCCATCTCTCTTTAACATTTATAAAGCGTTACATTCTTACACCGGTCAACCCTACTTTCTGAGACTTACTGCCGCACTCAGAGTCGTTCATTAACTTTAATTATTACTGATGTTAAAAAATTTACACTTATTTTAATACTCATAAAGACGAAATTAAATTCGTTAATGGAACATTAAACTGCGAAACTCTCATGATGTGTGAGTCTTGAATCTTATAATTTCTTTTTTACAATGGAAACCTTCACTAGGAGTGTTCACTACCGGGAAGCCTTTTCAAGAGAAGATACAGGCAAGATACTCTGCAAGGGTTCCATCCTCTCTTTACCTGCCGTACCAGCAAAGTCCACTCTTAGGTGAGAGTCGCTGAACACCCTTTCTTTATTTTATTTGATAGATAATATTGGGTCCTTACCTATGAAATTGGTGTTTTTATTTTGTCTTAGCAATTTGTCTATTGCCTAAAAATCTAAAAATAGACCATATATTTGAGCTCGTATTATTTAATTTGATAAGTTTAATTGTGTTAAAATTAGGCACAAAGACAATTATTTTTAACTGCCTCCTGAATAAATCATTTGATTTGCATTAACATAAAAACGATGAATAATTTTTATCAAGCGTGTTCACACACATATTGCTAAAGATTATCTCTGGATTTGTCGTTGTGAAGAAAACTGATGAAATGTTAGTATGTAAAATGCAGACATCCCCAAAATCTCCATACAAAACACCAATTTCATAGGTAAGGACCTAATAATATGAAAATTCAAAAGGTTGGTAAAATAAATAGATCAGGATATTGTCTAGATTTTTGAGAGACATTTTATGTTTTTAATTCCAGTAACAGTAAAACGTAGAGCCGCTCGAATAGTAAACGACCCTATCCTCTCCGATAAGCTTGATACCTTGGCCCTGCGTAGAGATGAAGCATCGCTCTGCATCTTCTACCGCTACTACTACGGGGAATGTTCAGAGGAAGTGTTCCAACTCATACCAGCCTCTGTCTTCCGTCACCGGACTTCGCGACGGCAAATTTATCTCCTCATAGTTTGGATGGCTGTGCATCACCCTTCGTTTTACACCTCATTTTTTGCCGCGTTCATCCAAGCTATGGAACCAACTGTCACCAGAAGTATTTTCAGACGACCTTCAAAGATTTAACAAGAGAGCGTCTTCCCTCTTTAAGGGTCGGTAACGCATCTGCAGCTCTTCTAGTGTTGTAGATGTCTATGGGCGGCGGTGATCACTTACCATCAGGTGAGCCGTCTGCCCGGCCCCTTGTTTACATAAAAAAACATTATCTTCCGAATGCATACAGATGAGGGGGGGAGAGGGGTATTCCGGGAATATAATTCCGGGTATAATCTCAAAGCCATGGTTGGCAGTGCAATACGTACGTGGAAATCACTTATACGGCCGCTCTCCGGATCATAGAAGGAAGAATTTATGCGTGGCGCCCGCCATGTCCTGCCCATCCGTCTGCGCCGGCGGAGATCCTAGAGGATCTTCTTCCTGCTTTCTCTCCGCTGCCTCCTTCTTCTATACGTTATCACAGAAGGCGGCATCCTCTCAAATTCTCTTGCTGTCAACCTGGCCCTCACCAAAGTTGGCAGCAAGAGCTACTTTTTTCAGACCTCAGCCTATTTACGTCCCACTGCTGGGTACAGGCCTTCCTCATGGAGAACACTTGAGGAGTATGGGCCGTAACACCACACGCTGGCCCAATGCGAGTTAGCCAATGGCAAGAAACGACTGGGACCAATGGCTCAACGTGCCTTCCGAAGCACGAAGAAGCTCGAGATCAGTTTTGGTCACCCACCCACGTCCTGACCATGGCGAAGGTAGCTTTGTTTTTGATCGGTAGCCAAAGCCTCTTTCCAATTCTCCCTTCGCCAGGCCAAAATCAAACTTCATAGATCCATCTTAACTTGTCAATAGGCCGAAAAAAATGTAAGTACTTATAGCAATTTCTTAATTGAATACTACGCAGTAGTGCTAACTGACCCCGTTTATCTAATTACAGAACTCCATATCTGCCGAAATAATTAAGTTGCAGATAACTCGGGCCCTCTGAAGCGGTTTCGGTAATCGGTCCCGACCCATTCGTACACAATATTATCAGCCTCGCGCCGCGCACGTGGTGCTTGCGATTGTAATATTAAAGTTATGTTGTGTAATTTTAAGGAAATGAATCTGAGGAAATGGATAAGAATGGGAGTAGGGGAGATTGAATACATCCAGAAAAGTATGAAAAGGATAATGGTCACGGCCCATACAAAACTTACCCAGGCCCGACAAGAGTGAGACCTATCTCATTTGTTATTGTTATGTTCAGTTTAATTATGTAAATTTTATTTTAATAGGTAGGTATTAGTGGCTAGCATATAAATGATTATGTTGCTTTTTTAATTTCGCAGACAAGCTTTTAGCCTTCATCTCACCTGATGGTAAGTGACGATAAGGCCAAAGGTGAAAGCGAGCTTCATCTGTAATCCTCAACAACTGAGGAACTGGCTATCTTACCTCTGATTGCCGGAACACACCAATACTTAAAATGTTATTGTTATGGCGAAAGATTTAGGTAAGACGGTGGTAGCTAGCCAGGCGGGCTTTATTTTTTCCTTAGTCGCAGTATGGAAAATATTTAAGGATATACGTTTATCTAGATTGTCTCAAGTCTGGATAATTTGGGATGATAATAGGTATTTACCTATGAAATTGCCGTTTTGTATGGAGGATTTTGGGGAAGTCTGCATTTTCCATACTAACATTATTTCAGATTTCTTTACAACGACAAATCCAGAGATAATAATTTTTGGCATGTATCATTAGACAACATGCATACATACACAAAATCACGCCAGTAATCCCCGAAGGGGTAGGCAGAGTCCAAGGAGTACTGTGTTCCTTAAGACCACATCTAGCCATACAAAAATTGGGTTTGGTCAGATGAAAAATCGTGAAAGGTAGTAACAAGTGGCTAGCTCATCGCCTACACGATCACAGACCCAGTACCCAATACGTCCTTAGTCGCCTTTTACGACATGCTCGGTAAGAAAAGCAGTTGGTACATTCTTCGGACACACATTCTTCGGTTGGTACATTCTTCTTCTTTCGGTTCGTCCTGGACCAACACTGAGATATACTGGGTTGGACCAGCGTGTGGTGTTACGGCCCATACTCATGTGTTTCTCCTCCAGGAAGGCCTGTGCCCAACAGTGGGACGTTTAGGCTGGTGATTACGTGAAGTTAAAATTTTTACTGCGTATTTTATTAACGTATTAACACGTCTAGTACAATCACGATTTGATCATGACATAGCAATTTGAAAATGTTATTATTAAACTAACAAAACTTTGACATATTATTATAAATAGACCTGAAATAGACTTATTTAACGGTTTTCACGCAGCAATAGCGTGCTGCGTGACGATGTTGGCAATACCAGTAACTTTATCGAGATATATACCGCAGTTCTTCGTCGTGGTGGATTATTCTTTTTCTTCTCTATTTCTTTAAGTATTAAAGTTATGGAAAATTTTCAAATCTCAAACTTCAACGCAAATGTAATGTAATTATTGGGTCCTTACCTATGAAATTGGTGTTTTTTGTCTCTCTTAGTATTTTGTCTGTAATTATTAAGATTCAGAGTATTCCTAAAAAATAATTACCTCGCCTAAAAATAGACTATATTTTTGAGCTCTTTTGATTTGTTTTGATAATTTGTTGTAAGTTTAATTGTGTTCAAATTGGACACGGAGACAACTCTTTTAAAGTGCCTCCCGAATACATCATTTTATTTGCATTCACTTAAAAACGATAAATAATTTTTATGAAGTGTGATATTACACATATTACTAAAGCTTGTCTAATGATAGATGCCAAACATTATTATCTTTGGATTTGTCGTTGTGAAGAAAACTGAAAACATTTTAGTATGGAAAATGCAGAATTCCCCAAAATCTCCATACAAAACACCAATTTCATAGGTAAGGACCTAATATTTATTTTTCAGTTGGAAAATCCTTACATAATTTTACAAAGTTCTTACATAATTCTTGCCCCAAAGAACAGGACAAAAAATCCGCCACTGCTATTGCTTACGTCGGTAATACCGCAGATTTTTGACTACCGCGGTAATTCCTGCGATTACCTCGAAACAATCGCTATAAGACTAGACGGCTGAAGTGTAGGTATGTGTAATTTGTTACCAGCGGAATCTTAACCGGACTTACCATTAGGCACGAAAGTAACGCATGTCAAAGTTAGCGGCAGATAAAGTTACGTGTGAAAATTAGAGCTATCGCGGGGTGAACGGCCGCATCCTGGTGCCAATAACCAAGAAATGGGCCAAAAACAATATCTGCGCATTTTGAACTTTTAATCGATTGTTTTTGGGGTTTATTTTCAGTTACTGTTGACATTTTAACAGCTCTGAGTGGCAATGTAACCCATTGAGAACTATACAAAACTAGTCAATATCAGATTAATTTACAAAGCCAAGATTCCATTCAGTAATTTTTGTTTGACCTAAAGGTTGACTGGGAGCGATGTAGAGTCGTTAAGTCCTCCTAATGTACAAAGTTTTTTGGACATTCATGTCTTAATAAATTAAGAAAATATTAAAATTAATATTTCATAATGCTTGTCACCCTCAGCGCGGACTATGGCAGTGGATTGCTTTTGCGGTAATTTTGCCTAGTCTCTGACTAACCCTTAGGGGATAATAGTCGTGATTATATGTATGTATGTCTCTCTCACTGTTTTATCCGCGGTGTCCGCTCAATAATCTTACGGGTTCATTGGTCCGTCAGTTCGTAGTAATATGTCCAGCCCATTGCCGATAGAATCACAGATTACTAAATAGGTAGTTACTACGTAAATAGAATATTCGATGGGATAAGTGACTGACTCTTTGAATCACATATTTTACCTGTGCTCCTTCAGAACTCTGAGCATAATTAATGAACTATAGTTCGCTGAATGGCTGAACGGCGGGCGCAATGTTTGAAACATTCAATTAGAGAAGCCCACTGCTGCACAAATGCCTTTTCCAAAATAAAAAATCAACAATTAAAATCAAAAGCATTTATTCAGTTTAGATGTGTCGTCTTAGCGCATGCTTATGAATGTCATAAACATTTTACAACATGTCGTGAAAAAGAAAAACTACGCATACATCCGTTCACAAAACTACCAGGAGTCCTTGTTCTGAGAGGAACGGGCAAACTCTCAGCATGTTTCTACCCTCCCTTTACATAGCAACAAATAAAAAATGTCGTAAACTTCAACGTCCTACGCTGCTCGTATCCCACCAAAGATTTTCTATATTATCCTACGACTTCCTGTGATCTGATCAGATCGTCATCTATTTTGTACGAGTCGTGAGGGTTTAATGAAATAGTTTAAGAAAAAAATTATTAAAATGTTAATCACACCAAAATTACCGTTTGAATGTAGCTATTTAGATAGATACATACAATTAATAAAAACTATTATCCCCTCAGGGTTAGTCAGAGACTAGGCAAAAGCACCGCGAAAGCAGTCCAATGCCATAGACGCGCTTCACCAAGCAGTAACTACACATGTGCTCAGTGTGACAGCTGGTGAGCACATATGCAGTATTATATATTGGGTCCTTATCTATGAAATTGGTGTTTTTTTTCTCTCTTAGTATTTTGTCTGTAACTATTAAAATTCAGAGTATGCCTAAAAAATAATTACCTCGTCTCAAAATAGACTAAATTTTTGAGCTCTTTTGATTTGTTTTGATAATTTGTTGTAAGTTTAATTGTGTTAAAATTGGACACGGAGACAACTCTTTTTAAGTGCCTCCCGAATACATCATTTTATTTGCATTCACTTAAAAACGATAAATAATTTTTATGAAGTGTGTATTATTACACATATTACTAAAGCTTGTCTAATGATAGATGCCAAATATTATTATCTTTGGATTTGTCGTTGTGAAGAAAACTGAAAAAATTTAATATGGAAAATGCAGAATTCCCCAAAATCTCCATACAAAACACCAATTTCATAGGACCTAATATATTTGTATATTTAACTTTTTCCGTAAATAACATTTCTAGGTGATAATCATCAGGATAACACGAAATAACATGAAACGTGTCATTCTTTATCAGTAACCGCCCGACACACAATTACATGCACTGCGGTCTATTTATAGCGAGAAATATTATTTTTAACTATTATTGATCTCATGATCCAACGCCGGAAACTCGTATCAACTGATAACTTGTGTCTTTTTGATGTTCTGTTCTGATGATGCGGTGCATTGGTCGCTTGTTAAATAATAATTATGCATAATTCATTTATACATTCATAAACATTGAAATAACATTAATAAGTCCAGCCATGATTCGCCATACAGGCATTTGAACATTAGTTAAATAATGAACCTTTGAGAACAGAATTATAGTAAAATACAATTTAAAATTACTTAATAAAATTTATACATGTAAAAAAATAGTATTGATAGTAATTTAACACTTTATACAGGATTATTTTGATCGGATTTCATGGGTATTTCATCGATTAAAAAAAGCCGATTTAAATACTTAAAAATGTATTTTCAATAAAATCATAACCTCATGTAGATAAATAAGCTCGTTATTTAGATAGTTGCAATAAAAAAAAGAATACTTCAAAATACTTGAAACATAAAAAATAACAACCATCTGAGGCCGCAATGAGTTTTCAATTCGCAACAGTGAGCTACCTATTACCACAGATTACTATTAGGTCCTTACCTATGAAATTGGTGTTTCGTATGGAGATTTTGGGGAATTCTGCATTTTCCATACTAACATTTTATCAGTTTTCTTCACAACGACAATTACAGAGATTATAATATTTGGCATGTATCATTAGACAAGATTTTGTAATATGTGTAATATCACACTGCATAAAAATTATTTATCGTTTTTAAGTGAATGCAAATAAAATGATGTATTCGGGAGGCACTTAATAAGAGTTGTCTCCGTGTCCAATTTTAACACAATTAAACTTACAACAAATTATCAAAACAAATCAAAAGAGCTCAAAAATATAGTCTATTTTTAGACGAGGTAATTATTTTTTAGGAATACTCTGAATCTTATTCAGATGTTACAGACAAAATACTAAGACAGAATAAAAACACCAATTTCATTGGTAATGACCCAATAGTTATTATTGGGTCCTTACCTATGAAATTGGTGTTTTTATTCTACCCAACAGTTACCCAATAGTTACGTAGTAACTTATTATAATAATAGGTTGGGGAAAAAGTTTCTTCGCATTTTTTAAGAAAATTCAAAACATTTTTTAATATAGTTTATTTTTATTTAACTAAAGTATGTAGGTACCATTTTGTTTGATAACTTTTAGCCATCTTGTAGGTGCATGTACATGATCCCATTGCTATAGAAATTTTGGGACTTCTGGTCAAAATACCGCGACAAGTGGTTTTGGCAGTCCTCCCGTGATGTTAACCTGACACTGCCTAAAGAATTCTGAAGAGACCGAAACAGGTGGAAATCTGAAGGTGCAAGGTCAGGACTATACGGCGGATGCATTAACACCTCCCAGCCAAACTCTCTTAATTTTTGCTGAGTGGCTAAAGATGTGTGAGGTCTAGCGTTATCATGATGAAAAACCACACCCCTTCTGTTGATTAATTCCGGCCGCTTTCTCTCAACTTCTTGCTTTAATCTCATCAGTTGTGCGCAGTAGAGTTCAGAATCGATGGTCCTGCCTGGTGGTAACAGCTCATAATGAATAATGCCCTTCCAATCCCACCACACACACAGCATCACCTTGTTGCGAGTTAACCCGAGTTTCGCCACAGTCTGTGAAGCCTGACCGGCCTTTGACCACGACCTTTTTCGCACGTTCTTGTCGTACGTGATCCACTTTTCATCACCAGTTATCAGCTTCTTCAAAAATGGTTCGGTTTCATTACGTCGTAATAAAGAATCACAAATGAGTACACGGTTCATTAGGTTTCTTTCAGTGAGCTCGTGAGGTACCCAAATGTCGAGCTTTTTTGTGTACCCAGTTTTTTTCAAATGCGCCAAAACTGTTTTGTGGTCAATTCCCAGTTCTTCAGCTAGGTCGTAACTACTGACATGCTGATCTTGCTCCACTTTTTCAAAAATGGCATCCATTTTATCTGTAATAGGGCGACCAGAGCGACGTGCATCTTTGACATCAAAATTTCCGGATTGAAAACGCTTAAATCAAATTTGTGCTACTCACACAGACACTGCACTAGGTCCATAAACATCGCAAATTTTTTTCGCGGCTTGCGTTGCATTTTTACCTTTTTTGTAGTAAAATTTTAAAATGTATCGAATTTCTTCATTAGATTCACTCATCTTGGCGGAACGAAAAACAAATGAAAATCACACATTTTCCTAATTTGAATTTGGAATTATGTTCTTTAAAATTTAAACTTTCAATGATACCAAAACCAGCCAGATACAAATAGTATAGCCAAAGAGATTTTATTACAAGTTTATACATACTATAATGCGAAAAGACTTTTTCCCTAACCTAATATTACGAGGTTTTTGATTCATTAAAAATAACCTGTAGAGAAAAGTACGAGAAAAAACTGGCGAAATGTGGGCGTTTAATACCTCTGCCCTACCCCTTCGGGGAAAGAGGCGTGATGACATGTCATTATGTTTTGCTATTAAGTGTAAATTACAGTCAATACTCAAAGCGCTGAAGAGTAGTTTTGATTGGTGTCTTGAGATCTTCCAATCTACAAACTCGTCTCTGTTACTTAGGGACTTATGCAATAAGGTGAAAGAGGCAAAAACCCCTCTAAAATATAAGTAGTTTTGAGTGATTTTATCAATCAAAAGTCAAAACTCCAAAGAAAAAAGTTATATTGCACCCGAACTCTTGTGGGTCGATAACCAAATAAACGTAAAACGGCCGATCCTCGGCGGGCAGAGTGTGCGCACGCGACGGCCTCGCCCCGGACTTCGTCCCCGGATTGTTGCCGAGCCGGTCGCCATTGTTCGATAGCGCATCACGATAACCATGGTGTTCACTTACATCAATAGTTATGTAAGCCACGTGGGGAGGAATTAGTATGACATTTTAATAAGAACCGTAGGTTTAGAATTTTTTGCCACACGAAGTGTGGGAGCGAGAGATCCTAATGCACGTTCAAACCGCCCGAGAGAAAAAGAGAATGCTAATGAATGACAGTCATGCCAGTTTTCGCGAGTAGTAAGAGGCCATATCGTCCCCGTTTGTTCTACGAGACGAACAAATTTGACATTTACCAGCAAATGACACTTTAATGTTTGGTCATGTCTCCAAGCTGCCTACGTGCATCTTGTACATCCTAAATCTATGATTATTACAATTTATCATCTTTGAGGAGCTCGGTGGCGTAGTAATTATAGTCTATCCATTTTGATCTGAGACAAAATGTAAACAAACCATAAAAAGGGTTCTTTGAGATGTCGTTACTCATTATCGAAAAGATTTATCAAAATCAGACGATTATTTAATATTTTATTATTACTTCAATTTTATATTTTTTTTTACGTAATTTTAGATTACTAAATTAATCGGTGCTACTAAAAAAGACCTAAAACGAATGGTATTCTCAAACTTTTATTATGAGTATAGAATACTTCCAAAAGAAGATGAACAATCATAACATGTTCATGAGATCTTGAATCTACTTTGAATTTAATTAGTATATATTTAATGTTCAGTATCATTTGATTGATAGCAATGATAGCTTGTTTTTTAAATACACTTAACATACCTAATACTCATAAAACATTACTTTATTACACAAATAAATAATGTTTATATTCAATGACGACATTGGTATATTAAGTACGGCTACTCCTTTTCTATTTTATTTAAAAAAAATAGAGCCCATATTATTTTGTCCCAGAATTGGTTAAAAAGTTTGAGAACCACAAATTGTTTGTTTAGCTTTTGTCTTAGATCGAAATGGATAGAGTGTAGTTCGCATTGGCTTTCGATATCGAAAACAGAGCTACCTCGTCATGGTCAGGTCTTGGATGTGTGACACATGAGGAGTAAGGGCCCAATGCAGTTTGGTGGGTAGAGACAGTTGCAATAGCAAACGGGACCAACGGCTGAACGTGTCTTCCGAAGCCCGGAGGAGTTCGACCATGCCTGAATACGGCGAACTTAGCTTTGTTTCCGATATCGAAAGCCAAAGCGTACTAACCACTATGACACCCAACTCCTCACTCGGTGGTCTAATATATTGGGTTTTTGTATGGAGATTTTGGGGATGTTTGCATTTTACATACTAACATTTTTTGAGTTTTCTTCACAACGACAATTTCAAAGATAATAATATTTGGCATGTATCATTAGATTCATTAGACAAGCTTTAGCAATATGTGTGTGAACACGCTTGATAAAAATTATTCATCGTTTTTATGTTAATGCAAATCAAATGATGTATTCGGGAGGCAGTTAAAAATAATTGTCTTTGTGTCTAATTTTAACACAATTAAACTTCCAAAAAAACATTAAATTAAATAATACGAGCTACGTGTCTACGGTCTACTTTTAGAGAAGAGGCAATTATTTTATAAGAATGTTCTGAAACTTAATAGTTACGGACAAATTGCTAAGACAGAATAAAAACACCAATTTCATAGGTAAGGACCTAATATAAAGAGTGTTATTTAAACGGTTAGCAGAATATGCGAATTTCAGTCAGCAATAAAATTAAATTGGTCAACTAAAATAACTAATTGGTCAGCAACTTATGAGCAGTAAATAATTCTAAATTTGTCAGCAAAAAATCTAATTGGGCAGCAACTCAAATGTTTTCTCTGCTTCCAAATTGTTTAATATATGTTCAAATGACACACATACTGATTATAAGGGTAAAAAAAAAATAACCTTAATCTAAATCTATCAGAATACAATTTTCTAGGAATTGATCCTTCATTGAACCTTTTCCTATATTTTATAGATTTCGGTAACGTTAAATTGTTTTCAAAATAATTATTTTGCAGCTCAACTAATTATTTTGCTGCCCAAATGATTTTTCGGTTGACCTTTTTTATGCTGACCAAATAATTATATGGCAGCCCAATTAATTACTTTACATATATAAATGTTGGTTAGATTCTAACTACCATTTTTTTATGAAGTAGGGTATCTTCCTATATTTACTTTAATTGGAAGGAGGTCAGTGGGCAATAAGAAAGATTATTGCGTCAGTTTGGATAAAGCTTTTCTGTTGCGAAATCTTCAAATGGTGACGCAATATAATTCTTCATTGCATTCTGCCCTCCTTGAATGGTATAAAAAGAATCTAATGCTTTAAGAATAACAATCACTCTAGCTCTAAGATTATCTCTATTTATTTGAACTAGGTTATAGAGAGGAAACATAAACAAATAAATGTCTTCAGACATTCCCCTATAAACTAGCCCAATTTTAAGCAACTAATGCGAGATGACGGTTAAATATGTATAATAGATAGATACATGTATATATTAAGAACATATACATTAGATATTTATGTAACAAGTGTCTGTATACATCACCCAAACATTTGCTCCACTGGGGATCGAAACCATGACCTCTCGAGATGGCGACGCCCTGAGACCGGCGGCGTACCGACCACTCGACCACCGAGGTCGTCAGAGAGAAATAAATACCTAACTTAAAATTATGCGTAACTCTTCAGATACTAGTCTCCAGCCACAATAGATTTTTCAATTGTTCGTGGCAATCCGAGATGTAAACCGGGATTTGTATGTAAGCCATGATAAAGGTACAAATACTCGTACTCACCAGACGAAGTATCTGGCACCGTATACCGATTCCGGTATCTTTTTTTATTTTTAATCTTTTATCCATATTTCAGTCATCATGCGGTATTCTTAGTGCGCATCAAGTCCTATCTAAAAAAATTTCTTTTACTACAATCAATTTTGCACATTTTGCTCCATTATGGCATGATCGAGTTGACAGTCCCTCAATATATTTTTTAAAAAATGCCTCTTTTGCCTTCTCTTTTTCCTGCCTTTCCAAAACTGTTTGTGGTTGGTGTAACATGTTATTTTCCTCCCTCCTTCCGTCACATCACTCACTCCTTTCTTCATCTTTATTTATATTTATTATTATTATTAATTATAGTCAAGTTAATACACTCATATTTTGTTAGTAGATCTGTAAATAACTTACATGAAACAAAAGATAGAGTAGTTACACTACCGTAGACTACCGTAGAACCGTAGACTTCAAGAAGAGTTCTTTCAGATTAGGAACCGTTATTATTACGACTAATATTTTTACTTATAGAGCGAAATGAGGCCAATTCCGTTAGCACAAACATAACAAAATTTTGCATCTATCCTTTTTCCCTCCACATAGTTAGAGAAAGATAGATACAGAATTTAAAGAATCGACTTCACTGTGAAGTCCAAAATTAGCTATACCTTTCAATAAAAATAACTTGCAATAAAAATAAAAATTACTTTTTTACTTTCAATAAAAAATATCTGACTAGATAATAATATGATAATAAAAAAATATAATACGAGTCTAACACCGAGTTGCAGAAACGAACTTTAAAATTTATTGTCAGCATTATCTCTAATGCTCCATTAAATTTATTTATTGAAGTGTCAAAAGAACACCTTAGCGTAGTTTTACGTTGCACAAAACGACATTAGCACCCTGTCAATGCTAAAGAGACATTAGCTAGAACTGTTTTGTGTTCTAACTTTAAGTTTAATGAACTTTAAAGTTTTAATGTCTCATTAACAAATGTCGTCCTTAATAAATCTGCGTGGGTCACTGCTGTGAGACATCTGCCCGGGTAGTGTGGCACTCTGCGGCAGTGACTCATGTGCAGACTAAAATTGCTTGCATTGTTTGAATTTTATGAATACTACTGAACAGAAGATAAGTACAAATTGTTACTAACAAAAATTACTCTTGTTACTTGACTAAAAATGATGATGATTATTATTATTATTATTATTTTTTTTTCTTTTTATTTTCTCAGCTCAAGGCTGGTGAATAGAACTCAGTTACGGGCTACGTTATTATTATTATTATTATTATATATTAACTATACCATTACCATGTTTTTTTTCCCTAAAGCTGTTCGAATTTTAGCGGTAGCAGCATGTTTTCTTCTTTCATCCTGTTCTGTCAGTCTACATGCTAACAGTCACTCTTCCTGGTAATGATTTATAATCTATAAATCTATCTATTCATTTCTCCGTGAGCCCTTAGTAAGCTTAAGACCGGCTGTAGTTGTAAGGTCGTAGCACACTTATCAATCAAATCGGTAAGGGATCGTCACCGTATCGCTTCGCCGTCAACCAACTCAACTTTAACTCGACTTCAGCTACGGCTAGGCGACGTCGCGCTTATGCCGGCCATACACGTTACGGTCTACCGGAGAGGTCTACCGGTTGACCTGCGCAGGCATGCCTGCACAGGTCAACCGGAGCGTGTGTGGGAATAGTCCTGTGCAGTTTTAACAACCTGTACAAGCGACCTGTGCAAGATCGAAAATCAATTCTTTCGAGTGACACCGTACGATGTACCTGTGTGTGCATGTACTCCGGTCGCCTGCGCAGGTCGCGTACTCGCGTCAGTTGTTGTCATAACGTTGTCGCCGTCGATTGTTGCCGCGTCGTGTAGTGATATCGTATATCGTATTGTCACGTGTGAAATCATATCGTTTACTTATTATCGTTATTCATATTGGTTTCATTTTTTTGCGTATAAACATGTATACAACTTTCTGAAAACAATTTGTGTACATATTTTTGCGAAAAATGTGTACATCATTGCGAGAAACTCTGATGGTTATATAGTATGTATTGTTAAGGTGATTACTTGTTATTGAAATTTTCCGTGTGAACATTTATTTGAAAATCTATCCATGTATACATTTCATTGCACGTGACTGTACCATCAATGTCACTTAGTTTTAATGATAAGCCTGTGTTTTAATTTCAGTGGCATCTTATAATAATTATTAGGCTATATAATGATAATTATCCCGCCAACCATAACTCTGCGGTCTACCCTTTCTGAGACCACTCTCATTTCAGTTTTAATGCTCTTCTTTACCTGTTTGTTGCTAATGGGTTGCATATCTAGTTCATATCTGCTTAAAACCACGACCGATACCAATTTGTGCAGCTACCAGCTAGTCATAATGGGAAAAATAGAAAAGAGCTAAAAGAAGGATACAGTTAATTTATCAGTTAAAATTAAGTGTTTACCAATATTATTACTAAACACTTTCATAATATACTTTTGTCTTTTAAAGTGAGATTAGTTCAAAAAGTTTAATGAGAGCAGAAATAAACTGTAATATTAGCATAAATTACATGCAACATGCAACAACGAAAATGAGGCAAAAATAAGAGCTTTTTGGCGCCATTACAGAAAATTATAGCGCCTTCAGGCAAAGATCAAATGTATTGAAATTCCATTATGTCACACACAAGTTCAACAACATCTTTCATTTCCAAATTAGCCGATTTCAATGTCTTCAATGTCTTCTTCATGAGTTAGTGACGGGGGATCTTTTAAATAACAAAAATGGCAAATTCAATACGCAAAAATGACTATGAGTTGCTCTTTTCAATAACCAATCCTTTCACCACTTTCTTCGTTTCCTTTTCACTGGTTTTGTTTCTTCTTTTTTCATAATTAATGCGAGGGCTTACAAGTTAATTAGTCGAGGGCTCGCAAGTGCGTTATCGTCCGATGCCATCGTTGAAAAAACTGAAGACCTCTCCGGTACACCGGAGACACGACCGACGTCCGGTATACCTGCACAGGCATGCCTGCGCAGGTATACCTCTCCTGTAGACCGTAACGTGTATGGCCGGCATTACGGCTCGCCGGACGCTGTTTGATGGCTAGGGAAGGTGCCGCGTGGGGCATTCAGTACGAACGTTAAGTGTAGCGTAGAGTTGTAAGAAATGTGTACGGTGAGACGTAAGCGACGCGGCAGCGAGCTTTTCCCGAGACGAGGCGATTACGTTACGATTCCGATCAGTGAGCGTTGCAGTAGAGAGTTTCATACAAATAATACTGCTAGAGTTGATATGCTTACGAGTTGATAAGTGTGATACGACCATTAGGCTCACGCTGTGTAGACTGCATCAACAAAGCAGAAGATGTGAACGTACCTTCTTCGATTCTCGAGCGGCAACGATTGGTCCACCTTAGCACGATGTAGTGCGCGTATCACGTGAGTCCATCGTCCAAGCCCGGGCGTTATCGCGTGACCCCGGCTAAGCAGCGATACGCGCGGAATACACCCCCGGCAGCAACGAGACACCGCTTGAGCTGTGGGCCCGTATTATAATTTATTTAAATTTATTATTTCAAGCGAAAAAAAAGTTCACAATACTTATTTTCTAAATAAAAAAAAATTTAATAGATCCCCTGTAAGATTTAGGTTTTTTTTTGTTTTCGCTAGGACTGTTTTTGTTGTTTAGTTTTCTTTTTTTTCTTTTAGTATTAATATATATCTGTATATAATTCTTTCTACGAGTACAAAATATGTTTAAGCAAAATAAAAAAAATTATAAATAAATGAGAACACTTGGTAGAATATTTACGATTAAATAAAAAATAACACAAAACTCTATAATTAGACAATATGACTAAATTCCAGAATCATGATTATTGAGACAGTTTGTACAGTTTTAAATGAAAAAAAAACTATTTAAAAGTGGCTAGGATTTGGCAGCCATATCACACAACGCCCGCTTTATTTATCGCTTTACAATGGAAAACTAGGAAATCTTGAAAATGTTAAATTTATTTTGTTCTTTAGGCTTTACAATTTCAATAAATAGCTAACTTTGTGAAATCTGTCAGTCTGATTATACATACATACATATAATCACGACTTTTATCCTCTAAGGGTTAGTTAGAGACTAGGCAAATGCACTCCACTGCCATAGTCCGCGCTTCACCAAGCAGTGACTGCACGCAGCGTGACAGGTGGTGAGCCCGTCGCCGCTGTAAGTTCTAAGTCAAGGTAAGAGGTGGGTTGGTACTAATCTGATGTAGAGTAGAGTAGAGTTTTGTAGTGGTCTTGTTAAAGTATATGAAAATTCTTGTGTTTTTGTGTGTGTTTTTTGTGGACCTCCTTTCTGACTCCACCGTAATTTCAATTATACCCTATAGGTTTTTGATCTGAGCATCAATTAAATACATTGTTTTGATCTAGAGGTTATAGAAAATATTCAAGAAATTAAATTCAATTTTTCTTTGAGATGGGACGTCAGAATTTGGAAATCATCAAAAATATTAACACAAAACATGGATTTTTTTTCCTTATGAGCAAAATTTCCGTTTACTTTAATCCGAAAAACCTAGTCCTCTCATTTATTTACACACTTCATTTATTCATATTCCCATTCGGACCAATTTTCTATTTTATTACACAACCATTTGTCTTGCAGGGAATCTAATAGCACATAGTCTTCCTTTTTGAATCCTGAGGGTTGCTGCTGCTTCCTACTTTCAGCTCGAGCACCCTAGAGACTCTATGGAGAGGGGATCACCCCATAGGAAAGTTTTTGCTTACCCCAAAAACTATAAAGGAACTATAAAGGCTGTCTGAGACAAACGTTAGAGCGCATAAATTAAAATGACACCTCACTCAACAACACCTGAAAATTTTCCTCAATTTCCACCTCACGGAATCCCACAGGTCAACGCGTGCGCCCGTATATGAGGTGCGCACGCGCTGTGCGGGGCTCAGTTGCGCGCCGCCGCCGCCGCCGCCCGCATGCGTCTGGACCTCCTCGCTTACTTCAACTGCCTGCGTCGTAGGAACCTGCCACGATGGCTCCGCGAGTGCCCGTGATAGTAACTCTAGTCATTACTTTGTTAAGTATCGAATGCGAAATGTTAGGGTTGTGTGCTGGCTGCGCGAACGGAGATCTATCGGTGACGGAACTAACTGACGCGCGGATCGCGTTCGTAAAGCAGCAGATCTTGCGGAAGCTGCGCCTGAGCAAGAAGCCGAACCTGGGGCTGCCGGTGAACAGCCTGCCCATGCCGGTCGCGCAGGGCCAGACCCTGAATGAGGGCACGGAGAAGCCGCCCGAATTCGACGACTATTACGGCAGAACAGAGCAGAAGATCATTTTTCCTGTTGAAGGTCAATTTTATTTATAGTTTTTCTTAGTTTAGTTTTAAATGACTATCCTTCGAGGAGGTGTGTGTTCAGCAGTGGACGTCACATGGCCAAAATGAATTTTTTTTTTGCAAAAATGAAATTAATTTGTTTTGTGTCTATTATTTATCTGTAGGTTGCCAAACTCTTCATTCATAATATCTAGAATATAATATCTAGTTGAAATATTTGCCTCTATGTGTTATTGCTGTAAACAAATTAAAGAAAGCCATATCAAAAGAACAATCGTAAATACTGTAAAATTGTAAAAGCATAAAAAATGGTTTTCATAGTATTTTTTATTCGGTTAATTTTGTTTAGCAGGTAAATTAAGTACAAATATATATTTTTTTATACCTGTTACACATAATTCTGGGACATAAAATAACGACTACGGCGAATTATCGTATCTTCTACATCCGGCATTGATTCATGGCATTTCGTGTGAAAATGATTGAATGGCTTACGAGAAAGTACAAGCACAACTGCCAATGTTTTGGACGATACACAATAGTTGTATCAATAAACATTCTACTAACTGCAATTTACCTGTCAGTCTCACATGTTTCTCGCGATAAAAGAACGGACCACGGTATAAGTCAATGGCATATAAATTTAATTATATCTTTACTAAATTGCTCGCTCGATGAATTGTTAATTTTTTTTATCAAATTTATGGTTTTACCCCTATAGTTGAACAGTGTGTCCTCATTCTGAACGTTGTGAACCCAATAGTTGAACTTACTAACATTTGAATGGGAATAGATATAGGATGTTCGCCATCAAGTTCTTTTATTCATTAAGTGACACAATTCAAAAATCACAGATTTGACTAATAAAAAAATTATTCTTGGTACCGGTACTACCGGTTCTACCTTTAACATCTTTTAATTTTCTGAGAGATCAATCAACAACATTTACATTTCACGAGTATAAAATAATCAAAATCATAGATTAGACTGATACAACAATTTTTATTTTGGAATGTTTAATTTGAATACCTCGTTGTATCATTAGTATAGCTTCTTCGAGAGCGCTTCGTTCATAATTCTGAAAATGAAAATGAAAAAAATGGTTTATTTTGGCAACATTTTGATTTACAATAATTTTGAGGTTGATCTCTCCTTAATGTGTAAAAACACTTGTGTCCGGAGAAAAACTTTTCCTTTTTTTCTTTGCGTAAATGACATCTGAAAAAATAAAACTTACATAGATTTACATAGCAGGAAAACAACATACTGTATTTTCTACATTTATGCGTTCACCTATTAAACCAAGACCCAAATGTTGATCATACAAAATTTTCACGTAAATAATTGGTTCAAGTTTTGGGAACGAACAATAAAAGTTGAACAATAAACGGTTTCATAAAAAAAAACTAAAAAATAAACAAATCGCTTTATAAATCATGTTCAACTTTTGGTTATTAAGTTCATAATATTTTTTACAAATTTGACGGGTTTTGGCTTGTCATTAAAAATGATATTATTTGTCCATTAGTTGAACGCTGTCCATTTATTGGATCCAACGTAGAAAATTTTATCCATTACTTGAACAGTATATTTCTATAAAAATATAGTACATTATGTAAATTTGGTGCTACAAACTAAATATATCACGACTTTATTATGACCCAACCTTTCAAATACATCTCTAATTATGTGTTTGAGGTAATATTATACATACTTAAATTTGGAGACTACCTACCTTAAGAAGGTTTCCATATAAAAGTATTTTTTGGCGGGAACAGTTTGCGCAGCAGCCGACTGTGAGCGCGTCCGTGATGTTTGTGTCAATATTTTAATGGTGTCTGACCGAAAAAGTGTTGCTATTATTACAGGATAAAATTTTACCCACAAATTTGCGGCAGATTCCTTTATTTTTTATTATTTCAGAATAATATTCATCTATTGGGGGTCGTTCATCTTTGGTGCCCCTACCCTATGTGATATGTCAGGTGTTTCAAGAACAAAAAAAAACCGAAAGGGGTTTGTAGGTCCCTTACGGAATTTCCCTTAGGGAAATAATAAAATTTGTTAGTTTTTGGTTATTTCCGGCAAAAGACATCAACGCGCGGTAGAACAGAATCAATTTATAATAAAAATAAAAAAATAGGCTAGTATAAAAAAATACTTTTTCGCATTTTTTAAACAAACAGCCTGGTATTTTGTACATTAATGAGCATCTCTCGCTGCTCACCCACTTTCGCTATTCAGACGATATTATCGATCATAATAATCTAATCACTAATCAATATAAATTACTATTATAGTAATGATGTAAGCACGCAGCGTCCGTGGACTTTGACCTAGTGTTACAATTTAACATCGCTTAGAATAGTATAAAAATAAAATGACGGTGACATTTTTAAGATGCTTTAAAAACTAGCTGTTGCCCGCGACTACATCCGCGGTATGGTTTTTTTACTATCCCACAGACACCCTTTAATTTTCCGGAATAAAAAGTATCTAAGATGTTGACCAGGGATATAAGGGATCACCATGCAAAATTTCATTGCATTTGGTCCAGCCGCTTCGGAGATAAGTCCGTACAAACCAACAAACAGACAAAAAGACAGAGAAACAAAAAAAAAAACATTTCACTACCTCCTGACTTGATTTTAAGCATTTTTTTCTCTATGTGCAGACCTCTTCAGTTTTATTATATGTATGGATTAACAAAATGTGTAAGTGCAAGAAAATTTTTATTTAGTCGTCGTGAAAAGCTCGGAGGCGTAGTGGCCAGTGCGCTTGGCTTCGATCGAAAACAAAGCTCCCATCGCCATGGTCAGACCGTGGATGGGTGACCAAGCCTTTGTGATCTCGAGCTCCTCCGTGCTTCGGAAGGCACGTTAAGCCGTTGGTTCCGGTCGCATTTGTGACCGTTTCTACCCACCAACCCGCATTGGGCCAGCGTGGTGGTGTCAGGACCCTCCTCATGTGTTTCACCATGAGGAAGGCCTGTGCCAGCAGTGGAACGTATATAGGCTGATGATGATTTGTCGTCCTTTTGTCAACAGCCTGTGTGTCCCACTGCTGGACACAGGCCTTCCTCATGGAGAAACGCGTGAAGAGTATGGGTCCTGCCACCACCACGCTGGCCACATGCGGGTTGGTGGGTAAAAACGGTTGCAAGATTTAGTTTAATCGAGTTCGACGGGAAAAAATATTGGATCCTTACCTATGAAATTGGTGTTTTTCTTCTCTCTTAGTATTTTTTTCGTAACTATTAAGTTTCAGAGTATTCTTAAAAAATAATTACCTCCTCTAAATATAGACCATATTTTCGAACTCTTTTGATTTGTTTTGATAATTCGTTGTAAGTTTTATTGTGTTAAAATTGGACACGGAGACAACTCCTTTTCAGTGCCTTCCGAATACATAAATTGATTTGCATTCACATAAAAAAGATAAATAATTTTTAAGAAGTGTGATATCACACATATAGCTAAAGCTTGTCTAATGATACATGCCAAATATTATTATCTTTGGATTTGTCGTTGTGAAAAAAGCTGAAAAAATTTTAGTATGGAAAATGCAGAGTTCCCCAAAACTAACAAAAACTAACCAACATACAGCGAAGGCTCTGTCAATGATGACTAAAGAAGAATAAAATTTGTAAACCAGACACCACATTCATAGCATTTTTCATGTAAAAATTAAAACTAACGGAAAATAAAATGATTTGATTTTTTTGATACAAAATGTGAAAAACGACCAATATTTACATCTTCAATTTTCCTTACAATTATCAAACATGAATGGAAATGTATTATATATCATTTCAAGCAGCATTCAATATTCTTTAATTTAGTCTTTAATTCGTAAAGCTAGGTCAAGTAATTTTGAAGATATTGAATATTTTCCAAGTGAGCCTTTTTCATTGCTGTTCAGTGTTAGTACATACATTTATCCGTCATATAGTTGCTTATTATGGGCTAGTTGATAGGAGTGAATAGTAGGATATTTATTAATTTATATATTTACATGCACCGGGTTCAGTGCAAGGCCAGCGATATTCATAATAACTAAGTACAAGCTATTCATACTCTGTGGTCCAGGCGGAGATTGTATCGGCGAACACTCCCACGAGCAGCACGTATGTTAAGCGTTGCATTTTATTTGTACATTATATTGTACGTCTATATTTAAACTGGACTATGACCTCCGTAAAATGCTGACGTTTCGACGTCTCGCGAGCCATGATCTTATTGCAAAATATAGGTAAAAAGTAGAATGCAGACAGCACACGCTACTATTAGTTATGCAATATTTGTAAAAATAACAAATGATAATCTAGTTTATTTTTAACACAACACAATTACTAACTAGGTTGGCACGGACTAACTTTCATTGAAGAAGCCACAACAATCTTACTTAGGGCGAATGCTACCAAATTCCGTGTTATTACAAGGGTTCGGACACAATTAAACGCATAAATTCCTTTTAGAAAAGGATGTGGTGATTTCATATTCAACGTCGGTAAGGTTATGGTTATGGTATGGTATGGTATATACAGTACATAAAGAAATCGTAAAAAACTACTTAACGTGAGAATACCGTTGCCATATTTGCAGAATTACAAAGATTGCATAGCTCTAGACGCTAATGCAACTGATTTAGACTCTTTGTTTTTTTGTACCTGCATCACTCAAAAACGACTTATTACTGCACCCGATCTAACATGGAATATACGCTCCTATCTAAGTATATAATTTGTTAAACATTAATAACCACGAAAGAACAATGTTGGTTTATGGAAGACATAATTATTCGGCCAACTGAAAAGAAGTCGGTAGCTTACGAATCTGTCTGTTTATAATTATTTATTATTCTTTCATAATATACTTAAAACTATAATAATAATATATACTTGGAACTGAAACTTATCAGGAAAAATGTGAGTGGTAAACCCTCCGAGAGATAGATGCGTGTTGATGTGTTATATTCTATTAGATACATTGAAGGTATTCTTAATATCTCTTCACTGAGCACTGCTTCCGTTTTGCTGTAGGAAAACACGTAATAATGTAATCTTATCTAGGTTATGGATTGTGATAGGTCAGTTATGAAAGAGACCTTTTAATAGTAAATGAATCCGTTTCGCCTGATCGTTAGCGCCATGAACTTCTCGTGCGTACAGAGGTATCCTGTACCATGACTAAAAGAAAAAGTTATTTTGACAGAATGTTACTTTGTTTATTAGTTATTTTATTTTTGGAGATGAAGCCTTGCTTTCTTAATATAATGATCTCTCAATGAGCTCCGGTGACATTGTGACTAGTGCTATCAAGCCCGATTCAGACTTCACAAGACTGTTAAATGTTTTATAGGAATCAGCATAAGAATGTATAATAGGCTGCCACAAAGTTTTATCGACTTGCCCCTGATTTAAGTCAACTGTTAAAAGATGTTTAATGAAAAAGGGGTATTATAAGATAGAAGATTATTTTAAAGATGAAAATTCGTGGCTACTATAATTTGCTCCTCTGCACATACTTATTTTACAATATTTAAAATGCTATAAATTCCTTTTGTTATTATGGCTGTTTAAAAAAGGCTAACTGTTGAGTTTCTTGCGGCACTTCTTCTCAACAGGCCATTCACGTCGAAGTGCTAGTAGAAAAAAAAAATTTTGACGTGCAAAAGTATTTCATGTAAATCTAATTGCAGAATAAATGATTTCATTTCATTCTCTTTTGTTTTTTATAGGAAAGTACTAGATCAAATGAATTCCAAATTGTCGTAAAAGTAGTAGGTTTCGTTTATTCTTTGGTAATGAAGATTTAAAAAATACTATATATTTATTTTTAATAAATATTTAAAAAAAAATAGATTTTTTTGAAAAACTAAAAAAGAATTGACCCCGATGAACCCGCGCAGGTTCCGGGATCACGCCGGCGCCGTTGGACCGTGCCGTAATAATCTAATTCTGGAGCCACCGGGTCACATCGTGCCCACCGTGAGATAACGTGACCTTAACGATTAGTAACTTTACTAAAACATAGAGTCCAACACCTAACGTCTAAAAACTAAATCGACAATCAATAAACGTTAAGTGACTCATGAAAAGCAATAAAATATCTCGCGAAAATAAGCGGTTACTTAAAGAATTCCTATCGCGTACTAGTTATGTAATAATGCAATACATACTATAAAAAATATGAAAAACTATTCACAAATCAAAAAACTTCTAAATATGAACAAATCTAATACTTCTATTAATAGTTAAAAAACAATGTGGCAAATAATGACGTATACATATTATTACGTAATAATTAGTAACTATGAAACGAAAAAGAAACAAAATAAACAGAATTTAAAATATCTTAACATATCATCACGCATTTTTCCCCGAAGGAGTTGGCAGAGACACACACATTTAGTCAGATATGTTAATTCCCCACGTAACAGGTGGCAGCCTGTTGCCAAAAGCGTGGTGGTGTTACGGCCCATACTCCTCATGTGTTTCTCCGTGAGGAAGGCCTGTCCCAGCGGTGGGGACGTATATAGGCTGAGGACGAATGTCTATCAGTTTACATTTCCTACGAATTAATCCTTGATCTTTCATTGATCCTTTTCCTAGATTTTATATACATTTCCGGTAACAAATAATTTGCTGCCAAAATAATTATATTGCAGCTTAACTAAATATTTTGCTACTCAATTAGTTATTCTGTTGATCAAATATTTATTATGCTCACCAAATAATTATTTTTCTGCTAAAATATTAATTGGTCAGCAGAATAAATATAATGTTGACAAAATATTTGTTTGCTGACCAAATGATTTTTCGGCTGACCATTCTGTTGCTGACCAAATAATTAAATGGCTGCCCAATTAATTACTTCCCATTAAAAATAAGTCATACTATTCTAACAGAAGACGGTCGCGATGTCGCGGATTCGTTGATTCTATCTATCAATATCCTCAAAAAGCATGTCAACAAACACTGAAAAACAAAAGTGAATTATCTACATCCAATTATTTTTGTATTGATGAATACGTCTAATTGTACTGTTTTGTTTAAACTAATGTGTTTTTAAAGAAATTGCACGTTTCTAGTATAAGTATATAAACAACAGATAAACAAGTTAAAGTAATAATTTCATTTTTAAAGAAATGTGGTCTACAAGACGTTGTTTTGTCAATGTTGTATGAATTCCGATAGTATTTTCTGGATTATAAAACATTTTTTTACATAGGACCCGTTACCCCAAAGGAGAATTCCGTATGTAAGGCGAGAGTGGACATATGCGAAGGATGCCGCAAGCGCAGTTTTTGTGTGGCCTCCTCTTTTTAGTTCAGAAAAAGCGTAACAAAAAGGTGACAATATCGTTCGTTGATCCTTTACATCGCACACGAGGAAAATACTGCCGACTAGAGGGCCTTAGAATTATTTAAAAAACAGAAAATATATAAACGACTACTGAAATGAGGGCTTTCCAACGATCGACCCATCACTGCCAGCCAACGACACCTCCGACCGTCGTCAGGTCATTTGTCCACGCTTTCGTGATGACGAGCAAGATAAGGAATAAGAGCTACGAATTTGTTTATTTAAGGCGCACACGTGCGTAAAAATCTTTGGTCTATCTCTTCTACCTACTTATAATAAATAGGTTTTAAGTTTTTGAGCATTGTTCACTTGCTGTCCTCGTGCTTTTGTTTATACGCTTATCAGACGCTTATCAGTCACTCTAATTTACTAGGAGGATACATTGTATCCATAAACGTTATTTTTCCAGTTTCCTACATTTTTCAAATATACCTTTAATAGCTCCGTGGTCGAGTGGTCTGTATTCTAGTCAAGGCGTCGCCATCTCGAGAGGTTCTGGGTTCTGGGTTCGATCCCCGGTGGGGGCAAATGTTTGGGTGATGAATTTCCAGGCATTTGTTCTCCAGTCTTGGATGTTTATATATAATAGGTTGGGGAAAAAGTTTCTTCGCATTTTTTAAGAAAATTCAAAACATTTTTTATTTTAGTTTATTTACATTTAACTAAAGTATGTAGGTACCATTTTGTTCGATAACTTTTTGCCATCTTGTAGGTAGGGACATGATCCCATTGCTATAGAAATTTTGGGACTTCTGGTCAAAATACCGCGACAAGTGGTTTTGGCAGTCCTCTCGTGATGTTAACCTGACACTGCCTAAAGAATTCTGAAGAGACCGAAACAGGTGGAAATCTGAAGGTGCAAGGTCAGGACTATACGGCGGATGCATTAACACCTCCCAGCCAAACTCTCTTAATTTTTGCTGAGTGGCTAAAGATGTGTGAGGTCTAGCGTTATCATAATGAAAAACCACACCCCTTCTGTTGATTAATTCCGGCCGCTTTCTCTCAACTTCTTGCTTTAATCTCATCAGTTGTTCGCAGTAGAGTTCAGAATCGATGGTCCTGCCTGGTGGTAACAGCTCATAATGAATAATGCCCTTCCAATCCCACCACACACACAGCATCACCTTGTTGCGAGTTAACCCGGGTTTCGCCACAGTCTGTGAAGCCTGACCGGCCTTTGACCACGACCTTTTTCGCACGTTCTTGTCGTACGTGATCCACTTTTCATCACCAGTTATCAGCTTCTTCAAAAATGGTTCGGTTTCATTACGTCGTTATAAAGAATCACAAATGAGTACACGGTTCATTAGGTTTCTTCCAGTGAGCTCGTGAGGTACCCAAATGTCGAGCTATTTCGTTTACCCAGTTTTTTTCAAATGCGCCAAAACTGTTTTGTGGTCAATTCCCAGTTCTTCAGCTACGTCGTAACTACTGACATGCCGATCTTGCTCCACTTTTTCAAAAATGGCATCCATTTTATCTGTAATAGGGCGACCAGAGCGACGTGCATCTTTGACATCAAATTTTCCGGATTGAAAACGCTTAAACCAAATTTGTGCTACTCTCACAGACACTGCACTAGGTCCATAAACATCGCAAATTTTTTTCGCGGCTTGCGTTGCATTTTTACCTTTTTTGTAGTAAAATTTTAAAAAGTATCGAATTTCTTCATTAGATTCACTCATCTTGGCGGCTTGGCGGTACGAAAAACAAATGAAAATCACACATAATTAATTTGAATTTGGAATTATGTTCTTTAAAATTTAAACTTTCAATGATACCAAAACCAGCCAGATACAAATAGTATAGCCAAAGAGATTTTATTACAAGTTTATATATACTATAATGCGAAAAGACTTTTTCCCCAACCTAATATTTATATACTTTCAGGATATTTATATGTATTTATCTATTAAATATATTATCCATAATCTAGTGTCCGTAACACAAGCAGCATTTGTTGTTTAAAATGGGGCTAGTTGATAGGTGTGAATGTTTGAATATATTTTTTATAATTCCGTCGCCATATTGAACTTTTTCATTACGTTCAGTGCTCTAAAACGCTCTACAGATGTAAAATGTTTTTAATACTTATAATATAAACTTATTTAGATTCTTCATAAAGCATACATGTTTTATGTTTTACCTACATACACGTTAAGCGCGTGCGATAAGGTCGAAAATAGCATCTCTTAAGAGGTCATGTATTTATCAGCTGTCTTTACTTAATGTCTATTGAGAGAAAAAGACAGACGACTTTTTGTGTGAACTCCAGAGAAATGAAATTAAATAATTGGTTTTTATCTTTTGTATTGGTAAATTGGCTTGGGCTTCTGAATAATAAAATAAATGACCTACATTAATGAATGAACTATGAACAATGAGCTATGCAGCAGCTAACTGTCATCAACATCAGTCTAGGGTCTCCCGCTGTTGGACATCGACCGCCCATAATAATCGTTCCTGCGCTGCATCAAGCCACTTCCTGTGACATCCGCTAAATAGATGATCCACCTCGTCGGAGGCCCTCCAACGTTGCGCCGGCGCTCGAGAACCTTTACGCCCCAAATAGTCATCTGCCGCTTTATTTTGTCGCAAATATCGACGACGCATTTGCAATTTACATCGCAGATGTTTTTGTTGTTGTGTCTTTGGACAACCATCCAATAACTTATAGCGGCGACAGGCTCACCACCTGTCACGCTGAGTGCAGTCACTGCTTGGTGAACGCGGACTATGGCAATGGACTGCTTTTGCAGTGCTTTTGCCTAGTCTCTGGCTAACCCTTAGGGAATAAAAGTCGTGATTCAATTGTATGTATGTATATCTGTTTTCGAACACCTATGTTATCCATTTAATTTTTTAAAGGTTTTTTTAATTTATGAATTTGCTTAAAATATGGTTTTTCTAACAGAAGTCATATTCACAATGTACATATGTCCGTTTTCAATAATCACGTGTGTAGTTATATCCGCGTTGTGGCAATGACCTTTACTGTAATAAACCTGAGATAAGTAACATAAGTTGTTAAAAACATGAACTTTCATATAGATAATACACGACGAAAAACTAAAAGTCTTCATTACAAACCTTATAAATTGCGTCCCCAAACGGAATTCATGGAAAAAAAAGTTTACAAATGGATGGTAAAAAACGTATCTGCGAATCGCGACCGAATCTGTTGAGTTTTAAATAACGTTCACGTGACAATACTCGTAGATAGCAAAATAAGCCATAATGTGTATAAAAAAATGAATTTTAATAACTTTAGTCACTAAAAAGCGGGACTGACCCTGTCCCGCGCGGGACATTTAATTTTCAGTTAAATAACTGAAAATTAAAACCAAACCAACGCGTACGAATCATTATTCCACGTGCTCTAGCATGACCAACAAAACGGCATATGATATAGCGCTAAAATGCGTTTTACCGTAAAAAATGGGTTTTGAAGTGTGCGTACCGCCGAGTGACGATTATTATAACATGAGTATAGGTAATAGTACATTAGTAGCCAAGGGCTGTAAGGCATCAATTGCAGCCCGAGATATTTAGGCGCACGAGCGCAGCGAGGGCGCTTATAGTTCGAGGGTGCAATTGATGCTTACACCCGAGCTAACTACTCTGCTTTACATCTCGATTGTGAGGTAAGTGGAAAAAAAGGCATTACAAGAATAAATAAATTAATTTTCAAGAACTAAATTTAGCTTCGCCGTTCGATATTCAAAATTGATGAAAATAGCGAAGCGACCTCTTTTGTCATTGGGCTGAATGCATGATGTCTAGTGCCAGTAAGATGGTTAGATGTACGCGAACTTTTTGAAAGAGTTTTTTTTAATTACTTACTGCCCTAGGGCGTTTCAAGCTACATTATTAACTTAGGGCGGTAATTGATCACTTACAACCCGCATCTGGGGGTATTAAGGACCTACTTACCGAACATGAGAGATGTAAAATAAAATGTTTGTTCGCCACGTGTACAGACCATACGTCTTGTCAAACATCTGAATCTACACAAAAGTCTTTAACTTGATAATAGGTCCTTACCTATGAAATTGGTGTTTTGTATGGAGATTTTAAGTAATTGCAAATAAAATGATGTATTCGGGAGGCACTTAAAAAGAGTTGTCTCCGTGTCCAATTAAAACACAATTAAACTTACAACAAATTATCAAAACAAATCAAAAGAGCTCAAAAATATAGCTTTTTTTTTAGACGAGGTAATTACTTTTTAGGAATACTCTGAATCTTAATAGTTACAGACAAAATACTAAGAGAGAAAAAAACACCAATTTCATAGGTAAGGACCCAATATTAATTTTCATATAGAAAATATAAGATGGGATGATGATCTAGAGATAAAATACTTCGCTGTCATTGTCCTCAGGCTATTCGTCCCGCTGCTCAGCAAAGGCCTTCCTCATGGAGAAACACATGAGAAGTATGGGCCGTAATACCACCAAGCCCAATGCGGGTTGGTGGGTAGAAACAGTCGCAATAACGATCAGGACAACGGCTTTACGTGCCTTCCGAAGCATGGAGGAGCTCGAGATGACAAAATTTTGGTCACCCATCTACGGCCTGGCCATGGAGAAGGTAGCTTTGCTTTCAATCGAAAGCCAAAGCGTACTAGTTAACCACTACGTCACCGAGCTCCTCACTTAGCTCCTCATTGCAACAAAATAAACACAAAATTACAGTACAAAAATGCAATGTAACACAGGCAACCCAATATTATATGTATAGATGAGTGAAATATCATTTTTTTTACTTTTAATTAAATAGTGTAGTGGGTTACTAATTTAACATCTCGTAGTCCGTACGCTCGGTGGTTCCTCCACGGGCTGGCATCAATTAGCTCGTCTATTAATTAATAGCTAATTATCGTGTCAGACTCATGTCAAGATAACGGTGAGATATTCGTAGAAACAGACACAAACGAACCGTTAATTAGACCGAGGTCCATAGATAAGGCGGTAGGCGGTAGGCACTCATCTGATACAGATACGTTTAAAAATACAAATAATACTAGGTTTGTAAACATATCCGTGTTTTTTGTTTTTTGATGAAACGTGGATGTCAATATTATTGATGGTGAGTCCAAAGTAGAAAAAAACATTGTAGTTTTACGCGTAGCGGGTTAATCGCGAGGTCTTGGTGTTTCCTTTATAGAACAATTAAAAATGCGTAAGCGCAAGTGTTATCTACCTAAAAACGGTTTTCGAAGCACAGGGCACAGATATACATTTACACAGATGATGCAAATGCATGTACAGCGCGTGTCCAAAACCCCGACCAAACGTCTGGCCGCTGCCAACTAGACTGCGAGCGTCCGTATGTCTGTAAAACCTGAAGAAATGCCTCGTTCTTTAACTGGAATGGGCAAGGGTTGCATCGATTTATCTTATCAGTTTGGATCTCTCGTCTCAAAATTACGGTTCTGACGTCACAGTAGACGAAACAAGTTGACACGCTTGTTTTCAATACAAATCGTTGTACTTCAAATTCAAATTCTTTATTGCAATCCATAAGTATTTACATATTGGACATTACACATTACATTACATTATAGGTACAGCAGTTTTTGGAAGAATCTAATATAAATCTAATAAGCAAGTCAATATAATTTTTCACTTGCGTTTTCTACTTTAAATGTACTACACGCTCTCGTAGCGCTTTTTAGATTTTTGAGCTCATTAAAAGTCATATTTATAACATAACAGGTTCATTCCAAGGTGTCAAAATATTTTCTTTAAATTATTAATATGCGGTTACCGTATCCTGTAATGGATCAATATAGAGCCTGTACTTCTTAAAAATAAAGAGGATCTCACAGCAGTACATAAACTAGTTTTATACATGCGATCATTGGGAGGAACTCGGTGGCGTAATGGATAGGACGTTTGCCAATTGAAAACAAAGAGCTGCTTTCGCCATGGTCAGTCCTTGGATGGGTGACCAAAACTTTGTGATCTCGAGTTCCTCCGTGCTTAGGCGCGTTAAGTTATTGGTCGCTGCCATTGCAACTGTTTCTTTATCCCTCTACATTGGGCCAGATTCCTCGTGTGCTCAGTAGTTGGCCTGTGGGACTAATTTAGGCTGCTTACATACGATCATCTGTGAGGTGGTTGCTAGTCTGGCGCTTTGGATATAGTGGAATAACAACATTTTCCACTTTATTTACTGCTTTTCTTGCCTAGCATGTCGTAAAAGGCGACTAAGGGCGTATTGAGTACTGGGTCTGTGATCGTGTAGGCGATGAGCTAGCCACTTGTTACTACTCTTTCACGATAAATACGGTCTTTAGGAACACAGTGCTCCTTGGACTCTGCCTACCCCTTCGAGGATTACAGGCGTGATTGTATGTAAGTATGTATGTGTTATTTACTCAGTCATACAAGCAATTACGCCGTAAATGTTGCTTGATATCATTAACTTATTGTGTATAATCCTTAAACTGTAGGTAACAGGTTCATTACTCTATTAACGACTGCACTACGAACAAATAAACAAGATTACTTATCTTCCACTCTTAGAAATGTAAATAAATTAATTTTATGAACAACTCATTTGTTCTGAGGAAAAATATTTACTGACAATTGTTTTGACTTAAAACTAAGTCAGTAATTAATTATTATTATGACTAAAATCGTTTTCTTTTCCTTTACGTAAATGTTCATTTATCAAACTAATTTTTTTTTCCTAGATTTTGTTGTTTTGATATGCGTTTGTATGATCGCAATATTCATACAATTACATATTTAGCTGTAAAAGAGAAACTCATTTAAAAAACCTCAAAAATAAAGTGAGTCTCAAAAATAGAGTTAACCGTATGAATATATGAACCGTAACAAAATAATATGAACCGTAACAAACAATTAACTTTGTATTTTTTATGACAAATAAATGAAAAAAAAAAAAGTCACGTGCAGAAATTGAAAATAGGTAAAAGCAAATGGTTATAGTTATCTTATTATTGTGAAAACTTATTTTATTTGAAAACTGAGAATGGGTAAATAATTTTGAAAAATAAATAAATATTTTTTTTTGGACTCATAAACCGTAGAGTTTGAAGATAACACCTTCATGTTTTACTTATATTAAAATTAAATGTCACGAGTTCGGACGTTAACCGGAAATCAAGAGCGTCACCTAGTGGGATAATTAAACACATCGAGACAGATTGGCGAAATGAACTACTGGCTGTTGGATAAGTCAGGTAATAGTCACAGCACTGTCCATTGGCTTAATCATTGTTAAATCAATTTTAATAATAACTCTTTATTGCACAGAAACAAGAAATAACATAAAGAGCAGAATCAAAAAGAAATCAAGCGGGTATACTAAACTTAAATGTTCATTACACAACAGCCAAGGTCGTCCACACCATATCAGTAAGCTGTGACCTATATCCTGCCTTGACCTGTTAATTATACTTAAAGTTAAACATGTTTATGAGAAGCTCGTGGCGTAGATTTGTATTGGTTTCGATTTGTAAATAGCTACTTTCGCCAAAAAAGGGGCGTAATACGTTTAAACGTTTTTGAAAGATTTATTTCCGGTAGGCATTTCCCAATAGAGGGTTCCATTACTAGGGAATCTAAAGGGCGTTTGAAAGTACAGTGCGAGCATAGAAGTTGGACAGTCGCCGCAGTCGAACTTTGATCGAAAAAAGCATCCGTCTTTTCACTTTTTATTGTTATCTGTCAAATTTGTCGACGATCTTATAATAGGTCTTTACCTATGTAGTTGCCGTCTTTTTCTCTCTTAGTGTTTTGTCTGTAACTATTAAGGTTCTGAGTATTCTTAAAAAATAATTACCTCCTTTAAAAATAGACCATATTTTTGAGTTATTTTGATAATTTATTGTAAGTTTAATTATGTTAAAATTGGACACGGAGACAACTCTTTTTAAGTGCCTCCCGAAAATATCACTTGATTTGTATTCACATAAAAACGATATTTAATTTTTATGAAGTGTTGTAAAGCTTGTCTAAAGATACATGCCAAATTTTATTATCTTTGGATTTGTCGCTGTGAAGAAAACTGAAAAAATGTTAGTATGGAAAATCCAGAGTTCCCCAAAATCTCCATATAAAACGGCAATTTCATAGGTAAAGACCTAATATGTTAAGATTGGCTCATCGAAAGTTCTGTGCTCGTAGCGCTGAAGCGGGTAACTTATCACCAACCGCTCCCGATCCTCGGCCGCCGTCATCAGGCATCCAGCCCAATCCAGCCAAACTACGAATATTATCTGTCTCTCCTGGTAGAAATCGCTCTTTGCGACCACGCCGCCTGTTTTACATTGCATTTTTGTACTGTAATTTTGTGTTTATTTTGTTGCAATGAGGAGCTCTGTGACCTAGTGATTAACTAGTACGCTTTGGCTTTCGATTGAAAACAAAGCAACCTTCTCCAAGGCCAGGCCGTAGATGTGTGACCAAAATTTTGACATCTCGAGCTCCTCCATGCTTTGGAAGGCACGTTAAGCCGTTGTCGTGATCGTTATTGCGACTGTTTCTACCCACCAACCCGCATTGGGCTTGGTGGGTACATACTTCTCATGTGTTTCTCCATGAGGAAGGCCTTTGCTGAGCAGCGGGACGAATAGCCTGAGGACAATGACAGCGAAGTATTTTATCTCTAGATCATCATCCCATCTTATGTTTTCTATATGAACATTAATATTGGGTCCTTACCTATGAAATTGGTGTTTTTATTCTGTCTTAGTATTTTTTCTGTAACTATTACGATTCAGAGTATTCTTAAAAAATAATTACCTCGTCTAAAAATAGACTATATTTTTGAGCTCTTTTGATTTGTTTTGATAATTTGTTGTAAGTTTAATTGTGTTAAAATTGGACACGGAGACAACTCTTTTTAAGTGCCTCCCGAATACATCATTGTATTTGCATTCACTTAAAAAACGATAAATAATTTTTATGAAGTGTGATATTACACATATTGCTAAAGCTTGTCTAATGATACATGCCAAATATTATTATCTCTGGATTTGTCGTTGTGAAGAAAACTGATAAAATGTTAGTATGTAAAATGCAGACATCCCCAAAATCTCCATACAAATCACCAATATCATAGGTAAGAACCTAATATTGTATGAAATAAATTCTTACGTTAAAATGTGCTGGTTACAGGGGGCTGCCTGACATCGGGTCGGTACCCATTCAAGTGCATGCAGTTCGAGCTTCCTCCTGACGTCGAACCCGAGGAGGTCACCGTCGTCGAACTCTGGTTCTATAAGGTGAGTCACATTACATAGTTATCCTAGTAAGCTAAACGCAGGTTTTACCGCGGTAGTCAATAATCTGCAGGTATTACCGAGGTAAGTAATATTATTGCAGGTTTATGCAAAGACTGGTATGTTTTACTTAAAAAGTTAACTTTTATGAGACGGTTATTAATCGATCTTTTAAAAAAGTTTCACTTTTTAAGGCTCACTTGCAGGATTTTTAAACTAGATTTTGTCAATTTTACTATGGCTCTTATGTCAAAAATGGACAAAATCGAGAATTAAACTAGGTTTAAAATTACGGCAAGAGGCCGTAAGTAAAACATACCTGTAATTGAATAAAACTGTATAATATTAATAATGTTACTTACCGCGGTAAATCTTGCAGATGTTTGACTACCGCGGTAATACCTGCGTTTACCTTAGTTTATCAATACAAGGCTTCTTGCCCTGTTTTTCTTTTTCCCTTGGGAGTACTACTACTCTGCGCTAATTTATTTACCCTAACGTTCTTATCTTTTATTTTTAACTAATAGTCTCTCCTTTTCCAGGAGCGCGACCCCCTAGACGAGTACAACCAGACCTTCGTGATCTCCGAAGCAGCCCACTGGGACAGCCAGCAGCAGTTCAAGAAGACCAAGCCCATCGCGATCAAGGAGACCAGTATCGGCGAGGGCTGGGTGCGCGTGGAGCTGGCGTGGGCCGTGCGCGTGTGGCTCGAGGGCCGCCAGACGCAACACACGCTGCACGTCGCGTGCAGGACTTGCCAGGTTCGTTGGGTACATACATACATATTATCTCGCCTCTATCACCATCAAAGAGGCAGGCAAAGATGTTAAGTCCCTATATAACAAGGGGGGAGCCAGACACGTGAGGCAAGTGATATTCATGTTTAACTGAACTTATTATGTTTTTATTCAAACTCAGTAGTTGTGCTGTCATTCACAACTCAACTTCCGCTACGTACATACATATACATACTTTCATATAATCACGACTATTATCCCCTAAGGGTTAGCCAGGGACTAGGCAAAAGCACCGCAAAAGTAGTCGACTACCACACAGCCATAGTCCGCACTTCACCAAGCAGGTGGTGAGTCCGTCGCCGCCATAAGCTATTGAATGGTTATGCAGTTATAAGTGCATTAGTCGCCTTTTACGACACCTTTAGGAAAGTAAATGGGTTGGTAGTATGCACCGCTGCCTACAGTAATATTAACTAGGTAATGTCTGTATTAACTAGGTAATGTCTGTATTAACTAGGTAATGTATGTATTAACTAGTTAATGTCTGTATTAACTAGGTAATGTATGTATTAACTAGGTAATGTCTGTTACAGCTGCGGCGAGCGCCAATCTCGTTCCACAAGAAGCACCGGCCGTTCCTGGTGCTGTACACGAAGTACGCGGGGCGGCGCCGGCGCGGGCGCGCTCTTGAATGCAACGCCGCCACCACCGAGTGCTGCCGGGAGCACCTCTACGTCAGCTTCAAGGTAAGGACTTGCAATATTTAGCTTTTAGTTTAATACATCATCATCTTCGGTAGGCTCAAGTGGGTGGAAATCTTCCATTACAAGATTGAAGCTCAGAAAAGTGTAATTGTTTTAAATGTTTTCGCTGAATAATACGTGTCAGTCGAGGCTACGTGAAGATATATAAGTTATAATAACTAATATGCTTTCTTCAGGAGCTGGGCTGGGATGACTGGATCATCCGACCCGCGGGCTACCACGCCTACTTCTGCAAGGGCTCCTGCTCGCCCATCTCCGCCGTCACCATGACCGAGAACAACTACCACCATAATATCATACGAGTGAGTTATCCATACTAATATTATAAATGTGCAAGTAACTCTGTCTGTCTATCTCGCTTTCACGTCAAAACTACTTAACCAATTTAACCGAAATTTGGTACACAGATAGTTTAGACTTAGAGCCTGAGGAAGGACATAGGCTACCTATTATCCCAATATCCCCATGGAACGAGTGCCATGCGTGTGAATGTAAAAAAATTTAAACAACGCCTCCCAGAAAAATTAAGGACAAAATGACTTGAGCCACTATGAACTTTGCCTCTAACAATAAAGTAGGAGTAAATTTTCAATCACTAATAGAGGCTACTGTTCCAATTTGTAAAAAATCTTTCAATTTTAAATAGCCTACTTATTGAGAAAGGCTATAAGGCTACATACCATCACACTATCTCAAAGTAACAATTCAACGCGGACGAATATCGCGGGCAAAAGCTAGTATCTACATATCATAAAGCCGACAGCTAATAATTGTATATGCACGAGTAAGTTCCGTCTCTATATCCTCTAGCTATATATAGCTATAAAGTCACTTAGCCCATATAGTATATACATGTGGAGTAACACCACCACGCTGTCCCAATGTGTTGCAATAGAGAGTGGGACCTTCCGAAGCACGGAAGAGCTAGAAATCACAAAGTCACCCATCCAAGTATAGAACATGGAGAAAGTTCCTAGCTTTGTATTTTCATATCGAACACCAAATTATATCACTACACCACTTTTTTGAAGTCGGGTAAAAACACGGTAATATTACTATTCAGACAAATAGAGAAGAGTTATTTTTCTCATACAATCGTTTAAATAGCGGAATTTTGCCAGAATATTTTTTAAAATCATGGGAGTTTCGAATTCACCGACTATTATTCTAAAATACCATTTTGTTCCAGAAATACGCGTACACAGTATCGAATGAGAAGCGAATAGAGTTCCACCCGTGCTGTGCTCCCACTACCTTTAGTTCTTTACAACTGCTCTACATCGACTCTAACAACACAGTCACCCAGAAGACTTTACCTAATATGGTGGTAGAAACCTGTGGGTGCATGTGAAGTGTACACCAGTTATATCACTCAGTGAACTGAACTAGTTAGGTATTAGGTATGTGATTTTGATATTTGTGATTTTTACTTGGCTGTACTGGGCCAGATTTCTTTGCGTGAAAATAATTTCAGAGGTGAACTGAACACTTTTATTTTATGAAATATACCAAACTACTTACTTTGTCTAAGTCTAAGAAATATGATCTAAGTATTTATAATATTGTTACTATCACGACTTAAATATTGATGTAACTCCTTTTTTTAAACATGCAGTTCCCTTTACATGTCCGCTAAAAAAGGTTAAGTATGTTCAAATGATAAAATATTTTGCTTTTATATTTTGAAATATAAAAATTATGTAAACTCTATCTTTTTATTACCAGATTTAAGGGTATACTAGAACTTTCTAAAGCACTTTAAAATACTTAATATTTTATATTGATTTTCGATTTCGTGATAAACTTTATTAAAGTTAGTACTCATGCATTTAATATTTGTAAATTCACAGTACTCATGAGAAAAGCAAAATTGTCACATATTTGATTTTCAACCGTTAGGCGTTCGAAATAATACTTACTCGAATTAGTGATTAGTAGCGTGTTTTAGATAATATTTTGTAAATTTTTGTAGATAAACCTAAATAATACGTTTGTTATTTAAAAGTATGTTTAAGTGCGAAGTTTTTATATGCACCATGACTGAGGGGGAATAGATATATACCTACTACATGCTCATTTCGAAGTTCATAACGTAAAATTTTCAGTTTCTATACGAATTTCCCTTTCATTTATATTGCATATGGAAATTATAAGTGATTACGTTAAGTAACTGTAAGTATGATAAATTATCAACTAATTAATTTTTATTGTTAAGTTTCATGAAATTGTTCCTATAGTTAAGGTTGTACAGATTACGAATTTTTTATGAAAATTTGCAGAAATTTTAATAATAAGTTACACTGTATCTATAGTAGGTAGTGAATATAATTACCACAGATTTTACAATACAATTATGTCATCATAATCATAAGTGGCATCGATAGTGGTATTGTTATCATTAAACCATTGCAATCATTATCACATTCACATTAAAGTATAGTTTCATTTGACGATTCTATTGTACTGTGAACATCACGTTTAAATAATCATAAAACAACGCAATTTTCAAGTCCTATGCTGGGCATTGTATAATATAATACTTACAAGAGAGCGCTCGCCCACGACGGAATTTTTGTAGCGATCCAGTAGCGATAACGCTGCGCGTCTGCATCGATACAATCGCTAAGCGGTCGCTAGCTGTGTGCCCTCGCCCACGGGGCGCTCAGATTCAGTCGCGATGCAAACGCGAAACTGTCGCGATGCAAGCGCGATTCAGTATTGCACTTGCTCGGTTCTCCACTCACGCGCCACCCTCTGTTCTCTTCCCGATGTCGTCCGACACGGTCGCGCGTTTGCATTCAAACTGCGATGCAGTAGCGGGTTGATAGTAGTTTGCATCGCTTCTGTAGCGTGTAGCAAATGCGACTAAGGGTGAGTTTTTTTATCCTTAGTCATAGTAACCACATAAGTAAAATTCTAGATTAATAGCGTCAATGGAAACGTCAAAAAAATGACGTCAGCTGAAAAATTGTTAAGTTTGTGATGAAAATTCTAATCAATATAATTAGCATTGTGATGTGGTTAAAATGTCGATGAATATTTAACTTTAATTTTATTTGAATATTCGACCATTGGACAAGCTGTCAAACGTTTTTGCCATTAGTTCATATTTTAACTCCATTTAAAACTGACCTTAACACGCGTGAGTATCGATGCAAAAAGTCGCCGTGTGTGAGCGCCCTAACTAATATGTAGTTGCTATGTGATTTTATTTTAAGAACATTTATCTTTATAAAATTCGATTTACCAAAGTCTTAAATATTAACAAAATATTTTGTAAGGTACTTTAGCTATATTCGCAGACTCTAATTGTACTCATAATTTATACTAAACAACCCATGATAGTTAATCATAGAATTACAAAATGGTAGGCGACACAAATGTAAACAAAAGACAACAATAAAGTTGAAAAAGAAAGAAAAAAGGATTCAGTTTTGGTTTGAAGCAAAGCCTTATTCTCAAATGTCGGTTAATAGACGAAATACATAATCTCTATACCTGTCTGTTTTTTCCAGCTAAACAAAGAGAGACCTGACATTATTTTCCGTTCAAATTCGATATCCAACATTTGGGAATAGGGAAGCAAATTAGTTTCATAAATTACATTGTTCATCAGCCAATTTAGTGGGCACAGACTGTGTCTTGTTTTTTGTAACAATTCATTTATAAACTCGCTATGCCGGAAATTCTCGGAGTAATCGTCATTTGCGTACTTACCAACGCAACGTTTGCCGATAATATTATAGATAAGGCGTAGTAAGAGCCGAAATTTTCAGGACATAACTTCGGCAAATATCTAGCCAGAGGTTCTCACACTTATTTTTCTCATAGACCACTTTCAAAATTTATCCGTTTCCGGTAGACCCCCGGCAGCTACATTTCTACCATATTCCCAAACCTCGACAAAAATGCGAAGATGTGATCTAAATGGACCACTTTGGGAACTAATGGCTAGCCAGATGTTGAATAGCGTTTGGTATAGTGTTTATTTAAACAATAGAAGGCAAATGACCGTACGGCTCACTTCATAGATGTGCGTTGTCGACCTTAAATATTGTAGGATGCTTTTTTCTTCAAAGACTGAAGGTCGTTAAATCTCATCTTCGGCGTAGGGTGTTGGGACAGACAAATCTATCCACTGTCTATACTCTATATTTATAAATCGATTAAGGACACTACTTTATAATATTAACTTTACAAATGTACTTAAGTAATGTTTGACTTAAATCTGACTTAAATTAACCAGTGGTGTCCAAGTATTACAAGTAGACGTAAGTGAAAATAGCGAAATTTTATAATATTATTAAAGATTATACGTATTTTGTTTGAATTACTGACTTTTATTTATACCTAAGACACCTGTTAATTTCAATTTCGACCACACTCAACGAGGACTGTCTGTAGTATTCCTCGTCTTTCGGAAACTACTTAAATCCATAGATATAGAATATACTGACGTTTTTAAATCCAATCGAATAACTCCAATAACTCTCAATCGCTATGAGCTGCGTTCCGGCTAGCGTTCGAACTCTTAACCGGATACAACTAATCTAGCTGTCCAATAGATGGCGTTATCTACATCCCAACCAAGAAGCTTACCCATACCAAAGTTAAATTAAGTAGTACAGTTCGCTATATATCGCATCGTTCGATTTATTAAGTTAGGTGGCACTACGATACTAGCAGAATCATAGATAAATTAAGTAATTCCGCTAGTATAGTAGCGCCACCTAACGCAATAAGTCGAACGAAGGAATACAAGCAACAATAATAAGTTTAAGACGAACTAAAAACCTATGTATGGGGTTAGCGATCTATACTACTTAATTTATCTATGCCCATACATAACATGGAGATTACACGACATACAATAACTAATAGAAGCCAAAAAAATAAGAACTTATTTATGTAAAATGGGGGAAAACGGGCAGACGGCTCTCCTGATGGTAAGTGATCCAGATCGCCACCGCCCATAGACATATATGTTCTGTGATAGACATCTACAACACCGTAAGAGAGCTGTAAGTCGCGGCCCGCTCGCTGACGGTTCACCGGATTTCCCCGGGCCCCCAGGTGGAACCCCCTGGGGGCTGACCGCTGAGGGCTGCGCATCTCGCACCGTCGAAGCGAGGAAAGGGTACAAAAAAAAATTGGGAACGAAGGGCTAGGAGCGGGAGCGCATGTTTTCGCATAACGTCGATTGTCATAACATCGTTTGTCATACATCGAATGGCATAATCATCAAATAGCATAACAATCATGACACATATTCCTTCTTACTCATAACATTTAAGTGGCATAACTCTCTAAAGGCATATTATTATAAAGCATAACTATAGAAATTCCTAATTTCATTTAGCACAATATTAGGTAGTTCTAAAATGAATCGAATAATCACCCAGATTCAAAAGAACCAATCCCAAGGAAATGTGTTCTGATAAATATTAGGTTAAGGTTATTTTTTTTTATGACCCTTTAAAACTATATTTGTGTCATTGAAATATATTTAGTTAACAATTTGGGGCAGAGAAAAATATTATGCGTTGTGATCATTATGCTTTTCATTAGTTGTGCGTTTCAAATTTATGCCTTTTAATACTTATGACAAACAATTTTAGCCGATACAATATTAGGACTCTCAAAATTATGAGTTGCAATTTTATGCGTTTTGATGAATGCCTTTCAATATTATGGATCTTCAAATTATGACAATAAACGTTATGCTTAAAATTACGGAGCCGCTAGGAGCCCTTATTGGCCTTAAAATACTTCTGGTGACAGTTGAATAACCTTGAATCACTTCCTCCATTTACGCTCAAGAAAGAGACAAAAAACATACAGCTTAGTTTGGCTTCTTGATCCCGACATATTTAAAGGTAGAAAATTGAAATAAAACACTGTAAAACGACACAACACATTTATTTAAAAAGCAACAGAATATAGTAAAATGCATCTAAAGTCAAAATCGCAAAATTTAGTTATTACTTAACTCCTAGACGTGCGGACGCGCCGCGAATACTACGAGTACATCGCTTCGGGCGGGCACTGGGGCGCATGGACCACAAACGCAAAATAAAAATAGCATTTAAGAAGTTGCAATATTGAGTTCGAAATACTATTTTATTATTACAACTATACTTATAACGATGAGGTCCAGCCTTATCGTATCATCTGTTAAGTATTGTATACCACGTTTGACCTTGCCAGCCACATTAGAACCCACCTCAGAAGATAAATTACATAACATAGAAGATCTAACAAAGATCTCGAAAATCTGTGAGGACTATAATTTTTTAAAAGTATTTTTTTATTAAGGTCATTATTTGCCTGCTCACGTTTAAAAAATAATAACTAAGTTATTGCATAGGTAAATCCAGAACCCAAGTGTCCACCCAAAGCAAAAAATAAATAATATAAGCATACATACTCTGACCAGAAATATACACTCCTGTCTTTTATAAACAATAAAATTAAATAATTAAATACAGTTTACAATAAATCACAGAATTAAAGGAAGCTAGTCCGAATTTGGAGCAGAAATCTACGTCATTTAATAAAGAAGTCAAAATAGTGATGTGAAGTATCAAAAAAATATCCGGAAATATCCGTAAAAACTATAAAGATATCCTAAAGGCATCCAAAATAGATAAAACTATTAGAAAAGATCTACATTTTTATATAAAGGACAAAACAATTTTCGAATAGTGACATTTGCGTTTTAGGACGGACATTCAGGAGATATGTATCGATAAACAACCATTGGTCTGTTTTACGAAGGATCTATATAGTGCTGAATGAGAACATTGTTAGGCTTCATGGGAGTAAATAGGGATGACGTTGTGAACTTTGAAAAAACTTAACGTAAAAATATTTTAAAAATAGAAAATAATTAAAAGTGCACAAAAAAGGCATACAACTCTTATTCATAAACGCTATTTAAGTTTTAAGCAAGTATTTAACCATAGTTAAAGACATAGCTTTTATGAATAAAGGCGTTAAACGTTATGAACTCCACAATTGAATTGTCCTATTTACAACTACCAACAGAATGTACCTTATTCAAAGCAAATAAAGATTTCATTTCATTTCATTTCAATAAATTTAGTAGTTTACTATGCACTTTTACTCGAGTAGCTTTAAAGCGGGTGACGTCACGCTTTAGTAGTGCTGTCCTTCTTCTGTCACTTCACGCTTCCTCTAGACTAAAAAATTATACACTTTCTATGATTTGAGTTAAATCATAAATATTTTAAAAGCCAGCCGTCATCCCTATTAAACATTTAACGCTATCAATTGTACAATAATTACAACTTAAAACAAATACTGTTTACAAATAGATCCTTCTTGACGCCACATGCCAAACTTATGGCAAACGGATCTTTAAAAAAATGGCACGAATTTCATTCTGCTACAAAAAAATATTTTGGACTGAATTGACTCCACTTGTGACCTTACATTAAAGCCTTAACTAACTTAACATCTAAAAATATATCTTTTGGAATGGTTTGGACATCACAAGCCTTGAAGTAATTTAGCTAAGTGGGGGGTGAATAGGATTGTGCAGCAGCACTATAAACTGATTTGTTTTGACTAAGTCACGCACCCCAATAATATACAAAAATTCTAAGGCATTCAAGTTCTGTACTTGAAGTATCACAATCGCTGAAAATGCGAATAATGAAATTTTTGCTACGAAGCCGCCGCATTTTCTGTTTCTATAAATACAGGTATAGAGTCAATGTTTATAAAAAAGGGATATCTGCTCATTATTATCGACAAAAATCATAGATTTAGGATTTTTCGCTACGCCAAAAGGATATATGAAATGTGGGAGCGAGAAATGCTAATCAAGTTCAAACCGAACGAGAAAAAAGAGAAAGCAAATTCACATGTCAGGTTTTCGTGAGTAGTAAGAGGCCATAGCGTCCCCGTTTGTTCTGAGACGAACAAATTTAACATTTTTCCAGCAAATGACACTTACATTTTGTGGTCTTGTCTTAAAGCCGCGTACGTGCATCTTGTACATCCTAAATCTATGACAAAAACAAAAATATTGTGACAAACTTTGTAAGCACCGTTTTGTAAAAACAATCGTAACTCATTTACACGACACACATACGTGACTTTTAACTCTAAGGCAGTAGTTACATTTTTGATTGGCAAGTAGTGAACCGTTTGGTTTTATATTGCCAATGAAAATTAAAAAAGTCTATACTTGTGTGGTGAAGTGTAAATGAGCTGTGACATAAGTCGTGATGATAAAAATAATCTTAAATAATTAACAGAAAGTTGAAATATATAAGGTTCACTTGATTATGCTAGATTGGAAATGATCTACAGATTCCTTATTAAAATGTATATTATCGCCTCAATCGTCTTTTAATTAATAAATTAAATCAATTGGCATCACATAACCACTCAGAGTAAACAGAACTGGAGTAGCCATTAGTCAATTTCTCAAACATTTTTTTCTGCCATTTCTTGCGAGGGGTGAGGTTACTACTACACTCAAAGCCAGCACAACGCACAACGTTTTTACAAATGCACACATGCATAACTCGACACACAAATTTAAATTTCACGCACACACACGCTTAAAATAGTCACGTGGGGTGTGCGTTTTGACAACGTCACAGCCGCACTCCCCACGAGACTAGCGCTCGAAATTTGAAATCGTAGAATTCTAAAACAAGAAATAATGAAGTAAATAATAATGAAATCTTAAAAATTATAATTACAAATAAAAGGTGACACCATCTTTTAGCATACTCGATGTTTTCTATTTATTTTTACAACAAAAAACAGCACAGGCAGGCATTTTTGCGGGAGCTCTGTTCGCCGCAACGTTTACAATGTTATGGCTGTCAAAATGGCGGCTCAACTAGTTTTATTAAACGTGCAAGCATCCGATGCTTGTACTTTGGCAGAGGGGAATGTAAGACAAAGGCTACTCCAGTTCTGTTTACTCTGAGCATAACCAACAAATAGAGTACAATATTTCACAAAAATAAAATTCAATAATTTGTTTTACAAAAATCAATAAGTAAAAATAAACTGGTCTTTTTATGCTATTACATATAATTATTTGTATATAATCTCAAGGGTTGGCTCGTATAGTAACTTTTTGAACAATTCTATATTAGAATATCTTTATTAAAACTTTGGCATTTATGGATGTAGTAAACCGAATACATAAAAATAAGCTGTACGATTCAACTATACAAATCCTAAAATATGTCAAGGCTAAGAAATGTATTCTTTTTAACTTAATATGGGTTTTTTAACAGCAGGACACATATGCCTATGTTTTATATAAGTTTCAGAGATTACTCGAACATGTGAATTCGACAGCTGTCACAGAAAGCACCCCACGTCAAACGATCTACCGTTATCTTTTCCTCTCTCATATAATTATAGATATTGCCATTTACGAAGGCGATAAAATGATAAAATCATTCGACATTTAACTCTATCTAAATTCGTTAAAAGCGTAGCTACTCGCCATCATAAAATGCCACCTATCTTCAAATATATAAATTAACGATATTTAATGGCATTTAGCGATACTATATAACAGTTTTACTGGAAACTAGCCTTCATTCGGAATGCGTCACTATAGAGCCATTTTTTATAAAAGTAAAGAGGTAATTGTATGTCGCTATACAGGGAGTGTCGAGGGTCATAATAATTATTTCCTTTTGCTTACATCGTTGGTGTAAGATAAATACAATATTTCTATAAAACGTCCATCAATTTTATGTCTTCTTCCCTCCACAACACTAGACCGTATTACAGTTTACTTATAAACACAAGTAAGCTAACATTACTATTAAAACACGATTCAATAAAAATAAAACCGCTATGAACGTAACTGTCCAAACACGTTAAAAACTAATTTCAAGATGGCGGTTATATCTTTGGTATTTTTTTAATTAAGATTAATATTTTGATTAAATCATGTTTAGGTAGTAAAGGTGGATGGCAGAAGATAAACATAGAAGAAGTTGCTGAAACTCTTTTACCAACATATTTCAGTATGGTGCTCGTGTGGCTCTAGTTTGGAGCACAGATGTCACTCGAGGAGGCACAGATCTCGGAGAACGAGGCCCGATATGAGGGAGACACCGTTATGGTACTTCTAGAAGGATAAATGGCTTCGTCAGATTATTTAAATAGGAGTTCAAATTATTGATACATTTTAATATACAGAATCTAATTTAAACTTAATTGAGTAAAATAAATATTGGGTCCTTACCTATGAAATTGGTATTTTTATTCTGTCTTAGCAATTTGTCCATAACTATTAAGTTTCAGAACATTCTTATAAAATAATTGCCTCTTCTAAAAATAGATATTTGAGCTCGTATTATTTAATTTGATAATTTTTTATAAGTTTAATTGTGTTAAAATTAGACACAAAGACAATTATTTTTAACTGCCTCCCGAATACATCATTTGGTTTGCATTAACATAAAAACGATGAATAATTTTTATCAAGCGTGTTCACACACATATTGATAAAGCTTGTCTTGTCTTGATACATGCCAAATATTATTATCTCTGGATTTGTCGTTGTGAAGAAAACTGATAAAATGTTAGTATGTAAAATGCAGACATCCCCAAATCTCCATAAAAAACACCAATTTCATAGGTAAGGACCTAATACTATACTATGATAACATTATTATGCTTCAAAGCACACTTCATCAATCGCATTTTAAGAGAAGCTAGAAAGAGCTCTTTCTAAACAAAGTTTTTGGTGTAGATCTGTCATGTCATAGTATTTTTTGTTTAGTATATTTGAGTAATAGTTTATACATTATTCGGAGCGTTGAATTATTCCTCTCTGCTCTATCAACTAAATCAAGAATCTAAGTTACTATGTTCCCAAGTTTACTACACCCTTGGTCTACGCTCAGGACATAGGAAACATTTAAACTATATGATACAAAATTGCGTATAGACATAAAAATCCCTCGGGATTGCAATGTAGGGAGGACTTTGTCCAGTAGTGGACGTCTATAGACTGATCGATGGATGTTTTTTTACATATGAGAGGTAAGCTCTTGGCCTTCATCTCACCTGATGATAAGTGACGATAAGGCCGAAGGTGGAAGCGAGCTTCACCTGTAATCCTCAACAACTGAAGAACTGGCTATCTTACCTCTGATCACCGGAACACAAATGCTTATAACATTGTTATTATGGCGACAAATTTAGGTAAGACGGTGGTAGCTAGCCAGGCGGGCTTGGAAGCCCTACCACCAACCGAACAGAAAAACTTCTGCCCCCATGGGGAATCGAACCCGAACCTTCCGGCCACACCCGGTGGTGTGAACCACGAGACCAGAGAGGCGGTTAGTAATGTCCAACTGCTTATATATTTTTTTTCTAGTCTCCTGGTCTTTAGTTGGTTTGTTATTGATGTTCACAAGCATGCGCTAAGCTAAGACGCATCTAAACTAAATAGACTATATTGAATTTTAATATAATAACCTGTGTCGTGTGTCAGTGTTCCGCGGCCGCGGTGAGCTTGGCGGTCTCGCTGTCGCTGAGGGTGGCTGGTTCGAGTCCGTGCGCGCGTAAGAGCGGTAAAGGCGTGTCGGGCGGCGCCGGCCGCGTTGCTAGTGTGAGCGCACCCGAGTTTACGTCCTCTATCGCTTTACGTAACTGTTGATGATATACAGGTGATTTATAAAAGCCTTTTAAAGGAGAAGGCGATTAGGGTCTCGCTTATAATGCCATGCCTTCAATATGTTTTTCGTAATTTTTGTTGGTTGCAAATAGCGAGACCACTAAGGTAGTGAAAACAAATAACAATAATACGATACGATCCCGCGGACATTGTTAAATACCATTAATTAACTTATTTTTGCATTTGCTTGCTTATGACAAAGTCAGATATTTTGTGTAAAAAGATCACAGATATATTGACGCTTATGTTTTTTTACACGGATTTTAATATTAAATAGCGCTAAAAATATTACCTCTTTCAAAGACACCACCCCTATGAGTCGCCCGATGGCGGTCACGTACGCGCGACTCACGCCCAACGTCGAGAATAGCGAGTGAACCTGGATTGGTAAATACATTGAATAAAACATTATTAGTTTTCCCAAATTCTATGTAACTAAATGAGTATCAACAGCAAACAATATAATGTTTCAAAATTTGTTAACAAAATATGATACATTATTAATAAAATTAAAAACAGAAAATGGGCCAAGTATTGTACCTTGCGGCACACCCTATTCTAAAAGTGAAGACTTTTAATGTTTGTTCTCAGCACTATTCGCTTTCTAGATCTACGGTAAGATTATAACTGTTTTGAGAGCTGTTTCTTAATCCCAAAATCATATAAATGTAAGTTATGATCAACACAATCAAAAGCTTTAGGAAGGTCATATATGACATGATACCTCTATGAGATCGGCGCAATATTCCCCTCTACCACTCGTCAGGTCAATTTCCACTCCTTTCATCTCACAAGAAGAACTATGAGATAAATTTGGGATAAAATAATACCTTGAGCAGTGAGGTCCTCTCGACCAGCTGAAAGGGCGCGGGGTCGATGTGGCACAGGTGGCCGCCCTGCTCCTCCGATGACTCCTCACCATTCTACGGTTATAAAGGACGTTTATTATCATTTTTAAGAAAGACTCAGTAAATATCTTCAAGAATTCACTCAAATTGTCCAAATTGCGCAAAATACACAAGGCTACGCCGCCGCTTTGTTTGTTTGTTTGTCGCCGCGGTGTTAACGCCCACATATCTCCAGATATGGAATACTAAGACGACAGATAAATAAATAATAATAATATGTAGTTATATGCATATTTAATTTGCTAATAAACTCATTACATAATACACTCAATACTGGAAAATAAGTGCCTGAATTCATGAGGAGATTTCCTCCCTTCGCCTATATCTTTATGAGAAAAAATATAAAAATATCCCCTACTAACATAGTTCCTATTTTAATTATACTTTCAATGAATTTTAAACCTTAATACACACTAAATAGAATATACAACAGTCTAAAAGTATATCAAACCATGTCTCTCTTCCTCGCAATCTGCAGCATCCGGTCGAAGTCGATCTCCTTGGCCATCTCGAGCTGTTCCCACGCCTTTTGGTCTTCGGGAGACATGTCGCACACTCGTTCACGAGGCTTTTGAATAAATACATCACATATTATTAAAATCATACTACTTTATTAATGGATTTGCGACGATCTGCCAAAGGGTCTCCAAAAGCCACAGACACAGAAATACTAGCGAATTATGCGAACTCTTTTATGTTAAATCATCTTTATATGTACCACTTTACATGCAAATAAACTGATTGATTGATTGACGACTTACAAAAATATGAAACCCATATCACTCGCAACGACAATGATAAATTACTCAGTTATACCAGTTGCATTGAAGAACATATTGGATAATCAGTTAAAGTACGTCTTTGTTGTTCCTAATATTTACCTATATTTTTACATTGTAATATAATAAAGTAATAAGATCTATACTACATGTGATATGCAATAAAATTATATGAATGAGCCTTTAATATCTTACCAGTTGTACTTTCTTGTTGATGGAAGGGCTCCGTGGCAGCCCGTCGCTGTGGGCGTCTGGCAGGCCGCCTTCTACATCTTGCAGCATCGTGGATCGCTTGAAGATCGCCTCGAATGCTGCACGAATCCTGAAATATAAGTTTTTAACATAACATATCATCACGCTTCTTTCCCCGAAGGGGTAGGCAGATGTGTTTAACACCCACATTTAACAGGTATGTTAGGTCCCCATGTAATGTGAGGCAAGCGATATTCACAATGAACTGTACATAAGTTTTATTCAAACTCAGTGGTGGCGGCGATGGGATCGAAACCGAGTTTTCCATGGCCTCTCGAACGAGTGCCCCGTGCGTCCCAACTCAGCTACCGCTGTCTATATATTAGTTTATCATTAGAATAAAATAAAATAAAATTTATTCCCACCACTTAGATTAATGTGACAGATCTTTAATTAGTCATATAATTTGACTCAAGTAGTTATAATAATAATAATAATTCTTTATTGGACATAAAAACCTATTTGTTCACAAAATATGAATAGCAAGAATAAGTCCACTGCAGAAATACGTTAACACAAACAATAGGCAGAGGTCCCCAAACTAGGCTTTGCCTGTTTCTTGGGGAAACCAACTTGGAGGTGAAACTAACAGTATATCACTAACGTGTATATCTTAAACAAAGTTTTATAATTTTTCCTTATACACAAATTAACAGCTAGATGAGAAATACAAAACGATGTAAACTGACGCTATCCTTAATAGTATATAATAATAGTGTGTAATATTTAGTGTATATATTACAAGTACATACATATGTTTTAATTTCTATTTATTATTAACTATTTAAGCAATATTATTTTAAGTAACAACTTTAATATAATATTACATATCATTTAACTAGCTCCTCTGTAAATATATATTCAAGAGAAAGCAACCATTCAGCAACAACTGACTTTGCTGTCGGAACCGAACAATTTTTAATGTCACAGAAACTCACTACGGCATTGTAAATTCGTGCTCTAATGGAGTCACCAAATCTGCTTGCAAAGTGAGAATTTACAGTTGGTATTGGGATTTTAAATACTCGTTTTTTATAAGTGTTTTATAAATTTCAGATTTTATTAGTTGTTGGTGGCTGGTGATACTAGATTTCAAGAGAAAAAGTTGACGAACGGTGAAGACTTTTGCTTCTTTATAATGGGAGGTTGTAGGGTGTCTAAAAGGTTTTTTGAACATGATTTTATATTGATCCACTTTCGTAAACTGTTTTTTGTCAGTGAGGTAACTCTGGAACCACATTAGTGGTAGCCCCCTTATACCAAATCCCTCCAGTTTTTGTATCAGTATTTTAGTGGATACTGTGTCGAAGGCCTTTGCCAAATCAAGAAACACTCCCACACAAAGCTGTCCACGATCCAAACCTTCGGCAATTTGCTTAGAAAGAAGCGCAACCGCATCTTCTGTCGTTTTATTTCGTCTGAAACCAAACTGCTTCGGGGACAGCAAGCCATTTAGCTCCATATAATCTGTAAGTCTTTTGTTAACAACTTTTTCCAGTATTTTCGAAAAAACATTTAACAGTGATATTGGTCTATAGTTCCCTGGTATTTTCTTTTGCCCATCTTTGTGAATTGGAGTAACCGAAGCAATTTTCCAAACCTTTGGAAAACAACCAGTGGTCAAACTAAGATTTAAGATGTGAACTAGTGGCTCCGATAGTATGTGTCTGGCATATTTTACAAATACCGTGCTAATTCCATCAGGACCTGGTGCACTATCCGCCCGAATGGTATTCATCTATTCACGGTATTTGGTAGGGCTTCTGAGCCCACCTGGCTAACTACCACCGTAGCCATAATAACAATGATATAGCATTGTGTTCCGGCAATCAGAGGTATGATAGCCAGTTCCTCAGTTGTCGAGGAATACAGGTGAAGCTCGCTTCCACCTTCGGCCTTATCGTCACTTACCATCAGGTGAGATTGGCCAAGAGCTTGCTTGTCATATTTAAAAAATAAGGCAGGAACCTTGCTTAGTTTCCTGTCAATTCTGCTCAGGACAAGGCCTTCTGGTAGTTTTGCCAATGGATGACGTAATAGATATTTTATTGACGTTCGAAAGTGTAAAGTGATATGCCTAAAATAATAAATGTTATTTGATTTGATTTGTGCCCTAGTAGAGTAGTGTTTTGTGCACTAACCCGCATTGGGCCAGCGTGGTGGTGTTACGGCGCATACTCCTCGTGTGTTTTCTCCATGAGGAAGGCCTGTGCCCAGCAGTAGGTCGTTTATAGGGCAAGGACTAGAGCAGCGTACCTGGTCTCGGCGCCGGTGACGGTGGTGTAGACGGAGGGATGCGGGGAGGCGGGGGCGGTGTACCTGGTCTCGGCGCCGGTGACGGTGGTGTAGACGGAGGGCTGCGGGGAGGCGGGGGCGGTGTACCTGGTCTCGGCGCCGGTGACGGTGGTGTAGACGGAGGGCTGCGGGGAGGCGGGGGCGGTGTACCTGGTCTCGGCGCCGGTGACGGTGGTGTAGACGGAGGGCTGCGGGGAGGCGGGGGCGGTGTACCTGGTCTCGGCGCCGGTGACGGTGGTGTAGACGGAGGGCTGCGGGGAGGCGGGGGCGGTGTACCTGGTCTCGGCGCCGGTGACGGTGGTGTAGACGGAGGGCTGCGGGGAGGCGGGGGCGGTGTACCTGGTCTCGGCGCCGGTGACGGTGGTGTAGACGGAGGGCTGCGGGGAGGCGGGGGCGGTGTACCTGGTCTCGGCGCCGGTGACGGTGGTGTAGACGGAGGGCTGCGGGGAGGCGGGGGGTGTACCTGGTCTCGGCGCCGGTGACGGTGGTGTAGACGGAGGGCTGCGGGGAGGCGGGGGGTGTACCTGGTCTCGGCGCCGGTGACGGTAGTGTAGACGGAGGGCTGCGGGGAGGCGGGGGGTGTACCTGGTCTCGGCGCCGGTGACGGTGGTGTAGACGGAGGGCTGCGGGGAGGCGGGGGGTGTACCTGGTCTCGGCGCCGGTGACGGTGGTGTAGACGGAGGGCTGCGGGGAGGCGGGGGGTGTACCTGGTCTCGGCGCCGGTGACGGTGGTGTAGACGGAGGGCTGCGGGGAGGCGGGGGGTGTACCTGGTCTCGGCGCCGGTGACGGTGGTGTAGACGGAGGGCTGCGGGGAGGCGGGGGGTGTACCTGGTCTCGGCGCCGGTGACGGTGGTGTAGACGGAGGGCTGCGGGGAGGCGGGGGGTGTACCTGGTCTCGGCGCCGGTGACGGTGGTGTAGACGGAGGGCTGCGGGGAGGCGGGGGGTGTACCTGGTCTCGGCGCCGGTGACGGTGGTGTAGACGGAGGGCTGCGGGGAGGCGGGGGGTGTACCTGGTCTCGGCGCCGGTGACGGTGGTGTAGACGGAGGGCTGCGGGGAGGCGGGGGGTGTACCTGGTCTCGGCGCCGGTGACGGTGGTGTAGACGGAGGGCTGCGGGGAGGCGGGGGGTGTACCTGGTCTCGGCGCCGGTGACGGTGGTGTAGACGGAGGGCTGCGGGGAGGCGGGCGGCGGGGAGCCCACGCCGCGTGTCAGCGTGAACGAGTTGGTCTTCTTCAGGATCGACTTGGGCCGGAACAGCTGGCCGGGCGCTGGACCGAAAAGAGGCTTTATTACATCCATACTAATAAATAAATGCGAAAATAATTCTGTCCCAGAAAAATTAAGGACGAATTTACACCGCTATGAACTTTGCTTCTAAAAATAGAGTAGGAGTAAATTTTAATTTATTTTATCCCATTTAAGCAACTAGTGCTGCTTGTGTTACGGATACTAGATGAAGGACAAATATATTTAAGAGAATTAATATTCTGAATATATATAAATATATATATATAAACATCCAAGACTGAAAAACAAAATGCCTGAAAATTCATCACCCAAACATTTGCCCCCACCGGTGATCAAACCCAGAACCTCTCGAGATGGCGACGCCTTGAGACCGGCATACAGACCACTCGACCGCGGAGTTCTTCATTTGAGTCGTCATTTGAATTCAACCAAATTGAGGCTACTGTTCCAATGAAACAATCTTTCAGTATTGAATAGCCTATTTATTGAGAAAGGCTATATGCTACATACTATCACACTATCTCAAAGTAACTTTTCTACGCGGACGAAATCGCGGGCAAAGCTAGTTTCCTATAAGTAAGAACGATGGCACTAAAGTACAATGTGGTGTACTTACGAGGCAGCAATCCGCCGGTGTCGCCGGCCAGCGAAGTCCCGCGCGCGAGGATCTCCGGCGCGGGAGTCACCTGCACATAGGCAACAGGTACACTATCAGTATAACGCAGAGATAGATGGATGGGAAACATGGTACAACTTGTGCAGTAGCTGCCAGTTCCTTATCAATCAAAATTAGATGAGTAGTCAGTACTTAGAACCTAAAATATGGTCGAGCGAAGCGATGGCTGACTCATGTGTCATGCCTGTGAACAGGTCTTGGCTTGTCTGATTTGTAGAAATATCGTTATCAATGAAAATTTCTTTCGGTCTCTATGGTACGGCAAGTGGTGAAGACACCTATTGAATGTATGACCTGGTTTTGTATATATTACATTTTCAATTTTCTTCAATTAATTAACAGAACCTTTAATTCATATTTTAGACTACCTATATTTGTAATGGAAGATCTGGTAAGCGACATTTATTTATTTTTTACATTTAAGACTTCAATGACGTTGTAGTTTATGACATTTAAATAAAAACAACAATGTTGATATAATGAAACAGAAACATGAAATAGAAACATGCTCAGTTTCTTGCCCGTTCTTCTCAGAACAAGGCCTCCTGGTAGTTTTGTGAACGGATGGCGTAGTTTATCGCTTTCACGAAATTTTGTAAAATTTGGTAGACAGCTTTTTATTGAAATTTGGCTGTTCCTGATTTCGTAGCTGCTGCCATTCATTTACACTAAGATGAATAATGAAGAACTTGAACTAAAGATCTCGGCGATAGTGACGTATCTCCATATGTCGCTATAACAGAGTTCTGAGAAATTTATTCATCAACAGACGCGTAACAACAAAAACAAGCAAGCAAGCATTTTTTGGACCGACAAGGTGAGGGTGGCTAGGGCAGTATGTCAGCATGCTGCTCTAGCTATCTTCACATATGGACTCTTCTACTGCTTAAAATCAGGTAGTGTGGAGTCATTTGCTGAGCATTTTATATTAAAAAAAATATTTAAAACTATTAGACGCAAAAGAACCTGATATCCTCATCTCAAACCTGACGTTTTCCTCTAATTTCTTTCTCTCTTTCTCCTCACTATTCTTCGCCTCCTTAGCATGTGCCTAATAGTAGCAGCACATGCGTGTCTCCCTCACCTCAAACCTAGAAGGCCTCCTCTGGTTCTCCCGCCGCCTTGCCTCCTGCTCCCGCAGCCAGAGCGCCGCCACCTGCAGGCGGCGCGAGCGGCCCACCTGCCGGTCGATGACCCGCACCAGCTGCATGCGCTGGATGGACCCCAGCAGCACCATCGACGTCGGCCGGTCCACCAGCGGGAAGCTTTTTATTGCCTGCAATAAAGTAGGCAATGAGGGAAATCCTTAAGAGCGCTTACGCGGCGCGGGTTTTCATTCAAACTGACAAGTCAATAATCATGGAAACTACAAAGCCGATATTAATGAAACTGGGTATTCATATGCAATAAATCAAGATCTAAAAAGTTAGCTAGGAAAATTTGAAACATTCTTTAAGTGAGTAGTTATACATGATTTTAAGATTGTATGGAAACTTAAAAATCTCTCTCTGTCTCTCTAAACACTTTTTCGAAAATGTTCTTAACTAACTTTTCAGACCTTGATATTGCATATGACTACCAAGTTTCATTAATATCGGTTTAGTAGTTTCCATGATTATTATTGACTTGTGCGTTTGTATGAAAACCCGCGCCGTGTAAACGCTCTTAAACAGCTTTTTACATTTCAGTCCCCATTGTCCTACGACAACGACGCGACACGACGCGACGCGTTAATATCCCATAGGCGTGTATTATAATAGTGACCTACGAAGTCGCGTTAGCCAGTTTGTGACGAGACGCGACGAAGTACGGATTTGTTTTTTATGCGACGAGGTTGATTGCTATGCAACAAGTAGGCGTGTCATAATATTGTGTATTACGCCACAGTTTTTGCTTGCATACTTGCCCATAATTAATATAGTACTGAACTATAAAAGTGCGCATTTGTCGCGTTTGTCAGTCACGAATAACATACGACACGTCGCGTAAAGTATTATGTAGCATTACGTCTGTATATTTATAATCTATATATAATAAAACTGTAGAGGTCAAATGTCTGTACATAGATAAAAACCGGCCAAGAGCGTGTCGGGCCACGCTCAGTATAGGGTTCTGTAGTTTTCCATTTTGTAAAATGGATAAAAACTGTTCAACCCATCAAGTTCAAAATAATTTTCCTAGAAAGTACTTATAAAGTTGTACTTTTGAGAATTTTTTTCATATTTTTTGAACTTATGGTTCAAAAGTTAAAGGGACACATTTTTTTTAACTTTCGGAGCGATTATTTCAGAAAATATCAATTTTATCGTAAAATGATGTTAGAAAACCCCCTATTCATTTTTGAATAGCTAACGATATATCACACGTTAGGGTCAAGAGGAAAAAAAATCAGTCCCTACATTACGTGTATGGGCACCCCCCTAATTTAATATTTTATTCCACTTTTAATTTGTGCACTTTGTCGGCGTTATTAATATACATATTTGTTCAAAATTTCTCTAGTGCTAACGGTTACTGAGATTATCCCCGGACGAACGGACAGACATGGCGAAACTATAAGGGTTCCTAATATACTACGCAACCCTAAAAACCATAGTAACCGCTTACGAAGTCGCGGGAAACAGCTAGTTTATAATGTTTTTATAATGCTCACTGTTTTTTTTTTATTATAAAAGCATTATCAAAATATAACATATTTGTGTGAACTTAAACAATCATAGTATGGTGTGATTTTTCCCGTCCTATATACAAAATATATAAACTAGTAATGTATTTTTTTACCTTGTTCTCTTTAAGTAGATCCTTAAGCTGTTGGTAAGTCATCCTGTTCCAAATATATTTCACATCGCGAACCATAAAATCTTCTACGCATATGTCGTACATGCCTGTGAATAAAAAATATGTCTTAAATCAACAATGACCATATGATATGATCACATAAGTAATTTTACGATGAAACTAAACCCAAGATACGGTCAGCATTAAAAGTAGTTTAACTTTAATACTATAGCAGGAACCTTTCAATTTCAATAATCATCAGCTCACCTTCGTCCACTGCTGGACGAAAGTCAATTTGGCACATTACTAAAATGTTAAACTATTTTCGTTGCTGACTGTTCTACACAATTTTCATAACTCTATATACAAGTATTTTTTTTCTGGACGCCTTTAAAATACGCAATCATTTAATATTGGGTCCCTACCTATGAAATTGGTGTTTTTATTCTGTCTTAGCAATTTGTCCGTAACTATTAAGTTTCAGAACATTCTTATAACATAATTGCCTCTTCTAAAAACGGACCATATATTTGAGCTCGTATTATTTAATTTGATAATTTTTTGTAAGTTTAATTGTGTTAAAATTAGACACAAAGACAATTATTTTTAACTGCCTCCCGAATACATCATTTGATTTGCATTAACATAAAAGCGATGAATAATTTTTATTCGTTCACACACATATTGCTAAAGCTTGTCTAATGATACATGCCAAATATTATTATCTCTGGATTTGTCGTTGTGAAGAAAACTGATAAAATGTTAGTATGTAAAATGCAGACATCCCCAAAACTCCATACAAAACACCAATTTCATAGGTAAGGACCTAATATATTATTAAATTATATTAAGTAAATAAACCCTCTTTTAAGTAAATAAAAAAACACTTTCCGACGAGGATGGGATTCGAACCCACGCGTGCAGAGCACATTGGATTAGCAGTCCAACGCCTTAACCTCTCGGCCACCTCGTCACACGAACACATAGTTAATTTACAGATCTTATAGATAATTAGTATCAATTATAATGTTTAATTAGGTGAACGCAAACACGTTTATTTATTTGACTGACGTCATCGTTTTATACGCAGGAGAGTTTGCTATAAATTTACATAAACCCCGTATTTTTGGGGATATTTAATTTTGTAATATTTTATTTTACTTTTTTTTCTCAAATTTGTTACAAATTACCAAAAAATAAGATTACGCAATTCAAACAAAAAATATTCATTATGACCAATTAGCAATATGGCCGCCTGAATTTCATTTCATTATTATATCCCCCTTACATATTTATAATAACAAGGAAAATGTTTATGTCTCTATCAACGTGGGATAGTAGATCGGCCATAATGTATTCTGAAAAATACTATTAATAAAAATGCGAGTTGAGACAGACGGGGCACTACTCGTACGAGAGGCCGCGGGAATCACGGGTTCGATCCCTCCGCCTGCACCACTGAGTTTGAATAAAACTTATGTACAGTTCATTGTGAATATCGCTTGCCTCACATTGTGCCCGGTGCATGGCAACAGGCTCGCCACCTGTTACATGGGGACCTAACATATCTGGCGATAAGTGGGTGTTTAACTCTGCCTACCCCTTCGGGGAAAGAGGCGTGACGATTTGTTATGTTAATAAAAATTATATTGACTAAACATGTGCCGACGTCACCTAGAACCGGAGAAAAGGGAAGGAGAAGAAATATTACGGCTAGCCGAAGACAGCAGATCAGGCAGGTAGGGCAGCTTCTTGATCAGGATGATGCTGTCGAAGAACGACGGCTGTAGCAGCGCCGCCACCGCGTTCGCGGACAGCACTGCCGCCATTATGGGCAGCAAGTGCGTCACCTGGGGGAGTGTAGTTTAAAAATTAAGATACATATCTCACTGCTGGGCAAACCTTCCAAGTGACACTATCATGTTGGCCGGATATCGGAATTAGCTATAGAGCGCATTTTGAGAAGTTTTTTTGTAAATAATAAAATAAATAGAGAGAAAAGAGACTTTCCTGGTTGGACATGTATCAAGGAGCCATTGATCATGTCACCAGGAAAGTTATGTACATGGATGTGGATTGGCGTGTAGGGAGAAGGATACCGAAGAGAAGTTGGATGGAAAAGGGAGTGAGTAGAGTTAGTAGGAGAGAGTGGAAGAGTAAGACATTTTGCGTTAACCTGAAAGAAATTGGGAACCCTGTTCCCAATGTGTGTGTGTGTGTGTGTCAGTTACTCCATACCTGTCCAGTCATCTCGATGACGATAACAATTGTGGAGACGGTATGAGTGGCGGCGCCGGTGAACGCCGCCGCGCCCACTGTCGCGTATCCACCTGGTAACCATACACACGTAATAAACAAATTTTCCTCATGCTTACATCAGTCAAATGCTGAAGAATCAGCATACCCCAAAGCACTTAGGGTCTGTTACAGGATCCAATGTAACGGATACACATTACTAGTGTCCGATTGAAACTGGTTTTTAAGACCGAAATCGATTTTCGGCAACGGTCTCAGTTTCCGCCGAAACGGAATTATTCTCACACTTTAACGTTTTGAAGAAAAAATATGGGAAATAGTATATTTTCTTGATACTACTAAAATCTATGTATGCGTTCAGTCCGCGACGTAAAAATCTTTTTGTTCCAATGAATCCCAATACTTTCGACTGTGTCGTTGCCCTAAGTTCTCTAGCTGATACCTTCAGTCCTGATTGAATGACGCATATAAACAGCGAGTGCAGTCCACGCTACCTGGTAGTATCTTCTGCACGTGTCCCCCGTAGGCGACGCCCAGCGGACAGCAGAAGTGCATGAGTTCCCCGGCGAGGCGGCCGAGCGCGGCGCCCATCTTGAAGGCCGGCACGAAGATGCCCGCCGGCACCGGCAGCGTGCACGCCACCAGGCTCAGGAAGAACTGACCATCGGAATAAATCAATATATATAGACAATATATACACATTCACACCTATCAACTAGCCCCATTTTAAGCAACTAATGCTGCTTGTATTTATTTATAAAATAATTGTGTTGGAAATACATCATTACAAATAATAATGTGGCATGCAATTCTGTAATAATTAACAATAAAAACCGCATAGTATGAAATCCAACATGTCCAATACCTAGTAAAAGTTAATTCAATACATAACAATAATTCATGCATTCATTCAATACCTAACAATATAATTCATTGAAAAAATCTAACAATGTCAATACCAACAATATACACTATCACAAAAATATCCATCAAATTATTCGAATTTAATAAAGAGAAACGACAAAATTAAATACAGGGTCCAGCAAATTCATTAATATCATGAAAACATTTTTCTAACAAGAAACGCTTTAATTTCATTTTAGAAATGTCAACATCATCGATTACCTTAAGTTCAATTGGAAGACATTTAAACAACCTTACAGATTGATGTCTGACACTGTGTGTAATTATTCTAAATGTTGGTGTCATTGTGGAAGAAATATCTTTCCTCCGCGTCATCAATCTCTGTTCTCTTTCTTCAGAACTCTCATATCTGTCTGGCCTCTTAATAAGCTTGGTAAGCAAAACTAAGATGTATAAACAGGGCACGGTCAATATGCTTAGCTTACGAAAGTGTTTTACATTCCCCCACCGGGGATCGAGCCAAGAACCTCTCGAGATGGTCGCCTTGAGACCGGCATACAGAACACTCGACCACGGAGGTCGTCCAAATATATCATTCTTACTAATAGCTCAAACTCTGAAGTCTGAACGTAGGTCGACAGTCGTCTTAAAGCGGGATGAATGTAGTAGATACTTTTCGTCCCTAGGGATGAAATTGTTATTTAGGCCCCTCTGGGCGAAATAAGTCATTTTCATAACAATGTGCCCTTTAGTAAAAAAAATATAATGAGACAACAGAACTAGCAAATGAAGCAAAAAATATTACATAATGAGCAACCAAAAATATTGTGGCCCATGTATTTTTCATTTATGCCAGAATCCTATATTCTATAATCGACTCGTTTTAGGTACTGTAAATTGAAACTTGACTTTAGTTATTCACTAAAAAATATCAAAATTGTTGTCTGTAGTTAAAATTGATTTGAATAGGTACACAGCATTAGTGTTTTAGTGACTCGGTCAGCCATTTTAAAAAGTTGTCTTTTTCTACCCCTTCGGGGCTAACGTGTAAAACAATATTCTCTAAAGAGTATCACAAGGACCTAATAAAATAGACCACATACATACCAAAAAACAATAATCTGCATTTCTATTACTACATTATTTTACCTTCCCACCAAACCAAAAATTCTTCGACTATCTTTGCGGATCTACAAAGGTATTCGAAGAATTCGAATTAAATAATAAAACCTGCATATTTTCAACAAATTAGACCTGGAATCGAACGGCAACCCATTGAGTTTAAACTCACTAAGGAATACTATTAATATCGTCTGCCCATGCGCATATTGAGATGACAAATTAGTTGTAACCATTCGTAGATAATTAGTTTGTACAGGTGTGTTATTGAATAATTACTTCTGTTTATTTATATTTCATAAGTTATACCAAGTTAAGATAGAGATATAAGCAAATGGTTAAAAATTATAACTGCAAAATATGATAGAATACAATCTTCATCAGCTTATTTATTATAATATCCCAGTGCTGGGAACGGGCCTAAATGAAGAAAGAGATGAGGAGTATAGGACGTACCAACACACCTTGGCCCAAAACGAAATGGTAGCTTAGAAACGGTTGACTTAACGTAAAGCATGAAAAGCATTATCGAAACTTCCAAAACTAGAGTTTTGTTAACCCATCCAAGGCCCCATCATAGCGAAAGTAGCTTTGTTATCGAAATCGAAACCAAAGAGATATTTTTTTTTTTAATTTTCTTCTCACGTTTCTTTCTAGTATTTTTTCGCACCTTTCTTCCTACAGTGTATAAAATTAATTAACTTAATTCCTTTTTTTAACAATTATGGTTATTAAATTAAATAACAAATATACCCCACAAAATATGCAGCAGAAAACATCCACCAAAACGTACCGACGAGGATGGGATTCGAACCCACGCGTGCAGAGCACATTGGATTAGCAGTCCAACGCCTTAACCTCTCGGCCACCTCGTCACATGTGCATATGGCTAATTAGTACATTTACTGCTGATACTGAAGCCTATCTATAGATAATTATATCACAGTAAGTAATTATGATATTATTATACATAATTTAAAAATTGTCAAAGGCTGATGTTTGTTGATTATAGATATTGAAATAAATAGGGTCTTTATTACAATCCTATAAACAAGTGTGTGCATCCTACAAAACACTCATGCATTTCTTTTATACCTACCTTCTTACTGTTTTTAGTAATTTATGGTATAAAACTCATGGTCGTTTTGAACCAAAAATTTCGTATGTCCTCTATGGCAATGAGAGAAAATATTATTGACTAGCTTTTGCCCGCGTAGAATAGTTGCTTTGAGATAGTGTGATCGTATGTAGCCTATTGCCTTCTTCAATAAATAGGCTATTCAAATTGGACCGTAGCCTAAATTGATGGAGTTGAAAACTTACTCCTATATATTATTTGAAGCAAAGTTCATAGTGGCGTAAATTTTTCGTTCCCTTAGGAATATCGGGATAAAAGTAAACCAATGTTCTTTTTCAGGCTCTTAACTATCTGTGTTCCAAATTTTGGTCAAATTGGTTCAGTAGTTTTGACGTGAAAGCCAGACAGACAGACTTACTTTCGTATTTATAATATTAGTATGGATAAGTATGAATATTAGTATGGTTTATGCGAAATAAACATCTTTGTCTGTGTCTTTCTCTTTTCAGATGCATCAGTGGCTCATTATTTTTTTATCACGGAAAGTTTTACTCTCGGAATTCAGTCGAATACTGAGCACAATAGAAATTCCATACCCACTCTGTTATTCAATAACATATAGTAGGCCGACGTGTTAACACCCAAACGCATATTATTACGAACAACAGTATGTCAGTATAATGATATACTCACGATGGAGAAGAAGTAAGCAATGAGGCAGCCAAAGTATCCGAATTCAGGCGTCTGCCAGTGCGCCACCACCGCCGCCTGCTGCGCCGTCAGCTCGTCGCCCCACGTGAAGTTGGAGAACAGGGACAACACCTAAACACATACATTAATAAGGGTTGTCATTTATTGGGCTGCCAGCTTAGTACTAAGGTTAATTCTGTGTCACTAATAAATTATTTTCTTTCTTTCTTCTTTCTTTCTAATTATTTGGTCAGCAACAAAAAAGTCAGCCGAAAAATCATTTGGGCAGCAAACAATTTTGTCAGCAAAATAGTTATTTGGTCAGCAGAATAATTTATTGGGCAGCAAAATAATTAGTTGACCTGCAAAATATTAATTCTGACAGCAATATATATGTTACAGGAAATGTATTCTGATAGATATTTGCTTAAGGTTATTTTTTTATGACCCTTAAAAACAATATTTGTGTTATCAAAACATATATTAAACAATTTGCTAGCAGAAAAAAACATTTGAGTTACTGTCCAATTGGTTTTTTTGATGACAAATTAGAAATATCTGCTGCCCATAAGTTGCTGACCAATCAAATATTTTAACTGACCAATTTTTGCTGATTAAAATTCGAATATTCTGCTAACCGTTTACCACTAAATAAATAATACATCTGATGTTATATTAACTACCCAAATTAAACAGCTTTTATCAGTTGTGTTATGGATACTAGATGAAGAAAAAATTAATGCCCAAGATCTAAGAAATGTTTTTACTCATAATATACCTACGTAGGCATATGAATTTGGCATAATATAGGTAACTTTAAGCATAATTTTCTTTTGGCACAATATTTATTTCGCATAATTGTTTACGGCATAATGTAAAGTCTATTAGGTACGACGACGAGCGAAGCGAAAAGTGTTAGGACTGCGCCAGTCTTATTATTGATAATTATTTCTAAAATTTTATGCGAATAGTAAATTATGCCTTAAGATGATTATGCCGTTTGTAATTATGCGTAAATAATTATGCATAAAATTTTATGCCAAAATCAATTATGCGTAAGTATATTTAGTGCAGAATCCATATGCTAATTCATCGTATTATGCTTGACAATTTTATGTTAATTGTTAGGGAATATATTTTGTCCTACCACACCAGCTAGACAATTCGTTTCGGGTTTATGGATAGTGCGATAAAACTCTGAATAAAGCAACAGACGAAGAATATCTAAACAACTAGGTAATAAACTTCAGAATAATTAAACACATTGCATTCATGAGTACACTCCATTCATTTGAATTTGAATTCTATCAAGGGCGGATCCAGCTTTGGCGCCAGGAGGGGGTCACATAGTCGTGGTCAAGTCAAGAACTTATAATTTAATTTTGATAACAATAGATACAAGTAAAAAGTAGGTATTTTATTAATGTACGTAAGTACTGTACTTATATATTTATTCTTGATTGTACACTTGAAAAACTTGTACTTATATATACAAATAACTTGTACTTATACACGTACATATTGCCATCTTCCCATGAAGGCACCCAGAGAGAAATTTTAGTTTTTTTAACTTTGAACTATGCTATGATATGTTGACGTTTAGTCCTTCCGATTCCGATTGATGTTAGGTTAAGCTAGACGTTACGTAGTCGACAAGCGCACGCATGTGTGGCGAGGTAAAATTCAAATTTTCGGTGCGTTCGTTCCTAAACGTTTGCCATTATACAAAGTTATTATATTATATTAAATTAATTAAATATTGAAGGTATATATATACATCATATTATATGTTTCCATTACTCTTTATTGCGTTATCATGGAAGATTTCCACGTAAGGTTAGGTTAACGTAGCGATGATGAGCTGAAAGTGGGGCCATTTGGATTTGGAACCCGGAACTACCGTGGTCAAATGCTAGCCGACTACATGGAGAGGGAAGGACTCTGTATGATGAACTCTTTATTTAAAAAACGGCTGCATCGAAAATGGACCTGGAAAAGTATGGATGGTAGGGCAAGAAACGAGATTGACTTCATCTTGTCGACTAAGTCTCAGATATTTAATGATGTCTCAGTGATCAATTCGTTAAACACGGGGAGCGAATACCGAATGGTAAGAGGCACATTAAATCTGAACTTAAAATCTGAGAGGTATCGACTGATAAAGTCCACGCTCCGTCTTGAAGCCATCCAAATTCAGAACCTCAAACACTTTCAACTCGAATTGCAAAATCGCTTGGAGGACTGCACAGATGTGGACACATATAATGACAGCTTCGTGGAAACTGTCCGTATGGTGGGTAAAAAAGTTCTATGAGCCCAGTCGTACCAAAAAAGAAGAAAATCTCCAAGACAACACTAAAGCTGATGGCGGAAAGGCGCGACATGGTTCTGCGATACTCTTCTATGTCGGCAGCTCAACAAACAGAAGTCCTTGACTCGCGACATACGTTGATTTAATACTGAGCGTATCAAAGAGGCCATCGAGCGGAAAAGAGACTATAGTGTTCTCAAGAGATCTGTCACTTGGACAGAGTCTACTGACGAAGTTAAAGACAGACGGCAGAACTATTGCATCCCGGGCTGAGCTTTTGGCGGATATTGAAAATGTCTATGGACAGCTTTATGCGACATCAAGAACTCCTGTCGTCCTGTATACCAAAGACATCCCGGACGTCAGCCTGTACGAGATTAGTTTGGTTCTCAAACAGATTAAGAACAACAAGGCGCCGGGTGATGATGGAATTACACCAGAGTTTTTAAAAGCCGGTGGAAGAGCGATCCTGAAAGCTCTTCAGAGGCTATTTAACTTAATCATACTCGAGGAAAAAACGCCAAAAGCATGGCATGTGGGCATGGCGTCACTGTTCTTCAAGACGGGTGACAGGGCCCAATTGAAGAACTACAGACCGATTACGCTCCTTAGCCATGTTTACAAGCTGTTTTCGAGAGTCGTAACGAATCGTCTCGCGCGCAGGCTTGACGACTTCCAGCCTCCAGAACAAGCCGGATTCAGAAAAGGCCATTTAGTACCATACACCAGATACATACGCTAGGCAGGTCATACAAAAGACCGAAGAGTATAACCTACCATTGTGCTTAGCTTTTGTGGACTATGAGAAAGCCTTGGATTCTGTAGAAACCTGGACCGTGCTACAGTCGCTCCAGACGTGCCGAATAGACTATCGATATATCCAAGAGTTGCAGTCATTGTACGAAAACTCCACTATGTCTGTTCGTGTTCAGGACCAGAACTCAAAACCAATTCCACTCCAGCGAGGTGTGAGACAGAGCGACGTCACATCGCCGAAACTGTTCACAACTGCATTGGAGGACGTGTTTAGGTTTCTGGACTGGGAAGGACATGGCATCAACATAAACGGTGAGTACATGACTCACCTTCGTTTTGCTGATGATGAACATGGACAAGACAAAGATCATGTCTGATTCCCATGTTGGTACTACTCCTGTGAAGTTTGGAAGCTCTACACTGTAAATTGTTGACTAGTATGTATACCTGGAACAAGTAGTCCAACTAGGTAGGTCTAGTTTCCAGAAAGAGGTCAATTGACGAATCCAACTCGAGGCAATGGAGAGGCCTATGCTTGGAATTTCTCTGCGTGATCGAGGCGGAAAGGTTCTCAAGTGGCGACCACGTACTAGGAGGCCCCCAAAAAGGTGGACCGACGATCTGGTGAAGGTCGCAGGAAGTCGCTGGATGCGGGCGGTGCAGGACCGGTCGTTGTCGAGATCATTGGGGGAGGCCTATGTCCAGCAGTGGACGACAATAGACCTCTTGATTGAAATATTGAAGGCATGTAGTTACATAAATCTGTATATGTATATAATATATAAATAAAATGATTATGTTCAATTAGTGGTCCACCTAAGTCCTGGAACCAGCTCAGGGGGGGGTCATGACCCCCATGACCCCCCCCTGGATCCGCCGTTGAATTCTATATCAAGGTATTAAGAGCGTTGACAGCCGCAGTAATGTAATTGTAAACTGCACCTGTTCTTGGTTTCCGAGGTCGGCTGCCATGTACTTGCCGATGCCGGGCGGGAACAGGATCGACATCACCGCGAGGGTTATGAACCCGGGGTAGATGAAGCGGCTGGAATAAACAAATTGGATCTTATATTTATTAGGCTGTAAGTGTGCTTACTGAATAAATAAATAAAACATAAACTTATTGCATCACTGTAAGAACACAAGTTTATAATTTTTTTTTTGCAAGTGACTGTACGTTAAGATGTGAAAATGTTATATTGGCTTTTTATTATCGACATGAATGACGCAGGCAGTAACAAAAATATCACTATTTTTCATAATCTTCAAACTAAAAAAATATAATCTTAAAAGAAAAACAGGATAAAAATATATTGTTGGTACCACTAACGCCATCTATCGTCGCCGAGTATGAACGAGGAAATAAGCCAATAAAGGAATATCTCTTTCTGTTATCGGTTAAGAAGCGTAGATTTTTATGTCACACAATGTCCAATCACTTAGTCGTTTCGTTTTTTTTTATAAAGTTCGCACTTCTGTTCGCACAAAGTTTAATGCAAATGCAATTAAAATGTTCAATTTTCTAAATATACACACTTGCACAGCACTAATAAAATATGTTGTTTGATTGACGTCTGATTTATTACAAGGATCCTTAATGCTAATTACGCTACTATATGTATACTAATGTATGGGAGGTGCGCTGCACACTACAACAGAATCTACGACTCTATATCCAAAGCAATAAAGTTGATGGGGTGTTTTAACATACATGAAGATACTTACTTCTTCTGCAGGAAGCTGCTGAGAGTCTTGGCGTTCCTCATGAACAGCACGTACTGGCGGTGCAGCCACACCCACAGCGCCGCCAGCAGCCCGCACGCCGCGCTGGGGGGGGGGGGGGATTATACAGAGTGTTGCAATATGACGAGAGAAAGAGATAGATAACAGTAGCGGAAGGCACAAAGTTAAAAACAATTTTAGTTTGGTTGAAAGGAAAAAAGAAAGAAAATAGATTTATCAGACCGCATAGAAAAAAACTAATAAGGTACAAAATCATCCTCAGACTATATACGTCCCACTGTTGGGCACAGTCCTTCCTCATAGAGAAACACATGAAGTGTGGGCCGTAACACCACCGCGCTGTCCCAATGCGGGTTTTTGCGGGACCAACGGCTTAACGTGCCTTCCGAAGCACGGACGAGCTCGAGTTTTGGTCACCCATCCACGGCCTGACCATGGCGAAGGTAGCTTTGTTTTCGATACAAAGCCAAAGCGTACTAACCACCACGCCACCGAGCTACATAAAATAAAATATGATAATTTAATCACAAAAAAAAAAAAAAAAAATAAAGTCATGTTGCAAATAAGTGAGAGAGTGAGTAATGAGCTTCTTCTACACTGTGTGAGAGTAGCAAATGAGTATGCGACCAGCATCCCAATTTAGAAAGTCTGAGGGGGATATTGGAGTTATGGGCATGAAGCGTTGGCATCGGGAGATCTGCGAGGCCTCTATCCAGCAGTGAACGTCTCTGCTGATATGAAGAGTGAGTGATGACAAGAGAATGGCAGAAAACATGATACGCCGACCTCTAATATAATTCAGAACAGACGAGGTGAACGAAGGAATATTGAGGAGCTCGGTGGCGCAGTGGTTAGTACGCTTTGGCTTTGGGCAGGTCGTGGATGGGTGACCAAAGACTTTGTGATCTCGAGCTCCTCCGTGCTTCGGAAAGCCGTTAGGTTGATTTCTACTCACCAACCCGCATTGGGCCACCGTGGTGGTGTACGGCCCATACTCTTTTGATTCTCCATGAGGAAGGCAGAAGGCCTAGCACGGGCCAGAGAAAAAGTCCCCAGTGACAAAAATCGTCATTGCCTCTCGCTTCTTCGTTCGTGCGGAAGCGAGAGGCAATGAGTCATTTTGTCTTCGGGGACTTTTTCTCTCCGGCCCGTGCTAGGCCTACAGGAAAGCAAAAAATAATGCAGTACAATAAGCGATCTTAAAAATTTTCATCCATCCACCCTCACCCCAACAAGACGAAGACGGCAAACTCCTGCGGGTCGAAGGGGAAGTCCTGCGGCAAGTTGGTCGGGAACATCGGCTTCACCGTCGGCGTCGCGCCAGACCACACCGACAGCAGACGGAACATCTGCAATACGGAACTGAATAAGAGCTGGATCCCACTTGTCCGGTGTCTGATCCGTATAATCACCGAAGATTCCAGTGGCAGAGTTTATATGAAGCTATTCACACTTCAAGTTGTGTGTTAGCGGCTCATAAAAAGAATACTACCAACCCATCTCTTCCCTTGGGTGTCGTAAAAGACGACTAATGGACTTAGCACTGAACAACCTCCAATAGCTTACAGCGGCGACGGGCTCACCCCCGTCACGCTGAGCACATGTGTGGTCACTGCTTGGTGAAGTGCGGACTATGGCAGTGGACTGCTTTTGCCTAGTCTCTGACTAACCCTTAGGGTTAAACTAACGGGAATACACGCGACGTACATTATGCAGTATATAGATACAACTTACTGTAGTATATAGATGCAACGCGAAAGTTTAAAATTTATAACCCTTAGGGGATAATAGTTGTAATCATATGTATGTATTAACACTTGTCGGAAAAAGATTGTCCTTTGTTCACACATCTCTGACATCCAATTAATAACAGATCCGACACCCGATAAGTGCGAACGAGATCTTTCAGTCAATTAAAGAGCTTGCACAGAAGAAACTCGATTAACCGGACCAATTGTTGTCGCTAGGCATCCGGATATTTGAAAATCCGGATAATCCAATGTATGAAGAAACATGTCACATTTATCCTTCGTCTCTTCAGAACATCCGCTAACTCCATTCCTCTTCAAGTCATAGTCTTTACATTCCAACTAGCATACCTTAATTTTTCCTGCCGGACTAACTTTTTACGTTGCCCAGGGCCTGCCAAGTGCGACAACCTTTGTCCATTCCCCACAGAGGCCGGGTGCTGCCCCTGCGCGTTGCCTTGGGGTACGCCCTAACACTCTTACTCATCCTTATGACACTGATTTCTCATTGCAAAAGGATTTGGCTGTTGTTTTATGACTGATGTAAACAGGACCGACAATTGAACTTGATACCCATTTAGATCTCATTTCTTTTATCGCTGGAGTCAACAAACAAGTCATTTAAGATTATATTGAAATTGGCTAACATTTTTCACATTTATGTTTAACTGTATCTCACCCAAGCCTATAAAAAAATTCCATATTTACAGTTTTGCGCGAATATTGTATTTTGTGGTTTCTAATATATTTTAAGAATTTTAATCATTGTATACTTACAATGGCACTACAGCAGGCGGCGAAGAATCCCCGCCAATAATTTCTTACGGCAAAGTAGGTTGTCGTTACTTCTATGGAAAACAGAACACCTGGGGGCAAAGACAGAAAAAAGATAGAAGAAAAAGATATATTTTGAGGGAGTGAGCTGAAGGCCTTGTACACCAAGAATAAGCAAGAAACTTGACATTATTAAATCAGTAATGGATGAACCAATTACAGCGGCGTCTCACTTCCACTATGATTTCTATAACCACGCGTGTTGGATTAATTCGGGCTGGTGTCCATTAAGTCGTACAAATACGACATATCCCTGGACAAAATATTGAAAAATCTGTGTCGATTAATCTCGAATTGGGCACCAACAAATAGATATTATTATAATGTTTAAAGAGGTCTGTAGTAGTTCTTACATGAATAGAACAGATAGTCTCCTAAGGCAACATTGCCATAAGTTCGCACTTCTTCGTTCGCGTCGAAGCGAGAGGCAATAATAATAATCATGATCATTTATTCTTTATAAAGCACATAATTTGTAGTTTTAGTGGTATAAGTAAAGTTTGTGCCTTGCCTGGTCAGGCGCACAAAGTTCTTTTGATTTTATGCTGCATCATCATCATCATCAGCCTAGGCTTGTTCACTGCTGGACATAGACATCCCCTGATGCAAGCCACCGCTCGCGATTTTCGGCCGTTCTCATCCAGCGCACACCAGCCGGCTTACGAATATTTATTGCTAATGAATCAATATTTTGCGTCATTGGATTGAGCAATTTTGTCCCCGGGGACTGTATCTTTCTCATTTACACTAGGTTTCTTGGTTACCTCCGACGGGCGCAGCGAAGCACGAGGCCACGCCGACGGCGCAGGCAGCGGCCAGCATTTCGCTGGTGCGCGACTCGTTGCTGTAGATGCCTTGGAACGTCGTCACCAGCTTCGACAGGAGGGTCGCTACCATTGACGCTATGTGTACTGATGGGCCCTGGAGTTGGGTGGGAGGATTATAATCATAAATATTGACTTCGTAAGCCATTGCCGAGGTTTTGATAGCCTAGTAACCGCCTCTCTGGTCTAGTGGTTGACACCAGGTTGATCAGGAGGTCTGAGCCTCGATTCCCCACGGGGGCAAAAGTTTTTCTGCTTGGTTTGGTTCGGTAGGACTTCTAAGCCCACCTTGCCAGATACCAACGTCTTACTTAAATCTGTCGCCATAATAACAATGTTATAAGCATTGTTGCGTTCAGCTCAATTGTTGATTAATACAGGTGAAGCTCGCTTCCACCTTCGGCCTTATCGTCACTTACCATCAGGTGAGATGAAGGCCAAGAGCTGTTCCTGTCATATGTATAAATTGAGAACAAGGCCCCACTCCTGCTACCTGTTCAAGTGATTTTAAATAAAAAACAAGGGCCAAAAAGAAACTAAGGCCAAGCTCGGAACGGAGCGATAAAGAACCCAGAGACCCATTTGCTTCGTCGTTCGAGTGGAAGCGCGAGGCAATGATTAGTTTTGTCTCTGGCGTTTTATCTCTCCGGTGCTAGGCCTTGTGGTGTACGTACCTCCTTGCCCAGCGGCAGCCCGGAGCCCAGGGTTGCAGTGAGCCCTATGACCTTGGAGATCAGGGCGCGGTACGTGAGGTACTCCTTTAGCGGGACCCCGCGGAGGATTGTTTTCATCTCGGGGATACCAGACCCTAAACGAAACCATTTAGTACATTCAGTACATTTCGAAACCATTTTTTTATTCAGGTCTTTCATGCAGATATAAAATATGGCTTGCAATTTGCAAGCCGTTGAAAAATTCTAGAGACGTCCACTTAGGGTAATCTTATTATGTGCAGCTCTAAACTGATATCATGGTAGTTGATATTAAAGACTACTACAAAATTTTATTTTTTTAGTTTTAGTTTTATTATTAATTAAGTCTATGTAGACTCATATTTATGGCGGTTTAAGGACCATCTATGAACATACTGTACCACCTTTAGTAGGTAATATTATCAACCGCCCCGATGAGTCGCCAGTCTTTTACACTGTTCCAATAAATTCTCAATTTTACGTTTAATACTGCGCCTAGAAGGTTTATGACTAAATGCTGGAAACTAAAATCCCAGCCTGCCGAAAATAAGGCAAGCCTTAGAAGAAAGCCTTTAATGCCTCGAGACTTGAGATGGATCTTGATAAACTCACCAATGCTTTGAGCAGCAACGATATGCACGAAGCCTGCGGCGAAGAGCACGAGGCAGACGGGCAGCGACACCCACGCCACGTACTGGCTGAAGGTGGACGTCGCCAGGTCGTTGTACATCCACATGCGAGCTGGAATACACCGGGTTTTAGTTTAGACCAGGGTTTACCAAGTGTCCTAATTTTGAACTTAACCTGATTTAATACCCAAGGATTCAGAAACCAACGCAATTTATTGAGAAAGAAATTAGGAATTTTTAAAGAAATGTGTCTAAGGAGGTATGTGTCATCTCATTTTGGCAAATGGTGTTGTCTACACCAGGCGGATCCCAGGTTGAGACCACCATACAAAGAGCACAGACATTTCTATACAAAGATTTGTTTTCCTGAAATGGTCCTAACCATGCCATATACACCTTAATAGTATAAAAAAATATTTAGATCTCAATGTATAGGATGGAATAATTCATATGTCATATATGTCTATCAATTCAAAAATAAATAGCACACCTGAAAAATCCTTCTAGAATGCGTGAAACAAAGAAATTATACATTTTGAATATTTATTACGAGACCAAAATTTTAAAAGTATTTGGATTACATAATGAACGAAGATATCCTCAAAGTACTCACCATTATTACAGATCGCAATCCCTCTGTCCATAGCAAAGTTGAGGATCGCCATGATGATGCCGAGCAGCGCCAGGAACACCCAGTCCTCGCCGAGCCGCGCGAACGTGTGCCGCCACACATAGCCTGCCGATCACTTCTCATCATTGATCACTTATTGAACACACATCATTAGCCTACAGAACGTGTGTCGCAATACATAGCTTGCCGATCACTTATCATCCTTGATCACTCACTGAATAGGCCATCATCATCAGCCTATATATCGCCTACAGCATAACAAAATAGATAGATAGATAAAATTCTTTATTGCAACAAATGAAAACACAGAAATATAGTAATGAGAAAAATACAATGCAACACAGGCGGCCTTATAGCTAATAGCAATATCTTCCAGGCAACCTTTGGGCAGAGAGAGAATGAAAGAAAAGGTAGGTGTAATATACTTACACATATAAGGTGCATATATAAACTACTATATATAAATTACATAATATATCATAAAAATATACATAAATAAAATTACATACTATATCATAAATGCTATAAACCAGTTTAAATATTTTATTTAGCAATATATTCCTATATTAAAAGCAACACAGAAAAGTCGTAAACTAGAACCTTACGATAAGAGGTGGTACTCTTTGAGCAGGGAGTGCATGTTTTCGCATAACGTCGATTTTCATGACATCGTTTGTCATACATCGAATGGCATAATCATCAAATAGCATAACAATCATGTCACATATCTCTTCTTACTCATAACATTTAAGTGGCATAACTCTCTAAAGGCATATTATTATAAAGCATAACTATAGAAATTCCTAATTTCATTTAGCACAACATTAGGTAGTCCTAAAATGAATCGAATAATCACCCAGATTCGAAAGAACCAATCCCAAGGAAATGTGTTAAGTTATAAACATCCAAGACTGAAGAACAAATTCCTGTAAATTCATCACCCAAACATTTGCCCCCACTGGGGATCGAACCCAGAACTTCTCGAGATGGCGACGCCTTGAGACCGGCATACAGACCACTCGACCACGGAGGTCGTCATAAATCGTCGTCGTAATATTCTATGAGTATCTCTTTAACCCCTTGGCGGTCACCGCGAACACCGGTAATCGCAAACAATATTTCAATTGTCTCATCTGACCATTGACTGGTTACACCCTATCTAGAATAAACATGACCCAATGCTAGGTACAGAGGCCCGACTCGGAGAATCGCTTTGGCAGAACCCGAGTCGTTCCCACGGTAGGGCTTGGAAGGGTATATCGGGGAGTTTTAGTGGGTATTCTCGGCGAGCAGCCGAGCGAGTCCCACACACGCCTTCCGCCTAGCCAGCGGTTGGTAGGTCCGTAAACTGGATTTTGTCCCCGTCAACAAAAAAAAAGGTACAGAGGCCCTCCAACATCGAAGTTTGGTTGGTAACACTTCCACACTGGGTAGAAACAGTAGCAGCAGCGCTGGGGATCTGGCTTAACATGCCGCCTTAAGCATATAGGTCTGAGATCAAAATGTTATGGTGACCCATTCAGAGATCAACCACGGCTGCTGTTTTTATTACTGTAGAACCCCGCTTACCTAAAACTTTAAAGAATTTCCCTCTTGGCCGGGGCTTCCCGGTTGCTTCTAGCTCCTTCTGTCGTAGCTTATCGTCTTTCCGCCTCTTCTTGCGAAGTCTGCGGAGTCTTCTCGCTTCTTCTCTGGCTGCTTCGCTTAGGTCGCGTTGGTAGCGACCATACATCTGAAAATTTAAAAATAATAAATCAGTAATAAACTCCAGCTCACAATGTTTTTGGTCCCATCAAAGTTGTCGAGGAGCTTGGTGGAGTGGATAGTACGCTTTCGATATCGAAAACGAAGCTATCTTCGCCATGGTCATGTCTTGGATGAGTGACCAAAAAATTTGCATCAGAAGGGACGTAAAGCCATTGATCCCGGTTCCAATAGCAAACCGTTGCTGCCCACCAACCCGCATTGGGCCAGCGTCAGTCCATACTCCTCATATATTTCTCCATGAGGAAGGACGTTGCTTTGCTGTAATGGGACCATTGGGGACGACTAACGATCATTGTTTATTTGTAATATTATGGTAACATTTTAAATTCTTCGTAAAATAAATTGACATAAAATTGTAATCCTTAAAATTAGTATATATGATTCTTATTTATGTATTTCCAACGGTAACATATGTTCTTAGCAAATAAATTATTCTTATTCTTCTTATTGAAGATGTGGTAGTGACATAAAAAAAATTGTACAGTGAAGCAAAATGTTGATAGAATTCTTTTTATGAGCCGCTATCACACGACTACACAAGTTTATAATTAATTAATTTGTTATTTGAATTATTTGTTATTTAATTGATTTATTTATCGAGTACATCTGCAGCACTAAAAGATGCAAGTATTTACATGAATAAAAAAAATCAAAGCGTTCGATTCGAAACGTCTTCATTTTGTTACTCCTATCAATTTAACTATTCATTACTTGCTTGGAAGCTTATTAGTTGTACATTTTCTACGATTTGTATTAATGTAATAATTAAATCATTTATTGACAGTATTCCATCCAAATATGCATCGAGATATCTTCTTAGTTATTTAAAAAATACAAATCAGAAAATGGTTTCGTCAGCTTTGTACATATTGTAGAGACTGTTATTCTAAAGCTAGTGTCACCAGTACCAAAATATATTTATTTAACAGCAGTGTGGGTATTCAGTTAGATCTTCCGACGGTCAAATGGTGTGATATTGATAATAGCGTACAAGGCCGACGCAATCTCAGACATCTCACATTGAAGAGGGCGCGAACCATTTAGTGGCCTGAGTTCAAACCAATAGGTACACCTTTGCGCTCACTTTTGTGGTTTTTTTTACTACATATTAGAAGACTGCCCACCTGTCCTCTTTACATGAAAACCGCATTACGGTTTATATCGCGTTTTCATTACGTTCACTGACAAAGTACTATGGAATTTGACAATTGCTTATGATGAATATCATATCGCACTGCTCGTGCTATTTAGACTGATGTTGAGTGGTCTAGAACAATTGTAGCAACTGTAAAAGTGGTATCTTCTTACAATTCCTAGAAGGTTCACAGGTTCACAACATTGGTGTTGACCGTTATGTAGGGATGATAGCTGCCAATAGAAGCGCAAGGGGTACTGACGTTGCACCAATGAGGAAGTCAGAATGCGACTGGAGAGCCAATCCGCCGCCGGTTACGGATGAGACGAGATGCTGAGCGCTATTGGCTAACAGTCAGAACCAAAGTTCTATGATGCTACTTGTTACTAGAAATATCACTGTCTGAAACTCTCCCTCGACGAGTCTCGAGACTCGAGTCCCCCGAACCACTAACTAAAGACTCGTACACATTTCACAGCTAGCTCGTTGGACGCTTGTACCAAGTTAAGAGTTATGTTAAATCACGGTTTGATGATAACGATAGCAATTATCGAATGTAGATGAGATGTAGATATATTATTCTGAACCCGTAGACAAGATTGTCTACGGCTTCAGAATACGCGCTGGCCGGATTTTTGACCTGTAGTGTTTACCTACCAAATATGAAAATAATCAATGCGATAAGAAATGCGATGCAGTATAAATCAGGTAACAAATCTATTTGACATATAAAATTTTAATACAAAGTCGGTGGATTATATAAACGATGAAGGCAGCGGTATCCGAGATAAAAATGACGTTCATGAAGTCCCTGGTTCGATCTCCCTGCTTTTGCTGAGTTGTACTAGTGAACTTCTAAATTGTAACTTCTCCAAGAGATTATTTAAATTAGATATTAAAATTACTACAAATTAAACCTCGTAAAATAAGAAAACTATAGTATGTCTCAATCCAAGTTGCCAAAAAGGTAAACAAAACAAAGGTAATGTTTCATCTCTAAAATGTTTTGTGATGACTGTAGGTAATTGAAATCAATTGAAACGGACAACAATTGTGACCGTTAATTATATTTACGTGCCAATGTCCATGTAAAAAGTGTGATTATTGAATAACTAATTCGGTAAGTCGGCTTTTTTGTTTACCTTTTTGGCAACTTGGATTGAGACGTCCTTTCTTAAAAAATGTAAGCAGATAAGATTGTTGTAGATAATATAGTGATACATTATATCTGCGTAGAATTGGTGTTTTTGTCCTCATTTTTACGCGGTGTGTGCCTCAATTAGACCTTTACGGCTTAACTACTTCTAGTTTATGGTCCGTGGTTATTGGCAAGAACACAAAGAATGGTTCAGCGTGTTCAGCATGCTGTCGTCTTTGCTTTACTATCCAACTGCTGAGAACAGGCCTACTTCATGAAGAAACACATGAGGAGTATGGGCTTAACGTGTCAAGCACGGAGGAGATCTCGAGATCACAAAGTTTTGATCTACCATCCAAGGCTAGACCAAGGCAAAGGTAGCTTTTTTTCGATATCGACCACTGAGCTCCTCACCGAATTACTTAAAACGAATGAATTTCTCCTCGCCTCGTATAGCTTTGATAGGAAAGCAGCTTGTTATTTGGCCAGTCGTTACTTTTGTGACTGGTCTCCCCTACCTTTTCTATAGATATATCTAGTTTCCTATAGCTGCGAACTATTATATGAGTAGCCCAGAGTCAATAAACAAGACCCTGAGGTGTGGCAATTAGTACAATAATCACCGGCTAGATGCGTTGGCGAGGTTATATTTAGCCCTCTTCTGTGTAATTCTGTTATCTGATTTTACTCCATTTATAGCTGAGGTCTCCAGGGCATAACTAATAATAATTGTCTTGGAAATTTAGTTGCCATGTAGAATAAAAAAATAATTATAACCTCAAATAGATTTGCATTATTAACTTCATATTAAAATTAGTTTTTTAATAAGCAATGTAGAGACATATCAGTTTTAAAATTTTCGTATTATGTTACTTATGTTACTGTAAAATCCAGTACTGTATTAAATCTTAACATTTTTCAGTAAACCCTAAGTTTAATGCAACTTTTTCTGGGAAAAGTATATGCAGTGTTGTGATCATTATCTTTTACCATAATGCACTCGGCAAATAAACTGCAAAAAAAAAGACAAGTTGTAAACATAATTTTATTTTGTTCTTGTTGATCCCATACAAAGTAGTTTTGTTTCTATTGCAGAAAAAGCTGACAAAATCAGCTTCGCTTGATTACCCTTAATCGATGCAAATAAGTGGGTACAAAATTTTTGTCATAACATACGAATGACAGTTACGCTACATGCAAAATTGATCTTTGTGCAATTGTGATTGGATCACAAACGGACTGTTGACATTGACCTTGGTTCGAAATAGCAGTTCTGATTTACCTAATTGCCTTAAAAAACCACGATGGCTTATGCAACCATATTGCTACGTCATTATCATCATGCCAATCGAGAGAACCTTTTGCATCCGTTTCTATTCATCAATCCGCATTGGGACCAGGCGTGGTGGTGTTATGGCTCATAATTTATATATATATCTTCAACAAACATTCACACCTATCAACTAGCCCCATTTTAAGCAACTAATGCTGCTTGTGTTACGGACACTAGATGACGGATAAATATATTTGATAGATAAATACATATAAACATCCAAGACTGGAGAACAAATGTCTGTAAATTCATCACCCAAACATTTGCCCCTGGGGACCGAACCCAGAGCCTCTCAAGATGGCGACGCCTTGAGACCGGCGTACAGCCCACTCGACCACGGAGGTCTTCAAGATCATACTACTCATGTGTTAGTTTGTAACGAGGCGCTATACCACTGTTAGCGACTCCTTGCTGCTGTTACTGCGCACCTCTCTTGCCGTTCTCTTTGGTTCTGCCTTTTTTATTCACTGTCTGTCTCCAAATTGTCTTAGTCTTCAACAGAATAATTGTTATATTAAGTATATTTAAAATTTTAAATTTATATATTACATTCAAAGTTTAGCTGTGTATTCGGCTCATCATTTTTATTTTATTTGAATCGAATTGTTTTTATAGGCACTATTGTAAGTAGCCCTATTTTTATACTTATCTGTTTATTATTTGTGTTACGTGTTTTTGTATTTACCTTTTAAAATTGCCTTGTTCCAGAGTGCCTTATTTTTCTATAAAATATACCCCAATAAGTGACGACCCAACTGCATTTTAATTATCCACGGCTTTACCCAGTGACAAGTTCCCATGAAGAAGGCCTGTACCCAGCAGTAGGACGTATATAGGCTGGGGACGATGAACCTTATGTGGGAAATGCAGAAAAAGGAAACAGAAGTGAACGCGCTTTCTCTCCAATAAATACTTAGTACAGTCAGGTGTAAAAATATGTATACGCATTTGACAGCTGATAGTCTTTATTCGCTACCTAATAAGAGTCATGAACTGTCAAAATTGTATACATATTTTTGCACGTGACTGTACCTGCTGTACCAGTCTGTGTACGAGTAATCTACAACAACAAAGTTATGTCATTGGCAGGCAACGTACACTCTGGTCCTGTTTTCCAATAAGCAAGTTTTAATTCATAACATGGTTTAATTATTTTTCGTAATATTGTCCTGTCCATATCCAATTTTATTCTGGGTCAACGCAATGTTTTCCCCGTGAATAATTCTACCTATTATTTAATATCTACGAGGCGTAAGTGTGAATGAATATTGTTTTGAAATATTGGGTCCTTACCTATGAAATTGGTGTTTTTATTCTGTCTTAGCAATTTGTCCGTAACTATTAAGTTTCAGAACATTCTTATAAAATAATTGCCTCTTCTAAAAATAGACCATATATTTGAGCTCGTATTATTTTATTTGATAATTTTTTGTAAGTTTAATTGTGTTAAAATTAGACACAAAGACAATTATTTTTAACTGCCTCCCGAATACATCATTTGATTTGCATTAACATAAAAACGATGAATAATTTTTATCATGCGCGTTCACACACATATTGCTAAAGCTTGTCTAATGATACATGCCAAATATAATTATCTCTGGCTTTGTCGTTGTGAAGAAAACTGATAAAATGTAAGTATGTAAAATACAGACATCCCCAAAATCTCCATACAAAACAACAAATAGGTGCACTTAAATTAATTATAACTTAGTTTTAGATATCTAAATCCAAAGTGTACGAGTCACTACACCACCGAGCTAATGATGCACAGCTTTAGAAGAAAAAGAAAAGAAAGAACCTATTATAAAACCGGCCAAGAGCGTGTCGGAACACGCTCAGTATAGGGTTCCGTAGTTTTCCATCCTGCACAATTAGTGACTCCACTGCTGCACTGAGTTGATTATTTAAAACTGTTAGGTTTTTCATTAGAAATTTTGATTGCGTGAACCGATTTTAATAATTCTTTTTTTATTTGAATGACGATATTTTCTAAGTATATCATAAAATATGCAAAATGAGATTTCAGAAAATATACATCTTATCGTAAAATGATGTTAAAAAGCCCGTATTCATTTTTGAATAGCTATCCAACGATGTATCACACGTGAGGGTCCAGAGGAAAAAATCAGTCCTTACATTACGTGTATGGGCACCCCCCCTAATTGAATATTTTATTTCACTTTTGATTTATTTTGTCGGCGTTATTAATATACATATTTATTCCAAATTTCAGCTCTCTAGTGCTAACGGTCACTGAGATTATCCGCGGACGGACAGACAGACAGACAGACATGGCGAAACAATAAGGGTTCCTAGTTTACTACGGAACCCTAAAAATGGGTAACTTCAAAAAATGTTTATTACTAATTATTGTGTAATAAAACTTTTAAACAATTTTACGAAAGCGCATACCCAGCAAATCTGTTAATCCTATCACGATCAAACAAACTCTTATCTTCAGATTATCAGAAAAATAAAAGGTTTTACGACGCACAGCTTAAGATAAATACGCACGATAAAGTGTGCGCACGAGATAATCTTCGAGACAAAATTAAACAAAACTGTTTTATAGGCATTTAGGATTCATAATCCAGTGGTAGAGTCATATTGTAAAATCATGGTAATTCGGGTCAATTATTAAGAGATAAAAGAAAATTAGTTAAAAACACTCCAATTAACACACACACCAACAAACACTCCATTCTTTTTCTGTACCATAGAACTAGAATAAAAAACCGCCTTCAATATATATCTCAGAACTAAAGAGAGAAAAAATTGGCAATACCTTTAAACAGTTTGTGAAGTCGGTGTTTTTTTTTTATAAATTGGCTGGACACTGCCATGCTTTTTATTTGTGTTTATATAAAACTAGTTGTTGCCTGCAACTTCGTCCGCGGTTAGGTACTATGGTTTTTTAACTGTCCCACGGGAACCCTTTAATTTTCCGGAATAAAAGTATCTAAGATGTTGACTAGGATATAAGGTATCACCATGCACAATTTAATTGAAATCACTCTAGCCATTTCAGAGATTATCCCGTACAAACAGCCGAACAGACAGAGAAACAAGTTATAAAACATTTTTCTTTGGTATTTTGAATCAATCAATCTGCGATCTTAGTTACAGTATAAAAAAACTAATTATCCCAGCTCCATTCCACAATAACACACAGCTATTTGTATGCATCAATTAGCGATGTTCACTTCACAGTGTAAGTATTGTAGTAATCGCTAAATAACTATAAGCCGGCAATCACGTTGTTAATGATCATACACAAGCGCGGTGTTTAACTTGATAGCGATGTACTTGACTTTACTTTTTATTGAGGTTATATTAGGTCCTTACCTATGAAATTGGTGTTTTGTATGGAGATTTTGGGGAATTCTGCAGTTTCCATACTCAAATTTTTTCTGTTTTCTTCACAACGACAAATCCAAAGATAATAATATTTGGCATCTATCATTAGACAAGCTTTAGTAATATGTGTAATATCGCACCTCATAAAAATTATTTATCGTTTTTAAGTGAATGCAAATAAAATGATGTATTCGGGAGGCACTTAAAAAGAGTTGTCTCCGTGTCCAATTTTAACACAATTAAACTTACAATAAATTATCAAAACAAATCAAAAGAGCTCAAAAATATAGTCCATCTTTATACGAGGTAATTATTTTTTAGAAATACTCTGAATCTTAATAGTTACAGACAAAATACTAAGAGAGAAAAAAAAACACCAATTTCATAGGTAAGGACCCAATACTTTTTGGTGATTATTTTCTTTTTGAATGAGGTTGTTTTTAGCAGTGATTCCTTACATTGATATAAGCCCCTATCAATTCCACGTAGACATGTATAGAATTCGAGTGTTCGAGTCCTTTGTCCAGTCTCGAGTCGATTTACGGGGCGAGTCGCGCTCGAGCTGTTTTCCGTTTGGAGTTCCTTTTTAAATCAAGCAATAAAATGTCACTTGTGAGTCAGATCTAGCTCTTTTTAGCGCGAGCGCGAGCGCTAAAATAGAGCTGGAGTCTTTACGAAAAGACTGGAGCTCGGTCTGACTAAAGACTCCGAGTTAGTTCAGTTAGTTCGGATGTCTGCGACAACTGACACATGCTGAGTGACTCGCCATTAGTGTCACAATTTATTAGGTATTAATCTTATTACTAAGGTTGATTCTGTGTCACTCATCAATTATTTTCTTTCTTTCAATACTCAATACTTTATTGCATTCCAGAGCAGCAGTTCTCGGTGAACTTGTAAAATAGAGTCGAGTCTATCGAATAAGGATTCAAAGACTCGAGTTCGTTACATCTCTAATTCCATGTAGATTAGGTGTGCCGTTTGCGGAAGTTATAATGGGCGTACCTTACTTATGATAAGTGACGAAACAAAACCGCTGAAGCCATTAAGGAAAAAAAGATCTAACGTAAATAATAAAGTAAACGATGGCAAAATGGTCTAGATGTAGCGATTGCGATAACCACAAATTGTGTCATCATTTTGACTATTAACAGGTAAATAATGCAATCAAGTTACAATGTATGGCAGGGATGGGCGACTTATTTTTATCTACTGTATTATTTTAGCTAGTGTATTATTTTTAGCCGATGTATTATTCAGTACTTGACAAATGTTTAATTTATGAATTTTTAAGCTATTGCATAGCTTCTATCGCGGGCCTTGAGCGCGGGGACCGAATCCAGAAATTCCGTAACGAAAAAACCTCACGCTCCCCACTCCGATGCGCAAGGATGTGTGGCTTGAAGGCCGTGCATGTTAAAATCCAAGGTGGTTACCAAAATGAAACACCGTGTCCAAGGCGAATACAAATTTTAATTAACATCGGTTTGACCATATAAGTCTATGAGAGTAAACAATAATAATAATAATAATAATATCCTCAGACATTCACACCTATCAACTAGCCCCATTTTAAGCAACTAATGCTGCTTGTGTTACGGACACTAGATGACGGATAAATATATTTAATAGATAGATACATATAAATAACCAGAATATATAGAAATATATATAAACATCCAAGACTGGAGAACAAATGCCTGAAAATTCATCACCCAAACATTTGCCCCCACTGGGGATCGAACCCAGAACTAGTAATCGCTAAATAACTATAAGCCGGCAATCACGTTGTTAATGATCATACACAAGCGCGGTGTTTAACTTGATAGCGATGTACTTGACTTTACTTTTTATTGAGGTTATATTAGGTCCTTACCTATGAAATTGGTGTTTTGTATGGAGATTTTGGGGAATTCTGCAGTTTCCATACTAAAATTTTTTCTGTTTTCTTCACAACGACAAATCCAAAGATAATAATATTTGGCATCTATCATTAGACAAGCTTTAGTAATATGTGTAATATCGCATCTCATAAAAATTATTTATCGTTTTTAAGTGAATGCAAATAAAATGATGTATTCGGGAGGCACTTAAAAAGAGTTGTCTCCGTGTCCAATTTTAACACAATTAAACTTACAATAAATTATCAAAACAAATCAAAAGAGCTCAAAAATATAGTCCATCTTTATACGAGGTAATTATTTTTTAGAAATACTCTGAATCTTAATAGTTACAGACAAAATACTAAGAGAGAAAAAAAAACACCAATTTCATAGGTAAGGACCCAATACTTTTTGGTGATTATTTTCTTTTTGAATGAGGTTGTTTTTAGCAGTGATTCCTTACATTGATATAAGCCCCTATCAATTCCACGTAGACATGTATAGAATTCGAGTGTTCGAGTCCTTTGTCCAGTCTCGAGTCGATTTACGGGGCGAGTCGCGCTCGAGCTGTTTTCCGTTTGGAGTTCCTTTTTAAATCAAGCAATAAAATGTCACTTGTGAGTCAGATCTAGCTCTTTTTAGCGCGAGCGCGAGCGCTAAAATAGAGCTGGAGTCTTTACGAAAAGACTGGAGCTCGGTCTGACTAAAGACTCCGAGTTAGTTCAGTTAGTTCGGATGTCTGCGACAACTGACACATGCTGAGTGACTCGCCATTAGTGTCACAATTTATTAGGTATTAATCTTATTACTAAGGTTGATTCTGTGTCACTCATCAATTATTTTCTTTCTTTCAATACTCAATACTTTATTGCATTCCAGAGCAGCAGTTCTCGGTGAACTTGTAAAATAGAGTCGAGTCTATCGAATAAGGATTCAAAGACTCGAGTTCGTTACATCTCTAATTCCATGTAGATTAGGTGTGCCGTTTGCGGAAGTTATAATGGGCGTACCTTACTTATGATAAGTGACGAAACAAAACCGCTGAAGCCATTAAGGAAAAAAAGATCTAACGTAAATAATAAAGTAAATGATGGCAAAATGGTCTAGATGTAGCGATTGCGATAACGACAAAATGTGTCGTCATTTTGACTATTAACAGGTAAATAATGCAATCAAGTTACAATGTATGGCAGGGATGGGCAACTTATCTTTATCTACTGTATTATTTTAGCTAGTGTATTATTTTTAGCCGATGTATTATTCAGTACTTGACAAATGTTTAATTTATGAATTTCTAAGCTATTGCATAGCTTCTATCGCGGGCCTTGAGCGCGGGGACCGAATCCAGAAATTCCGTAACGAAAAAACCTCACGCTCCCCACTCCGATGCGCAAGGAGGTGTGGCTTGAAGGCCGTGCATTGGAAACCCAAGGTGGTTACCAAAATGAAATACCGTGTCCAAGGCGAATAAAAATTTTAATTAACATCGGTTTGACCATATAAGTCTATGAGAGTAAACAATAGTGCGTTTTAAAGGATAGGTGGCGCCATCTAGTGACAACAAAGAACTAATTTTAACAAAGACGCCACTTTGGTTTTATTTATAAGCTAACTATTACACATTGTATATTATGAGTTTTGTTATTTTATTAATTAGTTTATTAACATTTATTTTAGATAATTATTTTATGATTTAATTTAATTTGCTTTCTTATCGGTCACCACGCTCAAAAAGTGTAACTTGAATTAATATCAAAGGAAAAGAAATACTGCATGAATAAAATAAATAAATAAAATTATCATTGCATAAGTTGATACAAAATGCTATGCAATAGCTTTACCGCGGCAGTCCCCGAGTGCCACACGTCTTTTTTTTTAATATTATTTAGGTAGATTCTTCGGGTTCGATGGTACTCAATTGTTTCGCGAGTACTTAGCCTAGTGTTGATATTGCAATTCGCGAAGGCGACTAAATCATTCGACTTTAGACTATCTTAAAGCGTTAAGAGCGAAGCTACTCGCCGTCATAAAATACGACAACCATAACAACAAAACTTTATCGTCATTATATTATAATGTAAGTAGACCTAAAAAAAAGGCAGCGGTAACCGAGTTGGAACAGACGGGGCACTACTCGTTCGAGAGGCCGCGGGAAACGCGGGCGCGATTCCACCGCCTGTACCACTGAGTTTGAATAAAACTTATGTACAGTTCATTGTGAACACCGCTTGCCTCACATTGTGCCCGGTGCATGGCAACAAGCTCGCCACCTGTTAAATGAGAACCTTACATATCTGGCGAAATGTGGGTGTTTGGCACCTCTGCCCACCCCTTCGGGGAAAAGAGGCGTTATGTTATGTTATATTATATTTGTACCTATTCTATTTATATTTTTATCTATCCTCACTGAAAACCAGCGCCTCAGATTTGCTGAGACTTGAAGCTGAGCGGGATTTTGGATACTGCCACCGAATTTTTTTCTTCTGATTTTTAAAATAAATATATAAATATCTTCAGACATTCACACCTATCAACTAGTCCCATTTTAAGCAACTAAATGCTGCTTGTGATACGGATACTTGATGACGGACAAACATATTTAATAGATTAATACATATAATTATTGAGAATATACATAATATAATACATATATAATGAACATCCAAGACTGGAGAACAAATGTCTGAAAATTTGTCACCCAAACACTTGCCTCCACTGGAGATCGAACCCAGGACCTCTCGAGATGGCGACGCCTTGAGACCGGCGTACAGACCACTCGGCCACGAGGTCAATGTGTAAAGATGTAAGGATGTGGAAAGAATATTAGCCCAAAGTCATAAGTGTATCCAAATAAATGTTTTTCATTTCCGATTTAAGACTAAAGCAGTCTTCCTTATTACTTTTTTTAACAATTCCTAGAAAACTTAAATCAAATAAAAAAAGGCAGGAACGGGAATTGAATCAGCGACATAGCACGTATAACATTTACCTAGCTCGGCTTTCACTGGAAAAACTTAGTAAGGGTGTTACCAGACCAATAGAGAGCTCGTCGATCGAAGAGCATCGATCGATGGTTGAATCTATTAATCGTATGGTAGAATCTATCGATCAACGTCGACTAATCCATTTTACGATCGATCTTCGATCGATCGATTGGTCTGATAACACCGTTAGTCTACAATACAAATTCTCTGGACTAAATTAACCAATCACAACTTAAAGACTGGGTATAACCACAACCGCATAGCGGTAAAAAAATACAAACAGTCTGAATGCCACATGCTTTAGACAAATTGAATTTTCCTTTCCATAACGAAAGATTGAATTCCAATCGAAAGATTGAATTCCAATCGTATAATCATAAGAATAATAAATCTTTCGAATAGGATTAAGTTGTAATCGATCGCAGAGCATTGTAGTTCGATATTTAAATACAACTACTATTGCGTAGTCTTTCCTTGGGTGTACGAAACCTTCTATCGAGTTCCTCCGTGCTTCTGAAGACACGTTAAGACGTGGGTCCCTATCGCAACCGTTACTACTCCTGCGCATGGTGCAACTGAGATCCTAAGTAATTTAAAATTGTTAAACACTGAACTAAGAAAACACACAGTTCTAAAAATAGATCGTAACAATAATCTGCGCGTGGCCACGTGCGGCCAAATCAATCGATTTCTTATTGCGATCCATTAATTTGGACGTCCTAAGTCTGCTCGGTTGTTTTGACTTTATTTACCGGTTCACAGCTCTCAATTAGTTGAAGGTCAGAAGAAAGTTAACAAATGTTCGTCAATATTGTCTGAGAAAATATTTATTTATGATAATGATTTTTACTCGACAAGTTGGAAAACCCTGAGCCACTACCAGTATGGCCGGTGCATGGTATTACATGGGGACTTAACATGGCGTAATGCCTCTGCCTACCCCTTCGGGGAAAAAGGCGTGATGATATGTTATGGAAGTGTGGTTGCGTAGATAGCTTGATCTCTATCATGAAATACGTCAGCATTAGATTTATGGAGATTCCATACCAACTGGAATACCGAACATACTTCCAGTAAGCATAATTTAAGGAAAAAATGCTAATAAGTTTCAACATAACTGGTGGCTTGAATTTAAATTGAGTGTTAATTGACAAGTTTGCGTCCATAAGATCAATAAACAACATTACTTTTACAAATGCATTCAAAGAAGCTGACGGGATGACGACTGGCTAAAGGAAAGGGTTTTGTGAAACATTGCATCTATTAATGAGATTCAGTGACGACGAGACACAAACTGCAAAACTCCGTCCAATATTGGGACATTCGAGCCAACGCTTTTACAGTAATAGGTTCAAGTATGAAGTAATAGGTTCAAGTATAAACCAATGAAATTGGTGCTTTGTATGGAGATTTTGGAGAATTCTCCATTTTCCATACTAAAATTTTTTCAGTTTTCTTCACAACGACAAATCCAAAGATAATAATATTTGGCATCTATCATTAGACAAGCTTTAGTAATATGTGTAATATCACACTTCATAAAAATTATTAATCGTTTTTAAGTGAATGCAAATAAAATGATGTATTCGGGAGGCACTTAAAAAGAGTTGTCTCCGTGTCCAATTTTAACACAATTAAACTTACAACAAATTATCAAAACAAATCAAAGGAGCTCAAAAATATAGTCTATGATGACCTCCGTGGTCGAGTGGTCTGTATGCCGGTCTCAAGGCGTCGCCATCTCGAGAGGTTCTGGGTTCGATCCCCAGTGGGGGCAAATGTTTGGGTGATGAATTTTCAGGCATTTGTTCTCCAGTCTTGGATGTTTATATATATTTCTATATATTCAGGTTATTTATATGTATTCATCTATTAAATATATTTATCCGTCATCTAGTGTCCGTAACACAAGCAGCATTAGTTGCTTAAAATGGGGCTAGTTGATAGGTGTGAATGTCTGAGGATATTATTATTATTATTATTTTTAGACGAGGTAATTATTTTTTAGGAATACTCTGAATCTTAATAGTTACAGACAAAATACTAAGAGAGTAAAAAAAAACACCAATTTCATAGGTAAGGACCCAATATAATAAAACTGTAGAGGTCGAATGTCTGTACATAGGAAAAAAAATGCTTAACATCAAGTCAGGGGGATGTAGAAAGAGGGATAATACAAAAAAAAATATTTTTTTGTTTCTCTGTTTGTCTGATTGTACGTTCTAATCTCCGAAATGACTGGACAGATTTCAATGAAATTTTGCATGATGATACCTTATATTCGTCAACATCTTAGATACTTTTTATTACGGAAAATTAAAGGATTTCCGTGGGATAGTTAAAAAACCAGTAACCGCGGATGAAGTCGCGGGCAACAGCAAGTGTCTAATAAAAGCGTATTTTGATCAAATCTGGGACGTCCAGAAGAAAGGCTAGGTAATATTCACCTCCAACCGAAGGGTATATACGGAGTTAGTATTGATAGAAGAGGGAGCGAATGTATGCCAGAAGGCCTAGCACGGGCCGAAGAGAAAAAGTCCCCAGAGACAAAAATCGTAATTGCCTCTCGCTTCCGCCCGAACGAAGAAGCGAGAGGCAATGACGATTTTTGTCTCCAGGGACTTTTTCTCTCCGGCCCGTGCTAGGCCTACAGGATCATAAACAGTGGAGATCTATAATATCTGCCTGACACACCGGGAAAAGGCGTTGTTTACTTGTATCTATTTTAATATGTGAAGTAATATTTGAATTCTAATGTCCTCTAGTTAGTGTAGAAGTGATCGTTAATTCTATTGTTTTCCATTATGTGTAATAGCCATTGCAGTTATTAACATTATTCAGAGTTATGAGGAAGTTTTAGTTTTTATGGTACAATAAAATATTGTAAATGAGGCAACCAATAAACTTAACGGCTGAAACATACATAAGTAAGGTAACTTACAAAAAATATTTTACAAGTTGTTGTGACAACCCTACAATTTATTTAAAGGACGAAGTGGTAAGGGATCTCTTCTTTCTTCAATAACGTTCTAAGACGTTGGTCTACGCTGGTATTGAACCAATTCAATTAAAATTTTGTACCAATCCGTTTTGGGCCAGAAAGTCTGACAAGGGGTCCAATTCCTAATTTGCTCTCATAATGTGTGAAAGGCTGCACTCTGTATTAGGAGAATGGCTAGTAAGAAAGATAATGATGAACACGAAATACAAGTAAAAATATATTTACATTCTCAACCATTAAGTGTATAAGTAGATTCGTTCCTGTAACTCATAACAATAACCGAGAATATAAATATAAAAGACCAAAAAACATCAAATCAAATCAAAAATATCTTTATTTTATAGGCTTGATATACAAACACTTAAAAACGACAATTTATGAATAAGTAAATCTACCACTCGCTCGGAACGCAGACATCCCCGAGAAGAGCGAGCCAAAAACTCGAGGGTTGCTCTTTTTTTCACATTTTTTACAATTCTTGTTTTTTATAAAGGCTAGTACAATCAAGTGTACACTAGTACATTAGGCTAGTACATCCATTCTCCAAAGTAATTCAGGACACGTAATTATTTGATTTACTATCAAACTCACGTGTTCTAGACGCTGGTATAGATCATAAACATTATCTTTGCGGTAAAATCAGAGATCAATCCCATACAATAGATATGGAGCCCATGAGGAAATAACTATAAAGTAAGACGTTAGAGATTCTTTTACATATCTTTATGTAATCGGTAATGTTCGTGATGTACTCATTTTAGTGATATATCTACTACATAATTGATAAACCGTTTTATAGCTGCACTTTTACTCGTACAAGACAATTGAAACTGTAATTTCTGTGATTAGTTTTTAAGTAATAAAATCAGCTTATCTCCTCGCGAATACAAAAAAAAACTAAACCTTACAGTAAATTTTAATATAGCAAAAAAAAGGTATTATAAGAAAAAATCGTCTGCACATATATCCATCGCTGGAAATGTACCAAAAAGGCTGGCTGAATTACCTCTCTGAATAGTAATAAAATTGACCGTGTTATCCTTTCAACGTCATCATTTCAACCCAGAGACGCCCTCTGTTCACTGCTGGAGGTTTTCCTTCACATTTGATAATTGTTCCACTTCTTACTCTTCCCGAAAATTCTACTGGGCGACCACTAACTCGACTGAACCCATGCTGTAAAACCAAATTGTATTAGGATTAGGCTTGAATAAGTAAACGCTGTAGAATGAATAACAGATGACCGAAAAAATTATCGCAGTTCTACATTAAGAAAAGGAAAAATATACACAGTTAACATTTTTATTTTACCGCTGCCATGACCGCAAGAATGACATGGTAACCTGTAATTTTGCGGTCTTCCTTAAGTCGTCCCCCAGGGATACAACTTAGGTCCACTACCACAACTTATTATTAATGATAATCTTGTTACCTGTTAGACGTTAGGAAATAACGAGTAAAGACATGTACAAGTTATTACCAAACATTTAATTGAAGTTGCTACTGAATAAATTATTAGAGCAATTATCGCTTGGGTAAACTGGGAAGATAAATACAGTGGGCGAGGTTGGGATGCGATTACAGTTAATTACCAGATGAAATGTATTGCGACTGCATTGATATTTATGACGTCAGTCCTCAAGTAGAACTGTCAATCGTTGTTTGATTGTGAGATTGCGTATAGAAATAGAATAGTTGGATCATAATATTTTTCTTGCAATAATATAAGCAAAAAACCTCATACTAGCTCAGGACATAAATACACAGATTAGTTTCGTTTCTTAACGATATTGTGTTTTTGTTAAATTACTTTTAAATGTGTTTTATGTTGTCTCAGGTCTGTACCTTCAGCAACGTCGTCCTTCAAGTCTCTATTCTGTGATTACCACGAAATTGGAATTCTTGCCAAGTTTCTTGTATATCCTCAGGAGGTACAAAGCCTCTCGCTAGTAAACTGACTCACTTAAATTATACATTTAATGAAATTAGGATGACATTTTTCTATAACGTTTGTTTTCTAATGATTTAATTTGTCAGCACTGCCAAAGTGCAATAATTTGGTGCAATATTTACAATGTTACGCTAACGTCCACATCCAATACGAATAGTTATTGATTAATACATAAATCATATTAAAATAAACACACATTGTTCCTTGAAACACAATGCTCGTATTTATACCAACACCTCAACGAAATTTTAAATAGCATTTAACGAAGCTAAATTATCTAGAAAAATTAAAGCTCATTGAAGAATTTTGTTGTCAATGTCACTAGCAGTTGAGGAAATATAAGATGAAAAAGTGTATCAAAATCTGGATTCCTGGTCAGACTGCAACTGTGTGATATTATAAATAGCGTTTAACGACAGTAAACTGTTTATAAAAATTGAAAATCATTGACGAAATTTAATTTCAATAACACTCGTAGTACTAGTGGCTTCCCGCGGTTTCACCCGCGTGGTACCCGTACCTCATGGGAATATCGGGATAAAAAGTTGCCTATGTTCGTTCTCAGGCTCTAGTCTAGACTATCTGTGTATCAAATTTCGATTTAAGTAGGTTCAGTAGTTTTGACGTGAAAGCGAGACCGACCGACAGACAGATAGACAGAAAGAGTTAGTTTCGCAATTAATAATATTAGTATGGTTTTTCAGTTAGTCAAAGTGTTTGACATTTTGAAACCTCTTTTGCCTTAGTTATTTTAAGTTATCTAGGCTTAAATATGAAAATAAAATCCATGTTTTATTTATTCACTGTGAAATGTTCAGTTTGAAATATTTCATAGTCAATTTTCCAATTAGTCAAAATGATTTGACAGTTTGAAATGTCATTTAGCCTTAGTTATTTTAATTATTTAAAGCTAAATGGTATTAGGTCCTTACCTATGAAATTGGTGTTTTTATTCTGTCTTAGCAATTTGTCCGTAACTATTAAGTTTCAGAACATTCTTATAAAATAATTGCCTCTTCTATACCATATATTTAAGCTCTTATTGTTTAATTTGATAATTTTTTGTAAGTTTAATTGTATTAAAATTAGACACAAAGACAATTATTTTTAACTGCCTCCCGAATACATCATTTGATTTGCATTAACATAAAAACGATGAATAATTTTTATTTCACACACATATTGCTAAAGCTTGTCTAATGATACATGCGAAATATTATTATCGCTGGATTTGTCGTTGTAAAGAAAACTGATAAAATATTAGTATCTAAAATGCAGACATCCCCAAAATCTCTATACAAAACACCAATTTCATAGCTAAGGACCTAATACCCTCTTCTTCTTCTTGCCCTTTTCCCACTCTAGGTGGGGTCGGCACAATATGTCTTCTTCTTCCATTCTCCTCTGTCACTCGTCAGCTCAGTATCCACTTAAGGACCTAAGGACCTAAGGACGGTAAGGACCTAATACCATTTAGCTTTAAATAATTTAAAATAACTAAGGCTAAATGACATTTCAAACTGTCAAATAATTTTGACTAATTGGAAAATTGACTATGAAATATAAGATAAGGAAGTATCAACACCTGTGTTAAATTATAAATAGCATTTAGGCGTGGTTTAATTTTCGGGAAAATAAACTCAGTGAAGATTTGCTCTCAATGTCAGCAATCTAGGAAACATAAGACGAAAAGGAGGTATCAAAACCTGGTATAACTGTTCCCAATTGAGTCACGGGATAACGGGATAGGCATCCCGTGGGAGGAGAGGAAATACCGTCTGATGAGGTAAAGCTCTCAATTTGCGCAATTGCCGTCTGCGACAACGATCCGCATAATGTGACACTTGAGATATTACTGGACCATTATTTATGATATAGTATCACTTCTTACGTTTGTTGGACTATATTTTTTAAGGATAGGTAGGATAGATTGGCACAGAAGATTAGGATAAATATTTTAAGGTTTCTTTTGTGAAACATTCGACGAACTCCGTGGTCGAGTGGTCTGTACGCCGGTCTCAAGGTGCCGCCATCTCGAGAGGTCCTGGGTTCGATCCCCAGTGGAGGCAAGTGTTTGGGTGATGAATTTTCAGACATTTGTTCTCCGGTCTTGGATGTACATTACATATATATTCTGAATAATGATGTGTATTTATCTATTAAATATATTTGTCCGTCATCTAGTATCCGTAACACAAGCAGCATTTAGTTGCCTTAAATGGGACTAGTTGATAGGTGTGAATGTCTGAGGATATTTATTTATTTATTGCCGTATCTTAAAAGCGGCGTAGAAACCACTGGGCCACAGAGGTCGTCCCAAAGGAGAAGGAATGATGATAAAGAACCCGAACTTCTTTTTACAATTAATCTCTCAATGGTAATAAAAGTAGACACAATAAACCATCTATTGTTTTGCGAACGGTGATCGCGCTGACCCGGGGTTAATAAACAAAAAGAAAAAAAACATTACATATAACTAAGGCGTAATTATGGTCTTAACATATCATCTCGCCTTTTTCAGAGGAGGCAAAGGTGTTATAGTACATTTCGCCAGATATGTTAAGTCGTCATGTAACAGGTTGTCAGGTCGTCAGGTGGCGAGCCTGTTGCCATACACCGGGCACATAGGTTTTATTCAAACTCGCGATTCCCGCGGCCTCTCGAACGAGTACTGCCCCGTCCGTCCCAGCTCGGAAACTGCCTTATAATCTTGACTTGGTAATAAAATATTAATAAAAGTTAATTGGTTTTAAACCACGACTGCAGATGTCGTAAAAAGTACAAATTATGTTTTTATAACGCTTCATAACTAGTATTTAGTGTCCCCGAAGGGGCAGGGCGAGGAGTCGACTGCTGTTGCCATGCACCAGGCAAGTGTATTTATTTATTTATTTGCATTTGATTGAGGTACATATACATTATAGGTTCTTATATAATAACAGTTAAAGAGCTCATCTCATTCAGCCGACAGTGGTGGCATATAAATTGAAATACAATTAATAATAGGTATACAAAAGGATCAAAGGATAGTTTATAAATTTTAAAATGTCAAATTACAAATATTTTCTTTAGACTAGTTAACAACATAATAATTCGAATATCTATAATTGGGAAAAATTACATAAACTATTCAGTTAATAGGTATAAAATAAAAAACTTTACTGTTATTTAGAAATCTACGTATTCATTTATATTAGATGGGTATTTCTAATAACCAAGGTGTGTTTTCTGTTTTCGTTTCCAATTTAATATAGTCGTAATGAGTTAAGGATACTGTCAAATCATGTAGATTACAATCAGGTTAAATGAATTCTTTGGACGAGGAAAAAGTAGTTCCCCGGTTAAGCCAGCGGTTACTGTAAAAACCAAGATTTAATTAATTCCGTAATATGTGACACTGTGACTCATTTGGATATCTAAAGCTAATCTTTGGAAAAGTCAGGTTTGTTTCAAGTCTGACAGAAATTTAACAGAAATGGCAATATTCATTTACAAATTTTAATGTACAACAGCAACAATATACATCCATCGCTAATATCCGGCTTCCAAAGCAGAAGATTTTGAATCCATCCAGTATTCCACAATTTTTTTTAAGATTGAGAAATGGCAGAACAAGCACGGTCCGTCTGATGGTAAGTGGTTAGGTACTCCTAAAGTACACATTAAAACCATATAAAAAGTCAAAAGAATGGGACATGTTTAGAGTTGAGACGAACCCCCTAATCCTAATATAACGCTCTCTCTCACTCCATAAGCTCTGGCGATCTAACTAGTGTAACAAACACCATGAAGTTGTATAATAAGTTGCGATTCATTAAGATGGAGGTGCTACTCCTGTCGAGCACTTATTGGGTCCTTACCTATGAAATTGGTGTTTTTATTCTGTCTTAGTATTTTGTCTGTAACTATTAAGATTCAGAGTATTCCTAAAAAATAATTACCTCGTCTAAAAAAAGGATTATATTTTTGAGCTTTTTTGATTTGTTTCGATAATTTGTTGTAAGTTTAATTGAGTTAAAATTGGACACGGAGACAACTCTTTTTAAGTGCCTCCCGAATACATCATTTTATTTGCATTCACTTAAAAACGATAAATAATTTTTATGAAGTGTGATATTACACATATTACTAAAGCTTGTCTAATGATACATGCCAAATATCTTTGGATTTGTCGTTGTGAAGAAAACTGAAAAAAATTGAGTATGGAACATTTTCCAGAATTCCCCAAAATCTCCATACAAAACACCAATTTCATAGGTAAAGTATGGATGTAACGAAATTTTATAGTTGCTATTCAAGAGGAGGGGATATGTTGGTGGTAATTTACACCCCTGCCTACCTTTTAGAGTATGCAGATGCCATACTATGTAATGGAACTTTTTCAAACGACACACAGAGAGGTAAGTAATAAATTTTGATAACTATAGAAGAGGGAGACTTTGCTTTAACCTATCAAAGACTGCTTACAAGGAGGGTTCGACGTTAGATGGTCAACGGTGCATATAAACATAGGTGCAATTTAGTATTCGTTTTCAAGGGGTAATTCTAAAATTGCCCTTGCAGTACCTTACGTACTCAATTCTGGCAGTAGTTACATATCACTAGCAATAAATTAAAAGGAGCATAAGGAGCATATGTGGAACCTCTTTGATGATAAGAAACAGTGAGATACGAGAAAGGCGTGGTGTGAAAGAGGACGTAGTGACGAAAATAGAGAGAGAGCTTAGTTGGTTTGGGCATGTTGAGAGGATGGATGAAAAAAGACGAGGCTGGTATAAAAGGCAGCTGTGAATGGGAAAGTTGGAGGTGGATAGCCTAGGCGAACGAACATTGAAATTGGGGACGTTCTTAGGAAGGACCAGGTCAAATCCACCTTAAACCAAAGAGCATGTATGAGGCAAATAATGAGAGTAGAAGAAGCGAGAGGGGTGTCCCAGGATCGAAGCAAGTGGAAATCTGTAATCTCAGCCTACCCCATCGGGAAAATTGCGTGATTTTTTGTTTTTTTGTTTGTGTGTGTACATAAAAAAATATAAAACCAACAAATTGAGCCGTCAGTTACTAACTTGTACATGACTCTATGAAATTTATGATATTTTTCTAATAAAGCAATAAACCTCAAAGAATGTTGACTATGAACTTGACCTTCCATAGCGCGTGGCTGATCGTTCGGACATCCTGCCGGAGCAGTTGGCCTTAAGATGCCATCTCCCGAGCACTGTCTAAGGCCTTAAACTGCAGTTCGTGTCAATCCCTAATCCTCATGTAATAAGGTAATGAGGTAAACTCTTATTCTGAACATCCTTATGTGCGATTTGATCTTTGAGGCTCGGAGGACCAATGACAAGTACCGTAGATGGTTGTGTAAAATGACCAGGTTTTGACGACGGTTTCGGGTTAAAGCTAATTTTAACAAAAATAATAGATAGGATATTATACTGTAAATTAAACAAAAAAAAATCTACGGTGAAACATTCACCAAACATTTTTAATTATCTAATGAAATATGGAATCTGTTTCTGGGAGTATAGAGTCCGAAATTAAAATCCTGCAAGCTGAGAAGTTGTGGTTTAAGATATATTGGGTCCTTACCCATGAAATTGGTGTTTTTATTCTGTCTTAGCAATCTGTCCGTAACTATTAAGTTTCAGAACATTCTTATAAAATATTTGCCTCTTCTAAAAATAGACTATATATTTGAGCTCGTATTATTTAATTTGATAATTTTTTCTAAGTTTAATTGTGTTAAAATAAGACACAAAGACAATTATTTTTAACTGCCTCCCGAATACATCATTTGATTTGCATTAACATAAAAACGATGAATAATTTTTATCAAGCGTGTTCACACACATATTGCTTAAGCTTGTCTAATGATACATGCCAAATATTATTATCTCTGGATTTGTCGTTGTGAAGAAAACTGATAAAATGTTAGTATGTAAAATGCACACATCCCCAAAATCTCCATACAAAACACCAATTTCATAAGGACCTAATAATTATTTAAAGAAAGTTAAGATGTCTTATGCATTAACCTAGAAACACTTTCGTCTGCTTAGTATTTGAAAAATCTTGAAATCTATTAAAAAGGTTTTGTAGTATTTCTTGCTCTTCATAGAACCAGGATATAGAATGGAAGAAGCAAAAGTGAACAAGTGCAGTAGAATATTAAGATGAGGATCCTCGAGACTGTGTCAAGTGCAAATAATATGATGCCGACTGCATACATTGATGGATCTGGACCGCTTAGCTATTTGTATCACGAAATCTGTCTCCTTGGTCTGTTCGATTGAGGAAAGTCGTGACAAATGTCATCTTATTTTATTGACAGAGAAAGAAATGGGACAGTTTTATAAACCACATTTGCCCAAGCTGCTACTCATGTTTTTTAACACGCTTATATTAGCTTCACTTGTAACTATGAAGGAAAATCTTGGAATCTTAATTTGACCCACTTCCCGATCTTCGATTAGTATGAAATTATGCACACGCTCTGAGTTCTGATGACAATACATGACTAACTAAGAAAGTCATTACAAATCCAATATGGCAGACGTCCAAGATGGCGGACATATCAAATGAAAGGGTTTGCGGTCAGGAATACGAAAAAAATAGTCACGCGTCTTAAATCCAACATGGCGGACATCCAAAATGGCAGATTCGATATTTGAAATGCACCCCCATGATATGGGTATTAAATGAAAGGGTTGGCTGAATGGGATACGAAAAAATTATCACGTGACCTTAATCCAACATGGCGGCTGTCCCAAGTAGTAAATTAAGTTTGAGTAATAAGAAGACTAAAAAGTATAAAATAAAAATAATAGTTTAAAAAACACGCTTTTAGCACGCATTAAAAATTACAAAAAGAAAGCGTGGAGCGTTTTGTCCGAAAAGAGTAAAGATTATATAAACGCTCCACGCTTTCTTTTTGTAATTTTGAGTTTTTATTATTGTGACATAAGATCCTTTCATCTCAAAACAGTCGAATAGCTGGAGTCTTTTACATTAAGGAGATAAGTTTACAGTTATTGGTAGTTAAAAAAATTAAAAAAAATTCGTCATTATCAGCTTATAGTCTATATTTATTCCATATTGTACTACTTGTATAGGAAAAGCCGCGTATGAATTTAGAAAAAAAAATGTTACACATCATTTCTTAAAAGACATAAGACATATTATATGTATTCTTTTTATATTAAATACCTCATATGAGACATAAATGACCAAAAGGACGAAACATCAACAAGAAGTTTAAATAACTACCTCAATTATATAAATGAAAACCTTTTACATTGTCTTGAAAATAAAAACAATAAATTCACAATTACAAACCACAAAAGACACTCATTATTAAAAATAACAGAATACTGTGTGAATTGCAACCATAGACATAGAGTTATGTTGTGACATCTATGCGTATTGTCTGTGGTATAGTTAAAACTTCTAATGTTTGTCTGAACGTAGACTAAAATACATGGAGACGTCTTTGACATGAAAACAAAAACGTTTAACGCCGTCATGCGCTTTTAGACAGCGTAAAGTTAATGATTGACAACAATTATCTAAATGTTTAGTTATAACAGTACTATTTAGCATAATAGCGTAACGATTATCAATCAGCTTGTAACACGTGCACGCCTGCCCGACTAAACTGATTGCAGTAATAATATGACATCACGTCTAGATTTTTAACATATCATATCATCGCGGCTCTTTCCCTGATCTTTTATATCGACTTTGTAAGTTGATGTGTTGGCATCCGCATGTGATATTTTAATCCTTATAATGATTGGCCTTTACCGGACCCCCAGATGGCCTCTAAAATTTCAGCGGATTTTTGATGAAGACCAGAATTTTGGTTATTCCTAAAGCCTGTAGTGGCGAACCACTGGAGGATTTCCCTTTGGTAGGCATCTCCCTGAGAGGGACACCCCGCTACCAGGGAGTCTCCAGGTCGCTTGAACCGGATGCGAGCGTTTTAGGCCCTTAAATGACTATCTCTTCGTAACAGGCGGCGATCCTGAAGATTATCAAGGTTCTGTAACAGCTCATACTGCTGATGTTTCTCGTTAAAAAAGCCTGTGCCCAGCAGTGGGACCTAAGATGATGATAGTTAAGCAGACTCAGTAGACATGTCGATGAGTGTATCGAGTTCGAATCTCTATCAAAAACTAAGAATGGAATATTCGAAGGCGAAAACTTGAATGAATAAAAACCTTATGTAATAAGCATAGAACACATATTCATTTGCATCTTTCGCTATGCCCCAGTTTTCTCAGTATTCTTTATAAATATGAAAGAACAAAGCGCTTTCAAAGAAACTATGGATAATTATAACGTATTTGGATCAAGTTTACACCAAGGCGACTGCCATATCAATAGCAATCGTGTCTGTATATAGAAAAATTGCAACAAAACTCGCTTACCAATTTAGTACCTTATCACAATAATACATCCAACATTTTCATACACATATAACCTTATTAACACTACCAGCTGCTATGACAGAGTACCATGTGGTCGCAAATCCTAATAGGTGTTTTCTTCTAATATCACGAGTCGTATTTTGTTCAAAACATGGTGCCTATTCATAATAATCGTACAGTTAAGACGTATGTGCATTGATTTCATTGTTCGTAGTATATTAGTAGGTACTAGCTAGTACCGACAGCTTCATCAAGGCATTTGCGATTTGATATTTCTCTACTAAGTTCTTCGTACATTTTAATGTATTTTATTTTTTGTAAAGGTCCGCTTGTTTTAGAAAGAAAGTACAAAGTAAATAGCGCTTTATATTATTATGTTAGAAGATGCCAACGAATATTTTGATATTCTAATACTCTGACCGTTCCTGAAAGTTTACTAACATCTTTCCCGGATTTCACTGAAGGGTGGCGTTTACTGCCACGAATACCCCATATCAGAAAGCCATGTACGAGCGAAAAGATCCCTTGTAAAAAGGAAAAGAAAAAGGAAAAAGTAGCAGAAAAAGAGACCCCTAGAGAGACAATCGTCTGTTTCAAGGCGAAGCCCTGTGAGCAAGCAGCATGCCCCAAGTGCAACTCGTGGAAAGGCGGCACTACTCGCGGAAAGGCGGCACTACTAGTGAAAAGGCGGCACTTCTCGTGGGAAGGCGGCACTACTCGCGGAAAGGCGGCACTACTCGTGGAAAGGCGGCACTACACACCGAAAGTGGTACACCTACCAAAACTTGCAGTTCCATTATCAGATGGATACTCTATACTACACTGAGTCCCCTGCGCTTCACCTATCTTATCCTTCTCTATCGCAAAACAGCAATATAAGGCAGCGATAGACGAGGAAAAAGCGGTACTACTCATGTAACGGCGGCACTACTCGTGGAAAGGCGGCACTACTAGTGCCAGATCGCCGGTTCGTTCCCCACCGCCTGAACCACAAACATTGTAAGAGTGTATGACCGATGTAGCCCGGTGTATGGCAACAGGATCGCCCCCTGTTACATGGGGAAAATGTAGGTGTTAAAAAAGTGATGATATGTGATGAATGTGTATGCAAATGACAAATTAGAATACAAGTTGGATAACAAGGCTGAAGCCATTTATACTCTAAGACTTTCTGTACCATTAACGTAATAAAATATAACATAACATAAAACATGGCTAATAAATATTAATAACAATTTCTTATGTTTGTTTGGACGTCACCTGACTGGTCACATGATGTGCGCCAGCGCACCCGTCATAGCTTAAGGTTATTACACCGGTACCACGTGAGCTAATGTTTTGTTTATTAAGACCTCGTTTTCTATTTTCTATATAAAATACGGTTTCTAAAATAAGATAACCTACGTCACAGATATCACAGGTTTTTGTTGATGTGGGCCATTGCAAGTAATGACTAATCTTCTTGCGCTTTTTCCACATAAGGTAGGGTCGGTAACCTAACCTCTACACGACCGAGCTCCTCTAGTGGTGGACACGAACACGACTATAATACCCTTAGGCTTAGTCAGGGACTAGGCAAAAGCACCGCAAAAGCAGTCCATTGCCATAACACACGCTTCACCAAGCAGTGACTGCACATGTGCCCAGCGTGCTAGGTGACAGGTGAACCCGTCGCCGCTAAAGTTGATTGGATGGTTGTGCAATTCTAAGTCCATTAGTCGCCTTTTACGACACCCGAGGGGTTGGTTATATTCTTTTAATGAGCAGCTACCACACGGCGCACAAATATTGCTAGTAAAGATATGAGCACAGATAACCATCACGCTTATATCTCTGAGGGGATGAGACGCTCAAAGGCGCCTACTTAATATTTAACTCGGCTCGCTATGGCAGCGATCGTAGCACCAACTACTGAGTATTAGATAGATAGATACAATTCTTTATTGCAACTACTAAAAACACAGAAATATAGTAAAGAAAAAATACAATGCAACACAGGCGGCCTTATAGCTAATAGCAATATCTTCCAGGCAACCTTTGGGCAGAGAGAGAATTAAAGAACAACACAACAAGTGAGTATTATACAAGTGACCACTTCTTAGTATTCCCAGGAACTGAAGCATCTAGTTTCACTCTTACGCCCCGGTGTTAAGATCCAAGATCTCTACCACTGCATGTCAATATCAGCATTCTGATAAGTATACAGTCACGTTAGTTAAATATGCAATAGTTCAGACGCGAAGTTCCTCAGTTTGTTTACGATTTAAGTTAGATTTGTTAATTCAATTTAGAATCGTAGTCGCGAGATAATCTGAGAGGCAGGACACCTTGAACTGAAAATTGTATAGCTCGAAACTTTTTTACGTACAAAAAAGAAAAAGAAACATATAGATTAACATGGTTCGGACATGTGATGTGGAGGGATAAATATCACTTGACAAGAAGAATGATAAGAAGTATGTATATGGATGGGTCTACAACAAGGGAAAACGCAATGAAGCGATAGGTTTGAATGTTTTTTTTTTACATATGACAAGTAAGCTCTTGGCCTTCATCTCACCTGATGGTAACTGACGATAAGGCCGAAGGTGGAAGCAAGTTTCACCTGTAACCCTCAACAACTGAGGAACTGGCTATCTTACCTCTGATTGCCGGAACACAACAATGCTTATAACATTGTTAATATGGCGACAAATTTAGGTAAGATAGCTAGCCAGGCAGCTAGCCAGGCGGGCTTAGAAGCCCTACCACCAACCAAATCATATGAGGAGTGTGAAGAAAAGTGGATATTTAGTGTCAGAGAAAAGAAGAGGAATAGAGAGGTTATGTGCCGACTGAGCTTTAAAATGAGAAATTGACAGTATGAAGGGGGAGCTACGGACAAGGTAGTAGGCAGTCCCTGAGACACTTGTCGATCTACTGTGCGACGATCTACTGTGTTACAGCATTTTATATTTTCCGTGTTGAAGATAGAAATTCAGCATGAGCCAATAACGCGTTACTTGAAGATTTTTTTAGACATGACCAGCCTTTTATTAGAGGTTAAGAACCGACGACATTTGGCCAGTCATGTCAGTTTGATTACGATTTGTGCGACTAATGACTGAATTACTAAAAAAAATTTAATGTCGTATTCGTCATCAGCCTATATACGTCCTACTGCTGGGACAGGCCTTCCTCGTGGAGAAACACATGAGGAGTAAGGGCCGTACCACCACCACGCTGGCCCAATGGGGGTGGTGGGTAGAAACAGACACAAATGCGACCGGGACCAACGGCTTAACGTGCCTTCCGAAGCACGGAGGAGCTCGAGATCACAAAGTCTTGGTCACCCATCCACGGCCTGACCATGGCGAAGGTAGCTTTGTTTTCGACCGAAGCCAAAGCGCACTGACCACTACGCCACCGAGCTCCTCGTATCGAATGTCGTATTCTCGTCTTTAATTATGCTGTAAATATAGTAAAGACTGCCATCTAATTGGTAACTGAATGTCATCATTTTTTTTATTGTCAACTTAACGTTATCCAGTACAAGCGGTCATGCTTCCCATTGCCAAACATATTTATAACGGGTAAAGTCTTATCGGACCATGCCTACTGTAGAGGGCGGTACGCCTGTGTGGAACTCGCCTACCACCCCTGATAGTGACGGAAGTATATCCAATAAAACTACCTCATAAACATATACCAACAACCCTATCCATGCGTATAGCAAGTCTTGATACGAGTATACTTACGTTTATCATTCGACTTGCGATGATCGGTCGACCGATGAGCATATCTCAAATGTTTATTATAAAAACAATATACTGACAAGACTGGAGTAGGGAACAATTGATTAAAAATATTGTTACATTATTATCTTCCACAATATTATAAAAATTCAACCCGATCGCCGCGATACAAGCTATGCTTGGTGAACTGATCATTAGCTTAAGAAGAAAATTGTACATCCTTTTCGTAAAATAAATTATTATTATTATTATATTATTTATTTATAAAATAAAAATCTCTTGATGACAAAAAATTTTAAAAAGATAATCCCGAGGGATAATTGTTGAAAACAAAACGCATTGTAAAAATAAAAATTTCAGAACACATCAAAAGAAATAATAACAAAATTGAAGTAAACGATTTCTTAAATTTTAGTACAAAAGCAAAATGCAATATAATTATGCCGGAATCATCATCGTTATAAAAGACTACCATTAAATTATCGTCAACACAGCAAAAAAGGGTACAAGTCGGACATTCACCTTATTAAGTACGGCCTCCTCACGTGATTATTTTCCGACCATTTTTTACACACACCTTACGTAATGTTTTTAAATCTCTTTGATTTCACATAACAAGTTTCTTGTGATAACTTTTTATGAAATCTGGTAAACAACTCTACCAGTCGTTCTCAAACTTTCGTTAACTGTTCCTTTGACAGGATCCAGTGTCCATCAATTCATCATAAATCAGCCCTTTTATGTCCTTTTGAGGGCTCGGTGGCGTAGTGGTCAGTGCGCTTTGGCTTCCATCGAAAACAAAGCTACCTTCGCCATGGTCAGGTCGTGGATGGGTAACCAAGACTTCATGATCTCGAGCTCCTCCGTGCTTCGGAAGGCACGTTAAGCCGTTGGTCTCGGTCACATTTGAGACCGTTGCTATCCACCAACCCGCATTGGGCCAGCGTGGTGGTGTTACGGTCCATACTCCACATGTGTTTCTCTATGAGGAAGGCCTGTTCCAGCAGTGGGACGTATATATAACCTGAGAACGATGTCCTTTTCCTAGGATCTAAATGTTCATTCAGCTGCGAGTTCACATAGAAGGGGAATCATTAAAGTGATAGCTATTCTGGTTTACAATAATTATTTACACAGTAAACGTGAATAAAAGATTTTACAGCAAACAAACACAAAATATACCCACTAACACCTAATCTATGAGTTGTTGGGTTGACTGGAAGATATATTTGACGACCTCCGTGGTCGAGTGGTCTGTATGCCGGTCTCAAGGCGTCGCCATCTCGAGAGGTTCTGGGTTCGATCCCCGGTGGGTGCAAATGTTTGGGTGATGAATTTTCAGGCATTTGTTCTCCAGTCTTGGATGTTTATATATATTCAGGATATTTGTATGTATTTATCTATTAAATATATTTATCCGTCATCTAGTGTCCGTAACACAAGCAGCATTAGTTGCTTAAAATGGGGCTAGTTGATAGGTGTGAATGTTTGAGGATATTATTATTATTATTATCTCTGTAGGGGATAAGTTCGCCTTTGCCAACTATTATTTCTTCTATGATTGTACTTTTTTTCTGTTTGCAATAAAGAGTATTATTAAAATAAAACATAAAAGCCTCGGCAGTGGTTGAAATTAAGGTCCAATGATTTGATGACAAAAGCAGAGAGACCAAAGCGATTTAAGTAAAACGTAGTTAAAATTGTGATTTTAGCCGTCGCATAAGTTTTTTGACGTACAATATTCTTACAACAAATACTTCATAGCAGCTGGGGGGCTTTAACTTCATTTTGAGAATCAATGCAGTAGCCAAAAATGATCGGTCTGATTGAGCTCTTGCAATTTTTAGCAGCAAGAAATGAGTGAGTCAGTTGAAGCAGTGAAAATATTATGATAATTCCACAGACGGTCTACATTACGTCGATTAAATGGAATGATCGCGGTTTCTGCGATTCGGTACAACCGTATTAAAAAAAAAAAGGAATTTATGCCATAAATTTAGGTATGTTTTCGAATACTGTACCTACAATGCAATGGTAGAGCATTATATTATAAAATAAAAATTACCGAATCATTTCAATTTAGCGCAACCAACTAGCTATGCTACCTTCACCATGGTCAAGCATTGGATGGGTGACCAAAACTTTGTGATCTCGAACCCCTCCGTACTTCAGAAGGCACCGATCCCGGTCGCTGTATAACCGTTTCTACCTACCAACTCGCATTGGGCCAGCGTGGTGGTGTTACGGTCCACGCTTCTCATGTGTTTCTCCATGAGCAAGGCATAGACGTATAATTATAGGCTGAGGATAAATCAGAAAAGCTACAAAAGAACTTAAATATTACTAAGGACTCATTTCCAAAACACCAACTATCTAATACAAGATTTCTTTTAATCGCTCATTCATTTACATATTTAATTAATAATTAACGTGTAATATTCTAAACAAAATGATGTAACACACGGAAAAACCAGAAAAACCCACTTCTACGAAAAATATCGTGTAGGGATCCTATTACACCTATTGTCAATAATTATTATTATTATTATCTTAGGAAGGTAAAATCGAGTATCTTACTTACCCTGAGGGAAAATGGGACTTTTTAGGAAAAACCTCTAAATTATTAGAATAACCCAAGCGAGACGGTTCAACAAAATTTGAATGAAACGGTAGATATTACGATTAAGATGAGATTACTGATAATAGAATAGAATAGAATAGAAAAATGTTTATTTGGTACCATAATTACTTACTCTAACACATACAAAAAAAAAAAAAAAACAAAAATAGTTATAGAACAAAAATAAGAAAAGAAATACAGTAACAAATAGGTACCAAATTGGTCCCCGCTCAGCAAAATGTCGTGGCAGTCGGTAACTGCACGACGCTGGTATTATGCGGACACCGTTGTGACAGCGCATAGCTCCGCGCAACGTAAAAGTAATTCAGCCCATCAACAACATTAACAAAGCAACAGTATGAAAATAATCCTTAAACCTAATTATTCACAGGTACAGGCAGCTTAAAACCACTAGCTACTCGGTTCTTTGTATGCCACACAAATAGGTTAATACATTCTACATAATTATAATCACGATTATTATCCCCTAAGCGCTAGTCAGAGAGTAGGCAAAAGCACCGCAAAAGCAGTCCATTGCCAAAGTCCGCGCTTCACCAGCAGTGACTGCACTCAGCGTGACAGGTGGTGAGCCCGTCGCCGCTATAAGCTATTGGATGGTTGTGCAGTTCTAAGTCCATTTGTCCTTTTAAGACACCTAAGGGAAGAGATGGGTTGGTAGTATTCTTTTAATGAGCCGCTACCACTAGTCATGATTCTGTTTCTGGACTACTGATTTCTGTACTCCTTTTAATTGTAAAGTCGTAAAATAATGTTTATTTTCAAATTAATTATAAATAATGAGATAGATAGATTTCCGATGGATTTGTTTATGTCAAACCCATATAAAAAACCTCAAATAGTTTATTCAGTGATCAAAACATCGTTAAAGGTAAAAGTATTTAAAACCTTCAATGTACTCATACTAAAATCGACTAGACAATAAACCATTGGTTTTCACGACAAAATAGATGACTGTGTGTCGTAAATGCTACGGGTTCGTAATTACACATATTTTAAATGGGTTTTCTTACATGCAAAAGCAGTATACTTCATGCCTTCCTGCTATGTTGGTTATATTTTATTAATCAGAGATTGTAAGATGTAAGTTGAATTAGTAGGCTGGAGGATTTTGGTATAGAATACAGATGCGATTTTCGTTGAGTGAATTTTTATGGGAAACGTGAAAAGCGTCCCTAGCAGAAAGAAGTTGAAATCACATTTCCCATAGTATTTGATATACCGCAACTAAAAAAAAAGACTATTTGAAAAGGATCTTGTCTACGAGAAATTTAAGGGTTCTCCAGCCCTCTTCGCATTAACACCGCAGTATGATATAATTCTACTGGACTTTTATCACGTTGAACTGTCAAAGTACTAAGAACGTGATAATTGGGACGACAAAATAGGTGTGATAATAAAGTGATAAATGTCACATCGCGCTGCTCGTGCTACTTTGGTGGGGTACGTAAAGCTTGATAATAAGTACTCGTAAGTGCCAACTTACCAAAGTGCCCAAGTAGCTATGTCCTATCTCCTCCTCCGACGTCTCCCCAGACACCAGGGTTTGCCTTTTCCATTTCATTTTGAACTAACCACTTTACACACTAGTGTTGTGCGCGCACTGTTCACTATATCGATAATTTCGATGGCTACATTTGCATTTTTAATAATCCTTTTTTAAGATTTGAAAAGCTTGTGAAAATTCAAAAAATATTATTTGTTACAAAAATTTTTTTGGTCGTGTTTTGTGCTAAATATTTTAATGAGAAAATTATTATCAATTGTTTTTAAGAAATATTAAATTTAAATAACACACTTTATTTAAATATAATTAAATTATTAGAATAAAATGAGGAAATTATAAAATTTACAATACAAAATATTTTAAATTAACCGTATTATTCATTTTCGAAAAATAGATTGATTAAAATTAGAAAAACCTATTAATTCCCCGTTTTAATATATCCCAAATTGCCGTAACAAAAAAGAAAATTTGCTTAACATTTCAATCGACACCACACCAAAAATTGTTTTTTTCCAAATACTTTTCAAATAGAATCTTAACACACCAACCAACAACCACAACCATAGAGTTGTAACCGTTAAATAATTATTCAATACAGTTATTTTTCCTCTACATTCCGAGCGGCCAGTCCCACGCCCTCAGGTGGACTAAGACTCGACTCCTGCGCATCTGAAATACTGAAACTCGACACGGTCACACGAGGATAAGAGTCACGTGGATGTCTCGTTTAGAGATCGTTATGAATCGATTAAGAAATTTCTTATTAATGCACCGATTCGCACACAGTTACTACGGATGTGCTGGACGAACGTTTCAAAAGTATTTATCGATATAATACCACTTTGGGCTGCGAACAACATTATTCTGATCGAAAGATAGCACCATAATTGTGGGAACAAGAAAATGGTTTATAATAATTCCTTGAATTATGATAAAAATAATTTTTAATACTATAATTTTAAATTTAATGTTAATTTTTACTGTAATGGGAAGAAATATTATTATTTTGATTATATTTTTTTAACAGAAAATTGCGAGTAGGTACAATTGATTACATAATGAATATTTCTTTTTATACGACATTTTTAACTGCCTTCAAAAAAAGGGGGGTACTGGTTCGGCGGACTCTTTTTTTTATGTATATTCCCCGATTTAGAAAATTCTTTTTTTTTTAAAGGGTATACTTCGCAGGTGGTCCCATATTCATCAGGTTGGGATCTGACGATGAAATCCAGGAGAAATCGGGGGAGCCCTTCAAATTCCATAGGCACACTGGAAACGATTTGGTTATTTTTAAAATGACTCGTACAGTCACGAGTAAGATAATGTATACACATTTGAACAATTAAATTCTTTATCCCTTGTAATAGAAATCATTAACTGTAAAAAATGTTTATGATCGCGACTATAAAGTCGGGAAGGCGGTTTCTTTTAACTACTTAATATTCAGAAAACGCGACACAATAAAAACATATATTGTTTGCATCAATTAAATGATTTTTCATCACAAACTTTTCACTGTCGTAGTGGTATTCTTTCGTATTCTCCAGAGATCTTCCAGAGTAGTATTCTTTCGTACGCTTGTTTTCATACTGAAAACAAAGTAACATTCGCAATGGATGAGGTGACTTTGAAAGTTTTGTGATCTCGAGTTCCTCATACATACAATCACGCCTGTAATCCCCGAAGGGGTAGGCAGAGTCCAAGGAGCACTGTGTTACTTAAGACTACATTTAGCCGTACAATTGGGTTTGGTCAGATGAAAAATCGTGAAAGAGGAGTAACAATTGGTTAGCTCATCGCTTACACAATCACAGACCCAGTACCAAATACGCCCTTAGTCGCCTTTTACGACTTGTCAGACAAAAAAAAACGGTACATTATTTTGTGTCCCAACGGTTCCTCCACACTTTACTTAAAGCTGGTTTTGGTTATTAAGATCGCTTCTTTCGCATTGAGCCCGCTTGGCAGTGTTACGGCCCTTACTCCTGTGTTTCTCCATCCGCCTGTGCCCAAAAGTGGGACGTATGTAGCTGGTATAAAAAAAAAGATACCTAGTGAAGATAGAACGTAGGTCTCATGTAGAAATGCTCGTATTTATCACATCAACTCACATCATCTATTCATCGCCTCACCGGGGATCGAATTTAATCTGAAAGTAGACGGTTCATCAAAAGCGATTCATTATATGTATAGACGCTTCACTTATGACGCGGAAGTGTACATGAACATCAACTGTATCGAGTGATTTAAATCATTTTATTTATGTCACGGAAACAAGTCGTGCGCCGCCCGCGCCGTGGCGGTTTTTTGATTGTAAATCATTTACTACAAGAGTTACACTAAAAGCAAAGAAAACACCGACTTGATGTACCGTAAATGAGCTGTCACTGTTTAGACGTTTCACTAGATAAAATTTATGATCTTCAAATACGAATATTAAAACAAATAGTCTCACCTAACCTTAAAGAGCAGTTAGCTTCTAATGAGATTCAACTATTCAAACATTGCAATGTATTGCCCATATACGACCAGTTTTCATATCAATTCCTCAACGAAGAATTTTTCAACGATTCCTTAAAAAAAGCATTTGTTCATGAAAATCAGACGAAGAAAATCAGTCACTGGCAGACTGGTTACGGTAGCTGCGCGAAACATTTACAGCAGCCGTACTGCTGAGTGCTTGCTGCCATATCTTATAAATAAATTGGATTCAAAATTTAGAGCTTCACTTAATAAAAAAATGGATGGAAAAGATGGATGGATTGTTTGAATGATGATTTGATGAGGATGGGCGTGAGTGTTGACTTGACGAGTAATAGAGGAGAGTGGAAGAGGAAGACATGTTGCGCCGACCCCAAATAGAATTGGGAACAGGGCAGGAAAAAGAAGAAGACTTAATAAAAAAAATTATTAAAAACAAACTAAAGGTATTGTTTCTGAGTGTGTTGGATGGCAACGATCGCATAGTTCGATGGTGAACTCTGGCGCATAAAATTAAATCCTTGTGCGTCCATAAAGCTCATTAAAATAATTTTAATGCGCTTTATGTTAAGTTTTTTTGATAATAAATAAAAAAAAATTGTTCATTTCTTGCCATTAACAAAGAATGATGCTAGTGAAAACAATCGCGAGCCGCAAGCTTTCATCACTAAGGATGAACGTCATTCTACACATTTCCTCGATGAAGCATCGAAAATGAATCGACTAATTTCAGCTTTAGAAGCCGGCGTTCAAACCACTCGGTCACGGAGGATGTCAGAAGAATTAGGAAGACAAAGTGGTACTAATTTTACAATTTGTATTTTGCGAGATATGTTAAGTCTGGGGACTTAAGGGGACTGTCAGAGGGGCGTTGCCGTGCACCGGGCACAGATAATGCGGTATTCACAATACTAACTTATGTTATAGGTGCAGCGCAGACGACGGACTATACATGACAGATTTTTAGTCTGTGAAAATAGAACATATTGAACTATATGCAGTAACGCACATGACGTGCAAAAAGTCCGCCGTACAAAAAATCCGTTGAATCTGACAGACTACGCGGCACCGCCACTGTAATTATATGTCTCTCTTTTTATGATCCATGCTATACTCGTAAAAAGCGATATAACACTCCATGTTTAATCGCGACATCTCAGGAACTACAACACCTATAAACCTGAAATTTGGCAAGTAGGTTCCATATATTTTACGAAACGCCACTACTAAAGGGATATAACGCGGGAAACCCGTGCGAGGCCAGGGCAGATCGCTAGTTTTAAAATATAGCACTAATCATTATTGCATGAACCAATTAAAATATCTAGATCAGCCCGTCACCTACACGGTACAGTACGCTTCATGCCGCGCACGTCATCGTCTAATCAAATCATGCGCGCACGCACGCTCGCTCCTCGCACGCGAACGAACAAACATAATGGTCAATTGTCTAGGAGTAAGGGGAACTTTTCTTACGTCTCCACTGTCGGTAACGGCACGGTTTTTCGACGTGTTTAAGTTGTTTTATTTTTTCCGACTAACTAAAAGAAACACACTTGTGTTAGAAAACCAGCGTTAGTCGAATTGGCTACCTGTTTTGGCACAGCCGTGAGACAGTTCCGTATGTAGATGTTTTTTTGTTTGTGTATAATATAAAGGCAGCGGTAGCCGAGTTGGGACGGACGGGGCACTACTTGTTCGAGACTCGCGGTAGGTAGGTGACCGTAATTATTATTAATGGAACACATATTTATAAACGTAGGTATCAGAATATGAAATAAATTCATGCACAATAGATCAGTAAGTCCAACAAATAAAAAAAAAATTACTTCCTTTATCACCGGGATATGTAAATTAAAATAAAGACCATAAGCAAGAAAATAATCATAATAAATAACAAGACGAATAAGAGATTACCTATGCCAGCGAAAACAGGACAAAGGCTTTCCTGGAATTTATCTATTCCAGACCTTAGCCTTCCACGTGTAGATAGGTACTCGCTTCTCACTTTTTCTAAAGTTCGCATTCCTATCTACCTCCCCCATTTTTAGAATGGGGCATCGAGCTAAGGACCAATTATAACAGGTCACCAGCACTCTAGGACTTGCCTGTCCCCTAATATCGTAAGATTCTCTTAAATAAATAATAATCCTACTTTTTAATAATCCTAAGCACGGTTTATGAATACTAATTTATTTTTATGTAACGAGATATCATACCTATCTCGTTTATATCGTTATAGCTTGTTTTAAACGTTGCTTATGTTTCATTATAATGTTTCTTCGTAAATAAATATATGTCAATTAATTACTATACTATTCATATTAAAATTCACTTATTATATAAGAAGGGTCGCTAATATTTTTTACAGAAAGAAGTAGAGGCAACGATACGACATTTTTCTCGGCCCAGATCAACCGGCAGCCAATGGAACCGCGCACTCCTCACGGCTATGATACTTCCGGCTCTTTGTAACTACTCTCAGGTGGACGGTCCAGTCAGCTGGACTGGTCCTTGAGGAAGCGCATTATGGCCACATAGCTGTTAAATATTATTATTATATTTTATAATATTAGGTCCTTACCTATGAAATTGGTGTTTTGTAGGGAGATTTTGGGGAATTCTGCATTTTCCATACTAACATTTTATCAGTTTTCTTCACAACGACAAATCCAAAGATAATAACATTTGGCATGTATCATTAGACAAGCTTTAGGAATATGTGTAATATCACACTTCATAAAAATTATTTATCGTTTTTAAGTGAATGCAAATAAATTGATGTATTCGGGAGGCACTTAAAAAGAGTTGTCTCCGTGTCCAATTTTAACACAAATAAACTTACAACAAATTATCAAAACAAATCAAAAGAGCTCAAAAATATAGTCTATTTTTAGACGAGGTAATTATATTTTAGGAATACTCTGAATCTTAATAGTTACAGACAAAATACTAAGACAGAATAAAAACACCAATTTCATAGGTAAGGGCCCAATATTATAAATGCGAAAGTAACTGTAGCTGTTTGTCTGTGTCGCTTTCACGTCAAAGACACTAAACCAATTTAACCGAATTTTGCTAAACAGATAGTCTAGAGCCTGAAAAAGGATATAGGCTAGCTTTTATCCCGATATTCCCATGGCAACGGATGCCATGCGGGTGAATGTAAAAAAATTTAAATAACGCTTCCCAGAAAAATAAAACACAAATTTACGCCATTATGAACTTTGCTTCTAGAAATAAAGTAGGAGTAAATTTTCAATTCCACCAATTGAGGCTAATGTTCTAATTTGAAAAAATCGGTATTGAATAGGCTATTTATTGCGGAAGGCAATAAATAGCCAATAAATGGCTACATACCATCACGACCCCATTTAGGGCGAGTTTTTTGATCCGTAGTCATAGTAACCACAAAAGTTAAATTCTAAACCAATAGCGTCAATGGACACGCTAATCAGCTGGGCCGCCAGACGCCATGTTACTAATCCCAGCACTGCCGCCATTGGTCCATATTTTAACCTACTGGTCAACCTGCATCGTTCATAATAATTATATATGTATTTGTGTCGCATACCTAATAAAGATCGTCAAGGCATAAAACAAAAAAAAAATGCATTATATTATTAAAAAACAAAACACGAACTTATTCGAAAAACGAACACCGAGTTCTATTTTTGAAAATTCACAAGCGCTCCAATAAAAAACCTTATACCGCACACGCGTAACGACAACACTACAAAATGGAACACGACTAAGGACAATTATCGGGCTTACTACCCCGAGATTGCAAGAGTACATATTTACAATATAGATTGTGAATAACTACATGCATAAATACTTGGTTACCGTTGTAGATAATTATACAGGTTGGTGTTAGCAAAGAATGTCTGATTCGTCTTAGCTTATTCGTCCCATTTCCATTTCTTACCTGGCCCCAAATACGCAAATAAGAACGTGTTTACCACAACCAAAAATCTCAGTCGAAAACGTTATGGGCCATCCACACTCCATGAAGCGACACGAGGGAATGCGAGTACGAGAGTATGGAGTGTGGATGGGCCATAACGCTTTCGAATGAGATTAGGTTGTGGTAAATATGCTCGTATTCGATTGGGGCCCTGTAAGCATACTACCCTGATGGTAAGCGGTTACCGTAGCATGTAGACGCGTGTAGCTCGTAGCACCTTGAATCACGCGTTGCCAAATCATAGGAATCGAGCAGTCTATCTACGATTAAAATTAATTACGCATAGAAATTAATAAACCAGATTGAGTTTTGGTTTTATTTTAGCATATGATAAAAAAGCAAAGATGGCTCGTAAAGATGGTAAACGCTCGTAGCTTAGAGTAGTGAAAAAACATAGAAGCATATCATAAAAACCCACTTAAAAAAAAAAAAAGAGCACAGCAAATGAATTTTGCGAAAATAGGAGCAGTGAACACTAGGCTAGCTTTACTCTGTGCCAACCATCACCGCCTTGTTGGAATATTAAATAAATATTTTCAAACATTTACACCCATCAACTAGCCCCAATTTAAGCAACTACTGCTGCTTGTGTTACGGATACTAGATGACGTATAACTATATTTAATAGATAAATACTTATAAATATCCTAAATATATATTAGATCCTTACCTATGAAATTGGTGTTTTGTATGGAGATTTTGGGGAATTCTGCATTTTCCATACTAACATTTTTTCAGTTTTCTTCATAACGACAAATTCAAAGATTTGGCATCTATCATTGGACAAGTTTTAGTAATATGTGTAATATCACACTTCATAAAAATTATTTATCGTTTTTAAGTGAATGCAAATAAAATGATGTATTGGGGAGACACTTAAAAAGAGTTGTCTCCGTGTCCAATTTTAACACAATTAAACTTACAACAAATTATCAAAACAAATCAAAAGAGCTCAAAAATATAGTCTTTTTTTAGACGAGGTTATTATTATTTAGGAATACTCTGAATCTTAATAGTTACAGACAAAATACTAAGAGAGAAAAAAACACCAGTTTCATAGGTAAGGACCCAATATAAACATCCAAGACTGGAGCACAAATGCCTGAAAATTCATCACCCCATCATTTGCCCCCGCCGGGGATCGAACCCAAAACCTCTCGAGATGGTGATACCTTGAGACCAGCATACGGACCACTCGACCATGGAGGTCGTTATATTAGAGGGCTACGAACTAGATCATTGTTCTTATGGCTTTTAAACCTAGACATTTTCAAACTAGTGTGATTCTGCACTTTAACACTAACCAAAGGATTAGTTTCCAAGCCGAGGATTTGACTATTTATCCTAATCAAATTTGCTTATTACGATAAAGATACACACAAAAGATAGGACAAATAATATACGTCACTGGTGACCTCTTAATATAACCACTAAGAACAGAAGGTTCTTGCTGTAACATTTGAATTTTTCCTAAATTTTTTCTTCTTAATCCCATGAAAATGAATTTGAGAATTGTCAGTCTGAATTGGCATTGGGCAGAGTGCATTTACTCCTAGAACTGAGCCCCGAAGTCGAAAACGTTACGGCCCAGCTACACTCCATACTCTCGTACTCGCGTTCCCTCGTGTCGCCTCGTGTACTGTGGATGGGCCGTAACGTTTTCGACTGAGGTTTGGTTTTTGTAAAAAAAGTTCTTATTTAGCGCGATCAGGGCTCTGGGAATCTCCCACAGGGAGATTGGTCGGTAGATGATCCGGTGACGATCGCAAGAAACCGCTGAATGCAAGCCGACCGATTTAGATTGTGATCCTTGAGACGGACGTACTCGTATATCAAGCAAGGGACGTGGCATGGTGATGATCCCCTTTAAAATAAAATTATCAACCCTATATTACATGGAGAGACACATAGAGAATATATCAGTGAATATATCAGTGTTACAGCTTCTGGCTACTCGTTTGGGGACACGGGCGTATCACGTGTTATATTAAAAAACAAAAGACGTGTGGCACTGGGGGACTGCCGCGGTAAAGCTATTGCATAGCATTTTGTATCAACTTATGCAATTATAATTTTATTTATTTATTTTAAATTATTTATAATAATATGACAATAAAAAATATTATTATAAAGAAAAACAAGATATAAATAAAGTATAAAAAAATGTTGACTATTAATAGTTGAACTAAAACGTCTAAAGATTAAAATTATAAAATCTCTGTTGTCGTGTCATTATTTTACAATGCGGAGAAATTGTAAAATTCGAAATGAAATTACATTTTGGCTGAATATGTCACCTAATATACTTGGTCGAGCAGATATTGTTATTTACCGCTTAACCGCGGTTTCACCCTCTGACAAATTCTGACATGTATATATTTACGTAATTCGTCACTTACCATCAGCACCCCTTTTATTTCACGTCACCACCCCTAGTATTGTAAAACTCGTGACTTTTTTAGTTATGTTATGAAAGCCAATTTGTATGAAAAACGTACGTCATTATCTCTCTCTCTCTCTCTCTCTCTCGGTTTTTTCGTTACGGAATTTCTGGATTCGGTCCCCGCGCTCAAGGCCCGCGATAGAAGCTATGCAATAGCTTAAAAACAAAACTTTATTTTCAGATTGTCAATTTTCTTTTTAGTGAACTCGGTCTATGGAATCACGATTGGCTAGTGTCGCAATCGTATCGTCATCGCGCCGAGATAGGCTACTGTTAGACAAATACTCAATATAAATTTATCGTAGATTTAAGTGGCCACTGATTTACTGAAGAAAATACTAGGCATTATGTACACGGAACTATGCCTCATCATCGTCATAGAAGCCTAGCGTTTGCATAGTATAATACTGAAACATAGGTTTCTAACATTATTAGTGTACCTAATGCCTTACAATTTTCTTTTATTTCAGTGTAATGTATTTTTATTAAGCTATTGCTTAGCTTCTATCGCGGGCCTTGAGCGCGGGGACCGAATCCAGAAATTCGGTAACGAAAAAACCTGTCGCTCCCCACTCCGATGCGCAAGGAGGTGTGGCTTGAAGGCCGTGCATCGTCTAACGTCGTTTCAGTTCGGCAGTCTTCGACACGGCGTTGAGTGCGTGCGATTAGACGTATTGTACGACTCTACGAAACTCGCACGAATCGAGACGAGCTGCTCCGAAATCGGACGAATACATAAGATGTATTAAAAAATCCAAAAAAAAAAACTTGTGTTTGGTTATTGTATGTATTCGTCCGAAGAAAAAAAAATTGAAAAATTTGTTTTCTTATCGGTCACCACGCTCAAAAAGTGTAACTTGAATTAATATCAAAGAAAAGGAAATACTGCATGAATAAAATAAATAAATAAAATTATAATTGCATAAGTTGATACAAAATGCTATGCAATAACTTTACCGCGGCAGTCCCCGAGTGCCACACGTCTTTTTTTTTATCTAATATTTGTCAATGACTACTCTTCGTAACACTAATCATTATAATATATCTTTGCATGTCACTTAAGTATGATATGTTATCCTTTACCATTTTTAACCGCCTTCAAAAAAAGGAGGTTCTCAATCCATAGGAATTTATTTTATGTATGTTCCCCGATTACTCGAAGCCTGAAGCGATTCGCAAAAATCTCTTTTTGTTGAAAAGGTATACCTACTCTAAAGGTGGTCCCATCAGGTTAGGATCTGATAATATGGAATCCTAGAGAAATCGATGGAACTCTTCAAATGTTATAGGCACACTTGAAGCGATCTTGATCTTGAGCGGTCTTGAGGAACACAGTGCTGCTTGGACTCTGCCGACCCCTTCGAGGATTACAGGCGATTTGGGTATTTTTATAGTGACTCGTTCGCTTAAGGAAAGCATTCAAAGTCAAAGTCAAAGTTCTTTATTGCATTCATGAGTAAAAATAGGTGTTACAATGTAATAGAATCATCATGAAACCCGTTTGGGTGTAGCAAATTGAAAATACAAAAAAATATCAAATTATTATTAGAATTGAAATAAAATTATTATACATTTATTAAATGTCATTTTTAAATAGGATTGAACGAGTAAGATCTGTCAATAATATGTAATAGCTTACAATAATTCTAAGTATTATAGCTTCAAATATGTCAAATTAATCATTCATATATTCATTAAGATTATAGTAACAATTTTTAATTAGCATTTTTTTTATTTTATTTATATATGCATTTGTGTTCCGTTCCTTTCTTATATCATTTGGTAGTTTATTATACACTCCTATTGCACTTACATAAGGACTTTTTTTATACATACCTACTTTAATATTTGGCAACACAAGTTTATCCTGTTGGTTTGTTCTAGGCGCATATAGTCTATTTTGCTTTGCGTTTTCAAAAATAGATGGGTTTTTACGTACAAACTTACACAGCTCCAATATATACATACTAGTCAATGTCAAAATATTTAGTCTAATAAAGTGTGGCCTACATGTCTCAGGATGGGCAATATTAGCTATTATGCGAATAAGCTTCTTTTGGAGAATGAAAATCTGTTCAATTGCATTATTGAGCATTATTGCATTATTGAGTAAGTCAGTTTTTTTAATAAATTAAAAGTTTTTTAAACATCAAATAGAACTTAAATGCTGTCAGAGTTCATGTTTATGCTATTATTATTGTAGTATGTTAGAATGTACCAACTGCTTTTCTTGCCTAGCATGTCGTAAAAAGCGACTAAGGGCGTATTGAGTACTGGGTCTGTGATTGTGTAGGCGATGCGCTAGCCACCTGTTACTAATCTTTCACGATATTCCATCTGACCAAACCCAATTTTTGTATGGCTAAATGTGGTCTTAAGAACTGTAGTGCTCCTAAGACTCTGCCTACCCCTTCGGGGATGGCAGGCGTGATTGTATGTATGTATGTATATTAGTATGCTGTGCTTGAAGCTGGGTGATTAAAAGGATTGTATTTTATTATGTATTGAATAAGAGTAATAGACATAAAAATATATTTAAGTATCTTTTAATCAAAGTTGCATAAAAGGTAAACAAAACGAAGATAGTGTTTAGTCTCTCAAATGTTTTGAGACATCTTATTGAAACGGAGAGCAAAAGTTACAGTTTAATTATGTGTGTGTGCCAATAGGGAGCGCATATTTTCGCATAACGTCGATTGTCATAACATCGTTTGTCATACATCGAATGGCATAATCATCAAATAGCATAACAATCATGTCACATATTCCTTCTTACTCATAACATTTAAGAGGCATAACTCTCTAAAGGCATATTATTATAAAGCATAACTATAGAAATTCCTTATTTCATTTAGCACAATATTAGGTAGTCCTAAAATGAATCGAATAATCACCCAGATTCGAAAGAACCAATCCCAAGGAAATGTGTTCTGATAAATCTTAAAGGTTATTTTTTTTTATGACCCCTAAAAACTATATTTGTGCAATCGAAATTTATTTAGTAAACAATTTGAGGCAAAGAAAAATATTATGCGTTGTGATCATTATGCTTTTCATAAGTTGTGCGTTTCAAATTTATGCCTTTTAATACTTATGACAAACAATTTTAGCCTATACAATATAAGGACTCTCAAAATTATGCGTCGCGATTTTATGCGTTTTGATGATTATGCCTTTCAAAATTATGGATTTTCATATTATGATAATAAACGTTATGCTTAAAATTACGGAGCCGTGCCAATATCCATGTAAAAAGTCAGATTATTAACGAATTAGAAGAGTCGGATTTTTTATTCATTTTTGTGTAACTTTGATAGAAAACTGCTATAAGTTCACTTTTGCTAAAATTACTGGTGATTACACATCCGCCTCTAACCCCTCCGGAAATGATTATACATAATAACATGTTGTTGTTATTGTAATTGTTATTTTCACTCAAGGTCCATCTGATACAGAAAGTATTGGGTCCTTACCTATGAAATTGGTGTTTTTTTTCTGTCTTAGTATTTTGTCTGTAACTATTAAGATTCAGAGTATTCCTAAAAAATAATTACCTCGTCTAAAAATAGACTATATTTTTGAGCTCTTTTGATTTGTTTTGATAATTTGTTGTAAGTTTAATTGTGTTAAAATTGGACATGGAGACAACTCTTTTTAAGTGCCTCCCGAATACATCATTTTATTTACATTCACTTAAAAACGATAAATAATATTTATAATAATATTTGATATTACACATATAACTAAAGCTTGTCTAATGATAGATGCCAATTATTATTATCTTTGTCGTTGTGAAGAAAACTGAAAAAATTTTAGTATGGAAAATGCAGATTTCCCCAAAATCTCCATACAAAACACCAATTTCATAGGTAAGGACCTAATATTAAAACAACCATTTATTATATCCAGATAATTAAATATATATCTGAGTAATAAATCTCTTGGGGACATGAAATAATATCAATAATATGGAGTGTAATCATTTTGTCATGTAATGATTTACGACATTCCACTCAGAATGAGGTTATGCAGAGACAGCAGTATCGGATATTCAATGTTTCACTTATACTGCCCTACTTACAAACTGCTTACTGACAATATTATGTCAAAAATATATACAAAAGGACTTACAAAGTCGAGTTGTATATATTGAAGCAATGAAATTACCAATAATTATATATATCGCCATAATAACAATGTTATAGCAATGTTGTATTCCGGCAATCAGAGGTAAGATAGCCAGTTCCTCAGTTGTTGAGGATTACAGGTGAAGCTCGCTTCCACCTTCGGCCTTATCGTCACTTACCATCAGTCGAGATAAAGGCCAAGAGCTTACCTGTCATATTTAAAAATCAATAGTAAGTTAATCATCCGTTAGTTCAATCAACCTTACTTTTATTAATAGTAGTTAAATAAACATGCAAATATGTAAACAGATCTTTAGGCATCTTAAACAGTAGTTCTTCCGTTAGTTGTAATGATACCCGGTCCAGTGGCTTGGGAGCGTATTCAATACAAACAAACAATCAAACCTTTCATATTTATATTATAACCCCCTTACTAATAAACGAGTTTTAAGGAAGGAATAGTTAATTAAGTGTTTTGTCACTTTCTGACAACTACTGTCCTCTGAATGTCTGACGAAGACAAAACACTGAATAAATATTTCAACCTTATACCTCGTTTATTAGTAAGGGTGTTAGTGTACAAGAGAGATGGATAAGACAATTTATTTTAACATTAAACGTGTATACCTTTGTTTATCGCATCAATATTTTTTTAATTTGAATTCAACTTAATTAATTACTAAATTAAACAGCATTTGGATCAAAATTAAACCGTCTAATAAATGGTTTCAAATACTTTGTAATGTTTACTTTCATACACGAATGCAACTAAGACAATGAGGAGTGATTACGGAGATGATAAATTTAAAGATGCTGGCTTTACAGGAAAGGAAAACCTAAAAAAGATAAATAGTGAGTTACGTGATAAAAGAAAACTTATATAGCAATCCGTACCTTTCATCACTAAGGGCGTTTTGCAGGAAATTTAATTCGAGTTTTAAAACTAAATTTAGTAAAATTTGCCATCTTTACTAAATGTCAAAAAATTACTAAATCGAGTTTTAGGTCTCGATTTAAATTTCCTGCAAGACGGCTAATTCATAAGCTTGAGAATGAGATTTAAAAACATTGACGACAAACGGTACTTTATGTGCTGTCGCTGAGGAAATAAAAACAAAATTATAGGATTCTATTTATCAGTAGTAAAATTTCTTGAGAAAGCGTTGCGATAACAGAGATCAAACTACGTCAGCTCCGAGATAAGATACACAACATTTGCTTGTAAATGTTGCAAATTTAGCCTGAATCGTTGGATGAATTTTAATTTTTAAAGAGGGCGTTTCAAGGTGCCAGATTTCAATGAAGGCTTCAATTCTAATGTAATTATGTTACATTTGTGACAATATCTTTGTTACTAATGATGAGGATATTATTTTTAGATAATTTTAAATACTTATCGATTCAGAAAACTTAAAAGTGTGTCTAAAGACGTAAATATTCACTGGCGAGACTAAGTGATCAAAACACCTTCAGAATTTCAGGTTTATTTACTCGATTATAAACTCCTACCTTAATAAGTAGTAGAGAAGTTTTTCTTTTTCTCAATAAAACAAAACAATTGCTATTGGATCAGCCGCTCCTTAGATACAAGGGTCTTAATTAAGGGGTTAGAGAAGTCTTATTTATTCAGTTTTAATACTGCTTTAGGGGATTTCTATGTCCAATAAAGTGGAATAGTCATTGTGAAAATTGCTTGCCTCATATTGTGCCCGGTGCATGGCACCAGGTTCGCCACCTGTTACATGGGGACTTAACATATCTGGCGAAATGTGGGTGGTAATGCGTCTGCCTACCCCTTCTGGGAAAAAGCGTGTTGACTTGTTGTGCTATCTATACCTACATATAATAAAACTGTAGAGGTCAGATGTCATGTCAGAGTCAGGGGGATGAAAATAGAGGGAAAATACCAAAAAATGATTTTTTTTTATAATTTTTTGTATCTCTGCTATGTGTCGGTTGTTCTGTTTGTTTGGGCTAATCTTCGAAATGACTGGACCGATTTCTATGAAATTTTGCATGGTACCTAATATCCCCGGTCAACATCTTAGATACTTTTTAGTCCGGAAAATAAAAGGGTTCCCGTGGGATAGTTAAAAAACCATAGTTACCGCTGAAGATGTCGCGGCAACAGCTCGTCTGTTAATAAAGTGGACGAGAATAGTGGAAGTATGTCGCTCATTGTAACCTCATAGTTTTTAAAACATAAGGTCCGCTTTATGCAGGACATAGGTCCGTATTCCAATACCAAACTTATGCAAAGATCCTGCTTGAATACCGTTAGAAGGAAATGGCGCTATTCATCCCCACATAATGCCATCCCTTTCTAGCTGTGCTCAAGTTAAGATTCCTTTTTGTAGCAGCTGGCGACGAAGAGCAAGACTTGATCAACGTGCATAGATTTATCGCCCAAATCGCCCGCTACGTCCAGCACGAGGCCTTAAAGAGCAGTCATTAGTAAAAATTCTGCAATTCTATGCCTAAATTTTAGTTTCTAGCAGTTCATACTGGTTTTTTCTACATACGTGGCAACTGGCATTGTGTTCGTTGAAAGGAACGCGAGGCGCGATAACGATCGCACAAAATTACCCTGTGCATTGTCAATCGCTTGGCACTCAGATGCCCGCAATAGATAGTCCTCGGCAACAAGTACAGCGTTGTTAATAGTAATAGATCTAGATTTCGTCACCAGCTAATACGTCCCACTGCTGCGCACAGGCCTTCTTACATGGAGCAACACCAGTACAAGTAACACCAATACGCTGGCCACGATATAGGTTGCAATACCAACACGGATCGGCAATGGCTTAAGGGTCCGGCGAACAGTGAATTTTTCATAAAAACGTAATACCAAAACCATTTTCAATTTGAGAATATCTGGACATATCATCGCTGTTATTAGGATTAAGAAAGTATTTTTCTATGTTTCTGTTAAAAAAAAATTGTTAAAAATATTTATAAACTTATAAATATATGCGATAATATTTTGTAAAATTTTCGACGTTTTCATTTTAAAAACGCAATTAATCAATATGTAATTTTAACAGAAACATAGAAAAATACTTTCTTAATCCTAATAACAGCGATGATATGTCCAGATATTCTCAAATTGAAAATGGTTTTGGTATTACGTTTGTATGAAAAATTCACTGTTCGCCGGACCCTTAACGTGCTTTGTTGAGATCAGTCTTATTTTGGATGTTTGGATGGTACACCCCCATAGTTTGGATGGTTGACTGTGCAGAATCTTGAGATTTTCGCGTCATTTTCTACCGCGCACCATTAAACTGTGGAACCAGTTAACGCGGTATTTCCGGACCGTTACGATATTCAAATCTTCAAGAAAAGAGCGTACAACTTTCTAAAGGGACGGCGACGCTTTGTGACCCCTCCGGTGTTTCACATGTTCATGGGCGACGGTAAATCACTTCCCCCTATTCATATAAGAATTGCTCAGTTTTGCTCACTCATCTATAGATAGAACATGCCGAAGGTAGCGTTGAAATGACGCATCTAATTTTAGAGACAAGTAATTTACTAAATTACTCCAATTTTATATTATGTCACAGAGATGTGAATCCTAGAATATCTACCGGGTTTTTCGTTGTGACTACTCTATCAATTATCCAATTGACTGTCTACCAAATGACTTGATCATTCCATTTTACCCAAAAAATAATTGTCTTCTAATTATCATCCGCCTCCGGATCGAATGAGTAAAAAAAGTTACGCACGAATGAGTTACGTCAGGTTACGTAGCGGAGAACGCATCATACATCTTGCATATCCATAGACCTGAAGTCTATGGGTATCTACTATTACTTTTCCACCACCTTCGATGTCCTCAAATACTTGTTACTCTTCATGTTTATTATTCAGCATCTTAAAATAACCTCTGTAACACGGCAACTTTTACATACATTCCTGCGGTAGTTCCGAAAGCCGCCAACAGATGCCGCTTCCAGTACGCTGCATCGCTCTATCGTTTACCATCGAATATTTAGTACATTCCTGCGGTAGTTCCGAAAGCCGCCAACAGATGGCGCTCCCAGTACGCTGCATCGCTCTATCGTTTACCATTGAATATTTAGTTCATTCCTGCGGTAGATCCGAAAGCCGCCAACAGATGGCGCTCCCAGTACGCTGCATCGCTCTAACGTTTACCATCGAATATTTAGATAAGCTATTGCTTCTTCTTTGGTCCATCTTAGTGTTGCCGTACTATCGATATTAAAACTATCGATAGTTAACAACGAAAATCATGTACCCTAACCCTAACGATAGCACAGAACTAGGTAATACGCTACCTAGTTCTGTGCTATCGAAGTATCGATAGTGCAATACTATCGGTACTTTTGATAATATCAATACTATAGTATTGTAGTTCGTTAATAGCAAACTATCGATAGAATCGACACTATTGATTTTTTTGCACTCATTCGATAGTATTGCCTTCTCGTTGGCCGTACTTTAGGCACTAGGTAAAATTCGTTCACTCTGGCAAAATGGTTTTTAATCCATACCGATATTATAAATGCGAAAGTAACTCTGTCTATCTGTCGACATCGAGGTGTTAAACACCCACATTTCGCACCCCATGAATAGAATAGACTAAATGAATGAATGGGGATAGAACTTAGCCTTCAAATAACCGCCCTATACCACACTCACTCCTTATTAAAGAGAATATACCTAAATCAGATTTATGAACATTTAGTTCATTTTGATGGTGATCGTATTAAAAACATACATACATATAATCAGGACTATTATCCCCTAAGGGTTAGTCAGAGACTAGGCAAACGCACCGCAAAAGCAGTCCATTGCCATAGTCCGCGCTTCACCAAGCAGTGACTGCACATGGCTCTGCGTGACAAGTGGTGAGCCCGTCGCCGCTATAAGCTATTGGATTAAAAACAACTAACCTAATATTGGGTCCTTACCTATGAAATTGGTGTTTTTATTCTGTCTTAGCAATTTGTCCGTAACTATTAAGTTTCAGAACATTCTTATATAATAATTGCCTCTTCTAAAAATAGACCATATATTTGAGCTCTTATTATTTAATTTGATAATTTTTTGTAAGTTTAATTGTGTTAAAATTAGACACAAAGACAATTATTTTTAACTGCCTCCCGAATACATCATTTGATTTGCAATAACATAAAAACGTTGAATAAATTTTATCAAGCGTGTTCACACACATATTGCTAAAGCTTGTCTAATGATACATGCCAAATATTATTATATCTGGATTTGTCGTTGTGAAGAAAACTGATAAAATGTTAGTATGTAAAATGCAGATATCCCCAAAATCTCCATACAAAACACCAATTTCATAGGTAAGGACCTAATATAAAAAAGGGAGGTACGAGTAATTAATAACTAAACTGTATAAATTATAGGATTGGTTGCTAATGCAAATCAATCCTAAAATTTACTGTCCCGACTATTCCGAATCTATTCATTCAATTTAGAGCTGTTTTTGTTCCAAAAAATAACTTCATCTCAAACCTATTCGTAGAAGAGTAGGTATGCAGATTCAACTCCCCTATTATTAGAATGTGTAGGACGGTCAATAAGTACAGTGCCCATTTGGATACTTATGCTGACTCACATAACTAGCTCTGCGATGTTTTGGCAAAACTGCAAATTATGATTTTTTAAGGGTGTTATTTAAACGGTTAGCAGAATATTCGAATTTCGGTCAGCAAAACAAATACATAGCAAAAAAAGTCATAAAAATTAACCTTAACCTAACATCTATCAGAATACATTACCTAGGAATTTATCCTTTATGCTTCATGGATTTCCTAGATTTTATACATTTCCGGCAACATATATATTGCAGTCAAAAAAATTATATTGCTGACTAAATATTTGTGTGCTGCCCAAATGATTTTTCGGCTGACCTTTTTGTTGCTGACCAAATTATTAAATGGCAGCCCAATTAATTACTTCCCTTTTTTTAATAACCCCTGCCTGGACTGACATCATGGATAAGTTAGGGACGAGGCACAGTTGATTTGTTATTGTGAAAATGGCACACCTGTAACGAGGCACCATAGCTATATTAGCGACTCGTTGCTGTCATTGCGCTCTTCTCTGGCCATTTTTCTCTTGGTTTCCGTTTTTAAATTTACTGTCTGTCTCTTTTTATTTGTTTTGTTCTCTAAGTTCATTCTTACCCGAGTCAGCGCGTAGAGCGGTTGACTCACTGCTAACAATAATTGTAATATATTTATAACGTGATGATCAATTTAATAAGCTTTAAAAAAGTTACAACAACCCATAAGATCAGTTCCTGATAAATAACATAGTCTATAAGTCTCTTTAAGGCACTATTGTAAGTAGCCCTACCCTTTTTATAATATATTTAGTGTTAAATGTGAAATTGTTTTGAGTTCAGTGTAATTTACCTTTTTATATAATTGTTTCAGTTGTGCCTTAATTCCTTAACATACAATATACCTACAATACCTAAGTGACGACCCAGCGTCTTTCATTTTATCCCTGGCTTCACCCCGTCACACACCTACCTGATGGTAAGCTGATGAGTCCATCAATCAGTGTAGAAAGCCAGAGCAACAAGCAGGCCAAGCCACTTCCAGCTAGCCCTTAAAAGAAATTTTATGAGATTGGCAAACGAGAAGACGAGTCACCTGATTGGAAGTAATGACCCGCAACACCAAAGGCGTCATAAGTTCACAACTTACAAATGCGTTGCCGGTCTTTTTAGTGGAAATACGGTCTTTACTTGAACGTCTGGTTATGGAACCGGTCCGGAAATACCGCAGTCGACAATACTTTCATCTTTCTATGCGACGAGCAAGTTGTCTCCAATTAAATTATTGTTAGGTTTTACCATTATGCAATAGTGTAAACAAAGTTGGTGAATCATTGAACAAAATACAAATCAAAGTCTAATAAAGGAGTCTACAACGCATAATCTGTTATAGAGCGATAAATATATTTTGTTTTATATTATTATCTATACCTCCACATGTCAAATTAATCTACCTATTTCTGTTTTGTATAAGATTTGAATCACAATTTTAAAATACCAACTTATTAGGAGAGAATTATTATATTATCCCTTTAAGTATATTATAATAAGTATATTAGGAAATGTTTTTGCTCCAGAGAGCCTATACAGCAGCAGGGGTATTTAGAACTGCTTTTTATATAACTTGCTGTTTATTTACATAAGTGCCGACAAAGGTGCTCGTCGCTGTTGTGTTCTGTGTGCTGTGTGGACTGGGAGTTTCAAGTCTGCTGACTGCTCTGTTAATAACATACATTAGTATTTTGTATTTATCGTTCGAGAGTCTAATGGCTTGCGACTTCAACAAGGCTTGCAATCGTTTTTTTTTATTTTCGAGGGTTCTACTTGGGAAGAAACATACAAAGCAGCAGTAACTGGATTGTCCCAGGTGACGGAGTGGATGAACAGAAATCTGCTTACGATAAACATCGACAAGACCAAGTGTGGCCTTCCATAAAACACGCGCTGCCCAACCTCTCCGCATTAGCTGATTTTAGGTTGGATTTTTGCGACCCCAGAACAGAATCTAATTCTTCCTGTAATTGCCACTCACTAGATCGCGTTAAAAATATTAAATACGTTGGAGTTTTAATAGACGAAAATCTTAACAACAAGAGTCAAGTCTCTAGTCTCGCTGGCAGAATTCGAAGGACAGCGTTTATATTGAAATCCTTAAGACAATCAGCGCCCATAGATATACTCACTATAGTCTATAAAGCAATTTGTCAATCAATACTATTATACTGCATAAGGGTTTGGGGTGGTACTTCTAAGACAACCATGATAGAATCAGAGAGGGTACAGAGATCGGTTCGGAAGATCATGCTGCGCAGACCCTTTAGGTACTCTACAAACCTATTTTATAATGAGAGCAGGGTTCTGCGAGTTCGGCAACTCTTCATAGCGAGAGGTGTAAACTTTACTCATACGACTGCTATTGCTTCCCCGGACTATTATAATCAGAATACATTTCCTAGAAATTGATACTTGATCCTTCATTGATCCTTTTCCTAGATTGTATACATTTCCGGTAACATATATATCTATCCAAATAATTATTTTGCAGCTCAAATAATTATCTTGCTGTCCAATTAATGATTCTGCTGACCACATAATTATTTTTCTGCCCAAATAATTGCTGACAAAACATTTGTTCGCTGCTTAAATGATTTTTCGGTTGACATTTTTGTTGCTGACCAAATAATTAAATGGCTACGCAATTAAATACTTCCCAAATCTACTTCAGTTATAATAAAAGAGCTGAATGAATAAAAAATGCGCTATATTATATTCACAGTTGGAATTCTTACATAGATAATTAAGTAGATACAATTATGTAATAAATAGTAAAATGGTAAATAATGTAAATAAGACAACACATCTACTTTATCCTTGTTACATAAGAAGTCTTATTGGAACTCTTAGATAAGTAATGTTTGAGAACTTGTGCGTATTAAGTTGAACACTTGGAGTAGAAACACTACAAAACTAAAAAAAATCAAATTCCAAGCAATACTTCCTACTAGTTTGCACAAATAATCAGATTAATTTCCTTAATTCTTATCAAATATTGATAACGCTGCCTGTCAATGATTCACATTTCATAATGTTTTTTCAAGGCGATAGTTTTTTTTTAATGGAAAACAAAGAAAGACGCTTACCTATGTTATGCTCAGCCAGTACCTTCCCCCGCATCCCGCTGGTTCTCCAAGCATCTTCTTTAGCAATGTTACCATATTTGAGAGTTTAAGATATCGCCACAACTTAAAACGAAATGTGAATAAATTGTCAACTTTTTCAACCTTATTGTGTTTACCATAAGCTGTAAAATCTATTTATAACACATTTGCTCGTAAAGGGTATAATTTTTCACCAATTTCAATATCATAATCTATCACATTACGTACTTGTGCGATAATGTAAAGTAACCGCACAGTTTATGATGTTCCGTCTAAAAACGAACGATACTTTTTTAAATCTTAGCAAAGAGATTTTATGTCAGAAAGGTAGACAACATTTTCTTAATAAAATTATCTTTGGAAGATGGAATATAATAAATAAACATTTAATTTCATTCATTTTGACTTGGAATCGGTAGCAAATGCAACTATGGATCGGTAGCAAATGCAAAAAAATATTAATTTACTTTATTAGTAACACTGGCTGTTATTTGTTCTTTTGCCAAATTTTTATAACTGCTTTAACAAGTGATTAAAGTTATTAGTTTAAGAATATCTGGGTTTTATTTATTTCCTCGCAAATGTGTTATAAATCGTCGAATGACATATGTGCGGTTTGATAATTACAGCCTCTGCCTTCTTATAGCCCTCACCTACGGCTCGGGCTAGCAATATCGCTTCGGCTGTAATTTTCAACTTACCGCACTTATATCATAATGTACTATTATTTAAACATCGTAATAAACTTGATGAGCGAGTCACTTGTTACTACTCTTTCCGGATTTTTTCATCTGACCAACCCTATTTCGTATGGCTCAATGTGGTTTAAAGGACCACAGTGCTCCTTGGACTCTGCCTACCCCTTCGGGGATTACAGACGTGATTGTATGTATGTATGTAATAAACTTACCCAGGTTGTCTGTACGAATCATCTGCCTTTAGTACTAATATTATTATGTTGTAGATTCACTATCCTTTGAGATTTTATAACGAGAAACCAGTTTAAATAAAAACATGTTGTTTACAATTAAATTATTTGTTTATAAACAGGGTTCCAACAATAATTTAATTTATGAATAACATACACATTGCGTGACGTCACATTTAGTCTGAATTTACTGTATATTAATGAAATAGAAACTTGATAATCAGGTTTATTAAAAAAACCTAATTTGTGATTGTCGCAAGTGGGACTTCACAGACAGCAGCTATAATGACATATGGTTTACTAATGTAACATTAATTTATAGTATGGTAGCCCGGAGTTTTTGGCGCCATCGCCATTCAACTATGGCGGACGTAATTTTTATTTCAGTGATTGTAATAATGTTTCGGAGTGGATCTTGTTGCGGAAAATCCAGTAGTTTTGTGTAATAAGTGTTTGTGTTGACGAGCAATGTGGACAATCATTGAAATAATTGTCAAGTGGTGTGAAAAACGATGGTATTTTTATCGTGGTAATCCACATCATCGAAGAAACACCACAGTATCTGCCATCGATTGTTTGACGCCAAACTACTGAAGATATATTATTACGAAAGACATGGCTGTACGGGCTTAGTCCCCTTTGGCGTCCCTTTATAGAGAGAATTCATTGTACAAAAAAAGGGAGTTTTTGGCGGCATTCAACTATGGCGGACGTGATTTTTATTTCAGTGATTGTAATATTGTTTCGGAGTAGATCTTGTTGCGTAAAATCAGTGTAGTTTTGTGTAATAAGTGTCAATACTGATGAGCAATATGGAGGATCATTTAAATAATCGTCAAGTGGTGTGAAAAACGATGAGATTTTTATTGTGGTAATCCACCTCATCGAAGTAGCACCACAGTGTCTGCCATCGATCGTTTGACGCCAAACTCTCCTAAGAATGCATTGAAATGTATTACACTTGCATTTCAATGCAAATACTGAAGAAATAATAGGTTGGGGAAAAAGTTTCTTCGCATTTTTTAAGAAAATTCAAAACAGTTTTTAATATAGTTTATTTACATTTAACTAACGTATGTAGGTACCATTTTGTTCGATAACTTTTTGCCATCTTGTAGGTAGGGACATGATCCCATTGCTATAGAAATTTTGGGACTTCTGGTCAAAATACCGCGACAAGTGGTTTTGGCAGTCCTCTCATGATGTTAACCTGACACTGCCTAAAGAATGCTGAAGAGACCGAAACAGGTGGAAATCTGAAGGTGCAAGGTCAGGACTATACGGCGGATGCATTAACACCTCCCAGCCAAACTCTCTTAATTTTTGCTGAGTGGCTAAAGATGTGTGAGGTCTAGCGTTATCATGATGGAAAACCACACCCCTTCTGTTGATTAATTCCGGCCGCTTTCTCTCAACTTCTTGCTTTAATCTCATCAGTTGTTCGCAGTAGAGTTCAGAATCGATGGTCCTGCCTGGTGGTAACAGCTCATAATGAATAATGCCCTTCCAATCCCACCACACACACAGCATCACCTTGTTGCGAGTTAACCCGGGTTTCGCCACAGTCTGTGAAGCCTGACCGGCCTTTGACCACGACCTTTTTCGCACGTTCTTGTCGTACGTGATCCACTTTTCATCACCAGTTATCAGCTTCTTCAAAAATGGTTCGGTTTCATTACGTCGTAATAAAGAATCACAAATGAGTACACGGTTCATTAGGTTTCTTTCAGTGAGCTCGTGAGGTACCCAAATGTCGAGCTTTTTTGTGTACCCAGTTTTTTTCAAATGCGCCAAAACTGTTTTGTGGTCAATTCCCAGTTCTTCAGCTACGTCGTAACTACTGACATGCCGATCTTGTTCCACTTTTTCAAAAATGGCATCCATTTTATCTGTAATAGGGCGACCAGAGCGACGTGCATCTTTGACATCAAAATTTCCGGATTGAAAACGCATAAACCAAATTTGTGCTACTCTCACAGACACTGCACTAGGTCCATAAACATCGCAAAATTTTTTCGCGGCTTGCGTTGCATTTTTACTTTTTTGTAGTAAAATTTTAAAATGTATCGAATTTCTTCATTAGATTCACTCATCTTGGCGGTACGAAAAACAAATGAAAATCACACATTTTCCTAATTTGAATTTGGAATTATGTTCTTTAAAATTTAAACTTTCAATGATACCAAAACCAGCCAGATACAAATAGTATAGCCAAAGAGATTTTATTACAAGTTTATACATACTATAATGCGAAAAGACTTTTTCCCCAACCTAATATATACTGAAGACTTGGCTGTATGGGCTTTGTTCCCTTTGCCTTCCCTACGGGAGAATTAAAAAAAAAGACAAAAAAAGGATGGTAAACTATTTTTAATCCGATTGTTTTAGTACGAATTTCATTATCCCCAAAAGGTAAAACTTCGTTATACTGTTTTCGAAGTTTTGAAATTCGAACAAAAAGTTTCGAAACTGAGATAGGCTACCGTATAGTATTTTTTAGTATAACACGACGCATTTCAATACATCTCCTTACATCTGACCATAGAAATAATTAGGAGACCACACACGGCAGCTGTATTGTATATTTTTAAAATTTCGTCCTTGGATTAAACCCGAGCATAGGTCATATCAAGGGTGTATATAATCTATTGTATTTTGAGTCTTGTCCAGCCTATATACGCCCCACCTGGGCACAGGCCTTCTTCATGGAGAAACACATGAGAAGTGTGGGCCGTAACACCACCACGCCGGCCCAACGCGGGTTGGGGGGTAGAAACAGTCGCAAACCGGGGCCAACGGCTTAACGTGCCTTCCGAAGCACGGAGGAGTTTGAGATCACAAAGTTTTGCTCACCCATCCACGGCCTGACCATGGCGAAGTTAGCTTTGTTTTCAATCGAAAGCCAAAGCATACCTGTATCTTCTCTTTACAAGGCCTCCCGGTAGTGAACAGGAAGAAAAAAATGTAGAGGTACCTATACAAGTAGAAGTGTATAGGTAGTAGGTAGTTTGTTTGTAAACTTTTATTGTTTTTGACGCGTCATAAGTGTAACTACTTGTTACCTAAATGATTAAATAAAGAATTTCATTTAATTTCATACTAACCAATACGCAGTCGAGCTCCTCCCGAGTTTTGAGTCTTATTGCACAACAATTGTCTTATTGACATTATTATTTTATTGTGTGGCGTAGTGGTTAGTACGCTTTGGCTTTTGATCGAAAACAAAGCTATCTTCGCCATGGTCAGGCCGTGTAAGGGTGAGCAAAACTTTGTGATCTCGAACTCCTCCGTTTCGGAAGGCACCGAAGGAAGGTCCCGGTCGCTATTGCAACCGTTTCTACCCACCAACCCCATTGGGCCAGCGTGGTGGTGTTACGGCCCATACTCCTTATGTGTTAATCCATGAGCAAGGCTTGTGCCCAGCAGTAGGACGTATATAGGCTGTCAAGTTATTGTTGGGGAATTAGTATTTAGAACCGTGACTAATTTGCGTAAAGTTAGATAATCTGAAGAAAAGGGAACCAAAAGAGAAATAATAACGACATTTTTGTAAGAATTAAATGCCTTCACCAACAGTAGCGGATTTAAAACATATCTACCTCGTAAAAAATATCTAAAACATCGCCAAGAACTTACCCTTGTTACGTAGAAATTCTTTGACATTGACATTACTATCGATAAGAGTAATCTAATCGATTGAACGCACGCGACGGTATCGATCATGTGATACACAGATATCATTATTATTTAACAGGATTTATGGTATATTGCAAAAGTAGGAAATGAATTTACTACGAGTATTTTATACATATTTTAACATACACTCAACCTAGACGTAAATAACAAAATTAATAAAGAATATTGATAATACCACACCATCAAAACTTCCAAGGGCGAATTCGACCAAATTCCGTTTTACTACAGTCGAATTCAAAAATACGTATGCACATTTGACAGGTGACAGTCTTTATTCCCTTCAAATAAGAGTCATATTTAACTCGACTGTACACGGTAGTTCGGACAACAATAAATGCTGAAATTGCATTGGTCGAATCCGCTATAAGGACCGTAGTCCTGACAGCTAAAGCATTTTTGATATTAGTACGCCGTCGTTAATTTAAATTTGGTCGTATTCGTCCTAATACGTTCCCTACCTCGGCTTGCGTGTTGGGTTTCTGTCCAACAGTGGGCGTCTCTAAACTGAAATTATGGTGATGATGACGAATCCTGGCACAAACCTTTCACTTCCTACACCCTCCTTTAGCAATAGTCGACAACGGATTCTAGGTACGGTTCATCCCAAGCCGTAGGAGTTTATGGACAAACCACCAGCTAGCTTTATAAAGTTGTGACGTGAAGGATTCCGCAGATAAAATAAAAGCCGCAGATGTTGTTACTTAGTTGTATATATTTAAAAACCTAAGACCTTTGGTAACTTATTAAAACTTGGACAATTTATATCGATACTGTTTATTACTCGTTTTTATAATTCATTATCATCACATAATAATGTTATTATAATAATTTATGAAGTAATTGGCGTCGAGCCAACCGCTCCAGACGCTGACAATGATAGGAATAAAATTCGAGAACAAAACGATGAAAAAAAAGAGACATACGGTAAGTTTAAAAACAGACACAAAGAGAAAATGGCCAGAGAAGAGCGCAATAACAGCAAGGAGTCGCTAATACTGATATAGTGCCTCGTTAAAAGTTTATGCACAGATTAGAGCGATAGACGTTCCAAATTAATGGAAAATTTTCGGTGATGGTAGCGGTGAGTAGGGAAAAGGACAAAAGATCCGAGAGAAGACCATTACTGCCTTTCGGGTGTTTTTTTTATGAAAAGCACAGCAATTGAGTCAATACGACCTGATGGTAAGCAGTAGGAGAGTCCATTTGCGGAGATAACGGGCCACAGAGAACATATAAGCCCTAGCCACCCCCTAGTTGCCCATTAAGTGCTTCTTCACGCCTCGAGGTCGGTTTCTAGTTTATTCATAATCCAAAACAAAATGTTAAATAATAAACATTACCAACACTACATAACGTAATAAATCAAAGTTGTCTTTCAAAATACAGCTAGACACGTCATGAAGTGCCTGATTATATTATTATTATCTTGACAAATAAAAATTAGCCATAATATACAGATTACGGAATTAGGTATCAAAACGGTGTGGAAAATTTATTTATTATGATATAATTTTTGTATTTTTCCTTTGTTGGTAAAAAAAAGCGGTAGCCGAGTTGAGATGGACGGGGCACTACCCTTTCGAGAGGCAGCGGGCACAGAGTAAAGAAGGAACAGAGAAAAAGATTCCTAAGAGCGTGCGAAATTCAAACCTATTTTGATTGGGTTGGCAAAGTCCAGTTGACGAAACAAAAAAATTGGGCCATTTATTATTTCGCCACCTGGACACGTCAAGATTTTTCGCATGTCCACATAGTGAAACACAAATTTTAGGTTTTCGCCATCTGGGTCCGTATTATGAGGTCTTAATTCCAGGCAGTTTACGCCGTAAACTGAACTGCCTGGCTTTTTGGTATTATGACGGTCTATTGCCAGCTAGTCAGCGGCCACGTGACCCGCGGCCGACTTCTGCCTGGATTCCAAGAGATAAACGGCGCTTAAACCTTGCCAAATTCCAGGCCCTGGAATTAGGCAAGGTTTAAGCGCCGTTTATATCTTAATTAGGTATATTATGATACTATTAATTTACTTACATATTAAATTCCTTGGGACAACTAAAATATGAAATATATTTATTTTTACAAGCTTTTATTTAACTCGCAATGTATGTTTGTCCGGGTGGAATCTTACATCTCAATTTTAAGGCACATACCCTCAACCGATTGAGCTGAAATTTTGTATGCATATGTAAATTGGATGACAATACAAAATTATTATGACTTGGAGCTGATCTCATGATGGAGCTGGAAGGTGGCCATAGGTACTCAGCAATTAAACAACACAACCCAATCGAGTTTGGGCTCGTTTGATTCGTCTTGACGAGTACTTTTGTGTTATATGGTAACTAGGGTCTGATGATGGAGATGGAAGGTGGCCATAGGAACTCAGTAATTAAACAACATAAACTCATCTAGTTTGGGCTCGTTTGATTCGTCTTAACGAGTACTTTTGTGTCATATGATAACCAGGATCTGATGATGGAGATGAAAGGTAGCCATAGGAACCCAGTAATTAAACAACATTATCTCATCGAGTTTGAGTTCGTTTGATACGTCTCGACGAGTACTTTTGTGTTATATAGTAACCAGGGTCTGATGATGAAGATGGAAGGTGGCCGTAGGAACTCAGTAATTAAACAACATAACCTCATTGAGTTTGGGCTCGTTTGATTCGTCTTGACGAGTACTTTTGTGTTAAATGATAACCAAGCTTTCGTGGCCTTAAGCAGGGTTAAAACTTTAGAAGGTCTTCTTATTGAATAGCTACACTGTTCCAAGTTAATCGGTAAACGACCTTGCAACAATGATGCGATAGTCACAACTAAAAAGCTAAAAATAAAAAATAAAGGTAAAAAAAATCTTAAAAAATCTTAAATTCTCGTATTACTTTCTTAATTTTAAGCCTATTAAAATTAAGAAAGTAATACGAGTAGGAACTTGTTTTTGAAGATTTTTTTTTTACCTTAATTTTTTTACTTGTATTATCCAACACTGTACGATATACCACCATTTTGTTGGAGAACTATGATATTTACACTTTACGTTAGATAAATGAACGAGCCCTTAGTGTGTGCAATACGATTCTATCCAGTTTCGGGGTGTGCGTGACGCAGAGGCTGGTTGAAACGCACACATAGCCGTACGCTTGTAGTAATGTACCTACGCCAGCGCGGTTGTATGAAGTTTATGCTCTGTTACTCTGTGCCGTGGGTCTAGCGGGTGCAATCGATCCCACCGACTGTACCACTGGAACCTTATTAAACTCAGTTGTAACCTTCCGAACGAGTAGTGCGCCGTCCGTCCAAGTGTCCCAACTCTACCGCTGCCTATGTGGAGCAATCCTCTAAGGTCTATTTTTCCTCGCACACAGCTAAGTATCTCGTATAATTCTGCTGGGAAATCTCTCTAAGGAGGGAAGGGTGTCGAGGTCCGGCATCCCTTAACTAAAAAGAAAGTTTATTACCTAGGATTTTGCATGTTTGTTAATTGGCTTAATGTACGAACAAACTTTGAACTATGGGAAACCTGGAACAGGTGCCGTGTGGTGACGGCAGAGTAGAATACAATTGTCACCACCCCAAATCTCTCCCGTGGGTGTCGTACATGGCGACTAAGGATAAATCAATGATGAGGAATGGGCAGCAGCGTTCCACTTATACCACCTAGCAATAGCAATGTACCTACTGCGACTTTTGTGCCCGATAAATGGCAATAGGCTCGCCACCTATTCCATGGGACCTAACATAATTGGCGAAACGTGGGTGCTAGTTCACCTCTGCCTACTCCTTCGGGGATATAGGCGTGATTTATGTATGCATGTATGTAAGAAAACTAATAAAATCATATAATGGGTCAGAAAAGGGGAAGTGGCCAGCGCTGCTGTTGTATGTGACTATATCCGCATATATATCCGAAGAGTCCATAATAAGACTCTTCTACTGCTTACCGTCTGACGATGCTCAATCAGTTTCTGTGCTTTTCATCAAATAACCGTGTCATTCTGACCATGACATGATTGTCAATTTCATGACCAGCAGTACCAGCACGTAATTTTTAATTTTTTTTTATTGAATAGTCGATCTACGATTTTAAATTACACTCTGGTTAGGTCATAAAACGCTTGTAAGAAACCAATTACAAATCAATCTAGAACCGTCTGTACCTAAATATAACCTCAGAAATCACTCACTATTCAGTTCATAAAGACTCACGCACACTAAGCCAATAATGAATACATAATTTGTTGTAAAGAAATAATTAATTTGATCACAACATGATGAAAAATAAAGTACTTTAAACAGCATGTGGGTCACACAACAAAGCGTTTATTAGTTAATTAAATTTGCGTTTCGATCAATAGATACTATGCAAAATTAATACTGATTATAAGTAACAACTTTGAACAGATGATTACTACTCACTCAAAAAACAAATAACTATTGTACACCTATAATTCCGCAACGTTGACACAGTAAGGCCGACCACAGACAACGCGGTTCAACCGCAGTATTAATTTCCACATAATATTAAATTCCCATATTTTTTTCCTTTCTCGTTAATGGGTCGTTAAGCCTTTAAATTGAAAGGATATTATTCTAGGCAAGTGTGTGAAATATTGGTCAAATACTTGTCTACTTTACAACACAAATAGTATAAGTAAAAGTATAATAATGTTAAGCGCTTAAGTCCGTCATCGTAAAATTTTAAACAGTTACCTATATGTTAACGTTCTGTTGCACGACATTCCATTAAATTATAAATCTCGTTGTACCGTCTACGCTCTAAGAGACCGCAATCAAACTATTCGTGTCCTTCTTTCAAAACGTTACCATGTTTGTTTTAGGGTTAGACTGTATAAATCAGTTTTAATATTGTTATCATCGTCATCTCCTAAGCTCATTAAAAGCGTCCTCCAGCACCATCATTGTTTAGTGCAAGTTTTGCAAAAAACCGGCTAAAGATTTGATGCGTTTATTAATTTAATAACATTTGGGTAATTTGATTTAAATCATAATAAATCGTCAAATAAAGCGACGCATTCTGTTACCATTGCACATCGCGCGTTGTTTTAATTTAAACGCGCGTTTTAAGCGCGCGTTCGAAACGCGTCGTCTACATCTACCCTTTACTCAACTTTTTGTACAGTGAACCACATGTAAAATATCAGTATAATAATCATTACGAAAATAAGACTATTTTTTAAACTAGTCTATATACAAATGCACTGAAAACAAAAATGAAAGTTTAAAATTAAGCGAATAGTTTACAGATATTATATTCAAGAGGACATAGTGATAAGGGCACTCATAAAATAATTTAGATAAACGGATGTCAAGTGATCATCTTAACAAGTACTTAGCCTCAATATCATTAAACTCTCAAGTATTACTTAGTTGAACTAATTCTGCAATCTAAATTGATGCCATCCTTTTTGAGATGACTCAAAGGTTTAGTTTTAAGTTTAGTGTGCTAACATGTGTCTCAAATAGAAAAAAAACTAATTTCGTCTTTTTCCTGAGAAAAAAGTTTTTATTGTATCTTTTTTACATATAAAAATCTTCTACTGTTTCTTTTATCACTTAGAAAAAAGTTTTTATTGTTTATTAAAATTAATCAATGCAGTAATAAGAATGGTTGATAAGATCCAGGTTCATATAAAAGGATAAGTAATGCAAATTACTTCACGTAGAAAGTTTTCTTTAGAAAGTAAAGGGAAATCTACACCTGGATGTTTGCTCGGTAACATTACACATATTGAATTGTATTTTTCTTTTCCTTTCAATTACTTTGCTTAAAACAAGAATCAAGTATACATACATATAATCACAACAATTATTATACCCTAAGGGTTAGTCAGATACTAGGAAAAAGACTGCAAAAGCCGTCCATTGCCATAGGTCATGCTTCACCAAGGATTGCCAAATCTGTGTATTTTAATAACTTTTCATTAATAGTCTGCTGTAAATTATGAGTTTTGGGCACTGCAATATCAATTATGTAAACTGTCCTTGTAATTTTGTCATGTACTGTAATGTTAGGTGTGTTATAATGTTTGGTTCTATCAGAGATAATAATTCTGTCCCAGTAGATTTTGTATGAGTTATTATTTAATATGGTAGTTGGTGTCTATTTGTAGGTGTTGTCGGTGTACTTTATCTTTACAAATTTATATTTGAATGCTAAAAGTTGGTGAATGATAGCGGCTACTTGGTCCTGTCTATATTTGTAGTCTGTATTAACTTATTATTATTATATTTGTTTTTTTATTAGTACAGTTGGCAGAGTGGACTGCCCACCTGTGTGCCCACAAGGTAAGCAGACACAGTTGCATGAAATACATGTAATCTCTATAAGAATTTTATTTTAAGTTAGCTGACCATTAATTACTAATTAATGGTTTAATTAAAACAGCTTTTAAATATAGAATTTGTCTGTTTTAAATAAAATAAACTCTTTACTGCAATAAATACAAACAACTTTACAATTTAAAGCAAAAGAGGACTAATCTCTAATAGAGATCTCTTCCAGCCAATCTATTTCATGAGTGATACCATGTTGTTCTGGTTCTAACATCTAAATATTTGGAGCATTGGAACAACACAGACAAAATATTTTTAAAACCCAATTCTTCAAGGTTTGTTCACTGAAAGATGTTCAAAATAAACATTAAGCAACTATAGGCTATTTTAGTGAGTGTCACTCCCTATGTGTAACAAATTATAATTATAGTTACATTGCCTTATAATAAGACATTTGCTGATTATAACTTCTGCCTTGAATCTAATCTGTTGTTTGCTCTAAACATTTACTGATAACTATGTAAAATGGAAAGGTTTTAATAACAATTAATTAGAGTTAATAAAAGTAGTTTTGATTTGATATCAATAAATTGATGTAGTTTTGTTTTGTTTTGACATTTTTGACTGTACTCAATTGATATCAATGCTGATTTTTTTGAAAAATGAATGTACCTACCCAAGATTTGATTTTAACAACAAAATATTTTCATTACTTAGTTACCAAATAATACAAATCAGAAGTATTTTACAGTTTCTGTTTCTTACTCATGTAATTTTTAAATAGGTTTTTAACAATTTTAAATTACTTTGTAATAAAATGTCAAATTAATAAAGTATTTTAATTTTTTTTACATTCATTATTGTAAGTTGGAAGTTCTACACAAGTATTGAAAACTCGGTATTATGTTCTAAAAGTGTTAATAAACTTTGTACAACAGTAAATATGAAACTATAACAGCGCTAACACGATCGTAATTTTTCTAGAAACTAGAAAGTTTAAAACAACATACACGTAGTTACTTACCAAAGTATTCTGGTACCCCAATCCCGACTCATCGTCGGAAGTCTCTTCTTTCACATTCTGCACCTTCATTTTAGTTGCAAAAGTCTGAATTCAACACAGAAAACAATAAAATTTAATCAAAACAATCGTTGCGAGCGAACCACCGGTTGATATTGCGAACTTTTTTAACTAAATAATCTTTGATTCACTGTGTCCGGCCGCGGGCTACCATCTCCCTATTACCACTCCTGTGAGACGGTAATATGATAATGTAATTGAATAAACGCGATTTCATGCAAATTGCCTGTACGCCGGCTAGCACACACGTTCAAATTGACCGTCATGCAATGACTGACTGACTTGACACACGGCGACACGAGTAAAATGACAGCTGCGGTTGAACACATTCGGACGACTGGAGTGACGCAATGACCTTGAACTTGAGTTTTAGTATAGTTTAGAGTACAAACAATTTAATATTGTTACATTTATTTTATCAAATTATTTTATAACTATTTCCAAGAATCTTTAGAATTGTGAATGTCACGCACTTTAAAAAATTAATCTCACAATTAATTAGTAAGGTAACATTCAGATTTAAAACTAATTTTAAAACGTACATCACATACAACGTTCCGTTCCAAGGATGTTTGTTTGTTTGTTGCATTTTTGACTGTTCCGTTCTAACGATTGATTTTGTAATTATTAATTTTAATAAGTCTTTCTTTCTTTAAAGATAAAGTTTTAATATATCTTTGATAATATAAAATTTATTTATTAAGATACAGAAAAAGAATATCTTCAGTCCTCATAGGTAGGTACATTTTCTTCAAACCATACCTGTTTTTGTACTGTAATAACATCAATTTAGTACTAACTAGCGTAAAAGTATGTAACGGCTGTAACAAATCGTATTACTGATTGTTCTATTGTGTGAAATCGGATCACATTATTGTGTTTTTTATTAAACTTAACTAAGTGATTAAACATTATGAACAAGATGAAACTGCTCAAATTATCATACAATATGATAATTAGAGGAATGGTCATCAAAGCATACATAATCAATAATCAATATGACTGTTCTCTTGTTAATATGAATTTGCATGAAGCACTTAGGTAAATAAACTTTGGAATGGTCATTATTATTCTAGTGCAAAGAATTGTGCTTCTTCTCGGACCATTTGCAATGTCAATTTTTCAATATTTTTAACAACAAATTTATCATCCCTAATTAGTTGATTTTTAACAGCTTGCAGCGTGGTAAGCGAAGTATGTTTAAGTCCCATATGTAACAAGGATGGGTGAGTGGCTTGGGTGCATGTTGTATCCCAATGTATATGGTGAAACGTGGATGTATACACCTGATGATTCGTTTAATCGCCATTCCGATGCGGCATGGAGAGCTCTTCACACACTACCTCCCGCGCCAGATGATCGACTGCTCTCCCCAAGGCCCCTCAAAAGGGAGGAGAGTGCACTCTCCCAGCGCAAGGACATGCCTTGCGGATGACACTGCGGCGAATCGCCTCCGACTACGATCGGACCTTCTGCGGGCCCTGCAAGAGGTTCTAGCTCCCGGGACCATTAAGCAAGGACCTGAGAGTCGGCGACCTTCTATTTGAACCAATGTTTACCCAATTATCTACATTTTTCAATATTGGTATATGCTTACTTAACAGTCTGATCAATTCATTATTATGAATGTCAAATCTGATTAAATTCTATTTCACTTCAATCTAGCAGAATTTTAGAATGAAAGCTAGAAGGTTAAACTTTTTGCGTGTAGAGACGTAAAGTTGATAGATTTCCGGATTGGTGTGGAGTGTAGGTAATTTACAGTGTGATTAAGATTTTAAAAACTACATTGTCTTAGCGATTAAATGTGTCTACCTTCAATAAAGATACGAGATAAGTAATTAGTTACGTTACTTATCATGTAGATCGATTAAATGTTTACTTGCTATTATTGCGTCAAAGCTATTGAAGATGATTTTGAAAACACAAAATGCTCTACTCAAACTGCAATGTAACATGAAAGGAGCATATTATACCTAAACTATTAGGTCCTTACCTATGAAATTGGTGTTATGTATGGAGATTTTGGGGAATTCTGCATTTTCCATACTAATTTTTTTTCAGTTTTCTTCACAACGACAAATCCAAAGATAATAATATTTGGCATCTATCATTAGACAAGCTTTAGTAATATGTGTAATATCACACTTCATAAAAATTATTTATCGTTTTTATGTGAATGCAAATAAAATGATGTATTCGGGAGGCACTTAAAAAGAGTTGTCTCCGTGTCCAATTTTAACACAATTAAACTTACAACAAATTATCAAAACAAATCAAAAGAGCTCAAAAATATAGTCTATTTTTAGACGAGGTAATTATTTTTTAGGAATACTCTGAATCTTAATAGTTACAGACAAAATACTAAGAGAGAGAAAAAACACCTACTTTCCACCATTCCCTTTCCCCAAAGGGATAAGTAGAGTCCCCATGTAGCAGTGTCAAACGATATTCAAAATGAACTGTGTATAAGTTATACAAACTCGATAGTGGTGGCCGTGGGAACGAACCCGCGAGTCCCGCGACCTCTAGTAGTGCCACGTCCGTCCCAATTCGGCTACCGCTGCCTTTCAAATGACCACTTTCAGAAAAATGAAGGACAAATTTATGCCACTATGAAGTTTGCTTCCAATAATAGAGTAGGAGTAAATTTTCAATTCCTCCAATTGAGGCTACTGTTCCAATTTGGAAAAATTTTTCAGTGTTGAATAGCCTATTTATTGAGGAAGGCTATATGCTATAAACCATCACAATATCTCAAAGTAACTATTCTACGCGGAAAAAGCTAGTAAATAATTAAATTAAAATTCAAGGGGGGCTCCCATACAAAAAACGACATTATTTGTCTACTTTATTATGATTTATTTTTTGTGTCGTAGAGCAGCGGAGTTGGTATTGCTGTAGTCTTATTTGAGGAGCTCGGTGGCGTAGCGGTTAGTACGCTTTGGCTCTTTCGATATCGAAAACTAAGCTTTGCCTTGGCCTTGGATGGGTGACCAAATTGTGATCTCGAACTCCTCCGTGCTTCGGAAGGCACGTTAATCCGTTGGTCCTGGTAGCTATTGCTATTACAACCGTTTCTACCAGCTATTGCGCCAGCGGTGATGGAGTTAGGGTGACTAAGGGTGTACAACCACCGTGTTGTCAAGGCACCACAACGTCGAGTGTACTTAGGTATGATCCATAAAAACAAAAAAAAAACCAGTACAAACAGGTTTATTGGATAGCTACGTACAAACTTTCTTAACTCTATATTATATAGGCAAGAGACATCGTTAGCGCGATGTAAGAGCGTTCAGCGCCATCTCTTGGCGTCACACGGAACTAATTTAATTAAGAGGGAACAAAGTAATTATACAAAGGGATTGTATAATACACGTGAATTTTATTAGGTTGTAGAACATATTCATGTAAAGGGAGGATGGAACCCTTGCAGAGTTTCTTGCCTGTATCTTCTCTAGACAAAACCTCCCGGTAGTGAACAGGCCGAAAAAAGTAGTGGTATTGTCAACTTTAGGATAATTGTAATTTATTTTGTTTTGACTTGTCAAAAGCGTATTTGATGATACTGCCCATACTCTTCATGTGTTTCTAAGGCCAGCGCCCAGCTGTGGGACGTGTGTAGGTGAACGGAGTCCGGTTTGAAGGGCAGGGCAGACAGGCAGGAAAATTCTTACATGTTCTGTGACTCTACTGTGACTCTACATAATTGTCACATGTTGAAAACATGCAGTGCAACCTTAGGAGTTATATTAGGTCCTCACCTATGAAATTGGTGTTTTTATTCTGTCTTAGCAATTTGTCCGTAACTATTAAGTTTCAGAACATGCTTATAAAATAATTGCCTCTTCAAAAAATAGACCATATATTTGAGCTCGTATTATTTAATTTGATATTTTTTTGTAAGTTTAATTGTGTTAAAATTAGACACAAAGACAATTAATTTAACTGCCCCCCGAATTCATCATTTGATTTGCATTAACATAAAAACGATGGATAATTTTTATTAAGCGTGTTCACACACATATTGCTAAAGCTTGTCTTATGATACATGCCAAATATTATTATCTCTGGATTTGTCATTGTGAAGAAAACTGATAAAATTTTAGTATGTAAAATGCAGTATCCCCAAAATCTCCATACAAAACACCAATTTCATAGGTAAGGACCTAATAGTTGGAATTCTTATAAGTACAGTACAGTCGACTCCAAAAATGTGTAACCACTTATGACAGTAATGACTCTTATTAGAAGGAAATAAAGATTGTCACCTCTAAAAAGTGTTACATCTTTTTGTACTTGCATTCAAGGCATGGGAAGGTAAGGATGGTAAGGTAGTCCTTACCATCCTTAGGCGTCCTTAGGCGAGGTGTCATTTTCTTTGATGAGTTGAACCAAAAAAAACTACAAACGTAACAAATCATTAAATTTATTTTATTTTGAATTAACACAGTTTTCATTTAATTATATATATTATTATAACGCACAACGGGATATTAAACATATACATATATGCTTTAAATATTATACATGATACCATTTTGTAGTTACCTAAAAATTATCTTTTTCTCATGATATAAGGAGTCTCTGTTTTAATTTATTGCTCTTATTACAGGCCACTCGCTGTATCATTCGCGAACGCCAGTGTTCGCTTATTCCTCAAATGGTTAATAAAATCATAATTTTGATAAGATTTAAAGAGTCACGGCAGCGTTCGTGCCCGAAAGTAGAGATCATTTTGTAGATTGCTTTATTTCAAAAAGAATGTAGGTGTAGCAGACATTTTTATAATTTTAATAAAGTATCCTATATTAATCTATTTTTCTATAGTATGAAGTATTTATGTAGGTAACCTGTGTTTTCTTACTTATATAAAAGTTACGCTTCCTAAAACAACTACTGTTCAAACGCGAACTACCTCGACCATACTGTTCCTAATAATTAAGGATCGGAAAGAGAAACAAAATTAATAAACTAATCTTAAATCTATCTAAACAACTTAGGTAATTGCTTATGAGATAAATAAAATAGAGGTTTGGCAAAAAGCTAATTTAATTACTTAGGTGCTTTTTTATATCTGAATAGCGTTATAGTCTAAAGACCTCAAATAAATATCAGGCCTTCTGTTAGTAGATGCATTAGGAAGCATAATGGAAGATCATTATAACAAAGTAATGTCTTAACTATTTTAACTTTTTCAGATTCGGAATCTGATAATTCTTAGGTATAGGTTTATAAATAATTTAATTAGTTAGGTACCTATTCTGGACGCTTTAAGGTAGTTAAAATAAATAAGATTATCTTATAATTAATACATTATTATAGTTATATTCTGTATTCAGAAAGTAGAAGGTAGTTAGGTACTAATAAATTTTTAAATACGCGCAAACGCTGGAGGCGCAAAGGTTTATTTATTTATTTATTTATTGAATCATAATGTACATACAACAGGTCTTAACAGGTAAATTTTGACAACATTATGAACCCTGTCGGGCACTGCAAAATTGACAAATGAAATGAGAGGAGGATACTTTCCATTGATAATACTATTTTAACATTTATAATTGGTAGGACTAAATAGACTTTGCATTGATATTTATTATTTGTACATTCAAATTATTTAAGGAGTAGGAGCTTAGCGTTATAATTTTATTTTTAGATATTATTAAAAAAAATATAACCAACTTTTGCTTACCCACCAATCAGCAATATGCATGCATGGTGTTAATGCCTTACGGCCCATGTTGCCCATGCCACATTTCAATGGGTTAAAATATACGGACAAATATGTAATAATGTACAGAGATACCTACAGTATGTGGAAAGGAGCGAAAATTTGTAGTGTATTCAGATGCGCTATCATATTTTAAACTTTATTCTACAGATAATTAAGCTCATAGGTTTCTACTCTACATTAGGAATATAGGATAATTTATATTATTTACAGTGTGTTTTTAAACATAGTGCTTAAAACTTAACAAAAATAGGATGACATTCAAACGAAAAATTTAGAGAGGTAGATACTGTCAAATGCTGGGTGCTGCTGGGGTCTCGACATCAAAAATATTGTAACTGTTGTGTTAATCTCACACAAAAAAAAAATCATTTAATATTTTTTTTTGTACCACTTGCTCAAAAAAGTGACATTCTATGCCACAAAAGGCAAAAATAACAATTGTCATTTATAATCTGTTAAAAACAGGGAAAGAAAATTGTACTGAATTTCATTCACCTCTAGGGGAGAATGTGATTTAAATTTGGAATACTTACCGAAATTTATACTGAACTACATCTGTGTTTACACCATTGAGTTTGTATATAAAGCATTATACATCTTTTTGAAAAAGGAATACGCATTTATTGTGCAGTTATGATTATTAAATAAAATTATGAAAACCGACGAGGCCGTATCAGCTTGATGCCTTTGCTTTTACCGACAAAAAAATATTAGTCTAGGAATTTGCCGCGTTTTTGTTTTCTTTAAATACATAAACATTAAGTCTTGGGTGAAATTAAATCCCTCGCTACACTCAGGACTCCTCTTAAATCCCTCGCTTCGCTCGTGATTTAAGTTTTTAACACCCTCGCTACGCTCGAGAGTAAACCTCGAGTCCTTCGTTACGCTCGCGATTTAAATCGTCTGCTTTATCCCCTTGGTTAATAATCTACTAATATGTTTCCAATTTTTTCCAGATTCAAAATTTAAAAAAATCATTACATTAAATATACATTGACTTGTAAAATGACTACTTAAAATTACATTATTTTATTAAATTACTTAATTATATTACTTAGAATTTCCGTAATTCAATATTATCTTAAGCTTTTATTAGGTAGTTAGTTGTCTTTGTCGTTATATCAATAACTTATTTCGATTTAAACATCATCTTCATCATCAGCAAACAAATGTTTTAGCATAAAATATTTTAAAGGATATATCAACTAGATTTTTTGTCCTGAATCAAGAATATTTTCATTATTTTATGTATTTTTTACCATAATCTCCTTAACATATTATCTTATTGCTTGAGTAACTATAAATATATTTAGCTTGAACCGATGATCAACCGGTGGACCGACAATCTGGTGAAAGTCAAAGGTGGATGTGGCGCTATAGCTTTATAAGAGGTACTTATATTTATGTATAAGTAGTAGTGGATAATATCTCCGGAATACTCCGGATTGCACAATGACAGTTAATTATACCTAATAATTAATTGTGTTCCTGTGGGGAAGTCATATTAAAGATGTTGCTGAGAGGAGCTGAGAGCTTGTCTGCTATGACAATGAGTTCTGGCTGTCTTACTCTATTGTTAGTTTTAGATCAGTGCTCAAGGTGTTACGAGTGATTACATGCTGCGGCTACTGTAGCCTGCTATGGCTACGGTAGTATTATACGGCTACGGTAGAATGCTATAGTTACGGCAGCATTCTACGGCTACGGATGCATGCTACGGATACGGTAGCAAGCTACGGGTACGGTAGCATAATACGGCTACGGAAGCATGCTCCGGCTACGTTAGAATGCTACGACTACGGCAGTATATAGGTCGTTTACCATCAGGCGGGCCGTATTTTTGTATGTGTTCGGCATACAAACATACGGTCTTGTCTTTTATGTGTGTGTGTGTGTGTCTTTTTGAATATTAATTCATTAATTTTCAAACTTTCTGGTGTTCACATATCTTTTTTAATACGTGCTTTTAACCAAAAGTCATTAGGATAATAATTTCTGTATAGGATTGTCTATTAATTTGAATAACAACGTGTAGTTTTTGATATCCCGCTTAGAAAATGGCATTTACTTTTATTTTATAGTATACGATTTTTTTTGCATACACAAGGGTCAAACCCTCAAAATTAAAAAAAAAACATCTGAATCAAGAGAAATAAAAGTATATTACCTTGTATTATGGCCTCATTAATAAAGTTTATAGTGATTGGACATCAAAAGTTACACGTTGTATATGTCGTAGTCATACTGTAGAATTAGCCAAATCGTAAAACTGCAGATAAACGAATATTTTACATGCAAGATCTGAAAAGGCTAGCTTATAGAAATAATAACACCAAAATAGCACCTGATAGGCTACCAAGGTGGAGGTGGCTAGTGCTGCTGTTCTCTGTGGCCCTAGCTATTATCGCAAATGGACCCTCCTGCTACCTACTATCAGGTGGTGTAAAGCCATTTTCTGTGCTTTTTATATAAAAAAATTACGCACGTTAGAAAAACAAAACAGTGAAATTTCTTCAATTTTTAACCTCAACATTTTAATTATTAAGTGCAAAATCGATCGAGAAATTTGTTGTACTATATGGCAGACCTAATCCTTCATGACCAATTCAACAATTGACTACGACATACTTAATAGACACTTTAATGCAGTCAGATGTACTGCGCGAACTGCAGCCAGTAGGTGGCGTTGAGGACCGCGAACAGCAGGGGGAAGAACACTCTGGAGAACCGGTCGATGTTGATGGCGCGGGTTCGGGCTTTGGCTGCCTCGGCTGCGTCCTGTACAAGATGGAAAAACATAACATATTACCTCGCTTTACGAGCAATAATATGGAGTCATATCTGACACTGTGTCTCTTATTGCAAAGAACTTAATGTTTTTTTCGCAACTCTAGGTAGGTATCTATCACCGAAAGGGTGAATAGACAAACGTATTACTGCCAAAGTAATATTGATTCCTAGTAATATAAACAAATGGAGCACAGTATGTTTGTAGGCTTTGGTAATAAACCAATTTTAGCCGTGATTGTAGATTGGATAGGTAGGTTACATACGCACAGCAATACATATTGACCTTAATCATCAAAACTTTAAAATTCATACAAACAGATTCATAACGCGATCATCTCGTGGGGAAGCTACAGGCGTAATCATATTCGTCTCAACTCAAACAATAATAAAATAAAATACATGAAAAAAAAATGAAAATAATCTGACTATTAATTAGGAGAAATGCAAGCATTCATCCGAGCACAGCAATTGAATATATTTTGTAAATTCAATAAATATTTTTTCAAATTACAACAAAAAGATCTTAAACAAGTTTGTAGACGAGTGAAAAGAGCAAATAACCAAAATCTTACCTTAGGTTTTCCTGCACCATCTCCAAGTACGATATTGACGAGGCAGTATTCCATTAGCGCCATGAACACGAACCTAAAGCACATAAACAAACATGAAAAATACATTGGTGAGCCAACACTGCAATTGCCAATTCCATCAAAAAATTGTTCATTGAATCAATATTTTTCGTTAGGACGTTTTCGAAATCATTTCCATTAATTACACATATTGTCTTAAGACACTAATCGACGAAGGTTGCAGGAAGTTGTTGAATGGGCCCAGCATTGGACATTCGTTATGACTATGGAATAGATAAATGGTTGTCCTCATTCGGTGAGATTTGTCCCCCAAAAGTCCCCTTCGTCATGATGATGCGATACAGTGGGATGCAATCATGGATTTAAAAATAAAATTGCTTCATGGATGCAAAGTTATCGTCTCCAATCCTCAACTCACACAGTACAGACAGACATGAACGCGTCGACAGCCTTCAGGTAGGAGACGGGCGGCAGCTGCGCCTGCGACTTGGCGTGTTGCGTCGACAGCGTCAGCAGCGATGTCACGCCCAGCGTCACGCGCGCCGGCGCCGCGTCCGGCTTGATCCAGAAGGATACCCACTGGGAATTAAAAAAACTATCTTAGGTTAGGTTATACATTAATGTGCGGCGAGAGTGTGCTGCAGAATCCAATATCCAATTGTTTCATAGGAGTGGGCCCAAAACGGAACCCTGAGGAACACCTCTTCCCGCTCCCTAAAAGTAAACCTGACAGGAAAAATATTCTAGAACATGTTATTATACAGTTAAGTTGTGAAGGGCGGAACTACACTTGGAGGTTGCTGGCTTTATCCCCGCCCTTACACTGTGCCCGGTACAGGGCAACAGACTTGCCCCCTGTTACATGGGGACCTAACATATCAGCCCAGATGTGAGCTAACACCTCTGCCTACCCTTTCGAGGATAGAAATGAAATGAAATGAATGAAATTAAATCATTTATTCTGCAATTAGATTTACATGAAATACTTTTGCACGTCAATATTTTTTTTCGTACTAGCACTTCGACGTGAATGGCCTGTTGAGAAGAAGTGCCGCAAGAAACTCAACAGTTAGCCTTTTTTAAACAGCCATAATAACAAAAGGAATTTAGAACATTTAAAATATTGTAAAATAAGTATGTGCAGAGGAGCAAATTATAGTAGCCACGAATTTTTATCTTTAAAATAATCTTCTATCTTATAATACCCCTTTTTCATTAAACGGCTTTTAACAGTTGATTTAAATTTATGCAGGGGCAAGTCAATAAAACTTTGTGGCAGCCTATTATACATTCTTATGCTGATTCCTATAAAACATTTAACAGTCTTGTGAAGTGTCTTGATAGAGGTCTTGATAGAGTCTTGATAGAGGCGTGTTGATGTGGCTATAAGGCATATGGCTATAAGGCTATAAGGCACAAATAAAAAATTAAAGGATAAATAGGTAGGAAAATTTTCAAAACCTTACCGACATGATAACGATGAGACATGTCGGTATGTAAGTGTTGAACAGGTGGTAGCCGAGGCGCCGCTTCAGCTTGAAGATCACCTCCAGACAGGTGAAGTTTCCTGAAATTTTATATTATATTTATCATATCTTCGGTTGATATAAGAGAATGGACCCACTCTAAATAAAATTGGAAATAGCGCAGAAAAATGATGATGATAACTTTCAAGCATATTACTAGACATGGGCAATTATTTGTCACGTAAAAAACGTGTAGAATCATTTTGGTCATAAACCAATTTTAGCCGTGATTGTAGATTGAATAGGTAGGTGTTCGAAGCTTCGTGAACCTCTATTCTTTAGTTTTTTTTAAGATTCTTCCTATAAAAGGGAAGGCAAGGGGAACTACAGCCCATACAGTAAAGTCTTCGGTATTTTTATTTCTTCAGGTTTTTCATTGAAATGCAAGTGTAATAAATTTCAATGCCTCTTAGGAGAGTTTGGCATCAAACGATCGATGGCAACACTACCAGGATAAAAATCCCATCGTTTTTCACACCACTTGATTATTTCAATGATCTTCAACATTTCTCGTCAACACAGACACTTATTACACAACTACAAACACTGATTTTACGCAACAAGATCCACTCTGAAACAATATTACAATTACTGAAATAAAAATCACATCCGCCATAGTTGAATGGCGCCAAATACTCCCATATATTCTTTAGTTTTTGAAAAGTACGTTATGCCGAAGGTTCCGGTTGGTATTGCAATCGTTTCTCACCAAACCGCAATAAGTCAGCATAGTGGTGTTGCTTATAATTTATTATAGTGGTGGTACTCATGGTATTACTACATGTAGACGAATGAAAAGAGCGTAAAAACATTTTCATTTCTGGTAAGGTAAGGTCTGAAGAAACTTAAAAGCCATGAAAAATGCACTTCCCTCATTTAAAATCTTTTGATTTGGAACAGCAAGCGAGAATATGAAAATATGTTACCAAAGTTTTCTTTACGCACGTTTATATTGGGTCCGTACCTATGAAATTGGTGTTTTTATTCTGTCTTAGCAATTTGTCCGTAACTATTAACTTTCAGAACATTCTTAAAAAATAATTGCCTCTTCTAAAAATAGACCATATATTTGAGCTCGTATTATTTAATTTGATAATTTTTTGTAAGTTTAATTGTGTTAAAATTAGACACAAAGAATTTAACTGCCTCCCGAATACATCATTTGATTTGCATTATCATAAAAACGATGAATAATTTTTATCAAGCGTGTTCACACACATATTGCTAAAGCTTGTCTAATGATACATGACAAATATTATTATCTCTGGATTTGTCGTTGTGAAGAAAACTGATAAAATGTTAGTATGTTAAATGCAGACATCCCCAAAATCTCCATACAAAACGCCAATTTCATAGGTAAGGACCTAATATAAAAGGTTAACAAATGCAAAATTAACGTAGAGAAGGAAAATTAATGAAGGTTCCAAAATAATTGGTAACAACATCTCGAAATTGACAAAATAATCATTCCAAATTATTGGAACGCAAACATTCAGCGATCCATAATTGCTGATAATAGGTACCTATAGATTGAAATATTTAGCTCTCAGACGGGATACATTCATGACATTGAGTGACTTACCACGTTATGTGGTCGATGATCCATGGTGATACAAAAAAATAAAATGTATTATTTCATTACACTTTAGACAAAATTCGAAACGAATACGTCCGAGGTTTCAAAGTCACTCCAATCCAGGAAAAGCTCACCGACACACGCCTAAGATGGTACGGCCACGTCATGCGAAGAGACAGCGAGCATGAGGTTCAGAAGGCAATGGCAATCCCAGAAGGCAAGAAAGGAAGAGGTCGGCCGCCCTTGACTTGGTGGACTAGTATGGCCAATCTAGTTAGGAAGTCCCAACAGCCTGACCCGACAACCCAGGACATAATTTCCTGGCGCAGAAGGATAAGGAGAGCCGACCCCACCTCATGTGGGAAGAGGCAAAGAAGAAGATTTCATTATATTTTTGAGGCAGCGAATTCCAAATTCAAACAATCGGCATAAACTCGCTCAAGAGTATTTTGTGTACTCATCTTTAGCGCGTGATTATTTTAACACCGAAATACGTCATTTACCCTAATGTTCATTATCTAATTTCAAAATCGTCTTTATGTGTATTGAAATAAGTGTTCAATTTATTTTCTATGTAACTATAAAAGTTAATGAAACACTGAGTGCGGCACCTAGTTGTTGATTCATTAAAAATAACCCTATTACTTTTGCCTTACTCTGTGCGTGGAGCCTGCGAGAGAGGTTCCTTCTTAGAAAACCGTAGAAGAAAGATCTTCGTCCCTTTCATCGTTCTAAAAAATGGTAATACCACTCTTTCTCGCTCTCTGTCGCGATAGTTGACTGGTACGGAACGATATTAGTCGTTAAGTCTGCCAAATGTACATTTTTATTTGAAGTTTAAATACATACCTGTGGAGTAGACCTGCGTGCAGTCAGCAGTCCTGTTCTGCACCAGCTCGAGCTGTGGGAGCTCGATGTTCTCGTCCACCACGAGCGGCACGTCCGGGTCCCACTGGAAGATCAGGTCGTCTGTCGTGTGGGACACTGGAATGAAAAGGACCAAGGAATCTTATAGCGATTGCAAGATAGCATTTTTCTGCACGTTAAATCATTTCATAGTCTAGGGCTATGTGATGTGATAAGGAGCATTTTAACTATCCCACGGGAACCCTTTAATTTTCTGGTATAAAAGTATCTAAGATGTTGACCAGGGATATAATGTATCACCATGCAAAATTTCATTGAAATCCAGGTCCAGGTCCAGCCATTTCGGAGATTAGCCCGTACAAACAGACAGAGAAACAAAAAAATAAAATAAAAAGATTTAATATTAAAAAAAGACTTGATTTAAGCATTTTTTTTCTATGTACGGACATTCGACCTCTACAGTTTAATTATATGTATAGATTTAGATAATACTAGTGGCTAGCTTCCCAAGGTTTCACCCGTTTCCGTGGGAATATCAGCATAAAAAGTAGCCTATGTCCTTTCTCAGGACATCGAATTAATAAAAATTGTAAGAAAACAAAATCAGTATGTTAAATACGAACAATAGAAAATTAGAAACCAATAGAAAATATAGTAGGAAGTGGTTGGATTAATCCAATATTGTTATCACCAAGCATAATTGGAATGGCACCAAGAGTATTTAATAAACTCCCAGAACCACTAAAGCACTATAATCCAAACAAATTTAAGGCTGTGTTGTTTAAATTATTAATTGACAAATGTTATTATGCTTTAAGTGAATTTTTTGATGATATTGACTTGAAATTTTAATTATTGATGAATCTTGTTACGAATTTTCATTAGATTGCTATTTGTAATATAATTATTGAATTTGTTGAGTTATTGTGATTATCATTAGGACAAAAATTGTAATTAAGAATGACATGGAATTTTAAGTGTAACTCTAATATTTTTCAATTATTTTTTTCACTCTTTTGTAGTGATTGAGTCATTTTGTGATAGAATGACCACTTGTAAATTTGCATGCCGCATGTTACAGGCAGTATATGGTGAAACTAAATGTATATTGTGTAAAACCCTCCGTACAACCCATCATACGCAAATAAATGATTTGATTTGATTGATTTGATTTGATCTAAAAATATTAACACGCCATTTAACCGCACAAAAAAAATAATTTAATTGTAAATTTCTATCTTAAACACTTCAAAGAACAACACAAACTCAGTCAATACTCAGTCAGGTTTACTGCAAGTTAACTGCCTATATTCCGAATTCTTCTCAGAGCTCGATAACTCTGCTTCGTGCCGAGCACAGCTCTTGAAAGTTGCAGACATAGAATATAGGGCAAGTGGATGCCGCAGTCAGCTCGTTCTATCGTGATCCCTCGAGTGCCTAATGATGACACGATGAACTTATAAATATACCTCTGAACGGAGTTTTTCTTTGCACCATGATAATCAAAGGGTAAGTAAAACTATCGCGCTAATTTTAATTGGTAGGTAATTTAATTTGCGTGAAGAAGAAAATAAATAAATATCTTCAGAAATTCATACCTATCACAACAGTGTCCGTAACACAAGCAACTAATGTTGCTTGTGTTACGGACACTAGATGACGGATAACGGATATATTAACAGATAAATACATGTAAATATTCAGAATATAAATAATACATATATAAACATCCTTGACAAGAAAATTGGAGACTGCAAAACATTAGCCTCCACCGGAGATCGAACCCAGAGCTTCTCGAGATGGCGACGCCTTGAGACCAGCGAGCGTTCAGGGCCCTGAGTCTGCTAATTTGCAAATAGCACAATAGGATGGCAATAGGACCTCAATGGTCAAAATTTTGACATTTCGTAATCTGGTAATCAGTTTTCTTCAGCTTTAACTAAAGTAATATAATGGAAATTGTACAATGTTTAACATTTCGTGGTCTCAAAATCAATTTTCTTTACATTTCGACTACGAAATGTCAAAATTTTAACCATTGAAATACTACATAGTTGTAAATTTGCAGAATCAGGGCCCAGATCATTCATCCACGGAGCCACCGCGTCGAGTCTGTAGTACTATAGTAAAAATACACGGAGTGCAAAGGATGTTATTTAAACGGTAAGCAAAATATTTGAAATTGTTAAGCAAAAAAATAAAATTGGGTAGGTACCTAAAAAAACTAATTGGTCAGTAACTTTTGGGCAGCAAATACTTCTAAATTGGTCAGCAAAATAACTACTTGGTAAGCCACTTATGGGCAGCAAATATTTTATTCTGAACACGATTAAGATTAATTTTAGTTCTATAGCGTTTAATTTTGTAGCTGTTATTATTCCTAATCTATAATATTATATAACTCAAAGGTGACTGACATAGTGATCTATCAACGCACAGCCCAAACCACTGGACGGATAGGGCTCAAATTTGGCATGCAGGTAGATGTTATGACGTAGGCATCTCCTAAGAAAGGATTTTGATAAATTCTACCCCCAAGGGGATAAAATAGGGAATGAAAATTTGTATGAATCTTTGTCAATTTTAAACCGATCGGGCTGAGACTTTGCATGCATAAAGCTACCATGACGTAGATCCCCTAAGAAAGGATAACCAGTTACCGCGGACGAAGTCGCAAGCAGCAGCTAGTTAAATACATAAAATAATGATAGAAAAGTGCAATTTTGGTTAAACTAAGATACGACTATAGGTAAGTCACGACTCACAGTAATGCAAAAAAATTTTCGTAGTCGAAATAAAAACGTGGATTTAAAATCTACCAAAGACTCTGTTGATTGACATAACAGAAATGGATGAACAAGCCTTGTTATTCCTATAATCTTTGATTATATACCTGTCCCGGTATAAAACGGGGATAAAAATCTCAATCATAATGGCAGCAGCGAAGAGACACTTGTCCTATATTCGTCAACGGGCGGTTGCCGAATGTTGAGGCTTGACCATCGAAGGGTCTAAAGGACCTGTTATTGATTTTTTATATTGAACTCCAGAAAATATTTACATGGCTGTAAATCTTGATATTTATTTTTAAAAAAGCAGATATTTCCGATCATTTCTTAAAGGTAGAGGTGGACTGAGAAGGATGTACAAATACCAGGAACGTAGCACGTAGATCGGTAATATCTTCCTGCTGCCGGAAGCAAGCCATCGCTCGTCGTGCCTATGTTGTATCGTCCTCAGCTTATATACATCCCACTGCTGGGCACAGGCCTTACTCATTAAGAAATACATGAGGAGTATAGATACCACCACGCTAGCCTAATGTGGGTTGCAGGGTAGAAACGGTTAAGTAGCAACCAAGTCCAACGGCTTCAAGTTTTGGTCACCCGTCCACGGCCTGACCATGGCTAAGGTAGCTTTCTTTTTCGATCGAAAGCCAAAGCTTACTAACCACTACGCCACCGAGCTCCTCATATGTGTATATTTCCTGTTTGGTCCTACGTTTTAGTGCTATGGAATAACTGAATGGCCGTACAGTGTCAATGGTTTGAAGATTAAAGGGTGTCGCTTTCTCTGTGGTGTTGAGTCCCGGTTGGGACAATTAAAAAAAATATATATATTCAGACATTCACACCTATAGACTAGCCCCATTTTAAGTTTTAAATTAATAAATAATTAAGTTATATACGGGACTGACAAAATCAGCTGTTAGCCGGAGTTTTTGCCACAAGCAAAAAAATCACAATACTGTATTCATCACACAAACATTTGCCACCACCGAGGATCAAACCCAGAACCACCTCTCGAGATGGCAACGCCTTGAGACCGGCGTACAGTCGACTCAGCCACGGAGGTCGTCAAATATATGTTTTAAATACGAGAATGGATATTTCCCAGAATAAAAGGCTAAATGAGGTTGACGTCTTATCAGTCTTATCATGTCGTGTTCATTCTCTTCAGCCGCCTTATTCTAAACTGTCGGTTCACGAATTCGGTTCGGAAAGTTACGTCCCGTCTCGCTCTAAATCGCCGCAATAAAAAGTGACAGCAATGGAGATTCCGTGATTTGTTTAGTTTCCGACAGTTTAGAATAAGGGGCAGGCCGTACTAGGCTCTCCCCGATCCTGACATCAATAGACACCTAAATCGTCTTAAGAAATTTAGATTACTCAGTAATTATTCCAATAGAAGATCGCCCACTTGTTCCTCAAAAGGAAATGTGTCTGGCATTGTGCGTCGAAGGGTTCGCGAGGTCCTTCAGGCGGTCCTATCAACATCATCTCCACAGATAAAAAAGCCTCGTGCAAAGGAGGCATAAAAATATCCAGAGGACCTCGTTACTTATTCATTGTCGGTTGAGTGGTCCTCAACGCGGCTCCAGTTTTGTCGACACGGCGTCACTTAGCTTAGGGTTGCCACTGCGCAAGAACCGGCCGACCGAAACCAAATGATGAATGATTATTTCCTTATTTCTGTATATTTATTTTAACACCGTGTTTTTTTGACAGACTCCGTCGTCGAGCGATGTGTACGCTCGCTGGTCTCAAGGCGTCGCCATCTCGAGAGGTTCTGGATTCCCAGGTGTTTGTGTCATGAATACAAGCATTTTTTCTCCAGTCCTGGATGTTTCTATAAGTATTGTATACATTCTGGATATTTATATGTTTATCTATTAAATATGTTTAATATATGTTAAATTTTTTTGGATATTTTACTACTTATTTTTAATAAGTTCGGTAATGTTTTCTCTTTTTCTAGCGATTGTCATTTGTGGTCTGCTCTATTAGTTTTATTTACTCACTGTATCTTATGGGTTGTCTGAAAGACATCTCTATTAGAGATAAGCCCGCCCATAGCATACATTGTATTGTTTTTATTTTTATGTAACCATGTTTCTTTGGCAATAAACAGTATAATAATATTAGGTCCTTACCTATGAAATTGGTGTTTTGTATGGAGATTTTGGGGATGTCTGCATTTTACATACTAACATTTTATCAGTTTTCTTCACAACGACAAATCCAGAGATAATAATATTTGGCATGTATCATTAGACAAGCTTTAGCAATATGTGTGTGAACACGCTTGATAAAAATTATTCATCGTTTTTATGTTAATGCAAATCAAATGATGTATTCGGGAGGCAGTTTTAAATAATTGTCTTTGTGTCTAATTTTAACACAATTATACTTACAAAAAATTATCAAATTAAATAACACGTGCTCAAATATATGGTCTATTTTTAGAAGAGCCAATTATTTTATAAGAATGTTCTGAAACTTAATAGTTACGGACAAATTCCTAAGACAGAATAAAAACACCAATTTCATAGGTAAGGACCCAATAATAAAATGTTTATCCGTCATCTAGTATTCGTAATATAAGCAGCTAGTTATCTAAAATATGTGAATGACTGAAGATAGTTTTTTTTCAGGTTGCTGTCTTAAAAACGAGATATTGAGATACTACTTAGTTACTTAGGGCTTTTATAACGACACTAACGGCATTATGGCGAACAACGCTAAACTTATAATATTACAATTAAACCTTGCCGAGTTCTGGTCTTTTCTCAGGAAAATACCTCGTTGTGGATTCTGTAGTCTGACGTTCATTCATTAGTGGGTAGAGATATTATATATAGAGAGTAAAATAGGTGCTTAAGTACTTATTGGACACACTACTTATTTTCTAACCTTATCGCTCGGTACTTAACTGCTAAGTTAAGATTATATGAAAAAACATAGAAAACTTAAAGAAATAAATAGTATCTAGTTACCGATAAGTATAAAAAAGGAGACAAATAACGAAACAGTTTTTGAAAGTTACTCTAACAACCCTAAGTTAAAAGCCTAATTACTAAACACTGCTGGTGAAAAATCTTACCACTACAACACGACAAAGATGTCACCTCAACATCACGACTTGTTATACATTTAGGCATTTTGCATACATCTAAAAGATTAATTCTTTCTCATAGTATTTAGGTTATTTTAATGTTATGTCGTAATCAATTGCTTACTAAATAATTGTGTGAGACAAAGTAGGTAATATAGAAACTTATTTGATAAGAAGAAGATCTACCTACTTAGGTAATTTTAATATGTTCATTGTCTATCTATATATATATATATATATATATATATATATATATATATATATATATATATATATATATGGTTACGCCAATTAATTAAAATATCTAAATTAAAAATATATAAATGTGTACATACTTCTTTTCGCCCACCATGCACGCATTGCCATATAAAATTGCCATACAAAAAAAGGCGTCGTGCCATCCGCAAATACAATTGAAGAGAGAATTTCATCATCACGCCATCTCTGAAGACAATGCTTGGAGAAGAGGCAGGCCCGCCGATACTTCGTTGATAAAGAAGCTTAGCGAGCTTGAACCAAGGCTCCAGCAGGTCAGTGCGTGCATTAACATTTCTCTTACAGTTGTATGTACCACGCAAAAATACAGTCCACTTTTTTACCATCGAAGATTCTACAACATATTGGCGCGACCAATATATATATATATATATTGGTCGCGCCAATATGTTGTAAAATATATTTATATATATATTTAAATATATAACTCAAAGGTGACTGACTACTGACATAGTGATCTATCAATGCACAGCCCAAACCACTGGACGGATCGGGCTGAAATTTGGCATGCGTAGATGTTATGACGTAGGCTTCCGCTAAGAATGGATATGATTAATTCTACGCCCAAGGCGATAAAATAGGGGAAGAAAGTTTGTATAATCATCTTAGATTTTCGACTGATTGAACTGAAATTAAATATTGGAGGATTTATCAAACTAACTATTCTACGCGGACGATGTCGCGAGTAATGCTAGTAGAAGTATAAAGTATGATAAAGAATAATGAAGAGTAAAGTCACAGATACTCACAGCTCTCCATCTGCAGCTTACACTCCTGCGTATCGTGAGGGTAGATGAGGAAGTTCATAGCGCACGACAGCTTCAGCGTCAGCTTGACCATGTACAGGATGGTCTTGTCCTTATACAGCCACACGTAGTGGTTCGGAATGGTCATCGTCTGGAAGGTGACGGACTTGGCGTTCTTGAAGAAGGAGTCTGGGCGCCACATGTGCTTCAGCCAGTCCACCTCGAGAAGCCTGTGGAGTGCAGCTGGTGTTAGAGAAACAGTCATATTATATGTTTTTTACAGTAAGTCCAATAGCGGAGTTTTTTCGCGTCTTAACTTCTTGAGGTCCAAGCAAATGCCGGCGCTCGCAAATAATTGATTTTTCTACTGTGTCTTGAGGTGTAGAGGTTAAAAAATTCAACTGATTAACTTATTCTAACAAACTTCTTCTTTTTAAAAAGTAACATTTTAAGATTGTCAATAGAATTAAACTAGCCGCCCGCCCGGGCTTGCACAAGTATATAGGTGTATTACAAAAATCTTTAAAAACAATTTAAGTATAACATAACCTATGTCACTCGGGGATAGTAGATTCCCAACAGTGAAAGAATTTTTCAAATCAGTTCAGTAGGTCCAGAGATACAACGTCACAAATACCACTTTATAATCCATTATACTATTATACATGCGAGAGTAACTCTGTCTGTCTTGCTTTCACGTCAAAACTACTGAACCGATTCAATTGAAATTTGGTACACAACACAGATAGTCTAGTCTAGAGCCTGAGCAAGGCCATAGGCTACTTTACTTTTTATCCCCATATTCCCATGGGAACGGGTACCGCGCGGGTGTAACCGTGGTTATCTATTTCTGTTCGATCGAGTATTATGTGACTTCATTGTGTGTGACATATTCCGTCAAAATGTAATTTCATTTCTAATTTAAAAATTTCAACAATTAATCAGATGACACTTTTTTTAACAATCAAAATTTTGATAAAATAATAGGTGGAAATGTAATGTTGAGCACTTTGAAAAAAACAATGCAGTGTTAATAAACACACAAAAACTTTTTGTAAACTTTTATCGGCGTTAAATCAATAGGCACGCGAACAAACGTCGCGGGCACAGCTAGTATTATAGTATACTTCAGGTATACTTAGATAATAATGTAAATTCTTTGTAAGGTTTTAAAATAAAGCTCCATAAAAGCTTAGGACGACGGGAACAAAAAGTAAAATCGCGATCGACAAATGTAAGTCGGCAGTTTCATAAAAAAGCATTGATAGACAGTATTTTAATTGAAATGGATTATGCTTACCGGTACTCTGACGTCATATTTTCCGGAAGTCTTAGACGAAAGTCCTTCCACGTCTGAGCGAAGAAAATATCGGCCGCGTACGTCTGGGAAAGTTAACATAAAATTCAGATCGGCTGATAGTCTGAAAGTCGATGGACCTAGAACGAGAGGAAGATCAAGAGAGCGGTGGATTGGGTGTGTCCAGAGTAATAATAGGTCTTTACCTATGAAATTGCCGTTTTTTTCTCTCTTAGTATTTTGTCTGTAACTATTAAGTTTCAGAATATTCTTATAAAATATTTACCTCCTCTAAAAATAGACCTCATTTTTGAGCTCGTTGTAAGTTTAATTGTGTTAAAATTAGAAACAAAGACAACTCTTTGTAAGTTCCTCCCGATTACATCATTTAATTTGCATTCACTTAAAGACGATAATTTTTTTTATGAAGAGTGATATCACACATATTGCTAAAGCTTATCTTATGATCCATGCCAAAAAAAATTCTCTCTGGCTTTGTCGTTGTGAAGAAATCTGAAAAAATGTTAATATGGAAAATGCAGCTTCATACAAAACGGTAATTTCATAGGTAAAGACCTATTATGACATTTTTTTAAATGTTGCTATGTAAAGGGAGGGTAGAAACTTGCTGACAATTGCCCGTTCTTCTCAGAACAAGGCCTCCTGGTAGTTTTGTGAACGGATGGCGTAATTTTTCTTTTTCACGAAATATTGTAAAATGTTTATGACATTCATAAGCATGCGCTAAGACGCATCTAAACTGAATAAATGCTTTTGATTTTGATTTTGATTTTTTTGATTTATTATAAGTAGTAAAGATGTGAACGTTGAGCTGATGAATGACAGTGGAGAGTGTAAGATGAAGACATGTTTGCCGATCTCTCCTAGAGTGCGGAAGAAAGCAGGAAGAAGAAGAAGGATGTTACCATAGAGTTCTCGTCAATGGAGTCGAGGCCCATGACGGTGACGTGGAAATTGACGATGGTGGGCTGGTCGTTGATCTTGGGCGGGCGCATCTTGTCGTAGAGCCGCGGGTCGTCCGGCAACAGGTCTTGAAACGTTAGGAGGGTTGACCTGGCAAAAAAAATATCGCGTAATACGGTATGGTTGAGAACTCGGTGGCGTAGTGGTTGGTATACGCTCTCGCCATGGTCAGGCTTTGGATGGGTGACCAAAACTGTTTTTTTTACATATGACAGGTAAGCTCTTGGCCTTCATCTCACCTGATGGTAAGTGACGATAACGCCGAAGGTGGAAGCGAGCTTCACCTGTAATCCTCAACAACTGAGGAAGAAGATAGCCAGTATCTTACGTCTGATTGCCGGAACACAACAATGCTTATAACATTGTTATTATGGCGACAGATTTTAAGTAAGACGGTGGTAGCTAGCCAGGCGGGCTCAGAAGCCCTACCACCAACCAAACCGAGCAGAAAAACTTCTGCCCCCATGCGGAATCGAACCCGGACCTCCCGATCAACACCCGGTGGTGTGAACCACTACACCAGAGAGGCGGTTGAAACTATAATCTCAGGAAGGCACCTTAAGCCGTTGGTTCGGTTGTTATTGCAACCGTTTTTACCCACCAAGCCGCATTGGACCAGCGTGGTGGTGTTACGGCCCAGCAGTGGGACGTTCAACAATTAATTATTCCCTCCATGCTCGTTACAGGTACACGGCCATTGAGCGTGTTATTGCTTATGTGTTCGTGACCGTACATGAAAGAGTATTTGCCGCTCCCGCCTACCGCATGTCGCTAAAACAAAACAATACACTTGGATAATTATGAATTTATTAACCCAGAGTTTTTGTTGACTTTTATATGTCACGTGCAAAAACATGTGAAAACATTTGACAGGCGACGGTCTTTATTCTAATAAATGAAAGGTTTCAATTCAATTGAGAGTAGCCAGCCCACCATTTTCTATTGCCATAGCTTTTGATTTTGATAAAAAAAATGAAGTGTTCATTGTGCATAACATGAAGAAATGGAACAAAAAAAACATAACAGTTGAAGAAGTTAAGTGAGATACCTAAGAAAGTAAGCAAAAAAAAATTCACGCCTGTAATCCCCGTAGGGGTAGGCAGAGTCCAAGGAGTACCGTTCCTTAAGACCACATTTAGCCATACAAAAACTGGGTACATAACATACATACGTAAAATCCCATTTTTTTCTTAATAGGTCAGTAGATTACCGATTTCCACTTGCTATGAAACATATAATTGTTTGATTTCATAATTAACTAGTCAACGAGCACAACGAAACACAATAGAAACATCTATTGTTTGCGAACACCGGTGATCGCGGTGCCTATTTACAAAGAAAACTAGTTTTCGACTGGCGTAGTTAATTGCACTTTCACAGAAAACAAAGGACATTATGGCGTTGTTCATGGGTTCGATTCTCAAAGAACAAAAAAATTCTTAGGTCAATTCTTTCATAAAATAAAAACTTGTAGGTACTACATTTTTTCTCTTCTCTATTCCCAATTGTATTCGGGGTCAAGCGAAAGCCATGATCCTCCCATGGCTTCTGCTTCCATTTGTAAGGAGGCGCTATATATATATTAGCGACTCATTGCTGTTATTGCGCTTTTTTGGTCATTTTCTCTTGGTTTTTGTTTTTAAATTTACTATGTGTATATTTAATTTTTTTGTTCTCGAAAGTCATTCTTGCAAGATTCAGCGTCTAGAGCGGTTGACTCACAGTCAATAATTTTGAATATAATTATAATGTATATCGTGTTAAATAAGTTAAAAGCATATCGTAAAACAGTAAAAAAACACAGGATTCTGAGTTTACCAGTAACAGTTTCATACATATAAAGTCTATATGTTTATTTAAGGCACTATTGTAAGTAGCCTACCATACCTACCTTTCATAATATCTTTTCGTTTTTAATGTGAAATTGTTTTTGAGTGTTCTGTGAAATTTCCTTATTTTATATAATTTTTCCAGTTGTTGTCCATATATAAATAAAAATATAGTGACGTCAAGTTGGAGTTTTTCTTCTCGCTACATAAACACTCACTTTTTTCCTAGATAACATGTCCTCATCCTCGGCCTATATATTGGGTCCTTACCTATGAAATTGGTGTTATTTTCTCTCTTAGTATTTTGTCTGTAACTATTAAGATTCAGAGTATTCCTAAAAAATAATTACCTCGTCTAAAAAAAGACTATATTTTTGAGCTCTTTTGATTTGTTTTGATAATTTGACACGGAGACAACTCTTTTTAAGTGCCTCCCGAATACATCATTTTTTACATTTTATTTGCATTCACTTAAAAACGATAAATAATTTTTATGAAGTGTGATATTACACATATTACTAAAGCTTGTCTAATGATAGATGCCAAATATTATTATCTTTGGATTTGTCGTTGTGAAGAAAACTGAAAAAATTTTAGTATGGAAAATGCAGAATTCCCCAAAATCTCCATACAAAACATCAATTTCATAGGTAAGGACCTAATATTTCTTACTGCTGTGCACAGGCTTTCCTCATAGAGAAACACATTTGAGGAGTATGGGCCATCACACCACCACGCTGGCCCAATGCGGGTGGTGCTCTTTTATGGTTCACACAAAAAATTAACAAAACCTCAAGTCTTTCAATGCTTGGATACTGAAGCTGTCTTCGTGATGGGGTATAAGAGGGTGAGGATAAGTGTCCCCATGTTCCTGTTCTTTGGATTAGATGTACTCACATCGCCTCCGTCACCAGCCTATACAGAGCGATCAATCCAAATGGGTCAGTGGGGAGAAACATTAAACTATGAGACAGCGAAATCTGTTCTTAGGAACTATGACATCGATTTTGGATAATATAATAATAGCATTCAATTTTTTTTTCAGCTTTTATATCTAACGGGAATCGAAACTGGTCAAAATTTCAGGATTTTTTTGAAAGAAGGAGAAAAATGTTTATTTGGCAATAATAAAAAAAATATATATAGGTATCATTACAAAATAAATAAATTAAATAACATAACACTACTTGAACATTTGACATAAATAGAACATTACAAAAATTTATTTATTACACTAATTTATATGCTTGATTCTAAAAATTAAAGTCTTTAAGTTTTATTGCTTAATGCTTTTGTTGTTGTTGAGAACCAGAAATTAACAAAAAAAACACATAATGAATGAAAAACTGATTAAATAAATAAAAAAATAGATATTTATGTTTTTTTTAACTAAGTTAAACATTTTTGCCATTTTCGTGATGTAGGTTGTCTTTTAGTGTAATATTTTTTATTGATTTTTTAAGTGCTTTGTGTTAGGGCGCTCTCCGGCTGTCAGCAGTATCTAAACACAGATGCACCTTGTTACGTAGCCAGTTAAAACTTATTTTTATATTATTCTTTCTCTTTTTTACGTCACCTTGTGACATGTAAATATTACTAGGAAAAATAAATAGTTGTTGTGTCAAAGCCTCTGTCTCAATTACTTTCCCAAATTCTAATAAATTCCACTCTATAGCTATCGATAACACACCTAAAAAAAATGCATCCTTACACAAGACAATTAACCTATGCGCTAAAAAAACGGCTGAAAGGATAATGGGCAAATTGGGCGTAGAACCAGCAGAAATAAATGTGTTGTAATTTACTCTACTGTTCTTTCCAATAACCTTATCGTAGGGTATCTTAGAAAAAATATCTCAAAGATTGGATAATAAACAAACTTATATGTTAAAAACTACAATGATTTGATTCTTTTTAATAAACATCAACGGTAATCATCAAAATAAATGTTCTGCGGGTGACGTGAAATTAAATGAAACTCTTTATTTAATCATTTTGGTAACAAGTAATTACACTTATTACTTATTAGTTACATTTTTTTCTTCCTGTTCACTACCAGGAGGCCTTGTCAAGAGAAGTCCAAGAAACTCTACAACGAGTCCATCCTCCCTTTATATAAAATTGCCTGTTAGCAAGTATGTACAGTAATGCTCTTTTATCTACACTCATGTTATATAATGTTCGAATTTTTAACTCAGACTCGAACTCATAATGACATACTTTTTAACACAGATGATAAAAACGAAAATTTTAAAATGGACCATTATGCAACAGGTTGGACTCATTATGCAACACTTATTTTTCTTAAAAACGCACAAAACTATGGCAAAAGTTTTCCAGACAGCCAACAATAAATAAATTATTTTTTTTGTTTTATTTCTTTGAATAATAAGTGTAGATAAGGTAGTGTATGTAACTGCACATAACTGGGTATTAAAAAGATGCACCGCGAGCAGGTGAGGTTGGCATTTGGGTCAGCCAGGTATCGCTTCCCCTTGCACCGCCAACCCCAAAAAAATTATGCTATACGAAAATTAATCAATACCTAAGATGTTGAGCCCAAATAGTTTCACTTTTGGGACTATTTTCTCGTATACCCGGTCCATTTGAAGCTTCAAAAGTATTTATTTATGTTGGTTTTACGCCCAGATCCCATACAAAAATATACGTTTACTTCATAAAAATTTTGTGTTTTTTTTATTTTATTCACGGTTTTTGATTAAAGATTCAATAACAACGATTTTTTTTCGGTCAATATGAAAGTTGAAAAAGAAAGAATGCCATTATTAATTTATCCAAAATCGATGTCGTGGTTACTATAAAAAGGTTTCATTATCATAGATTCGTATTTCTCCCCACTTTAACATGAAGGTGGTTTAGTCTATTGTAGCTACGGCCTACGATATGGAAGAGTGGTGCCGCCTATCACAAGCAAATAAGCTTAAATGGAAGCACCAACATGCCTCTATTAGACTAAGATACTGAAATAAACATTTTTGTATTTGTATTTGCTGACCCACTTGGATTGATCACCCTGTATACGATACGCACAAGCCGTTGATTAGGTAGGTATGGAAAATAACACTTTTACTTGGGATCATTGCAAAATGGTGGGTAGAAACTAAAAGCCGTCGGTGTTGCAAGCCGCTGGGGCTTAACTGGAATTACGGAGGAACTCCTTCACAAAGATTTGATCACCCATCCAAAATCCAACCCTGGCGAATGTTGCTTTGTTTTGAAAATAAATACTTACTGTGCGTAACACAAATCCGTTGCACCCAGCCAAAGTCGTATGAGCACCGTCGTCAGCCATAACAGTCTCTGCGCCGCCATTTTAATTTATTTTATTTTATATTTCTATCTACCTAATTAGTTTTCATATTTTATACACCGCCTATCTTTTAGTTAATTAAAATTATTTATTACCTAATTCATTATTGTTTTTGAATTAAACTTCTGTATTTTTAGCAAAAGTTATCATTACTTTATTTTTAGTCTTAATTTATTTTCTAATAACTTTAATTTCAAAAAAACATTATGCTTAAACATGTACTGGTACTACATCACAATAATTATTATTGAAAATTATTAATTAATGGCATCGAGAAGCGCGGGAATATCTGATAAATGTCGGTCAAACGCGGGAAATGTAATGACGGACCGCGAAAATGAAACTTTTGACCAGTACGTCCCATTTTACGGAGCATGCGCTAGAAACAGTAACAAGATGGACCATGGGCTCTTGAGCTTTTGGTATAAGAGGGTACGTTGAGAGGCAGTATGAAAAGCAATATCGATATTGTTTCCTTAACGTTTGGAGCGTAAAAAATGCGTAGGTATACATACTTTATTCACCCAGCGGGTATAAAGATTTATATCACTAGCTGATGTCCGCGACTTCGTCCGCGGGTACTGGTATTTTACCATGATATTTTTTTTCTATATACAGACATTCAACTCTACAGTTTTATTATTATAGATTTTCTATTTCTTACGAACTGGTAAGGGGCGTATGTTCTTACTAAATTTATTTATACTCTTTCATTATGATTAGTAAAACAAACTAATCATAATGAAAGAGTTTAATTAATAATAACCTAATGACAAAATTGATAATGTAGGCCAAAAATAAACTGAACGTTTAAACCGCCTCTCTGGTCGAGTGGTAGTCACCACTGGGTGTTCATCGGGAGGTCCGGGGTCGATCCCCACGGGAGCAGGCGTTTCTCTGCTCAGATTGGATGGTAGGGCTTTCAAGCCCGCCTGGTTAGCTACCACCGTCTTACCTAAATCTGTTGCCGCAATAAAAATGTTATAAAGCATTGTTCCAGCAATTAGAGGTGAGATAGCAAATTCCTCAGTTGTTGTGAAAAACAGGTAAAGCTCGCTTCCACCTTCGGCTTTATCGTCACCATATGTGAGATGAAAATCAAGAGCTTTCCTGTCAAATGTAAAAAAAAACAGAGTATTCTTTTCAAGCCGGAACTTATAAAAAATATTCGGCTCAGTGTCTAATCGTTCAGATTAAGGTTGCATTTATGTGTGTATGTCAGAAAACTGATTAAGTCTGGGATTGTGAACCCTTGAACCCTTAATCGCTCTGATCTGTAATATTGTGACGGAATGAAATTGGGTTCTAAGGCCTGATTTCGATCTGAATAAGAACAGTTCTTAGATTTTTTTGGGTAATGTAGCAGACACAGCACGCAAAAAGTACTGCATTGGTTGAATTTATTTCCACCGATGTATTGCTAGAAGGCTAATTACAGACGCCATTTTAACACTTGAATTTCCACACAATTATGTAAATATGCATGGAAAAGATATCGATGAAACATATAAGTAACCACCTACTTAATCGATCATCGGGGTAAGAAGTAAGGAAGCCAATGCGGAGACATATTTGAACTTAGGCCTCTCGAACACGGAGCTGATGCAGTACCTAACATAGAGCTGCTATACATATAATAAAAATTTAGAGTTTCGAATCAAATGTCTGCACATAGAAAAAAAAAAACTTAAAACTCCGAAATGGCTGGACCGATTTCATGAAATTTTGCACCTTATCTTAGATTATTTTTATTCCGGAAAATTAAAGATTCCCGTGGGTTAGTTAAAAAACCATAGTAAGTAACCGCAAATGAAGTCGCGGGCAACAGATAATAATGAATAAAATTAACAAAACAAGTTGAGTCACATATTGGTCACATAGTACACAGTCGCCTATACATTGGCATGTGATACCTACTTGTAAAAATTTCCTGTGACTGCATCTGCTACAAGGATCTTTGCTGCTACTTGTGATAATAGACATAAAACGCAGTACATATTGGCCCAGTAATTTAACTGTCTATTTTAGTGTCTCGAAGCATGAAGCCGAAACATACCAATCTAAATTTTGACGACCTCCGTGGTCGAGTGGTCTGTATGCCGGTGTCAAGGCGTCGCCATCTCGAGAAGTACTGTTTTCGATCCCCGGTGGGGGAAATGTTTGGGTGATGAATTCAAGCATTTGTTCTCCAGTCTTGGATGTTTATATATATTCAGGATATTTATATGTATTTTGTCTATTAAATATTTATCCGTCTCTATTGTCTGTAACACAAGCAACATTAGTTGCTTGAAATAAGGCTAGTATATAGATGTGAATGTTTGAAGATATTTATTTTAAATAGTGGTAAATTGTACATGACTATAAGCACGCATATATCCCTAAAGGGGTAGGCAGGCAGAGATGTTAGCTACTTGTCGCCTGATGTGTTTAAGTTAAAAATGAAATGATTATTTATTTGTGAATTAGGTAATACATTTAATAATAATAATAATAATAATAATAAATATCCTCAGACATTCACACCTATCAACTAGCCCATTTTAAGCAACTATTATAGCAATTTTTTTTTATTTTTTATTATGCTATTTTTAGCAATTATTATTAAGTCTCTATCTAACTGGGCTCTTAACATTGACTTTGCTGACATTGTATTGGAAACAGCCCAAGAAGTGAATACTATAATAATAATAATACAGAAATCGTTATACCTAACATAAATATGCCAATAAACATTATAGTTAACAATATTTTCTGGAATATGTGTACTATGTACTTACTGTACTATAATTTGGGGAGATACTAAAACACTAGGTAACAAACATTGTAAGTAAAAATAAAATTGGTAATCCCCCCTTTTTTTGAAAATAATATACGATTTTTACATTCCTTATTAATCCAAACTAATAAACGCATCAATACAACAGTGGTGTTAGCAGCTCTATATAATAATTTATTGATGTCGCGCGTGCTCGAGTGGCAATAAGCTGTGTACCCGTAGGGCTGCGGCTCTGACGTCACAGCCGCACACAGCAACCACCTATTAATAATTATGCTTGTCAGTACCCCAAGTTTAAGTTATCATCGTAAAAAGCTCACCATTTTTAGTTGTGTTACGAACCTCAATTTTTAAGGGATACGCGAAAAGCGCCTCTAGCGGAAAATATCAGAAATCACGATTCCCATACAAATTGAATATAACGCAACTAAGTTAAGTTTTTTACAATGATACAAGGGTGCTGTACGGGGTGCTAAGCATGACTTGATAGTAGGTAGCTACTTTGAGTAAATGGTCTGTTTGCGAATTCGACCAAATTTCGATTAGACACAGGTTTAGTGTAGTGGATGGAGACCTTTACTCCACTCCATACCGACACTCCACGAGGGAACGCCAGTAGGTGTAAGTGATGTATGGAGATGGAACACAGAGTAAGGCATGGAGTGTAGATGGGCCTTAACCTTTGCGCGATCGATCCAACACCAAATCACAGTCGTAAACGTTATGGCCCGAACACACTCCACGAGGAGACAGTTGGAAATGCTCTTTTTTATCTGGTGGTGAGCGATGTGCTGTGGTACGTGTATTGACCGATTCAATTGAATTGTTATGACGTGATTTGAACATTTCAAGATCGCGACAAGTCCCCAACGATAAAATCCCTATAACGAATTCCATACTAATATTATAAATATGCGAAAGTAACTCTATCTGTCTGTTAACCAATTTAACCTATGTCATCTGTTCATTACAGGTTCCGTGATTCTACGAATTCGACATCTTTGTCGAAAATAAACAAATGTATTAAGAGTTTTTGGCGGCATTTGACGATGGCGGACGTGATTTATATTTCAATGATTGTAATATTGTTCGGAGTGGATGTTGTTACGTAAAATCAGTGTAGTTTTGTGTAATAAGTGTCTGTGATGATGTGCAATATGGAGGATTATCGAAATAAACGTCAAGTGGTGTGAAAAGTGATGAGTTTTTTATCGTGGTAATCCACCTCATCCAAGTAGCACCACAGTGTCTGCCATCGATCGTTTGACGCCAAACTCTCCCAAGATGCATTGTTATGCACTACACTAGCATTTCAATGCAAACTACTGAAGAAATATATACCGAAGACTTGGCTGTATGGGCTCCGTTCCCTGTGCCTTCCCTACATGGGAGAATTTTACAGAGGGGTTTTTGGCGGCATTCAACTATGGCGGACGTGATTTTTATTTCGATGATTTAAATATTGTACGGAGTGGATATTGTTACGTAAAATCAGTGTAGTTTTGTGTAATAAGTGTCTGTGATGATGTGCAATGTGGAGGATAGTCGAAATAAACGTCAAGTGGTGTGAAAAGTGATGAGTTTTTTATCGTGGTAATCCACCTCATCCAAGTAGCACCACAGTGTCTGCCATCGATCGTTTGACGCCAAACTCTCCCAAGATGCATTGAAATGCATTACACTAGCATTTCAATGCAAACTACTGAAGAAACGTATTCTACTATTAACGTGTGGCTCATAAGGTCCTGAAACCAGAGCCGTAAAATTGAATATTAAATAAAAAAAAAGAGAATTTTACAACAACAACAAATGTATTAAAAATGTAAATGTTATTGTCAAGCACCTGTCAGCTGTCAAAAACGTGGGTGGTTGGTTTTTGGTGGTCCCCTCTTGTCCGCAATTGTATTTAATTACAAACAACATTTATCAACTTCCGTGAATTCACTCCGGTTTATCATTACAATTCCGGAAATTTCCATGATAATAATCTATGCAATCCCTATGACAAAACCATTTCAATGCTGACCAGTCAGTGGCTAGTTGTTTCGCGATTTGAACGAATAAAACTTTAATAACATGACCGAATGTCAGCGAGAAAAAATCGACATGATAACTGTACATAAAGTATTAATTCTCGTGTTCGGTGGTTTGTTATTATATGATTATTACCACAACACTACGCCAGTTATTGTTCGTGTTTCAAAACCCCACTTTTCACTTCTCGGGCCGTACAACTCTTCAGAATATGCCGTGGAAGATAACTATAATCAGTTGATCAATTTGAAGAACTTCACTTTTAAAATCAACCCTCAGCCATGCCAGGAATACCCTGCAGGTTTGTTGCTACTAGTTATAGTATCTTCAAAGCCTTCAAACTTCGAAAACAGAATGCTTATCCGCAACTCATGGGGTCGCTCTGTCGATTCAACTAAAGTATTATTTATGCTTGGAGACCCAAATAATAAATCTGTAGCACGTAAAGTGCTTAATGAAAGTGCAACCTACGGAGACATCATACAAGGCAATTTCAATGATGCATATCGGAATATGACATATAAGCATGTCATGGGCTTAAAATGGGTGGTACACCATTGTCCAGTAGCTAAATATGTGTTGAAGACTGACGATGATGTTGTGGTGAATTCTCATGCATTGAGAACGTTTTTAGCAAAAGAATTGTCACCGTGGGGAGCTAAGGGACTTATTACTTGTCAAGTGTTAGAGCATGCACAAGTGCAGCGGTCACACCGGTCCAAGTGGAGAGTATCACCAAAAGAATATGCTGGACATTACTATCCTACATATTGTGCAGGTAATATATCATAATTCTAATTGTTCAATCTTATTGTATTTAAGATTTAGCCTATTATTTAAGTATAACAATTAAACAAGAATAACAACAATACATTTCTCTGCCATTTTTATACCACTATTTGAATTTGTATATTAGTATTTCTATAGATCTCTATGATTTCATTTAATAATAATAATAATTTATTTATTTTGCCATAAATTTGCCAAAGTATATTGATATTTTACATTGGTGGAAATGAAGATGTATTTTTTATAAGGTTCTAATACTATCACTGTGAACAAACAACACTATGCTGAATTAAGTAAGAAAATACTATTGCATATAAAAAAAATATATATTTTTTTTATTTCAGGTTGGGCGATAATAATAATAATAATAATAGCCTTTATTTACAATCATTTACAATATCACTTTAAAAAAATTTAACATTTCTATTTGAATGATTGTCTTGCTCTCCAGCATAGGCCTCCCCTAAAGTCTGCCATAGGATCCGATCGTGTGTCTTCCTTGACCATGCAGTTCCCGCCACTTTCCTAATGTCGTCCTCCCAGCGCCGACGTTGTCTCCCTTTCTTTCTCTTGTATTGTCTAGGGCACCATTCAGTAACAACCTTCGCCCATTTGTCCTTTGTACTCCTCATCATGTGACCTGTCCACTTCCACTTCAATTTCTTTATGCAAAATATTACATCCACTACTTTGGTTTGGTCACGGATGGTTTTTAATCTGATTTTGTTATGTAGCTTAACATTAAGCATGCTTCTTTCCATACTGTGCTGGCAGGTTTTTAGCTTGTTTAAGTTATTTTCAGTTAAACTCCATGTTTGGCATCCATATATTAAAACGGGCAATATACATGAATTGAATATTTTACTTTTGGCTTTGAGTTCTATATGTGGATTTTTCATTATTTCTTTTAGTGACCAGTATCTTTTCCAAGCTAAATTAATTCGGTTATTTATTTCTTTTGTTGACAGGTTGGGCGATACTATATTCAAGTGATGTAATTCCACGTCTGTTGAAATCAGCTCAAAGCATACGCTACTTCTGGATTGATGATGTCCACATCACCGGAGTGTGTGCCCAGCAGATCGGAGTGTCCCGTACACCATTATCGTCACTTATTCTGAGCCAGCACCGTGCCAACTTATTGACCACAGTTGGCCCTGACTCTATAGGCCAATTTTTGTTTGGACCACCAGATCTTAACCTTGACAAGATTAAGAAAATATGGAAGGCAATTCCTGAATAATATGTGGCTTCTTAATTCTATGTGTATGAGGAAAGGTCTTGAGCCTGTATGTACCAAAATATGAGAATTTTAGTTTTTATGTTGATAATTGTTTAGTTTCACTAAGGCTTTTGTTCAATTGTTATAAAAAAAGAAAGTCGTCTGATAAAATCACCTGGAATATAAAGAGAAGGTTAAGAAGAGAATATGATAGATACCTTTATTTTTATTCTATAAGTTGTTCATTTAGATTGTATTGCCCCGACACTGTAATCTCTGCCCAAGGGTTGACTGGGAGAGGGCGATGTGTAGTCGTTAAGTCCGCCTTATGTACAAAATAATGTGTTTTTGGATATTTAAGTTCAAATAAATAAAATGAGATAATGATAAATGTAGAGAACACATAAGTACAAAATAAGTATTACTCGACATAGAATTGCTTGAATTGCTGTAGCAAAATGTACAGTCAAGTGCATAAATAAGTATCTAAGCAAACGTGTCAAAAGTATATATCTATGAAAGTTTATTAAGAAAGTATTCAATCTGACTGTTGTAAATATGGTTGCAGCAATTGATCAAAAACATGTATACATTAAAGGATAATTTGTTTTGTATTGAGCGAAGAAATCATTATAATGGTATTATTGATGTTTTCCATTAATGTATTATGCTATAAAATGTTAATATAGATAAAAATGCACAGTAATTATGATTTTGCAAAAAGGGTAATAAAAAATAAAAGATACCAGAATAGTTTATAAAAAAGAAATATCAAGTGGTCGACAAAAATTTGGTGTCGCTACAAGTGGCTGTTTAAGGGCTTGTACACACAAAACTGCGATGCAAAATCGCAACGCAGAAAATTGCGACACAAATTGCTGCGATGCGATATCGAGCGACAAGGACTTTCGAAATCGCAGGATTGCGCGATACGAATCAATTCGCGAGTTGTTGCGATGCGTCGAGGGAGATCGTAATTTTTTTTACGATGCGACGTCGTCGCTTTGCAGTTTTGGAAATGAAATGAAGTATTTTTACAGTATTTACTTTGAATAGCTCCGTAACACAAGCAACATTTAGTTGCTTAAAATGGGACTGGTTGATAGGTGTGTGAATGTCTGAGGATATTTATTTATTTATAGCTCAATGCTTTATCCTTTATTTCATAGCAAGAAACAATTGCCAACATTTAATAGAAAAGAAATTCAAAATTTAAATTAATGTCAATAGTGCCAAAAAAATACAAGGAATATTTTGTTTTATTTTTAATTGGCTCATTTATCTATACAAACCTTTTTTAGCAACATATCAATGCTCACTTAGTTTACATAATCTTGGAACAAATCTGAAGCTAGGCATATTACCAACATAATACAATGAGAAAAGTGTTACATATTAATGATACTTACATAAATACATGTTATTGCAATGGTTTAAAAAAACATTTATGCACTTGGCAATAGATAAATATTACTTACTTACATATTTATGGAACAAAAGCGAAGACATAATAACGATGAGAAAAGTGTCATATTTCGTGAATCCTTACATACATACATGTTATTGTAATGGTTTTCAAGATACATATTTATGCACTTGACTGTACACTCATTCCTTGTAATAGAATATCAAATTAACAATTTATACTTATTTAGTTACCCAGTTGAAGTAAGGTGTGAATTTTGCCATATTATCTTTATAGAATTGTTCAGCGATCAATGTTTTAAAATATTTAGACTATCAATTGCATTTAAAATGCAGTATTCATTATTTTTATATTGAATTAAGTTTAAAATATAAAAATAATTTATTAAATTACATATTATACCTTATATACCAAAGAATTACATAGTTATTTAAGAAATGTTATTAATAATAATAGAATATATTTTATTCACACCACTTATGACTAATATGAGTTTCATTTTTATTTACTTAAATCACCTCACATATATTATTATTTGTTTCAATGTTGAGTCAAGAGATGAAATTTTGATGATTAATTAGGTATTTCATTATTTTTTCCATATTTATTTGGTTCGCCAACACTTAACACTTATAAATAATTATAGAACAGGTATAAACAGTAAAGTTTAGTAAAAAAACAATAAAATTATAGGCCCACAGAGCTTGCATTTTTTGAAACTAAGGTTACAAATAAACACGGGTATTGGTATCCCACGTACAATCACCATCATTACATAGTAAGATCTTTATTAAACAGAAGTTTTTTTTTAAATATGTAACAATTAACATAGACATAGACTATAAATTGTCTAAGTGGATCTTAAAGATAAGTAGTAGTTTAATATACTTTTTTGTGATAACTGTATTTGATTTTTTAAAGTACTACAACAAGCTGGTCAGCTGTTACATAATATTATTTTAAGTCGAGAATGTTTTCTTTCAATAATCATAAATCCTCTTTTGTGAAATATTGTTTATAAATATATGAAAACATAACTGAGATTACCATGAAAGAAAGATTATTCTGGTTTAAATCGTTGATGGTTTAGGCATTGGTAGATACCTTGAGAAATAAAAGATAATTTGTATTAAAAATACTTGTACTTTTCACAATTTCTACTTAATACTAAGTACTGAACTTTTACAATGAAAAGGACAAAATTATTTTTATCGCGTTTTTTAAATTTTTTAAATCTATAAAGGAATCAATAAGTCTCTTTACTAACTCATAATGTATCACAGATGTATTACCTACTTACTGTTACATTAATTGTTTTGTTATAATTTAAGCCTATTTAAATAACTTATTTTAATGTTTCACTTACAACTACTATATCGCTTTTGTTTATAAGCGTCATTTGTAGTTCGCAATCTTCTCTCGTTTTTCCTTTGAAACTGTCTTCAATTTCTTGTAACGTTCTGTCCTTAGTTTCTGGTAATAAGGCATATATGATTGCTAGAAACACTATCAATATAGCTGAGTACACTAAAAATGCACCCTGAACGCCTACTGAAGAATACAAATGAGGAGCTGTCTTCATTGATATCACGAAAGCTGGTGTTAAGAATGACGTAGATAATGTAGAGCCTAAACTTCTATAAGCTGAAGGAAACACTTCACCACAAATCACCCAGTTTAAAGGAACTAGACCTAAACAGAACACTAAAGTGTACATAACCATTAAAGCCATTGGAACTGTATCCAATAACCACGTAGCAGTGAAGACACCAGCTTCTCTCAAATAGATGAAAACAGATATCGATGATAAAGCTGCAATAGTTAGTAAGCCGCTGGTAAATAAGATGGTCCTCCTTTTGAAGTATTTCAGCAAAAAAATAGCCAAGAAAGCGCAGACAGTTCTCAGCAAGTCAATGACAGTGAACTGCCACGCTACATCCTTAGCTTCCGCTTTGTTTAGAACCGCCTGCAAGATTATGTTTCCATACGCTGCAAACATGTGCGCGCCACCGAACTCAAAGACTACAAGCATACTTATAGCTATAATCGCAGGTTTGTAGAACTCTTTCTTCTTGAAGATTTTCAGGACGCCTTTTATAGTGTTCGCAGTTGTCCTAAATATACCGTTACATGTTAAATTTCTCGCGTCCTTCCTTTGATTTTCGGTTTTCAGATCCTCCTTTTGAGAATTTATCATGGCTTCAAATTCTTCTTGCTGTTCGGGGCCTTCTCCTCGCAACCATTTAAATGCTTTTCGTGCTTGTTCATATTTTCCTTTAGAAATCAACCATCCAGGAGATTCGGGTGATAAACTAATAATTGCCATTGATATAAGAGGGAACAGCGCACAAACTCCAGCGGTAGTCTTCCAAGTCAAATGGGCTCCCCATAGATGAGATAAAAATATTCCTAAACCTAAAGATATTGCGAAAGTGCCCAGAAACGCTCCACGGTATTTGGGAGCGGTGTATTCAGCTACCAATATAGCAGCCAATGGAGTTCTCAGACCCATAGCTAGACCGTGCAGAAGCCTGGCGATCATGAAGAGCGGCACTGAGTTGCCGAAGATGAAGATGATCCATCCGAGCAGGGCCGGAACGGTGGTGAAGAGATGGGCCTTCTGGCGGCCGAACTTGGCCATTAGTAGTGGAGATATGAAGTTGCCGACGATTCCCATGGCACCAACAACTGACGCTGGAAAGCACAATCAAAAAGTAAGTTAAAATAAAAGAATCAATTATTCGTCACGCCGATTCTATTGAGTTCCCATGTAACAGGGGGCGGGCCTGTTTCAGTGCACAGAGCACAATACGAGGCAAGCGATATTCACAACAAACTGTACCAGTCCTCAGCCATCATACGTCCCACTGCTGGGCACAGCCTTCCTTATGGAGAAACACATGAGGACAATGGTCCGGAACACTACCACGCTGGCCCAATGCTGGGTTTGTGGGTAGAAACAGTCGCCACCGGTTTAACGTGCCTTCTGAAGCACGGAGGAGCTCGAGATCCTTAGTTTTAGTCACCCATTCACGGCCTGATCATGTCGAAGGTAGCTTTGTTTTCAATCGAAAGCCAAAGAGTACTAGACACTACGCCACCAAGCTCCTCAAACCTATTGAATCGGCCTACTTCTCAGCAGGAAACTGTACCTTCAAACTCAGTCTACACGCGGCTGGATCGATCTGGTAATTTCTTGCTCGTAATGTAAATATCGCTATACTCTACATAAAAAAGAAAATGATGAATATAAAATTGATCTCTGTATTACCTATCCAAGAAGTGTCATGGTCGGTAAGTACCAAGTCCCCCTCAGCCTTGAGCTGCGCGAACAGCACGGCGGGGTAGCCATGTGCGCAGCCGTGCCCAGCTATGTTCAGCGCTGCGCCACTCACCACGAACGCCTGGAAAGATAGGAGGAACATATTGTAGCGTAACAAACGAAAGATTTTGAAATGTTTGTAATTTGATTGTAAATGTGGTAATTTGATAGGCTGGTGAATGTAGGTAGAACTGGCAACTTATTTTGCATATATTTTTGCCAGATTGGTCAGATGAAAAAAATATGTAGTGATGAGAGCAGAAGAAGCGTGTGCAAGTGGATTGCTGTAATCTCTACGAAGGTATCCCACCGGAAAAAAAGTCATGTGTGTATGTAGATACATAATTGACTGCTTCATAACTTTTTCAAGTATAACTCTTCTTTTAATAAAGTCCTACTTGCCTGTTTTATGAACGGATTCATGGTGTGTCCTCATCCAGTTTACCTGAGTGACCTGAAATCATAAAATCTGTTTTATAATTGTTTTTTCCATAAACCATCAAGGTATTTTATGAGACAATTTCACATTATTTTTCATAACAACAAGGCATTGGTAGCCGAGTTGAGACGGATGCGGCACTTCTCGTTCGAGAAGCCGGGGGGATCGCGGGGTCGATCCCAGCGCCTGCCCCATGGACTTATATAAGTCCATGCCTGCACCACTGAGTTTGGATAAAACTTATGTACAGTTCATTGTAAATATTGCTTGCCTCACAATGTGCCCGATGCATGGCAAGGCAACAGGCTCGCCACCTGTTACATAGGGACTTTACATCTCTGGCGAAAAGTGGGTTTATCACCTCAGCCTAAAAAGGCGTTATCTTACGTAGTTCTTGTATACGCTTTGGGCGTTATGATATGTTTCATGTTTTTTTGTGTCCAAAAACCATTGATGTATATAATACTAGATCTGTAGTAACCGCGTTAAAGCGTAGCCACTAGGCATATGGCCACAGCCATATACGAGGCTTATGTCAGTTAGTGCTCTGTGAGACGTCAACCAAGTGAATCGGGAGGAAAAAAAATTAATTATGGGTAAATGTGCAGTCAAAACGTGTGAATCCCGGTCCCAAAAACATAATAAAACCATGGGTGTTACTTTCCACTCGTGAGTTTGTTTTTTTATGCTCATATTTACGTAAAAACTAATAAAAAAGTAAAATGTTTTAAAATTGGTTCAGTGCTGCCATTAAAAACTCATTTTTGGTTTCCCATATTTATGGGAGAATGTTGTAATTTATGAATACAGTAGTTTTATGTAGGTTTTTAAATAAAAACAATGTTACACATTGCCTAAAAATGCAGCAAGCCGGGATAGGTGGATTAAAAATATCAGATTGCTGCGGAAGGTGACAGACTTTATGTTTTGAGACAGACAGGCGACAATCATTATGTTCGAAGCACTTTCCTGATGAAGACAAAATATGCCACAAAAGTGGTCGTGTTTATTTGTCTCATGAGGCAATTACAATCGTTATTTTAAGTGATGCTTTTATCTATACTTAACATAGGTTAAGTTTGCGATCTTACGAGTTTATGACGTTGCAGGGAATAAAGATCTCTAGATCTATCGACTCGATTTTAAAAATTATTTTACTAAGAGAAAACTAGGTTATCTGTTCATATTATCAGCACTTTTGAAATCTTATTTTTACATTTTACAGTACATCAAGTTATTAAAGTAAATTACGACGTATTTACTCGTATGATCGCTGATGCGTGGCAACAGACTCACCACCTGTAATTTTGCGTAATAAATAATAATAATACGAACATCTCTTTTATTTTATTACCAAGCATTAGTAACATTTAATTTTGCTAAATTTATAAAAAACGACACGTTTTTCTAATACTTATTTACTTCATTTTTAAATAAGTATTTGCATTGCTCTCCAGCTCATAATACCTTATTACCAAAACACGATATCTTCAAGCTTGATTAAATACATCCAATAAGAAATAAAAAATATTAATATAATAATTTAAAAAATATATATATTATTAAAAAATAAAAATGGGGTAAAATTTCACGAGCAGGGAACACTTCCACCATTGTACTTTGACATTGAGATATGTCTAATCCTGTCTAATCTGAGCGAGACGGTACAGTCACAGCGCTGTAGCTTTTGCGACTTGCGTAAGTGGGATAGATATATGTTTATTTTTTCAATGTTTAGTGGTTTCTAAGCTACGTCGTTGAGTTTCGGAAACGGCTACGCTTTTTTTGACGCAATTTAATGCAGTTTGCAAATCTAGTGTATAATACATCAATGCCAAAAACAATGAAAACCGAGACCAAGACAGATGGTTAGTAATATTCTATATCTATGGTTTAAAAACAGAATCAAAGAGAAAATGGCCAGAGAAGAGCGCAATAACAGCAAAGAGTCGCTAATACTGATACAGCGCCTCGTTACAAGTATGTTTGAATTAAGTTTTGTAAGATTTTGGTAAAAAGGCTTTAAAATTCCGAATGAAATCTCCATTGTATTCGAGACAGATCTGAGCCTATGCTTACACCGTCCATTCAATAGATAAAATCAATGACACAGATCAATAATTCATTTCCCACGATCAAGATTCATGACATGTTGCTAACAAAGACAGTCGTTTCGCAAAGTTGTCGGTTGTCGCAATCGCCTGTCCTACGCTGTGCATTGAATGACGTTTTTTGAAATATGAAAAGTTAGCGACGCACACGCACTCTCTATTTACAAGGAAAAAACATCATTTCGTCTGACACCCGAAGGGGTAGGCAGAGGGGTAAACATCCATATTTGGGGGGGGGGAGCCTATTGCCATGCAGCGGACATGAGAAATACTGATACTTAACTACTTACTTAACTAAACTAAACCTTAAATTACCACGGCCACGAGCACGAGCGGCAGGCGAATTCGCATTTCATTGGTCGCTCAAAGGGCATTTGTCACCAATGTCCGTCCGTAGCGAGGCAATGTAATGCGAATTCGTCTTCCGCTTCGCCCGCCGCTCGTACTCGTGGCCAAACCATTACTGTTGCGGGTCTAGAAATTAGTGATAACAATCTGACGAAGATTTTAAATAGTTTAACATCTCTATTTTGTGCCCAAAGCTAGAAGTGCGTGGCCATCGTTTTCAAGTAGAGTTTTCCCATCGTGTAGGAAGACCACGGGAAGACTCTACTTGAATGTCTGTATATTTTTTATGGTTTAGGGCCAAGCGAGCAGACGGATCTCCTGATGTTAAGCAATTACCGTCGCCCATGGACACCCACAACACCAAAGGAGTCACGGGTGAGTTAGCGGCGTTTTAAGTGGGAATACGATCTTTTCTTGGAGATTTTGTAATATTATCGATCCGGAAATACAGTAGGTGACAATAAATTCCCAAAAATGTGAACAGTGAAATGTTCACATTGTTAAGATTAACAAGATATTTATCGTGGAACACTGGTGTCTAAAATCCATATATCTAGTGCTCAAGTCTGACCTATTAAACCTGATTATGATCATTACTTCAATTATCTACAGCAATAATTAATGATCCTATTGTCTTCAACTTTGATTTTTTGCCTGCCTTCCAATTATTTATAACAGTCTTAGAAAAAGGATGATATAGAACTGACATACGCGTACACCCGTAAAGGATAGAAATAAAGTATGTGTCAAAACTATGTTGCTATGCTAATAAACATTTTCCCAATAATCATAATGTTAATAAATAAGCAGTAACATATTTGGAAAAATAAAACCACTTTGTTGTTATTATTTATTTTTTATTTTATTTTATTTTTCTTGGGAGAATAAACATTATCACAGTAGAATAATATTGGTGTTATCAGCTGTACTAGGACTCTGAAAACAGTTTTGAACAAGCAGTTTAATAAACAAAATATATCCAAAATTTTAATTCCATAACGCTATTTTAATTGTAATGAATTTACCACAATCAGAATATCTTGTTGAATCGTAGCAGCTTGGGGTTCATTTAGTACTTTATCATCGTAATTCTGAAAATCAGAAAACAGACATAGAATTCAAAATATATTCAGTGCATTTTTAGTTCTTTGTTTAAAAATACATAAGAATTTATTTTAAACTATTTTTCAAAAAAAAATGTTGAAATCAAAGAACTTACATGTATCCACAATTTTGGAAATGCACTTTTATCCAAAAATACTTTGCGTAGGGTCTTACGAAAGAATCGGGTCTCAAAATGCTTAGAGCATATGCGCGTGTTTGCGGTTGGCTTCCAATTTAGCCTACCAGTCGCTTTAACCCATGCATCACGCACTTTCTCATCGTTAGGGAACCTTCAATATAGATAAATAATATTAGCATTATAATGTTTGTATTAGGGTGCAGTCCAGCATACGGTGATAGTTCGATTCCCGCCTAGTGGCAAAATAAAGTTTAAAAATATTTTTAATGTACCAGGCTATGTTTCTAGTGTGCAAAACGTGCAACGTAGAAAATCTACAATTATTTGTTGTTATTTAAAAAATATTGTGAATAATAAGCATAGATTACATACTTTTCTAACAGACGGCATAACCCAAATGTAATCTTACTTAAAGAATCCATAGGAGTTCTTATCACACCCAGGATTAATTTATAAATATGCAATTTCACAAACAACCTAAATGGGGCTAATTAATATCTAAGATAGTCATGTTTCAAAAAGTGACTTAGTGCAGAATTTACCAATTAAACAATTATTTGCGATAATTGGTATAACAAAGAACTATGTATAAATCAAGTAAATTGTAAAAAATGGCAGGTAATCTATTAAGAATATTTAAAATAACTAATTTTAAATATTTCCCTTTAAGTATGGGTAATTTACATTTTCTTCGACAGGTATCCCTAAAACGCATAAAACCCGGCTAAATTCAGATAACACTTAAAATGGCAGCCTCCCTTGACTTTCGTTGACATGTTTTCTTAGTCGGCAAATACGATAAAGCAACAAATTTTCATTTGCTATTTATCGTATTTTTCACGCTATTTTGTACACGATTTAATGTAAATAAGCGGTAACTAGTAATAGTACACTTAGTGATTTAGATAAAACGATGAAATATGGGACTTACGTGTGAAACGTTATGTTTTCGTGTTTTCGTTCACTGCGACTTTTGCAGCCGATAATACAACACTGTACCATTACTTATAAAGGTAGTGGAGTAAAACACAATAAATACAAGTAAGATTAAGCAGTAATCACAGTCCAAAACGTAATATTTCACGACGACACAAAGAAACACACATTACTGTTTGGCACATACGGTACGTGTCAGACAAATAAAAACACGAACTCTAATAAGGACAGAAAATAGTATACCTATCTCTACCGCACTTAGGAAAACACTGTTTAACTAGCTTGTTCGCTCTTGACATTGACATAAGCATGTATGCATCATAAGCATAAGCATGTATGTATGCATGTATGCATGCATCTATATCATCCTTTTTTTAAGATAACAGTTGTAATGATGAAAATTTGTTATGACGCACATTGATTTTTTTTCTCTATTGAGTGTTTGTCGTTTAAAAATCAAAACAAATCGTTTACTCAAATTTTCGCAAGTTTAAGAAATTCGAATTTAACTCTTTAGTTAGAGCAATGAATCCTTTTATTTTCGATGCCTGCCATCAATACATGCAGAAATCCGAACTTATTCAAACTATGTCTAATCCTGAAGTAATTTATGCTAAAACGTAATAAACTAACTTCAATATTTACCTAATTTATCTCAGCGATTACGTGTGATGTGAACAATGTCTATTTTAAGTAGGTATTTATTTGAACCTACTTATTTTTATATATTGATTATTTATTATAGTGGGGGTAAATTTATAAATCTATAATAAGACCTGTCATCATGTATGGATCGGAATGTTGGCCTGTAAAGCGGATGGATGAACAAAGATTGCATGTAGCTGAAATGCGAAGGTCGAGGTGGATGTGTGGTGTGACGAGAATGGATAGAGTAAGGAATGAATATATTAGGGGAAGTCTGAAAGTTGCCCCGATTGCTGATAAACTAATAGAAAAATGACTTTCTTGGTATGGACATGTAATGAGGAGGGAGAATGATCATGTCACCAGGAAAGTTATGGACTTGAAAGTGGATGGGCGTGTGGGGAGAGGAAGACCAAAGAAAAGATGGATGGAGTGTGTGAATGATGATGTGATGAGGATGGGAGTGAGAGTTGACTTGACGAGTGATAGAGGAGAGTGGAAGAGGAAGACATGTTGCGCCGACCACAAATAGAATTGGGAACAGGGCAGGAAAAAAAAATAAAAAGAAGAAGATTATTTATTATAGTGATAACGTGATACGTGAGAGTCTAAAGGTCTTGAGTGGAGACCACGAGTCGTAAAGGTAATGTGGGATGCTGGAGCGGGCTGGACGACTGAAAATCGATAGCGGTGGCGAGGACTACGGTACGTAGGCCTATTTCCAGCTATGGGCAAATATAGGCCGATAATAATGATATCTGTACATATAATAAAACTGTAGAGGTCGAATGTTTTTACATAGAAAAAAAATGCTTAACATCAAGTCAGGGGGATATAAAAAGAGGGAAAATACCAAAAGAAAATTGTTTTTAATTTTTTGTTTCTCTGTTCGTCTGTTTGTACGGGCTAATCTCCGAAATGGCTGGACCGATTTCAATGAAATTATGCATGGTGATACCTTATATTCGTGGTCAACATCTAAGATACTTTTTATTCCGGAAAATTAAAGGGCTCCCGTGGGATAGTTAAAAAACTATAGTAACCGCAGATGAAGTCGCGGGCAACAGCTAGTTAATATATGTCCCAATGCTGGGCACAGGCCTTCCTCATGGAGAAACACATGAGGAGTATAGGCCGTAACACCACCACGCTGGGCCAATGCGGGTTGGTGGGTGGAAACAGTCGCAATAGCGACCGGGACCAACGGCTTGACGTGCCTTCCGAAGCACCGAGGAGCTCGAGATGATCACAAAGTATTGGTCACATATCATACGCATAGCATACGGCCTGATCATGGCGAAGGTTGCTTTGCTTTCAATAGAAAGCCAAAGCATACTAACCACTACGCCACCTAGCTCCTCACGCCATCGAGGTTCAGTTAATATTTAATTTATAAAATTGTGAGTAAAAATTATCCAAAACCAGTGATAGAGTCCTGCTAAATAAAGATCAACATTAACCTGTTTAGTCCCGTGTTGGTCCGGGACACCAAAAGAATGTTCCAACTGCTTTTCGTGCCCAGAATGTCGTAAAAGGCGACTAAGGGCGTATTGGGTACTGGGTCTGTAATTGTGTAGGCGATGAGCTAGCCACTTGTTACTACTTTTTCACAATATTTCATTTGACCAAACCTAATTTTTGTATGGCTAAATGTGGTCTTAAGGAACACAGGGACTCTGCCTACCCCGAGGATTACAGGCGTGATGTAAGTTAACATGTTTAAATAAATTGTCGGTCAAATCAACTACAAACTGATGAGAGTAGAGGAAGCGGAAGATGTGCCAGGATCGCAGCAAGTGGATATCTGTAATCTCTGCCTACTCCTCTAGGAGTGGTGTAAATGTATGTTACTGTCGCCTATATTTTAAGATGGATCTTAAGTCCAGTTGAATGTATTGTAAATTATAAAAAATTTAAGGGCAAAGGCAGCAAAAGCCATGTTGGGATGCACGGCGCGGCGCTTTTAGTGCAGAGGTCGTACTTTTAAGTTATTTTCATTGGTTGAATTGTATAAAAAGTTTGATTATTTGTGTTACTGTACACTTATAGTTTATGGTGTTTTTTTACATTATATTATAGGTAGTAGTATACACATTACATCGTAGACGAATTGACATTTCACCATCATATGAAACTTATGATCGTACGTTAATTTTGGTAATGTGATTGACCCGTTTGATGACCAGAAAATTTCAAGTCAACAGATAATCAGATACACTAGATAACGGCATATTGCATATTAGTAGAATAAATATATTATTAGCTAATTTAAAATTCGATATGGCGAACGCGATGCTTTTTGGATTGGTTTGTTTTATGATAAGATATTCGCTAAAATCTTGTATTTTTACACTTCAATAGACAGTTTTTTAGATGCGCTACGAACATAAAACTTTTGATAAGCCAAATTTGACGTCTAAGATCGACAATCGTCGAAAATTCGACGGATAAATAAATAAAAATAAATAAATAATAATATTATTTTCAAACATTCACACCTATCAACTAGCCCCATTTTAAGCAACTAATGCTGCTTGTGTTACGGACAGTAGATGACGGATAAATATATTTAATGGATAAATACATATAAATATCCTGAATATATAAATATATATACACATCCAAGACTGGAGAACCAATGCCTGAAAATTCATCACCCAAACATTTGCCCCCATTGGGGATCGAACCCAGAAACCTCTCGAGATGGCGACGCCTTGAGACCGGCATACAGACCACTCGACCACGGAGGTCGTCGGATAACTCTAAAGAGTGAAAAGGACGGATGCTTTTGTCGATCAAATTGACGACTGTCGAGGTTCTATGCTCGCCATATGGTTAGATAATTTGCTTATCAATGAGCAGATGTACCTAGATTATAAAGTGGAGGTTGGCAGAGTTGCTGAACGAAGCTTGATCAAAACACAGATGTTATTAAAGAAGGGCCAGTGGATGTAACCTACTTCCAACCGAATGGCAAGTATGAAATTAGAAAATATTGATGACAGCTATATTCGTCACTAATCTATAAGTAGCATGAACAATACCAACCAGAAAAAAAAGTAAAATATGATGCCACAATATGGTCTGTGAACTGGCGGAAATCAGCCAGCCCACAGGCGACAGGTGAACGACAGTATACGAATCGAAAGACGTGCCAGAATCTTAGCTAGTGGAGAGATATCTATTATAAATACAAATATAAACACTCAATTTAAACTAATAAAAACCATATTTTTATTATATTTAAATAAAATCACGCTGTTTAAGTATTAGCGTAGTCCATAGCGCTCTACTTAAACTAGCTAAATATAAAACAAAACATTATTTAAAAAAAATCTTCAATCTATTGATTTTAATATATTATTTGCTCTTTTTGGGTCAAATTTTGGTAGTGATCTATTGTGGTAGAATTCACACTATTATTACAGTTACTCTTGTTGCCGTCGTTTCCATGACCGTTTCTACGAGGGATGAGCTCTATCTTATTTCAATGTACAGTGCTTCATTATTTGGTCTTTGGTCATGGCCGTATCCATAACCATTCGTAACATTTTTCTGGTCACATCCTTGGCTTCACCGTATATTAAAATACTTAGGAATGCGTATACGTATTTTAAAATACTTATGTACTGCCCCTTTTTCAGCATTTTTTAGTTACTGGCACTATTTTCAAAGTTATTGCAAGTAATGTCGTCCTCAGCCTATATACGTTCCACTGCTCAGCTGGGCACAGGCTTTTTTTATGGAAAAAATTACATGAGGAGTATGAATACCCACTGCGGGTTCGTAGGTAGAAACGGTTAGCAACCGGGACCAACGACTTTACGCGCCTTCCATGGCGAAGGTAGTTTTGTTTTCGATAATGAAAGCCAAAGCGTACTAGCCACTACGCCGCCACCGAGCTCTAATAAGTAATTATTCATTTTTCTCTTTTTTTATTTAAACGTGAATTGCTTATTCTCAACTTTTTGATAATAAATAATTAGTACTCACCAAAATTCAGATCACTAAAATTAAAAATTCAGCCTTAGTTCAAGTTGACACACCACAATGGACAGTTTTGGACTAAACCGCAGTCGATCAATGATCGATATTATATTCCGCGTGTTTTTCTTCAAACTGCCTTGAAATTGGCAATAGATCACCCACCAACCGTATTGACCTGCCGAAACTTCTATTGATCCTACAAATCGTGGGTCAAAGTAATATGGACATTTTACATTTAAATTGAGCTCCAACTTCTATACTTTAGCTTCTAATGGACAGATCTTTGTTATTTGGATGTTTCACCCATTTTATATTGGTCTTGTTTATTAAGCATCAATATCATACGCTGAGATCTATATTGATTTGTCTAAAGACTGGCAAAAAAGGTATCTATTAATTACAGCGCCATTCGGGAAACGTTCTTTTATTTTTATTAGTAACGGAGTATAATTTAAAATACCGTCACGTATTTTATATAGGAAATCACGTATTGTACCTATCGTAACCGACACGTATTTTATATCTTTATTGTTATTTGTATCTTAAAGAGAAACAATCAACTTTTTTTTTTAAATATGTACAATCATTACTATTTATTTCCTACCATAGGTACCTACCTATATTTAGGTGAATTGGATTATGTGAGGTTATACTTCTGACGTGGTTGGCTATAGGTATAGGATAGGCTACCAAAACAGATCAGCTAATTAATAGTATAAGTTTGAGATATCCAGAATATACGGAATGAATTAATGATTAATCCTTGCCAACAACCTGCTGTACAGGTTGGCGAGACTTTAATTTTATGTAATGTGATGTATATTTTGGATACATAAATAAATTTAAAAAAATTATGTAACTTAACGATATTAAATCTCTCATCGTTTTATTATAATTATATTTTTTGGTCTAAACATAAATGAAGACACTAAACGAATTATAGTCCAGTCAAATTAGTCCTTAAAATAGAGGTAAGGTTACAATAATTCCCATAGAGCTAAGAATTGGTATGAATGTTCAGAATACCATTATAAATGAATTGTGAAAAGTCCCCATCAATCTTCCTTGTGCAAAAATTTTTATTGATGGTGAAAGTTTGCAAAAATAGGTTTTTCGCGTTTTTCAGCTAAACGGTGAGTTTTACAGCAAAAATAGTTCAAACAAAAATTGTAGATCATCCGATTCTCTACAAAAAATGTATCTACACTTTTTTTCATAAGTATTGCCATTTCCGTGATATAGCGGTTGAAAGAATTGAAAAAAATATTTTATTCGTAATATGCACGTTAATGTACTTTTATATACATTTTTGAACCGTTATATGAGTAAATACATGAGTCCCTATGTCTTATGCATACAAATTATAAAATTCTTAGAATATAAATGAACGTCAAAAACTCCTCCCCTATTTTCATTTAGTCGCATGGCCTTGAGTAACATCTCGCTTATCCAAAAGAATATTGACGTAATTACGTTTTTGCGATTTTTCAGGAGAGCGTTTAAAAAGTTTGACATCGAAAATATTGTGTATTTCCAATCATTCTATTGATAATTTTAATAGTTATGTTGTGTTACTTTACTACCAATAATATAACATAAAAAGTTGGCGAGAAAACTTAAGATAACTATTTGAAAAAACGAAATAAAACATCTATTCCGGGTATATTATCAAGTTCAAGTGTGGCTTGGTAATAAAATGGATCCAGAAGACTGGGGTTGGAAGTTGGAACCAATTCATACGTTACTCCCACCTGCACCAGAAAAACTCCTTAACACCATCTTTAGCATTGCAAAAAAGTTTGCAATGCTAAATGCGGCTGTAAAAAGGTTGGACTGTTTTGTTCTTTAGCATGCACCAATTGTCAAGGACAGTCGTGCTCCAATGTTGAATCGATACTAGATAAGGATAATTACGATATCAGTGATGAGACATATGATGCATCACTTTTAGAACATATTTGTATCCAGCAGGAAGATGAGGAAAAAGAAGAAGAAGAAAACGAAGACAATATACTAGAAGTTCCATTGGATTATTATGAATCCGATGAATGCATCAAGTGATGCATCACTTTTAGAACATATTTGTATCCAGCAGGAAGATGAAGAAAAAGAAGAAGAAGAAAACGAAGACAATATACTAGAAGTTCCATTGGATTATTATGAATCCGATGAATAATTTTTCCAAATTATTTTTTCATTTATATATTACATAATTTACGCAGCTTTCATCATTTTCAATACTCCATTTGCATTCAATAGGATCATAATAGATCGTGAATAGGCCTACCGGGGAAACCACGTTAAAAAAAAAGCGCCAAGCACACTACCTCATAGGTGGTGTGGAAACGTGTGCATATTACGAATAAAATATTTTTTTAAATTCTTTCAACCGCTATATCACGGAAATGGCAATACTTATGAAAAAAAGTGTAGATACATTTTTTGTAGAAAATCGGATGATCTACAATTTTTGTCTGAACTATTTTTGCTGTAAAACTCACCGTTTAGCTGAAAAACGCGAAAAACCTATTTTTGCAAACTTTCACCATCGATAAAATTTTTTGCACAAAGGGGATTGATGGGGACTTTTCACAATTCATTTATAATGGTATTCTGAACATTCATACCAATTTTTAGCTCTATGGGAATTATTGTAACCTTCAAAGTCTTATTTGACTGGACTATTAGTGGGCAATAATCCATTGATGTAGTGTTAACATAATATGTTATGTTTGGGATTATTGCATTGAAATATTAGGTCCTTACCTATGAAATTGGTGTTTTGTATGGAGATTTTGGGGAATTCTGCATTTGCCATACTAAATTTTTTTCAGTTTTCTTCACAACGACAAATCCAAAGATAATAATATTTGGCATGTATCATTAGACAAGCTTTAGTAATATGTATAATATCACACTTCATAAAAATTATTTATCGTTTTTAAGTGAATGCAAATAAAATGATGTATTCGGGAGGCACTTAAAAATAGTTGTCTCCGTGTCCAATTTTAACACAATTAAACTTACAACAAATTATCAAAACAAATCAAAAGAGCTCAAAAATATAGTCTATTTTTAGACGAGGTAATTATTTTTTGGAATACTCTGAATCTTAATAGTTACAGACAAAATACTAAGAGAGAAAAAAAACACCAATTTCATAGGTAAGGACCCAATAATATATCAATGCAATAATCTCAAAATACTAAGGCGATACCTCGTGAATATCACCTTGATATATACTACACTCAAAAAAAGAAGACTTATATATTTAGAACTGCACAACCATCCAATAGCTTAACTTATACTCGTAGCGGCGACGGGCTCACCACCTGTCAAGCTGAGTGAAGTCATTGCTTGGTCAAGCGCGGACTATGGCAATGGCTTTTCCGGTGCTTTTGCCTAGTCTCTGACTAACCCTTAGGGGATAATAGTCGTGATATGTATGTGTAAGTATATCTACTACACTAAAATTGTGAATGCCTGATGGAATTCAACTTTTGGTCTAATTTTTTTTTAACTTATAACAACCCACCTGCTTCTTTCAATTTCTTATTTCTCTATAAGGCCTCCCGGTAGTGAACAGGAAGAAAAAATGTAAAGGTTTCAAGTAGAGTATAGTTTGTTTGTAAACTTTTGTTGTTGACGCGTCATAAGTGTTACTTGTTACCTAAATGACTAAATAAAGAATATCATTTCATTTTATTTCCTGCTCCCGAACTTTATGCAATCTTCGACGTTACACCACAAGAACACGAAACAACAACATTATGTTATTTTGTTGCGTTCCGTTGTAAAGTGAAAGAGATGCTACCCAATCGGGCACTAAAATCATATGGTAATTATCACCCTTAAAACAATGCACTCCGGGTGCAATATAATAATGCGTTCAGGGTGCTGTTGCGGCTGCCTCGCTTCTGTAGCGCATCAGGGATGTTTGCTGAGGCGCAGGTTAATTGTTTTTATACAACAATACGGAAGAAATGCGCATCCCTGGTGCGCAGGGTTCGGGGCAGCGGCAACAGCATCTTAACCATGATTGCTAGTAGGTTAGACTGTGTGTACCTGAATCATTGCTGTGCTATGGCCCATGGAGTGGTGCAGAGGTAATTCAGGTAGACACCTTAGATGTTTTTATTTTATTTTTATAAAAATTACTTAACTAATAATAGATTAAGTGATACTAACAATATTGAGTCCTGGTTACTTGAATAAAGAATTTTATTATTATTATTAGAACACCACATGTCAAGCTTACCACAACTACAGAAGCAACCAGTGAACATATTTTTTTTACAATTTTGGTCATTCTCATTGGACATTCTTCCGATCTATCCCCGAATTTATGGTAACACGAAAATTCCTAATTTTCCCCATTTGGATGCCCCAGAGTAGAGAAATTAAGATGTTCCCATCCTGCTCCGACACTGGTACGATTTCAACGTCTTTTTGTTTACAAATATTTATAAAATATTGTGTCGGTTAAGTCTGTTACATTTCCTCAACAAGCCTCTTGCGTTCTGTGGTCACATTTCATTGGAACTAAGCAGTTCATTGTAGAGCAAAAAATACCTACTTCCCCAGGCAGTTTTTGTCACGATCGAATCTGTACAAGACGAGTTTTTATGCAAGCTTTAGATTATTAAGTAGTCATTTTATATAAAAAGTACAAGTGAGTAAAGAAAGTCACAAAGTGGACAGACTGCGATCTGTTTTTGTTATTAAATTAATTTTGTAAATCTTATAGAAGCTCGCTTTTATCCGCGACTTCTTCCGCGTAGAATAGTTACTTTGAGATAGTGTGATGGTATGTAGCATAAAGCCTTCCTAAATAAATAGGCTATTCAACACTGAAAGATTTTTTCAAATTAAAACAGCAGCTTCAATTGGTGAAATTGAAAATTTACTCCTACTCTATTATTGGAAGCAAAGTTCTAGTGGCGTAAATTTGTCCTTAATTTTTCTGGGAGGCGTTATTTAAATTTTTTAACATTCACACGCATGGCACCCGTTCCCATGGGACTATCAGGATAAAGGTAGGCTCTAGACTATCTGTATACCAGATTTCGGTTAAATTGGTTCAGTAGTTTTGACGTGAATGCGAGACAGACAGAGTTACTTTCGCATTTATAATATTAGTATGGATGTAGGTACCTTTTTCACAGCAGATTACATAAGTAGTTATGTTTATTGCCACTTTACTATTTTAAATATCAGATCTAATATTAACGACGACGTATTGCAAATACAACTATGGTTTACATAGCAGGTAGGTAGGTTTACCCAGACAACAATAGCCGGTATATGTTTGTTTTACGCCTTACTTACTTATATATTTATTATTGTTTATTAGGTCCTTACCTATGAAATTGGTGTTTTGTATGGAGATTTTGGGGAATTCTGCATTTTCCATACTAAATTTTTTTCAGTTTTCTTCACAACGACAAATCCAAAGATAATAATATTTGGCATCTATCATTAGACAAGCTTTAGTAATATGTGTAATATCACACTTCATAAAAATTATTTATCGTTTTTAAGTGAATGCAAATAAAATGATGTATTCGGGAGGCACTTAAAAAAAAATTGTCTCCGTGTCCAATTTTAACACAATTAAACTTACAACAAATTATCAAAACAAATCAAAAGAGCTCAGAAATATAGTCTATTTTTAGACGAGGTAATTATTTTTTAGGAATACTCTGAATCTTAATAGTTACAGACAAAATACTAAGAGAGAAAAAAAACACCAATTTCATAGGTAAGGACCCAATATTAATTACTAGCTGTTGCCCGCGACTTCGTCCCCGGTTACTATGGTTTTGAACTATCCCACGGGAACCCTTTAATTTTCCGGAAAAAAATATCTAAGATGTTGACCACGGATATAAGGCATCGCCATGCACAATTTCATTGAAATCATCAATATTTTACAACCCCCTAACTTGGTTTTAAGCATTTTTTTCTGTGTACAGACATTCGACTTGTTCGGTGTCAGTGAGCTCCGTGCGTGGGACGAGTAAAGTGCTGTTCCATTGCAACAAGAACGAGATAAGGTCAGTGTACGCGCTGGGGTACATGTAAGTTAGTTCGCGAGCGAATGAGTGGCGAGCTCCGTGCGACGCGCTGCGCGGGCGATTCGCGGGCGTTCAGAGAGCGACTGACTGGGCCCCGCACCAGAAAGAAGCGCGCTGCGTAGGTGCGCGCGCAAGTAACGGTTTTCGACTTTATGTTTTCGAGCCATCATCAACATTTTCCCCCTTAGTGTCGAATCCACGACACTCACCGAACAACAATGCTACGCGAGTCACTGGTCGCTTCAACACTCCAGCATTTGTCCTGACGTCTACAACCCTAACCCTATCATCTTTGCCTGGGTAAACCGTCTCGACAATACCCTTTTGCCAATGATTCCGGGGAGACGCGGGATCGACTATTACCACTAGATCCCCTACTTGCAATTGTGCGCTTGCCATCGCTACCGTGCTACAAGCGTGGGTAAATACTCTTTGAGTAATCGGCTCCAAAAGAGATCGGCGAGTCGCTGAGCAGAGCGCCACTGTTTGCGCAGATGCAGATCTTGTTCGATGAAGGCGCCAGGTTGGGATAGGTTCGATGAAGATCCAATCAACAAATGATTCGGCGTCAGTGCTTCCTCACCGTGTGGGTCTACCGGCACGTGTGTAAGTGGGCGACTGTTGATCATGTTTTCAATATCAGCTAGAAGTGTAATAAGCTCTTCCTCTTTTGGAGCTCTTTCCTTAAGTACTGCTTTAAGGGCAGTCTTTACGTTTCGGATGAGCCGCTCCCACGCTCCTCCCATATGAGGGCTAGCTGGGGGTATAACGTGCCAATCAACAGCCTTGTTGACGGCCTGCTGAAAAACTTCCTTCTTGTTCAGCTCCTGGAACGCTGTCCTCAGCTCTTTGTCCGCTCCTCGCATGTTCGTGCCGTTATCGGAGTACATGGACTTAGGCCAACCTCTGCGCGCTGACATCCTGCGTAGCGCCATTATCAATGCGTCAGCAGTAAGTGAGGACACAAGCTCCACATGGACTGCTCGCACGGTCAGGCAAGTAAAGAGCACGCCGTATCTGAGAGGTCGACTTCGTCCAACTGTGACCTCTATAGGACCGAAACGGTCTACTCCGCAGATCGTGAACGGCCTCTGATGATGCGTCAGCCTGGCTTCGGGTAAATCGCCAAGTCAAACTGGATTTGGGCTAGCTTTTCGTATGCTGCAGACGTAGCATCGAGCAGCAACGGTGCGAACAGTAGGGCGCAACCGGATCAACCAGTACTTCTGGCGCAGCTCGTTCACCACCAGCTCGTTGCACGCGTGTCCTTCTCGGATGTGACAGGCCTTCACTATGAGCCTCGCTATCTCGTGCTCTCCATCCAATATGATGGGAGACTTAACTTCGTCGCTCACATCCTTTGCGGCGCCTATACGACCGCCGACCCTCAGCAATCCGTCGGTGTCCAGGAATGGGGTAAGTGCGCGCAGTCGGCTATCGCTTCTCAGCTGCTTTCCTTGCTTGATTAGATCTATTTCCTCTTGAAAGCTTTGAGCCTGCGCGTAGAGTAGCAATAACTTTTCCCCCTTATGCATCAACTCGTCATTCAATGCGGTCAAGCTACTCTTCTTACATTTTTCGGTAAATAATAAAACATTTGCAGTAGCTCGCTGTAATCGCAACCAGCTGGAAAATCGACTCGGATCGGGCACAGGTAATGTTTTATTATTATTATTCTGTTCATGTACAGCATTAACTTTTTCTAATATTTCCTCATCTATTTTTTCTGTTTCAGGTTGCTGCGGCCAGGATGCAGGATCGTCGTGAAGAAATTGAGGACCAGTGAACCACATGCTGTCGCTGCGCAACTCGCAATCGGTATTCTTCGTAGCCAGGTCAGCGACATTCAAGCCTGATGGAACGTATCGCCATTCGCTTATCTTGCTCAGCTCATCAATTTCTCCAAGCCTGTTAACGATAAAAACTTTGTAGTTACGACTTTCATTTCTAATCCAGTGCAACACTACCGTAGAATCCGTCCAGTAGTATCAGTTGGTTTCAATTGGTGTTCCTTCTTAATCCCGTCCGCCAAGCGACATGCTAACAGCGCGCCTTGCAGCTCCAGTTTAGGTATCGTCGTAGCTTTAGAGGGCGGCGTGACTCGGCTCTTGCTTGCTATAAATGACGTCACGTAACTCTTATCACTTCTCTTGCGCCAGTATGCCACGGCGGCGTAGGCTTGCGGTGACGCATCGCAAAATACGTGCAACTCTAGCTCCGGAATACTATCAATGTAATCGTCCATGTACTGACAGGTCTGGATGGCGTGACCAGCAGTAGGCATTGTATCCTGGAACCTGGATGCGTTCTTGGTTTGGTTCACGTACTGTGCAACAAATGGTGAACAGTTTGCTCCGAAAATTAGAGACGTCATAACATATTCACGAACAGGTTGACCATCCCTGCTTTTCCATAAAAATCTCAACGCGTTCTCTAATTTTGATGCACAACATATCTTTTATTTCCCCAACGATTGCAATTGGGTGCTCTCGGAATCGAAACATAATTCCATAAATGGAATTCAACAAATTGGGACCTTGGAGCAAAAAATCATTTAACGAATGACCTTGTGACCTTGCTGCGACGTCAAAGACTAGTCGCAGTTTTCTTTTGTTCGGGTTGTCTACTCCGAAGTGGGGTAAATACCAAATTCGTTCCCCTGTCTCCCCATCATCTAAGGCCCTAGCGTAATTATTTGAAAACAAATGATAAATGCGGTCTAACGGGACGCGTAGGTATTGTTGGCATGCATTTTTCGAATTAATGAATTTAATCTGTTACGCACGTTACTATATGAGTCGGGTAAGTCATCGACATTAGGTCTCCAAGGGAGACCTACGGTCCAATGACCTTCGCGGAATTCACACGTTATCAATAGTTTCAATAGCGAGTAAATCATCCTTATTTTTACGGGGGTTATTAGAAATACCTATTGATTCTAAAGAAAAATAACCTCGGACCAATTAGTAAATCTTGTTCACATCTAGTCGCGTTATCGTGTTTACATAAACAAAAACAATTAAAGGAAATATTATCGTTATCAACATCGTAGGTATTGACCGTACGATTCAAAAACTCGCTTTGCGTAAGCTGCGCCACGCACGTCGTCGGCGCGTCGAGCACAGACTTTAGGGACTTTGGGGGCACTTTTACACAGGAACGCGGTAGTATTCACGGTCTTACTGTCAGCTTCTTCTTCCGGCGTCTGCGGCGCCGGCGGCCGGTCGGGTTTCGACCAGTGCAGCAGGCGATGGTTCGGGAGTCCGCACCCGTCGGCGTCGCACACGGGGGCTGCGCAGGAGGACTTGTCGGCGTGTTGCGGCTGGAGACATCTGTAGCACAGTTTTTGTGCTCTTGTGAAACGCCAGCGATCTCTGCGTAGGGCGCGTTTAAATTTGTAGCATTTTGCTAGCGAGTGTGAGGCCGTCTTACAAAATCGGCATTTTTCGGAGTTACGGTCGGCGTTGATGAATAGTACTACGTTATCTCTGTTTTCAGTATGATATTTTCTTCGATGTTCATCTTGTTTATTGCGTCTGTATTCTGTAGGTTGATTATGGGTGAAACTAATTCCAGCGTGAGCCACTTTCTGTGCTTCTAGGTATAGAAAGTCTGACAATCGTTCCAGCTTCGGCTTTTCACTCGTGTCGCTGTAGGTATAGGTGTAGTCAGCCCACTTGGTAATCAGTAGAGTAGGTAACTTTGGCACGATGATAGACACGAGTTCGGGGCTGCATAGGTACTCACGCTGTTTGATTGCGCTTGCGGCGGTAACGTAATTTTTGATTTTAGTTGCGAATTTAATTATTTCTTTTTGGTAATCTGTAGGTAATGGCGGGATTTTCTTTACTTGCGCCATTATGCGGTTCATGATGATCTCCGATCGACCAAAACTCAATTCTAGAGTGTCCATGATGTCGTTCGGTGCAGCGGATGCCATGAGCAGTGACGACACAGCTTCTTTCGAATCTCCGCGTAGGCATCTGCGAATGTTTTCAACATCACTGAACTTACATAGGCTTGTTGACTCGTCGTATGCCCTTTTAAATTGCAGCCATTCAAGCGGATCTCCGAAGTACACTGGCAAATCCTTTGACGTTGCTAATCTCGCAAGCAACTGGTTATCGTGGAATATTGACACAGAAATATTTATTGTTTCTTGCAGCGCTGTTGCTAGGTCGCGGATATCGGAGCGCGGTTGCGGCGCGGCGGCGTCGGGAGTTGCATGATCGAGCCAGTCATCCACTTTTTCTTTGGATGACACTTCTGACCTCCTAGACGACTTCCTAGTTCTTCCACTTTCTGATCCTAATTCAGCTAAATCAGCTTTCAATTGCTGATCTATCCGTAATCTTTCGATTTCTGCTTTTTTCTTTGCAGCTTCAGCGGCGGCCGCAGTTTCGGCCTCGATGGCCTGCAGCTCGATTTCAGCCTTTTGCGAGCCGCTTCTAACTCGAGTCGCCGGCGCTCCGCCGAAGACTTTCTGAGTATTTCCCAATTTGTCGGGATAAAAGCATCAGTTGCAATTTCATAAGAATATGTCGTTTAGTCTGCCTGTCTTCGGTTTGAACTCATTTTCATCATCACTGGAAGTCTCAATGGTAACTTTTTGTCTTCAGCCTATATACGTCCCACTGTTGAGCACAGGCCTTCCTCATAGAGAAACACATAACGAGTATGGACCGTAACACCACCACGCTGGCCCAGTGCGGGTTGGTGAGTAGAAACGGTCGCAATAGCGACACGTGCCTTCCGAAGCAAGGAGGAACTTTAGCTTACTTAATTTAAAATCTGGGTCTTTCATAGAATCATCATCTAACAAGAGATTTTATTATTTATAAGTATTATTTGTATTTATTGAAGTACTTAATGCCCAAGACTAAAAGTAAATAATTAGCTGGTAACCATCAACAAATTTGGGGTTTTGACCCATTCTGACAATAAATCGATTTAAACTATCTAATGAACGTCACTTAGCACGATTTTATTATTAACGAAGTTACAGTTTACTAAAGATCCAAACTACACAGGTGTGTAAACTTTTTCAGATTTGGATCTTTATTTTCAATACAATAGAAAAACGTTAATTATAAAAGTCATGTTTTTTAATTTCGAGTTGGCTCTCGCATATAAAACCGTTTTTATAAATAAAATTGCAATGCTTCACAATTAAAACCTTTTTATGATAAAAAAATTGCTTAAAGTAGACTAGTTGACCCATTTTTTTATTAGACCCCAAATGATTAATGATGATGATGAGTAATTAATCATTTGGGGTCCAATAAATCACCATAAAAAATAATAAAAAAAAATTCTGAAGCCTATAACACAATAAATTAGCCATAGCCGACATAGCCGACAGTTATGCTTGATTGGTTGCGACTGGCGTTTGACGGATTTTAACCATGCGTAGTAATTGTTTACATAAAGCGTTACTCAACTAATTTCACGAACATGGTGGATAGCGTTTTTGGCAGATGAAAAAAAAAACTAAAAATAAAAAATATTTCAATTGAACTTCTACAGCAATCCTTTATTTATATTTATCGAACTTGGTATATTTCGGACCCTTGTACTAATGACAATGGGGGTCAGAAAACATTTTTGTTGATTGTCCAATCAACAAAAGAAGTAAAGCTAAAGTTTCCATATCCGAGATAAAAAAAAGCGGACCTCATGGAACTGGGTAATAATCCTGTATATAATAGATGTTTTTAGGAATCTCTATAAATGCAACATTACAGAGATTCGTTAAATCTGCAAATATTTTTATTACAATTGTTATTTTACATTAGAATATTGTGCTGTGAAGAATTATACTGATTTGTGCAAATGTTAAAGTGCCATTGTTAATCTTATAGTAGAACTATTGATAATAACTGTGATTGTTCATGCTAACATATTTTATTATTATTTTGATTGATTATTTGTAACAAAACGATGATTACCGTTGAGAATTGGATAGACATCGTTTTTTGTATTGAGTAAGAAGTGTGCCATGGTATAATAAGACTTAAAATTGTTGAGACTGGTAAAAATAGTACAATAAGTATTTTGAGTAATTTAATTATGGTTGAGACTGATTTAAGTAATACAAAGCAATAGGAATTAGTAAAAGCTTATCTTACTTTTTGTCGCTCAACATAATGTAACGATGTTGTAGTAATATTTGTTTTCATGATTACATAAATTTTGACTGCAATAATGTGTTTTATTTTGTTATTCCGCTAGATTGTCAAATATATTAGCATATAAAACGTGACACGTCTCATTATCTAATAAAAAAATATATATTTTGTACGTAACAAACGCCGCCACTTTAAAAAAAAAACATGGTATTATTATTAAAATGGTTGGGATATAAGTTCAGCATCGTTATTTCGAAAATAGAATTGTTGGCGCACATACATCTTCAATAAAATGTGTAGAAACGAGGTAGAAACTCAATAGGAACGAATATTATAGGGCTTTGAATATTTTAAAGTCGTTTTCTGAAAAATTAAATTTTCTGACTTGTCACGTTCTTGTCGCATATGAGCCGTTCCTATATAGTTCATGGCTAATCAAATTGAAAAATAATTTATCCCTAGGTAAGTAACCTTAATTTTTTTCTACTCGATTCTTATTTAGTCTTAATTAGCATATTTGAGTTGTATTAACTAGTATTAAAAAAAATGCCTTTAATTCTATTCAATTAATAATCTCTGTTGGCGAGAATCGAGTTAATTACTATTGTTAACAAGATAATTATTGTTAACTAGCTGTTGCCCGCGACTTCGTCAGCGGTTAATACGGTTTTTGAACTATATCACGGGAACCCTTTAATTTTCCGGAATAAAAAGTATCTAAGTTGTTGACCAGGGATATCAGGGAACACCGTGCACAATTTCATTGAAATCGGTTCAGGCATTTCGAAGATTAGTCCGTACAAATACAAACAGACAGAGAAACAAAAAAAACAGTTTTTGGTATTATCCCTCTTTCTACATCCCCCTCACATGGTTTTAAACATTTTTTTTATGTACAGACATTCGACCTCTACAGATTTGTTATACTTATGTATAGACTATGATTACTTAATGGAGTTAGTTTTTTATTGACTCAATTGACATCATTATTAATTGTTCTCCGTAAGATTGTAAAGGCAGATCAATTGAATTGTTTATCGGGCCAGGCTGTTCAAAACCTTCATAAATAACACTTTTAATTGATTAGAAAAAAGGTATTTTTCCTCTCCCTTACTCCTTGCTTCGAAAAGCGAATGTACGCTTGAAGGGCGCTTATAAAATTTTAAGAGTTTCCTTGGTTTCTCCAGGATTCCGTCATCAGATCTTAAACCTAATGAAGATGGGACCATATGAAGTATTCAAGGTAGATATACCCCATCAAACAAAAAAATAATTTATCGAATCGGCTTAGGCGTCTGAGCAATCGGGGAACTGAGTAAAAAAAGATTCAGACGAATTTAGAACCTCTTTTTTTGAAGTCGCTTAAAAATCCAACCTCAGAAAACTCCTTACAGGTTGTTTATGAATTGACTGAAGTTTACCTTGAAAACTTAAACGGGTGAAAAACTTAGGAACTAGTCAATAAAAACTGACAGACTGGCCACTGGTAAAAAAATTAGGAAATCGATCTAAACTAAGTACCTACTCAGATAGCGGAAATTGCCTATTTTAATCTCTGTTCTAATTCTACTCTACATTGCTAAAATAGTTTAGTGCCCAGTAATGGCAATTGGACGAGATCGGTGGCGTAGTGGTTAGTATGCTTTGGCTTTCGATATCGTAAACAAAGCTACCTTCGCCATGGTCAGGCCGTGGATGTGTGATCAAAACTTAGGATCTCGAACTCCTCCTCGTGCTTTGGAAGACACTCAACAACCCACATTTAGCTAGCGTGGTGGTGTTACGGCCCGTACTCGTAAGGAGGTAGTGCCCCGTTCGTCCACTCGATATGTGTATGTATAGTACATAATTATAAGATTTTCGATACTAAAGATAACTTTTTAGTTAAAATAAATAGGTACTTATTAATATAAGTACTTATTTATTTTAAAAATTGAAAGGACGAAAGGTCTTTACCCGACACCATAAAAATATCCCACCAATAATACCTCACAAGGTAAGCGCTTAAGCGGTCACTTTTACCGGTAATGAAAGTAATTTCGGGCCTATCTTGCGGAAGACGAGGCTTACCCTTGACCCACTGACGGCATTACGTGAGTTGATAGCAACTCACGTAATGCCGTAATGCTATGTCAATAAGAGTTATTTTGCAATGTAGGTAATAGTACCTACATTGCAAAATAACTCTTATTGACATAGCCGTAGAATACAGTTATGATTTTTAGCAGAATTTGAATAAAGGATTATGGGTACTTTTTTATGGGATCGGATTAATTCTTTTCTATGCCCATTTTGCATTTTTCAATTTTAGTTCTTAGATTGTTATTGCTTAGATAGTTCTTAATATTCAATATTCTACAAGTATTTTTTTCGTAATTTTTCGCTTCGGCAGGCAGAGGTATTTAAAATCCACATTTTCCCAGATATGTTAGGTCCCCATGTAAAAGGTGGCCAGCCTGTTGCCATACACCGGGCACATTGTGAGGCAAGTGATATTCACATGAAATGAAATGAAATCATTTATTCTGCAATTAGATTTACATGAAATACTTTTGCACGTCAATATTTTTTTTCCTACTAGCACTTCGACGTGAATGGCCTGTTGAGAAGAAGTGCCGCAAGAAACTCAACAGTTAGCCTTTTTTAAACAGCCATAATAACAAAAGGAATATAGAACATTTTAAATATTGTAAAATAAGTATGTGCAGAGGAGCAAATTATAGTAGCCACGAATTTTTATCTGTAAAATAATCTTCTATCTTATAATACCCCTTTTTCATTAAACAGCTTTTAACAGTTGATTTAAATTTATGCAGGGGCAAGTCAATAAAACTTTGTGGCAGCCTATTATACATTCTTATGCTGATTCCTATAAAACATTTAACAGTCTTGTGAAGTCTGAGGCTTGGAACATCAACATAAACTTTTCTTCAAACTCAGTGGCATGGTGGAGGTGGGATCGAACCAGCGACTCATTGAACGAGTAGTGCGTCTTTCCCAGCTACGGTTTCCTTTTTTTTATATTTTGGAATAATACCGAGGTAGAGTAGGTATACCTTTAAAAATATGAGATGATGTCACAAGGACGAATACTTTTAGATAAGACTTCGGTAAGCACCTGCTTTCATATCGTCATCAGCCTATATACGTCTCACTGCTGGGACAGGCCTTCCTCATGGAGAAACACATGTGGAGTATGGGCCGTAGCACCACCACGCTGGCCCAATGCGGGTTGGTGGGTAGAAACGGTCACAAATGCGACCGGGACCAACCTTGCCAACCGTGCCTTCCGAAGCACGGAGGAGCTCGAGATCACAAAGTCTTGGTCACCCATCCACGGCTTGACCATGGCGAAGGTAGCTTTGTTTTCGATCGAAGCCAAAGCGCACTGCCTCTTTAACTAGTTAATCGTCAGAAAACGTGACACAATATAAACATCTATTGTTCGTGAGCACCGGTGTTCCGGACCGACAAGGGGTTAATTCTTTGTGCTACTCAATATTCGTCGACTTGGGTAGTCTAATATTTAGAATCTACCATCACCCATCTATAAGAGGTCGGAGTTCGAGTCGAAGGCAAATGTTTGTGATAACTTCATCCATTACGAGTATTACCAGAATCCTGACTGTAAATTTCTATCTACTAACTTCGACTAGTGTTAATTTGTAAGGTGAAAATTGGCCAAAAAAACTGAATCGTCCACCTGTATCTTCTAGGCCTAAGTCAAACCTTTATTAAGGTCTTGTATTGTAAGGACTATTACAGGAAGAAGGGAATACATGTGCTGGTAGAAAATTGAAAAAAGAAAAGATAAAACGTACCTTGCTCATATCACTGCACTTCTCCTATGTAGCATTGTTCAGTAATATTAAAACATTATTTTTTAGACTTCATGAAATAAAAGTTTAAAACTCTAATTTAAAATACCCGCGTCATTAAAAGAAGAACACAATAAATCGGCTACCGTTATATTATTTGCACCATAAATAATAAGTTTTATATTTTACGCGCGGAATAGTGCGGGGAAAGTAGCACCGAGTCGATTTCTCCGCAGCGACGCATTGACTAGAGCGATGCATCCAGTTGAGTTACGACATCGGCTAGTGTTGTTGCGTGATTAACAAACATTATTTTGACATTAATATACACTGTCATCATCACAGAGCTTGCTCTTGGAAATGCGGTGTACAGTCTCAGAGTAAACAGAACTGGAGTAGCCTTTGTCTAACATTCCCCTCTGCCAAATGCACAAGCATCGGATGCTTGCACGTTTAATAAAACTAGTTGAGCCGCCATTTTGACAACCATAACATTGTAAACGTTGCGGCGAACAGAGCTCCCGCAAAAATGCCTGCCTGTGCTGTTTTTTGTTGTAAAAATAAATAGAAAACATCGAGTATGCTAAATGATGGTGTCACCTTTTATTTGTAATTATAATTTTTAAGATTTCATGATTATTTACTTCATTATTTCATGTTTTAGAATTCTACGATTTCAAATTTCGAGCGCTAGTCTCGTGGGGAGTGCGCCTGTAACGTTGTCAAAACGCACACCCCACGTGACTATTTTAAGCGTGTGTGTGCGTGAAATTTAAATTTGTGTGTCGAATTATGCATGTGTGCATTTGTAAAAACGTTGTGCGTTGTGCTGGCTTTGAGTGTAGTGGTAACCTCACCCCCCGCAAGAAATGGCAGAATAAAATGTTTGAGAAATTGACTAATGGCTACTCCAGTTCTGTTTACTCTGAGTGTACAGTACACTTTTGATTATTAACCGACAGGTTTAATGCTCTACGGTTCTAAACATAGAATCAGCTTGCATGAAAACTTAGATTTTGTAAGCTTAACATGACACAGTGATTCGGTCTTACGGCAACATAAATACCTGTTTCATAAAAATAAATAGAATAGAATAGAATAATTTATTTGCCATATAAAATTTAACAAATGAACTTATTAACTAGCGAACTCTGCACTAAGCTTAGCTTGTACCGCAGAGTCCAGATATAAGATAAACCTCATTATCGTCACTAGCCTGTCCTACTTCCAATTTTATTTGTAGCCTCAGCCACCCCCACTTGTCGGCCTGTTAATATGAGGGCAACATGCCGCCATGAACAAAATATTCTTTGCTACCAACTATATCGTACAATAGCTATCATATCACCAATCAGACAGGTTTTGAAAGTTGAATAATGAATACTACTCAGTTATTAAGAATTAAAAAAATATATTCTGACACACATTGAAACTAATTTATAATTATTTGATATTTGTAAACGCAGCCTTATGAATTCATATTAGTTCAAATATGCCACAAAACAGCATCAAACATTACGAATGAGATTTCAACGGTTACTGTATCGAGTATCGATAGATCGTGTCCCATCACTATTGACGTGTATTTACTGCCTGCGTGCGTCTGCGCAGACATTGTGCAAACGTGTGCTCGTCGCTTTTGCACAAGCCTTATGTAAGGGCCATTGATGCCCTCCAAATCTATGACTAAGAAAGGTTATTTGATTGGTCTCAAAAAATACTAGGTACTACTTATCTCAGAGTTTGATTGTTATTATAGGTTCAGCCACCACCGAAGTAACTAATTAGCAATGAAGGTTTCTGCATTCTACACCACAGCATATCATAACTGATTCAGATAATTAATATTCATTTTTTTTTAAGTTTTGTCACACATGGGCACATTTTAAATTTGTCATACATTTCTAAACAAATAATATTACTTTACGTGCCTGAGACAGTACTAGCACGGACACTCCGGCGATGAAAGTTGTCGCTAATATGAAATAAATTATACAAAAGAAATATCCTCTTACAATCACATTTAGCAATTAGCCCAAAAAAGTAGTAGGAATATATAAAACCACATAAGTAATCAAAATTTAAACATCCATTATTTAATGCATTAACATCATTATTGGTTTCCCCCTAAAGTTCAAGAACTCTTTGGGGAGTGTTATCGCTGGCAACACTGCGAGTGACGTCACAGCTTGCAGACGTCCCCACTCCGTCGACGCGCCGATTTCGGACACTTTCCAACGTGCCTCGGCGTATTTGATTTTCGACAGCCGGAGCGTTTAGAAGTGTCTTGAACTAACAATAATTAGTCTCACAAGGAATTAGTTAAAGTATTGTTGAGATTGTTACTCTGTCTGATTTCCTTGAGTTTTAAACATAACCTTAAAATTAGTCTTTGCATACATGTTAAAAGTAATAATTGGTTTTGATTATTGCCATATTGATATACCCTCATTATTAAGCTCGTTCACGGTTGTTATAATTAATTAAACTTATTATGATATCTAAATTGGACGTTTAATTACATCAGAAGTGGGATACAACACACGACTCAACGAGAACGACATGCCGCGGGCCCGAAAACGGAGACGGAGGCAGTCGACTACGTCGAGCAGTTCAAGCTCTAGTTCGAGTAGCAGTAACCGAGACAGTCGCAAGCGACGCCGCAGAGGATCGCCAACCGTGAGTCAGAATGCTATTTTATCTTCAGTGATCCCCGAATTTGACCCGTTAGTGGATGACGTTGATATGTGGATTAACGTGCTGGAGGCTAATTCACGCGCTTTTGGGTGGTCTGATAATATGATTATATACCAAGGGTTGCAAAAATTACGTAACAGTGCAAAAACATGGTTAGACTCTTTACAAAAAAATGAAACAACGTGGACTAGCTGGCGTTGGAAGCAATGGCGTGATAGCTTATCTAGTACCTTCCAAACTAAACGCAATATGTTTTTACTACTGAAACAATTAATAGAATCGAGGCCTTTACCAAATCAATCTCTTTACGAGTTCTACTTCCAACAAAAGGGCAAAATAGATCGACTGCATTTAAAATTTAAAGAAATTGATATAGTTTCAATTATCGTAGGGTCGGTTGGTGATTCGAATATTAGTACGGCGGCTGAAGCGGGTAGTTTTTCATGCTGTGATGATTTGGCATCGTTTTTGCACGGCAAAATATACACCGTACCCGAGAAAAACTTGGTGCAAAAAAGTTATTCCTCCACAAAGCCGTTATTGCGTAGTTCTTTACCGGTTCATACAAATATAAATAAGTTTGACACTAAAACTGACACGGCTCATAGCAGTAATTACGTTCCTAAAACCAATTTCTTGTGTTTTCGTTGCGGTGAATTAGGTCATAAGCGGAATGATTGTAATCTGAATGAAAATATACAGTGCAAATCGTGTAATAAGAGAGGGCATTTAGAGAAGGCATGCAAATCGAAACCCACACCGAAAACTGAAAATGACTTGGAAGTTAAACGGATCATTAAATTCAATAGTAAGCAAAAGTTTTGTAAACCAGTGATGATTAACAACTTCGAATGCGAAGCGTTTTTTGATATGGGTAGCGAATGTTCGTTGATTACAAAGGAACTTATCAATAAGTACAATTTAAACACTTTTGGCCTAAATTCACATATTAGCTTGGTAGGTTTTACTACTGGTACTCACATACAGGTTGCAAAAGCAGTTGCTGTTAGTTTGAAAGTGGATACTGTGGAATTAGTGACCCTTTTGTATGTTATTGATGATTTAACTGGGTGTGATTTATTAATAGGCCGAAATTTCACAGAAGACAGTGGCATAATGTATACCCGAGTAGGTAATACCTTGACTTTTGAACCAGTTACAATTGATAGGTTATTAAACATTAATAGCGTTAATTGCAATCATAATGAAACCTTGCTGAACTCAATTCTTTCTAAATACCCTCAGTGTTTTTGTGAAGATTTGTCTACTCTTGGAAAAACTAGTTGTGTCGAATTAGATATAGAGTTACTTTCTAATAAGCCGGTGTTTTCTCGACCATATAGAATGTCTGAATCTGAACGACAAAAAACTCGCGAAATAACCGATGATTTATTAAAAAACGGAATAATAAAACACAGTAATTCACCTTACGCGAGCCCAGCATTACTAGTAGACAAGGCATCAGGGGAAAAAAGGCTATGTATCGATTATCGCCAACTTAATAAAATCACTGTTAAGGAAAAATATCCCATGCCTTTAGTTGAAGATCTAATTGATCGATTGCAGGGTTGTAGATATTTTACTTCTTTAGATCTAAAAGCTGGATATTATCAAATACCTTTGAAAGCAGATGCGATACCAAAGACTGCATTCATCACACCTGATGGCCATTTTGAATTCTTAAGAATGCCATTTGGATTATGCAATGGGCCATCAGTTTTCCAAAGATTGATGAATACTGTCTTGGGTAACCTTCGATTCGGTAAAGTAATTTGTTACATGGACGATTTGTTGATTGGTACAAATACTTTAGAGGAAAACGTTAGCAGTCTAGAAAGTGTTTTAGAAATCCTCCAGAAAAATGGATTAACAATAAATTTGCAAAAGTGTACTTTCTTTCAAAATAACGTTACATTTCTTGGGTATGACATTTCTAAAAGTGGTATTCAACCTAGTGCTAAAAAACTAAAAGCTATTAACGAATTCCCTGTCCCAAAAACTGTCCATCAAGTACGACAATATTTAGGTTTGATAAATTACTTTCGTAAATTTATTAAAAACTGTGCAATTGAATGTAGCCCTCTGACACAGCTGCTAAAAAAAGATGCAACCTGGGAATGGGGTTCTCGGCAAGATCAAGCCTTTTCTAATACTAAAAAGTCTCTGCTTGAAAATGCAACATTAAAAATATTTAACCCTACTTTGCCTATCTGTTTATATACAGATGCAAGTCGTGACGGCTTAGGTTGCATAATGGTTCAAGTGACTGAAATCGGTGAACAGCCAATACATTTTTATAGTCGTCAAACCACTGTTGAAGAAAAAAAATATCACTCATTTGAACTTGAATTGCTAGCAATCATAGTAGGATTACAAAAGTTCAGACATTACTTGTTAGGAGCTCAATTCAAAATAGTTACCGATTGCAATGCGGTAAGATACGCGTTACAAAAAAAAGAAATCATACCACGTATTGGTAGATGGGTTCTACAAACTCAAGAATTTAGTTTTGAGATAGTCCATAAACCGGGAACGCAGATGCAGCACGTTGATGCATTAAGTAGAAACCCGATTTCAGATAACAGTTCTATTTCTTCTGATAATGTCATGTCTATAACAGAGGGAGACTGGCTTTTATCTGTACAACTCCAAGACACAAATATTTGCTGTATTAGGGAAATTCTGTTGTCAGGCGAGGCCGATGCTCACAAATCTATTTTTAATCAGTACGAGTTGCTTGGCAATAAGGTATACCGCAGAACGGAGTACGGAAGGCGATGGTTAGTACCTAAACAATGCATTTGGCAGATCATCAGGGCCAATCATGATGATGTGGGTCATTTTGCTGTAGATAAAACTGTAGACAGAATTGGATCAAAATACTGGTTTCCTCATTTAAAGAAAACTGTCACAAAATACATAAAGAACTGTCTGAATTGTATCTATTACAAAAATATCCATGGCAAGAAACCCGGAAAACTGTTTCCAATTCCAAAATATGCGAGGCCTTTCCATACTTTACATGTAGACCATTTGGGTCCTTTTGTGAAGTCTACACAACAAAATTCTTACTTGCTAGTAATAGTAGATGCATTCACAAAATTTGTTTTTATCTCTGCAGTCAAAAACACTAAATCTAAGGTTGTTATGAATGAATTTAACAAAATTTTTAAAGTATTTGGTAATCCGAAGCGCATAATAAGTGATGCTGGCTCGGCATTTACCTCTCAAGCCTTCAAAACCTTTTGTAACGAAAGAAACATAAGAGCACATGTAATAGCCACGGCTGTACCGCGCTCGAATGGACAAGTAGAGCGATATAACTTGACAATTTTAGAAGCCTTGCGTAGCATGGGTGCCAATACAGATAATAACAAATGGGATCTTAATATTACAAGTATACAACAAGGTATTAATAGCACGATAAATAAAACCACTGACGCCATCCCTAGCGAGGTTTTTTTTGGCTACCGTATCTGAATGAATAATGATGGGGTTACTGACGATGATGTAGCCGAGACTACGGTTGACCTTACCGCCTTAAGAAACAAGGTTGACGTAAACATTCAGAAGAATGCTGAAAAGCAAAAAACTTCGTTTGATGCAAAAAGAAAAGAAGCACCACTTTATAAAGTTGGGGACTTAGTTGTAATAAGAATACCAAGCACGTCAAATGAGGGTCAAAGTACAAAATTAATGCCTCTTTACAAAGGTCCTTTTCAGGTTACGGAAATACTCGGTCATGATAGATATAGAGTGGCAGACATGAGAGGAGCCGAGAGAAGTTCCAAACGTTATGATGGAGTCGCATGCGTCGAGAACATGAAGCCATGGGTACGAATTTTGGATCCGGATATGCCGGATGTTATCAAACAGTAAGGTAACATAAACATTATAATAACAAAAAAAAGGTATATTTTCTATGAACTAGTTTAAATAAAACACACTAAGCTATTATAGTTTAATGCTCCTTATACATATAACCCTTAGTTTTGCTAACTATTTATTAGTTACACATATTCGTTAAATTATCTAATATCCCTATGTCCAACTATAGTCAAATCCATTCGCTTCAAACATTTGCTATTTGCAGTGAGTACTCGGAATAGTACAATAGATAGCGGATATCCGAGGTGAACACCGTTATCCAGTACATGGTGATACACAACCGAGATTCAGTTGTCGCTCGGTTCAAACCATTACTTGGCTTGGTTAGTTGACCGGCGATGGAACAATTAACTTGGCCATATTCCGATGTCCTATTCTGTTGGGTAAATGTTTCGTAATGAGTATCATGTTGTCTGAAGTTGGTTCGGGGTCTCTTTTGTTATTAAAAGCAGTACACATGAATAACTTTTTCTCATTGTTCTCAGCTCATGCATTAGACTAAATCGCTGTTCAGGGGCGAACGCGACTGCAGGAACGGCCGGATGTTATCGCTGGCAACACTGCGAGTGACGTCACAGCTTGCAGACGTCCCCACTCCGTCGACGCGCCGATTTCGGACACTTTCCAACGTGCCTCGGCGTATTTGATTTTCGACAGCCGGAGCGTTTAGAAGTGTCTTGAACTAACAATAATTAGTCTCACAAGGAATTAGTTAAAGTATTGTTGAGATTGTTACTCTGTCTGATTTCCTTGAGTTTTAAACATAACCTTAAAATTAGTCTTTGCATACATGTTAAAAGTAATAATTGGTTTTGATTATTGCCATATTGATATACCCTCATTATTAAGCTCGTTCACGGTTGTTATAATTAATTAAACTTATTATGATATCTAAATTGGACGTTTAATTACAGGAGTTCTTGAAGGTGGCGACTACTAGTTACAAAGGTCGTCAAAACGTAGACCGTGCCGGCGTCTTGCATAGAAACGATTTAGATTCTGCCTAATCAATGTATAAAAATCCCGTGAACTAGTGAATTCAAGCAATAATAATTCCACTCGCAATCACCAAACTACTATTACCTCTTGCCTATATTAACCCTAGGCAATTTTAAAAGAAGTGAAAAGGCATTGCAATCTTTACTTTCTACCCACCAGCACGTGTTGTGCCCGCGTACGGTACGTAAGTACTCCTCATGTTGTCATGTTCTCCATGTAGGATCCTGTTAGCCGCATCAGCAGTAGGCACTCCAACTGCTGTAGATAGACTTGACTGTATGTATTTCTGTTGAAGTTGAAGAATATCGCTTATCTCACAAGGGGATTTAGTCATATCAGGTGAATTGTTGGTGTTTAATACCTTTACCTGACTCTCTTGGATAGAAGCGTGATGATATGTTATTACTAATTTATTGAACAGCGAACTATTGAACAACACCATGTGCTTTGTAATATAAAATAGCAAAACAGCATTAGCACCACACAAAGGTATTACGATTTTCTAAGGCAAAAAGAGTAAAACCCTGTTTACTTTTATCAAAATATATTGATTAGAATTTTTTTATCAATTATTTATCTTTAATTACTCATTAATTTTTAAGCACAGTAAAATGATTATTATAATATTTTTATTTCTACTCTATGGTTTGTCAATGTTCCAAAAATCCAAGCACCCAAGCCCAACGACGTGGAAAAAAAATACAGTTGTCTATTCGCCATTAAAATGGCGTCATCGAAGGAAACCTATTGTTTGTGTGGTCAACCATATAATATTGGACAATTTATGATAGAATGTGATTGTTGCCGTGAATGGTTTCATGGCAGGTAATGTTAAAAATCTATAAAGTTTCATTAGAAGACATCGTTGCGTGTTAAAAAAATACGAGAACAAATTTGACAGCACGTAGCTGTACGGCCATCATTTTCAGTGCGAATGTTTTGTTAGATTTTTCATGTGTCTTTCGATTATTATCGCTTATTTGTATAGCAACTAACCCGGTAAAAGTGTTGTGGTAGTTTGCAGTGTTTGTCCCTATGTTTTTGCTAAATACTTAATTTGTTTACATTGTTGGTCACCATGGGACTCACCGCTATTCATTATTTATGCGCCTATTGTTTATTTATTTAATATATATTGGATAATTGAATAATTTGTAGTGTAAATACATCACGCAGAAGCAAAGTTACATTTTCTTTTAATATTTCTCGCTACGTGAGGTTGAAACGCGCACATCCGTATGGCGTGTTTGATTAAGAAAGTTTTAGATTTTTTTGCATATTACTCTCAAATTCGTGTAACCATGAAACAATATAGGCATTTAAATAACACTCTCAGTAAAATATTGTTCCTACTATAAGTGGAAATTGTGAAAAAATCTTTCTTTTTCAGTTGTGTTGATGTAAAAATATACCATTCAGATGATATCGACAAATACCATTGTCCAAAATGTGCACAAACTTATGGCCCTTCAGTATGTAAGTGTTGTTTTTTTTCTTTTACTGTTTTTACAGATAAGTACCCTAGCACTACATATCAACACCACATGTACATAGTTTATCCTTGTCTGATTTAGTCAGATGCTGTAATATTATAGAACAGTTTTTTGCTTCTAGCAAAACTAGGTTAATCTTCTCAGATTCCTATAAGGCTAATTAGTTAATTGAATTAAAATCAATTTTGGTAAGTAGTAGCTCATCTGTATGTTTGTTCAGTCACAGGGTTTAACTATAACTCTTAAAAATAACATGAACATGGTGTACAATACAGTTTATGTTAAGTAATTTTTTTAGTATTTTACTTTATTCAACACTGACACATAAAAATTTTGTGTTATGGCATATTGAATTAAAAAAATAGCAACAAAGCTAGTACTTTTGGCTTTAGCCTGGTCTGGCTGTCATTGTTAGAAATTCCCAAAAGATCAAGATAAAGATTAATCTAGATCTAAGGTAAAGTTCATGGTCTTATAACTTTGAATGGCACAAATAACTTCATCTGTTATTCAGAACATGACTAAGAATTTTTTCTTGAAATTATTTCAGTAAAAATCCCAACAAACAACCACAGAGCTGATCGGTACGAGCTTGGCTCAGAGACACGGCCATCACAAGTTGGAACGCCAGCATGGGTCCGAGCTTTAGCCGCCCGTCCCCTCCGACCGGTTCCGGCAGCACTACAGCGGATGAGAGCCCACCAATTTACAGAAGAGTTTGTGAGAGATGATGGCTTCAACCGACCAGTACTGTTTCAAACATCTGAAGGGCTGGATATGAAGACTCCAAACCCTGCAACGTTTACAGTTAGATCTGTTTTGAGATTCTGTGGAGCACAGCTTGAGGTAAGGTTTGAACTTGCACTAAAATTATCAGGGTTACCTCCTGATGTTACCTAAGATCAAAGAATGGTAATGATTACATATCTGCAAGTTGGTATATTTTAATAGACATTCCTTTTAGTTGGTTTATCGGTATCCCCTTTGTAACTAATTGCCAGCCAGCTTTGGTCCTACTTTCTAATCTACAACAAGCATAGTTTGTTTTTAGAAGGGTGTGTAGTGTGGGGAAGAGTATTTTGCAAGATGGAGTGATAGGCTGCTGGCAGATGCTGGATGCCCTGACTGGCTACGGCCAGTGTGTGATGGTGCTCATTAAGAGACACTGTGAACAAATGGAACCTTATGGTGGATGCATACAGTTAATGCATTATTAACGGACTTGGAAGTAATGAAGTTTTATTAAATTATTAACAGAGTCTGACGCATGTATCAGCTCATATAATCTCATTGGCCTTATAATTAACAAGATTGGCCTATGAAATGTATGCCAAAAATGCACAAAAAACCAGTGTTCAAAGATGAAGATACAGTTCTAAGAGCTAGCATCGTCCAGTGCCGGTCGGCATTTTTCAATGCGGTAGAGGATCATAAAAAAGAGAGTACTTATCTACCTTTTTATGTGTATGGCTTATGGCTTTGACGGCAAGCATATACATAAAAAAGTCATCATGTTGATGGTTTCCTGTATAGACTGCTTAAGTTTCTTTATCTTTCACAGATTGAGGTGATAGACGTCCGGAAACAGTCAACATTGAGGATGCCGCTTGGGGATTTCGTAGACTACTTCGAGACTCCACCTGAGCACAGGGATGACAAAGTTCTTAATGTGCTGAGTCTGGAGTTCTCTGATACAAAGTAAGATTCATCTTCTATTTTTGTCTTTTTGTAAAATTTTCCCAAATTATGCACTTGATAATTTCTTATTTTATCAGTGTCTTAAGCTTATGACAATTTTTTTTTAAACATTCACACCTATCAACTAGCCCCATTTTAAGCAACTAATGCTGCTTGTGTTACGGACACGAGATGACGGATAAATATATATTTAATAGATCAATACATATAAATATTCTGAATATATAGAACAAATGCCTGAAAATTCATCACCCAAACATTTGCCCCCACCGGGGATCGAACCCAGAACCTCTCGAGATGGCGACGCCTTGAGAGTCTTGAGACCGGCATACAGACCACTCGACCACGGAGGTCGTCAAATTAAAAAAGGCAAATTAAAAAAGGATACTTAATTATATCACTCATTTGAATAAACAATATAAGTATCATCACGTTATATTCCCCGAAGGGGTAGGTAGAGGTGTAACCACCCACATTTCGCCAGATATGTTAAGTCCCCATGTAACAGGTGGCGACCCTGGTGCCATGCTCCGCGCACAATGTTATTTATAATGAACTGTACATAAGTTTTATTCAAACTCAGTGGCGGTAGCGGGATCGAACCCTCGAGTCCCGCAGCCTCTCGAATGAGTAGCGTCCGTCCCAACTCGGCTACGGCTGCCTTACCGCTGCTTGCTTGCAAAATTTAAAACTATTGAGCAATTATTGAGCATACATACATACAATCACGACTATTATCCTCTAAGGGTTAGTCAGAGACTAGGCAAAAGGATCGCAAAAGCACTCTTCTGTCATAGTCCGCGCTTCACCAAGCAGCGACAGCAGGTGCTGCACTCAGCGTGACAGCTGGTGAGCGCATCGCCGTTGTAAGATTTTGGATGGTTGTTGAATTCTAAGTACAGTAGTCGCCTTTTACGACACCCAAGGGAAGAGATGGGTTGATAGTGTTCTTTTAATGAGCCGCTACCACACGGCTATAGCAATAATAGCAAATTTAATAATAGTAATATATTGAATATACATACATACACACAAACATAAGTCACGCCTTTTTCCCACAGGGGCAGGCAATGATTACATCCTTCCACTTGCTACGATCCCTGCATATTTCTTTCGCTTCATCAACTCTTATCACAGTCCTCATACATGCTCGGCGATTTCGGGTACTTTTGACCTGGCCCTTCTCTTCTAATTTGGTCGAGAAACGTTCGCGTAGGTCTGCCTCGTCCCGTATCTCCACTCACACTCGATTCATATATCCCTTTAGTCAATCTATTTTCATTCATCCTTTCCACATGTCCAAACCATCTTAGCAAACCTTTCTCTATTCTTGTCACTACATCCTCTGTCAAACCACACTTCCTTCTTATCACATCATTATATATCCTGTCACTCAATTTTACTCCAGCCATGCTTCTCAACATACAATCACGCCTGTAATCACCGAAGGGGTCGGCAGAGTCCAAGGAGCACTGTGTTCTCTAACACAGAACAATAAAAAAGGTTAGAATGATAAAGAGGGCGTGGTTGACGAGCCGCTCATATGAGCAAACGGGCATATGAACGTCAAATTGCTCGCAGTGTATTGCACAATGGCGTAGCTGTCAGACGTATATTCGGTGCAGTACAAAACCCAAAAAGATGCCGAGTTGTGCTATTATTTCGTGCCGTTTGCGAAGTGAAAAGGTGAATCTGGAAATAGGACGAATTTCATTTCATCGGTAAGTAATAATATTTGGAAATAACTAAATATGGAGGCATAATCAATCACGAAAATAATTCGTACCAAATTCTGTGCTGAGTTGAGTTTTTTTGTTCCTTGTGCTCAGACATTATGATGTGTTAATTTACATGGACATAATATCAAATCTACGTTTTAAATATCTATTAAATTTTTAAATAAGACATAAATATTCTGTTTATAAAGATTTACATATTTCAGTTTTCCTACAAATCCGGATATAAATGAAAATTGGATATCCGTAACTGGCAGGAAAGATCAATGGTTTCCTACTAAAAGCAGTAGCATTTGCTCGTTGCATTTTACGGAAGATGACTTCCTACAAGTTTAAAAAAAAGGCATTTGAAATCTTCTGCAGTACCTCACATAGATATTTGCGTACAGGTAATGCTATGAATATTTTATCTGTCTACAGTGAAAACAAAATATTATTATAAAATTATACATTTGTCTTGTTCGGGAATCGAACCCGTGATGTCTGCCACAGAAGGCAGTTATCCTTACCCTTGCGCCAAATCAGTCGTTTCGATTATACAGGGTAGAAATATTGCGCATGTGATTGAGTGACTTTAATTTGTTGATTATTTTCTATATTTTATCTAAAAAGAAATTTATTTCATGATGTCAAATATCTCATAAGCGAGAATTTTGAAATCATTTACTTTTGTTTGCAGGAAAATCAAGTTCGCCTTCCTGTTCAAATGCCAGTTCACAAAGAAAGCGAAAACTCAAAATTATAATAGGCAATAAAGACAGTGCCCTCCAGTGACTTTAAACTGGTGGACTAGTCGAGCAGTGAGTGTCCACGTCTTAGCACCGTAGGTCATGACCGGGAGGACGCACTGGTCAAAGACTTTCGACTTAAGACATTGAGGGATGGGTGACGAGAAAAATGTGATTAACCAGTATTAATGTTTATTAATTAAAAAGTGTATTTTTTGTTGGTAACCGCTGTTTCTTTACTGATGTCAACCCCAGCTCATAACATTACCAATTATTTTATTTATTATTCACTGGTGGAAAACTGGCAAGGCAGTTTTTTCTTTATTGTTGTTCTCATTGCTAAGCCAACTATAGCGATAGTGTATCTTTTGTTATAGTCAGTTACCTATTCCTAGAAACATCCACCTGAAACTGTTACCTCTTGTCTTTATAGTATTTATTCAGTAGAAAACTAAATCACAGACTACAAAATATTTATCTTCATTAAATTTGTATAGTATTGAAATTGGTTGGAATTTATTTAGGAGCCCTAGAGGGGAGGTACCTTAAATAAATAAAATATTTTAATTTCCAAAAAGGAAACGAACTTTTATTTTAAAAGGAAGCATTTTTCTCAAATCAAGTTTACCCAAACCGGGAATCGAACCAGCTAAAAATTTTTTAGTTATTTTTTTATTCTATTAATCAATACAATGTGAAACACTCGTATTTCATACAAGATATCCATCTCTACTTCTGCATTCCACCGGCTGCTACAGATTTTCCAAATATGCCCGGAAAAATAAATTAATGTAAGGTTTCATTATGTCTTACATGCGTAAGACCTAATGTTTCATAGAGAAATTTTATTCTTAGCCATAACTAAATCAATTAGTGAAATAAAATAAATAAATAAATATCCTCAGACATTCACACCTATCAACTAGTCCCATTTTAAGCAACTAAATGCTGCTGCTGCTTGTGTAGCGACCAATACCACCACGAAATAGAATTATTTGAGGTGGTTTGATTCCCTGTTTGGGTAAGCTTTTTTGAAAAAAGTGTGAAAACAGTTTTGTTTCTATTTGAAAATAAAAGTTTGTTTCCTTTTTGGAGATAAAAAAAATCCAACCTGTATATTAATATTCTCCTTGATTACGAAGTTGGATAAATAAATAAAATACATAATTTTGTTACTTAATACTTGAATCATACTTGATTATCGACATCAAATTGTGCACTACCCTAGTCCAGTGCTGTCATGATAGTGTACATGTTTTTGCACAATAATTCCAAAAAGATATTTAACGTGTCTCATTAAACGTATTATAAATTATAATATTTAAAAACTTATTTCAAATGATTGTATATAAATGATCTTACCAGTCCGTGCTTGAACTGTAAAATTTCGAAGTAACAAAATGCATTGTGCCAACATAAATGGTACCGTACAACAGCTGGTAACACATACCTGTGTATTGCAGTAAAATAACCCTTATTATTTAGGTGCAATTCGCTACTTTTGCTTGAATTTTTTTAGCCAATGAATACATTGCGCTCCTTGTGTGTTGAATAACTATTATTTCTTGTATGTGTGAGAACTGGCTCGCGCGGTCCTAGTACTAATGTGGATGCGTTATCATTCTAACCTTTTTTATTGTTCTGTGGTTCTCTAAGACCACATTTAGCCATACAAAAATTGGGTTTGGTCAGATGAAAAACAAGAAAAATTAGTAACAAGTGCTCACTGCCTACACAATCACAGACCCAGTACCCAATACGCCTTAGTCGCCTTATACGACATGCTGGGCAAGAAGAGCAGTTGGTACATTATTTTTGCGTCCCGGACCAGCAATAGAAACAGAATGTATTCTGTATGGAGGATATATTGGGTCCTTACCTATGAAATTTGTGTTTTTATTCTGTCTTAGTATTTTGTCTGTTACTATTAAGATTCTAGTATTCCTAAAAAATAATTACGTCGTCTAAAAATAGACTATATTTTTGAGCTCTTTTGATTTGTTTTGATAATTTGTTGTAAGTTTAATTGTGTTAAAATTGGACACGGAGACAACTCTTTTTAAGTGCCTCCCGAATACATCATTTTATTTGCATTGACTTAAAAACGATAAATATTTTTTATGAAGTGTGATATTACACATATTACTAAAGCTTGTCCAATGATAAATGCCAAATATTATTATCTCTGGATTTGTCGTTGTGAAGAAAACTGATAAAATGTTAGTATGTAAAATGCAGAATTCCCCAGAATCTCCAAACAAAACATCAATTTGATAGGTAAGGACCTAATAGTGTCCGTGTGGACGTGTGGACGTGTAGACGTTACGGCGCCCAGTATGGATGGCATGGTGTGGTTGCAGCATGGCCGCGCTGGTGGAGCCGCCGGCCGCGGCTCGGCGGCTGGACTGGGCGGAGCGCGCGTGGCCGGCGGCGGGCGGGCGGCCGCGGCCGGCCGTGCAGCGCTACTGCCTCATGTCCCCGGCCGGCGCCTACACCGACTTCCACGTCGACTTCGGCGGGACCACCGTGTGGTACCACGTGCTGCATGGCCGGAAGGTGACACACGCTTCTTTATTTCAAACATTCATACAAACTGTAAATTAATACTGTTCATCTTTTTGTTATGTTGTATTGTGTGACTATGGTGAGACAATAAATTATTATTATTATTATCTACTAGCTCCATTTTAAGCTAATGCTGCTCGTGTTACACGACGACGACTAGACGACGCTAGACGACGGATAATTATTTATATCTAAACTCATGTAATAATGTTTGAATTATGAACTCAGACTCGAACTCATAATACTATTTAACACAAAATTCAAAATTCAATATCGTTTATTCAATTTAGATGCGTCTTCGCACATGCTTATGAACGTCAAAAGCATTTAACAAATTTTCGTGAAAGCGATAAACTACGCCATCCGTTCACAAAACTACCAGGAGGTCTTGTTCTGAGAAGAACGGGCAAGAAACTCAGCAAGTTTCTATCCTCCCTTTACATTGTTTTTCTTTTTTTTTTAAATGTCATAAAGTACAACGTCATTGAAGTTTTAGAAAAAAAAAAAAATCTGTGTTATATATTCTGCAGTTTACCACATTTTTCATTACAAATGCAAGTAGTCTAAAATATTACATTAATAAAATAAAATAAAACAGATGATGAATACAAATACAATCCTAAATAATCTACCCAGAGCGACAGTCATTGACGACGTATTTTTTGAACCGTTCGGCAGACCAAGGTAGCCGCATCAGACGTTGGTTCTGCCCATCACACTAATTGGTTGCTGGGTTATGAGGCATATAAAATTTTATAATTTCTTTTAGTTAGATTATAGAATAGAATTATACAGATATTGAAACTGAGTAAAATTGTTTTCTTTCCAGATATTTTTCTTAGTACCTCCGACCGCCACAAATCTTGCCTTATACCAGCAGTGGAGCGCGTCTAATAACCAGAACGAGCGCTTCTTCGGCGATATGGTAAGATTGGACATAGTTCAAAGTACTGTCGAACAAGCAGACTTATGAACCACTTTGACAATATTTGGATTACAACTAACTCTTGCACTTACGACGTTTTTACGTACGTTTCCAAGCTAATACAGGTGAATTTAAATGCTACGGAAAAATGACATTATAGTGGACAGAAATCTATTTTTCGATAGTACATTTAGGTATAACTGCGCTATCCGTTCGCAATATTTTCAGGCCTTGTTCTGTGCATTCACAGAAACCATGTAAGATTCATCTTCTCCTTTCAAAATTGTCAATACCACAATTCCATTTGAAATAATTTTCTTTGAAAAGTTAATGTATACTTCAATTTTCATTACAAACATATAATCCACAATTTTAACACCTTCCTCCTTTTAGCCAATGTTAATGTGAAACTTAATATTTTTTTAAATCAAATGAAGTAGTAAAGATATTATAGTTTACCATTAAAGCACAAAAAACCCGATGGTCTCGGCACCATCAAAATGATACCTAATTTCACCAAAAATGTCATTTGAGCATTTAATTTTAAATATTATAGTATAGAGTCTAAGGGCCTGTTCCACAATCGATAAGTAAAGTCATAATAAGTTACTTGACAAATAATTTATATTACGTCTCAATCCAAGTTGCCAAAAAGGTAAACAAAAAAGCCGACACCGAATTTGTTATTTTTACATGGACATTGGCCCGTAAATATAATCAACGGTCATCACAAAACATTTTAGAGATGAAACATTACCTTTTTTTTGTTTACCTTTTTGGCATCTTTGATTGTGACGGACTATACTTCTTAATTATATCCCTCCAATAGCGTGCTACGTTTCACAGATAATGTGGTCATTAAGCCGTATTCAGAGATCGTGAAACGCAAGATGGGTGTTTACTCAGCAGTTATGTTCTGAGTAGCTTAAATTGAACTTTACTTGTCGATTGTGAATCAGGCCCTAAGGGCCTGGAGGAGGCGGCTTGGCAGTTGACTTGGCAGTTTAATTGACATAAATTTCATAGTACAACTGTCAAATGATCTGCCAAGTAAGCTAATCAGAACTTACCAGTCGATAGTGAAACAGGCCCTAAGTCTATTTCCCTGTGTAGGTGGAGTGGTACGGCACCGCCGAGCTATGCGCAGGCCAGACTCTCTTCATCCCGAGCGGCTGGATCCACGCAGTGCTCACGCCGTGCGACTCCCTCGTCTTCGGCGGGAATCTGCTGCACTCGTACGCTATTGAGATGCAGTTGCAGTAAGTAACACTATTCACTTCTCTCTCCAGCCTAATTAATATTTCGTTTGTTTGAGGCTGTTGTGTGCATGTCTTGTCATCATGAATCCCCGGATTCCCGATCACTTAAGGATATTACTGTAAAAAATATTACTTTGAAGATGAAACTGCTTGGACTTAAATAACAATGTATTTTTTTCGGAAAGTAATAGGGCTGCCATTTAATTATTTGGTAAAAAGGGTCAGCCAAAAAATCATTTGGGCAGCAAACAAATATTTTGTCAGCAAAGTAATTATTTGGGCAGCAAAACAATGATTTGGGCAGCACAATAAAGGTTTGGTCAGCAGAATATAATTGGGCAGCAAACTAATAAGTTGAGCTGCAAAATAATTGTTTTAACAGCAATTTATATGTTACCGAAAATGTATAAAATCTAGGAAAAGGATCAATGAAGGATCAAGGATCAATTCATAGGAATGTATTCTGATAGATGTTAGGTTAAGGTTATTTTTTTCTGACCCTTTAAACAATATTTGTGTCATCAAAACATATATTAAACCATTTCTTAGCAGAGAACACATTTGAGTTGCTGTCCAATTAGTTTTTTGCTGTCAAATTAGAAATATCTGCTGCCCATAAGTTGCTGACCAATTAGTTATTTTAGCTGATCAATTGTATTTTCTGCTGACCAAAATTCAAATATTTAAATATAACCCTTTGTTTTCTCAGTATCGGTTTTGAAATGGAATATGTTACAGTATGCAAAGGTACAATGTCGACAACAACTTTTTATATGTTTCCTTGACAATGCATACTGTAAAGCCTCTTAAAAACCAAATTTTTAACTGTAAAGGGAGAAAACAACTTGTTGAGTTTCTTGCCCGTTCTCAGAACAATCATTAAGTTCATTTTTTCTTCATTATATATTGGGTCCTTACCTATGAAATTGGTGTTTTTATTCTGTCTTAGCAATTTGTCCGTAACTATTAGGTTGGGGAAAAAGTCTTTTCGCATTATAGTATGTATAAACTTGTAATAAAATCTCTTTGGCTATACTATTTGTATCTGGCTGGTTTTGGTATCATTGAAAGTTTAAATTTTAAAGAACATAATTCCAAATTCAAATTAGGAAAATGTGTGATTTTCATTTGTTTTTCGTACCGCCAAGATGAGTGAATCTAATGAAGAAATTCGATAAATTTTAAAATTTTACTACAAAAAAGGTAAAAATGCAACGCAAGCCGCGAAAAAAATTTGCGATGTTTATGGACCTAGTGCAGTGTCTGTGAGAGTAGCACAAATTTGGTTTAAGCGTTTTCAATCCGGAAATTTTGATGTCAAAGATGCACGTCGCTCTGGTCGCCCTATTACAGATAAAATAGATGCCATTTTTGAAAAAGTGGAGCAAGATCGGCATGTCAGTAGTTACGACGTAGCTGAAGAACTGGGAATTGACCACAAAACAGTTTTGGCGCATTTGAAAAAAACTGGGTACACAAAAAAGCTCGACATTTGGGTACCTCACGAGCACACTGAAAGAAACCTACTGAACCGTGTACTCATTTGAGATTCTTTATTACGAAGTAATGAAACCGGACCATTTTTGAAGAAGCTGATAACTGGTGATGAAAAGTGGATCACGTACGACAAGAACGTGCGAAAAAGGTCGTGGTCAACTGCCGGTCAGGCTTCACAGACTGTGGCGAAACCCGGGTTAACTCGCAACAAGGTGATGCTGTGTGTGTGGTGGGATTGGAAGGGCATTATTCATTATGAGCTGTTACCACCAGGCAGGACCATCGATTCTGAACTCAACTGCGAACAACTGATGAGATTAAAGCAAGAAATTGAGAGAAAGCGGCCGGAATTAATCAACAGAAGGGGTGTGGTTTTTCATCATGATAACGCTAGACCTCACACATCTTTAGCCACTCAGCAAAAATTAAGAGAGTTTGGCTGGGAGGTGTTAATGCATCCGCCGTATAGTCCTGACCTTGCACCTTCAGATTTCCACCTGTTTCGGTCTCTTCAGAATTCTTTAGGCAGTGTCAGGTTAACATCACGAGAGGACTGCCAAAACCACTTGTCGCGGTATTTTGACCAGAAGTCCCAAAATTTCTATAGCAATGGGATCATGTCCCTACCTACAAGATGGCAAAAAGTTATCGAACAAAATGGTACCTACATACTTTAGTTAAATGTAAATAAACTATATTAAAAAATGTTTTGAATTTTCTTAAAAAATGCGAAGAAACTTTTTCCCCAACCTATTATTAAGTTTCAGAACATTCTTATAAAATAATTGCCTCTTCTAAAAATAGACCATATATTTGAGCTCGTATTATTTAATTTCAGAATTTTTTGTAAGTTAAATTGTGTTAAAATTAGACACAAAGACAATTATTTTTAACTGCCTCCCGAATACATCATTTGATTTGCATTAACATAAAAACGATGAATAATTTTTATAAAACGTGTTCAAATACATATTGCTAAAGCTTGTCTAATGATACATGCCAAATATTATTATCTCTGGATTTGTCGTTGTGAAGAAAACTGATAAAATGTTAGTATGTAAAATGCAGACATCCCCAAAATCTCCATACAAAACACCAATTTCATAGGTAAGGACCTAATATTACTTTCTTTATTGTGTACAATAAATTATTAAATAAATAAACAAGGCATCTTGATAACCAGTCAACGGAGTATGTAAATACCTAAACTGAATAAATAATTAGACTATTGACTGTTAACTATTGATCACAAATCACAGTCGAAAACGTAATAGCTCACCCACACTCCATACTCTCGTACTCGCGTTCTCTCGGCTCTCTTTTTTTTATTGTTGAGTGACTCAACTGATGACTACACTCTGCCTGATCTTAAGCAGAACGTGGAGTCCAAACACGAAAGTAGCTAACACTGCATTAAAGCACAGTCTTAGCCACTTCCGCCCAGCTGGTCCAAAAGATGCTTCTCTCGTGTCGCCTTGTGAAGTGTGGATGGACCATACATTTGGTTGTGGTAAATGCGTTCTTATTTAGCGCAATCGGGGCCCGGGTCAAAGGCGCTTTCAACAGACGGGCGTGCATGGAAGATACTAATGACGCTAAATAGATAAATAATAAATATCTTCAGACATAATGCTTCAGACTTAAGACTAATGCTGCTTGTGTTACGTATACTTAAAGACGACTAATTAAATTAATAGGGTAAATACATATAAAAAACCAGAATATATTCAATACATATATAAACATCCAAGACTAGGGAACTATCATCATCGAACCCTGAACCTCTCGAGAAACATCGCCTTGAGACCGGCGTACTGACCACTCGACCACGGAGGTCGTGTATTTTGTAATAATAATAATAATATGATAATTTGTCGTTCCCCAGGATCTATGAAATCGAGCGTCGTGTGGAAACACCAACGATGTTCCGCTACCCGCTGTTCGAGGCAGTCCACTGGTACGCGGGCGCGCATCTCCTCACCATGCTGCGGAGGCACAATGAGGAAAACCAGGTCAGTACCACACAGAACGTTCCCTTAAACCAGGTCATTACCACACAGAACGTTCCCTTAAACCAGGTCAGTACCACACAGAACGTTCCCTTAAACCAGGTCAGTACCACACAGAACGTTCCCTTAAACCAGGTCAGTACCACACAGAACGTTCCCTTAAACCAGGTCAGTACCACACAGAACGTTCCCTTAAACCAGGTCAGTACCACACAGAACGTTCCCTTAAACCAGGTCAGTACCACACAGAACGTTCCCTTAAACTCGAGTACACTCTGTACACGCACTCCGAATTGGTAGGAGATAATATTGTAAGTATAACTTTTGGTTTGTTATTTTATATTATTTCCATCCTATGAAAACACTTACATTCTATACTTCTTCATATATTATGATTAATGATAGTTATAAATTTATTGCACTGACAGCCCATGTTATTTTCTTTTTTGCATGTAATATTCACAGATTTATAAGGAAATTATACACTTACACAACACTAAAAATATATACTTACCTTACTTATTTTATAATGGGGATTGTCTAATATTTTCGACATGCTGTTTTTATAGTTGAAATGGATAAAATAGATCAATTTGAGAAACTAATTTCAATATTTTCGTTATTTTTAAAGTAATAACTTTTATACGGAATTTTGAAAAAACGTGATCGTTTTATTACGATGACGTCACTGTTGGCGTAACATTGTGTAACATCTTTGCTTCAAGGGAAAAAAGAATGCCGTCTAACAAATGTCAACACTCAAGTGTCACTCATTCATTTATTTTTTTTACTGTAAAAATACCAAATGCGCCGCAAATTAACAGTTTTCTTATTATTTCGTGAAAAAACTACTATGTCGTGAAATAATTTTGTCAAAGCGGACTCACGGAATCTGCCGAAAGTAGAGAATGTTATGATTTTGGAATATATGTCTACAAATAACCAACATAACCTTGCTGAAATAAGAGGAGCCAAAAACTTGAAGTGAACAGTACAGAATAGCTTCAGAGAAAGTTGTTAGCACATACATGAAAAATGAGGAAATATCGGATAAATTAGAACACAAGTCATGTGTTAAATGATGACTTGTAATAAAAATGAGGGGTTATTTTGTGTTTCTGATCCTTTATTTGAAACTACCAAGAACATCCATATTGATTGGGTGGATTACAATGAAGCCTACATATTATTTTTTAATTTTTTGAATTACTTGATAGTGTTAAAAAATAAACATCTTTTAAAATATTTTCTATCTAGAAAGAGAAAAATGAAAGTGTATTAATAAAAACATTTTTACTCAATAACTTTTTATTATTTCTCCTTGTAAATTGATTAGTCCACTTACTATAATAACTATTTCGTCCAAATATGGTACAAACTGATAGTTCACTACAGAGCGAGGTTTAAATAAAGCATACTCTCTTACACGTCTAATAACTCTCTACATGAACATCCTAAATACATTTTTGGTTTCTTAAATACTGTGCCTAACATAATTTTTCTAGACGGGAAGATACTCTTAGTTGATTCATGCACTGTAGATAGATTCCTCAGTCTCTGTTGTACATCCAAACAAAGGAGTGGTCACAGATGATGTGTCTTGTGAAGATATCACTTCCACTGTAGCAATGTTAGTTAGCGGTTTTCTACTTATATAGTTAGTGCTCTTATGCACCATTTTTATTTCATACTGTGTTGCAACATTCATCTGTAAAACAAACGTTAATGTTATTTATCAATAATATAGAGATATAAAAATGTCTTCGCGACTTTTAATTATACTGTTTCTTTAGCATTGTTTTTCTCAGTAAAATATACTTTACCTTTGTGGGCATGGTAGTCCTACCATACGTAGAAGTACCTACTGGGCATTACTATTTCCTCACGTTTTCTTTTCAATGGTCTGCTACTGCTTGTAGGTTGTTCAAGTAACTTGCTCAATTCTGAACAGTCTTCGCTTGCATCTTGAGCAATTTTACGAAGTAAAGCCGACGCTATGAGTTTGAGTTCTTGGTTCATTAACTTACATTGGTAATAATTACCTTACTGGTAAGAACAAAGCACTTTCCATATTCCATAATTATTAAACGTTTGTTTATTAAAACAATGAGAACAAATCGTATTTACCTTACAATGTAAGGTTATAATTTGTTGTTTGTGACTTATGACACTTGTGTTTGTAAATGTCATTTCTGTCATTGCTGTCATAGCAAACACATTATTGATATTCAGCCAACAGTGACGTCATTTGAAGGGCAAATGAAGTTTATTCATTTAAAGGCTAAAATATTAATAATCCATGATTATTTTCGCATTCTAACTAATAGGCTACGATCAGCAACCTTATTCCTCGAAATGGTTTTCACTTTATAACAATTTAAAAAAATGAGACAATCCCCATTTACGGAATGCGTACATAATGGTATTACTTAAATTTGGTTTCGAGCGGAAACTCGTAGTTATTAAATAAATTCATTATGTAATTCTTTGCATTTTCTGTCAATGTTGAAACGACGCGGCGCTGCGCTGGCGTCGCCATAAACACACACACACACACACACACACACACACACACGCACGCACACAAACGCACGCACACAATCGCACGCACACGCACGCACACACACACACACACACACACTCACACACACACACACACATACACACACTCACACACACACACACACACACACACACACACACACATACACACACACACATAAATACAGACACCGTCAAACAATAAGAGGGTTACGTGTGCCCGCCCTTTTCCACGAGTATTAGTATATTTGTTTTGTTATCTTTTATCTTCTTTCTACTAAATTTACGGGTTGCCACCAACTTCGTATCACAATAATATGTTTTTTATTGATTGTTATCTTTGTCCCCAGGACGAGGACTTTACGCTAAACGAGAGCGTGATCCAGTCGCCTCCCGCGGAGATACCGCCGCTATTGCTTCGTGGCATCAAGTTGCTGTCTAACGCTTTGAAAGAATGGCACGCGCTTAAAAGCGTAAGTAATTAGTTAAATTATATTTAAATAGGTTTTTTTATAAGAATAGAAGGCGTAAGAAATATTAACAAATAAGCAGCTACAAATGTATGAGTTTAAAAAATAAACGGCTGATTTTTTGGTTGAAAATTTTCAATTAATAATTTCCCAATTCAATATTATTCAGTAAGCAAGGAGCTTGATGCCGTAGTGGTGTCGCTGGATGCGGGACAACATTTTGTGAAATCAATCGTGTTCCTCCGTACTTCGGAAGGAACGTTAAATCGTCGCTATTGGAACCGTTATTTTCCAAATAAGTATTCCCGAAAATTTCTAAAACTTCCGGCAACTTTAGAAGTTTTCAAAATATTTTTTTTTCTAAAAATTAAGTAATAAAACAATAAAAGTAGATTTTTTTTTATACTACCAGGGTGGCAAAACAAGCATACGGCCCACACAGATGGGCAGTGGTCACCATAGAAATATTACAATAATTATTAAATCATATGATAGATAGATAGATAAACTCTTTATTTGCAATAATTACACACACACATACTTACAAACAAATATAGGTATAACATACAAATTTCTTATATATTACACATAACAATAAAATAACTCATACTAATATAATACAACTCACACACTCACTCACTCTCTCTCACTCACTCTTATACTCATTATAATATAATAGGTACGCACTTTAAATTCGAAGATAAGGAAAATAAATCAACGATGAAGCGGCTTTTGTTTTATTTTGATTGAGGACAATAAAAAATAGGTAATTTGTAATATTTTGTGTTTGGCAATAGTAACACAGTCAGTAATATTCAAGGTATCCCAAGTTTATGAAGTCAATAATCTATTTTGAAAACTTCCAAATTGCTGGTAATTTTGGGAGTTATTAAGAATACTTCCGGAAGTGATCCTGTAATATTCCAAAGTTTCGGAAGCATTCCGAAGTTTTTACCTCTAGTATCTACCCACCGATTCGCATTACGCAAACGTTGAGGCGTCCATACTTCTCATTTCTTTGTTTCATGTTGGCAGACCCAGCTCAGTGTCGTATACATATAGGCTAATAACTAGCTAAACATGTTTAATATATTGGATCCTTACCTATGAAATTGGTGTTTTTTATTCTGTCTTAGCAATTTGTCCGTAACTATTAAGTTTCAGAACATTCTTATAAAATAATTGCCTCTTCTAAAAATAGACCATATATTTGAGCTCGTATTATGTAATTTGATATTTTTTTGTAAGTTTAATTGTGTTAAATTTAGACACAAAGACAATTATTTTAACTGCCTCCCGAATACATCAATTGATTTGCATTAACATAAAAACGATGAATAATTTTTATCAAGCGTGTTCACACACATATTGCTAAAGCTTGTCTAATGATACATGCCAAATATTATTATCTCTGGATTTGTCGTTGTGAAGAAAACTGATAAAATGTTAGTATGGAAAATGCAGACATCCCCAAAATCTCCACACAAAACACCAATTTCATAGGTAAGGACCTAATATTAATCACTAGCTGTGCCCGCGACGTTCGCGTGGCTATTGATTTAACGCCGATAAAAGTTAACAAAAAGTTTTTGTGTTTGTTAACGCTGCATTGTTTTTTTTTTTCAAAATTCTCAACTTTACATTCCTACCTCTTATAAGCAAAATGTGGATTGTTAATAGTTGAACTAAAACCTCTAATTATTAAAATTATAAAAAAAAATTACATTTCTTGTCAGTGTCTGATATTGTTGTCATGGTGATAAATCTCTGTTGTCGACTCGTGACATTATTTCACAATGCCGAGAAATTTTAAAATGAAATTACATTTTGACGGAATATGTCACATAATACTCTGTCGAGCAGATATTGATAACCACGGTTACACCCGCGCGGTACCCGTTGCCATGGGAATATCGGGATAAAAAGTAGCCTATGTCCTTTCTCAGGCTCTAGACTATCTGTGTACCAAATTTCAATTGAGTTGGTTCAGTAGTTTTGACGTGAAAACAAGATGAACAGAAAGAGAGAGTTACTTACGCATTTATAATATTAGTATGGATTTGTTTTCCAGTCTGACTCAGCGAAAAGAGACAACGTGCCTAAATGCCTGAACTCGGGTCAACTGGTTCGAGAACTGTGCAAAGAGTTGCGGACGCTCGAGAAGAGGTCCGCCGCCACCAAGGACAAGGTGAGAAGCGCACATATTGGATTACAGTGAAGTTTATAACAACATACTATCGTAGACTAACCGCCTCTCTGATGTACTCGTTGACACCACCGGGTGTAGATGGGGAGGTTCGGGGTTCGATTCCACACGGGGGCAGGGGTTTTTCTGCTCGGTTTGGTTGGTGGTAGGGCTTCTAAGCCCGCCTGGCTAACTACCACCGTCCTACCTAAATTTGTAGCCATAATAACAATGTTATAAGCATTTGTTGTGTTCCGGAAATCAGAGGTAAGATAGCCAGTGCCTCACTTGTTGAGGATTACAGATGTAGCTCGCTTCCACCTTATCGTCACTGACCTTTCATATTAAAAAAAGAGATATTAAAACATTTTAAAATGATGCCACGACTCACGACTCTTGGATATCCGCAAAACTAAAGTCTTTTAGCTGTCTATTGCTTGTCAGTACACTGTTTTGTGAAATAATCAATGAATTTTGTTCTTATTATAGATATAAAAAAGTTCAGTATCTTTTTATTATTTGATACTACTCTCTTGTTTCTACTGTTCCTACTATTTTTTCTCCTTAGTTTCTACTATTTTTGACAAAGAAATCGATCTTGCGTACCCAATAATGACAGAAAAATGCCACATTTGGTTAATTTTTCCAGGCCCGTTAATCGAGAAAAACTAAAATACTGTATTTAATTATGTTTTGATATATCTCTTCTAGGACTTCAAAATAAAACACAACGCATCCCCGACAAAAGCGCAAACAAAGAAACAGCAGAGCTCCAAGAAGTCTATAAAACTAACCTTGCCGAAACCCATCATGCATATGGCGCAGAACGGGGAATTCGCCGAGGATAAAATTTACGCGGACAAGTTCTTCATTGATAACAAAGAGGTTATTTATAATGACACTAGGTGAGTTGGGACTTTGAGCTTTATGACTTTGTATTAGAGGCTGTGTGTTCAGGATTTTAAAGTAAGACAGAGAGTGAAATTCAGAAAGCAAAAAATGTACGATGAAATGTATAGCAATTCTAATAATATTGTACTATTGTCTGAATATAGCTCGCGGGCGCGATGCGCACAGATCTAAAAACATTCAGAAATCGATATTTATTTTTATGTAAAAGTAAAATTATTAATAGTCGTTGAAATATTATGTTATTTATGATACGACTTTAGTCTTGACAGGTTGTTGTTTCATCAAAAATAATCCTGTCAAAAATAATTTCTCACAATTCGTACTTTTAACAATATGAATATAAATATTTATTTTTCTACAGGTACGTAAGCCAAGACGTTAAATATGCTAACGGTATACCGGATACAAAGTTCATATCCGATGGCAAAGACATGATCATACAAGAGAAGTATCCATATTCAAACTATGAGGAGCAGACATACGACAATGGCTACCTCGATCGGCCTGACAAAAAGACTGTATTGAAGATTAAAATGAAGTAAGTAATACCCAAATATACTTAGTGACGTGACAGTGTATGCTTTATATTGGAAACAAAGCCACTTTCGCCATGGCCTGTCTTTGGAGGGGTTGAATTTTCATGGTCTCTAATTCCTCAGTGCTGTCATACATAAGTCAAGCCTTTTCACACAGGGGTAGACAGAGATTACATCCTTCCACTTGCTACAATCCCTGCATATTTCTTTCGCTTCATCAACTCTCATCACAGTCCTCATACATGCTCGGTGATTTCGGGTACTTTTGACCGGGCCCTTCTCAAGAACGCATTTAATTTTATCGAGGAACGTTCGTTCGCGAGGGCTTATTTCTAATAGATATATCTTCCAGCCCACATGCTATAGGAGAAATGCTGAGAAGTAGACTGAGTCGCGTGTACTAAAGAATATATAATTATTTATCGTAATATATAATAAATAAATCATATATAAAATTATAGTGGTTGCCAATTTATCAAAAAATATATAGATAAATTAGACGCAAGTATAGATATCACCATCCTACAATAACAAGCAGCCTTACACACAAACATAATTATAAGTAAAGTTCTCGGAGACACGGTATTAAACAACACGCATCAATCAGGCTCATCAGACACAAACATGCAAACCATTCAAAATACACACACACCTCAAACACAACACACATCAAAACAAACAAACACACAAACATCACAATCATAACCAAAACTGAAATATAGTTGTAGGGGAATAAATATCTTTTTTCCTGAAGGAATCAGGACGGGATATTTATTAATACCGACAAAACGTCGAGAAACTCAATAGAGGTAATATAATATAAATAAAAATAATATTGTATACGTATAAAAATATAAGTACATGTTTATTGTCAAGTGAGAATCAGTGAAGTAAATAAATAAATAATTATGTAAAGGTTATGTTAAATTGAGATAGTGTTCCTTAAGCCGTTTTTTAAAGAGAGTGAGAGATTTGTTATTAATTGAATTGTCTATTCATTATTAAATAGATTTAGGATTTTTTTTTCGTTACGCCACTAAGATACATGAAGCGTGGGAGCGAGAAATCCTCATCAAGTACAAACCACCCGAGAGAAAAAGAGAAAGCGAACGAATGACAGATATGTTATGTTTGCGCGAGTAGTAAGAGGCCATAGCGTCCCCGTTTGTTCTACGAGGGGAAGAAATTTTGCATTTAACAGCCAAATGACTTAATTTTTTTGTCATGTTTTTAAGCCACTTCTGTGTATCTAGTACATACTAAATCTATTGAATGTTAGTGTGATATTTTTTATATTAAACAATTTTAAAATAAGGCTATACAAAATTTACGTATGCATTGAGGTCTCCCGTTGCAAAACCAACTTAAACCCCTTCTAAACAAAACTCATTTTCCCCCAGCAACTCTCCGTCATCATCTCGCGAAGAACCCCCGCCATACAACATGGAGCACTCCATACTGAAGTCGCACTTGATCAGAAACGACCGGCCAGCGCTGAAGCCCATACACCAGTGGACGATATCCAAGAAGGACATTGGGGATTACCACGAGGAGCAGATATTGTTTACTAATGAGAACCTGCAGACCAATATGAGGGTGGAACAGGATATTAATTATGGGCCTGGTAAGTTTTTAATAATAAATATCTTCAGACATTCACATCTTTCAACTAGCCCCATTTTAAGCAACTAATGCTGCATTTTTAATATATATAATACATATAAATATTCGAATAGATAATAGATAAATACAAATAAATATTCAGAATACAATACATATATAAACATCCAAGCCAACAAATGCCTGTATTCATCACACAAATATCTGCTCCCACCGGGGATCGAAAACAGTACTTCTCGAGATGGCGACGCCTTGAGACCGCCGTACCAACCAATCGGCCACGGAGGTCGTCAGTAAAGATTTGAGTGTTTACTCTATAGAAGGAGTTAGGAAGGAAAATTTGAGCAGATAGTAAGTTACAGATGAATATCAGTTGATCATGGTTCATTCTAATTTCCACTCATGTCATTGTTTTTTCGAGTTTTGATTTTGAAAATAAATACAATAATTACAATATTTTAAAAAAGAAAAAAATGAAATCGCAAAAAATGTAAAATAGTACCATATGATACAGTACATAAAATATGAAGATTTTAGTTCCTTGTCATTCTAAGGTTTAAAGTAAATTATTTCTTTGTGAACTAGATTGTAGTGATATGATAATGTGACAAAGTACTAAAGTCGTCATATCTATTTTGCCGGTGACTGTTAAACTCATGTAACAGTTATTTTTCTTATAAAGTAACATAACTAGTGCAAACGTTTTGAAAACAGTCAACAATTTATTGCTATTTTGTGATAAAGTAGTAAGTAACTGCACAAAACTCGACATTATAACACTTGCGTGATACTAGAAAAATACTCACCAAGATTTTTTTTAAACATATGCTCGTGTTTTAATTACCTGTATTATGTAATAGATTCACGAACAATTACTAATTTGTTTGTATGCAAAATAAATAAATTATAGACGTTTACAATTATCATAATTTATCTTCACTTGGTACCTAATAATATATAGATTCGGGACGCGCTAATTTAGTGCGTGCGCGTGCACAGACACACACACACACACACACACACACACACACACACGAACACACACACACACACACACACACACACACGTGCGTGCGCCCGTTTGTGTGTGTACTTGTGGGAGTAATCAAACAACATACAAATGTTAAAGGGTCTTACTGCTGTATATAACTGGGTAGATAGCAACGAGAACCCTCAAAATTTCCTGGGTAAAAGTGAAAATGTTATATTGAAATAAGGCGAAAATAAATCTTTGCAAGCAATAAACAACAATTGATGCTCCTCCGCGCAGGTATGTACTCAGCAGAAGACATCCAGCCGGACTACCAGTACTCGGAAGGGGCTAAACCCGGCTCCTACCAACCGGATTACGGATATCAGCCGGAGTATGTGGACACTTACACCAGATACGAGGACCAGCAGATTCAGACTGTGCACCAGGTAAGATGACTTTTCTTATTAAAAGTAGAGGTAAGCAGTAAGGCGCTTCTCACACTGAGCCACACGACTAAGCGTTTTGCGTGTAACAAACAAACAAAAATAACTTTATTTCATAGGCCAAACCTGGCACTTCAAAACGTCACTATTTTACAATTTAACAATATTTGTTCATACATACACACATATAATGACGACTTTTATCTCTAAGGGTTAATCAGAGACTAGGCAAAAGCACTGCAAAAGCAGTCCATTGCCATAGTCCGCGCTTCACTCAGCGTGACAAGTGGTGAGCCGGTCGCCGCTATAAGCTATTGGATGGTTGTTGAATTCTAAGTACATTAGTCGCCTTTTACGACACCCAAGGGAAGAGCTGGGTTGGTAGTATTCTTTTAATGTGCCGCTACCACACGGCCACAATTTATGTAATTCAATAAAATAGTATATTATATTATATATTAAGGTTCATTACCGCGAGCGCGTGTAGCAAGTACAACCACAGCGCTATGACTGTGGTTGTAATCGATACAAGCGGATTCCGAGAGTAAGAGCGCTTTCGCACTACGACCGATCCGAATCTGTGAAAATAAGTTCCGAGGTAGCCGTAGAACTATTTCTATGTTACATTACGCAGTACATCTGATCTCCGTCATCCAATTCCTTTCCGTCATTGTAAAATCCATCCCGGAAAACATTTTTGACGGACCGAAGTAGCCATAGTATTATTTGTATTGGTGATAGCTGGGATCAATACCTACCAAAATGACATAATATATGTTCAGCGAAATTTTGTGGGTTTTAAAGTTATTCAATCATAAAATTCTCTACCTTGAAACGAATTTTTGGCATATCGGGATGAGAAGTTCCTTTTCTAATGTTTTTTGTATCAAAGTATTCGTGAGTAGTTGCTCTACACATTGATAGGTCTTTTTCTTATCAATTTATTTTTTATTTTTAAGAAAATCATGCCTTACTTTAAAATTTTGGGTAATGATTTTCTTATTACTTGACTTTAACGTACATGTATAGGACAGTTTTGAAGAACATGCTTAAAATAGCTTGTTTAATGGTGATTTTAGAAATCTACCAACATTGGTGGGTTTTCATTAAAAATTTGGAAATAATAGTACTCTAGTCCCAGAGGAGTCAATTTTGTTGAAAATGTATGTAGCGACAAAATATCAAAAAAGTATATATCAAAAATTGGTAATCAAACCGGCCCTGATGATATGAAAAGAATACTATTAGTATAAACATTGTTGTTTGTGCAGGGAGCGAGTTACAGCAACCTAACCGTTCCCGAGCCGATCAACGGCGGGTACCACCAGGCGTCGAACCAGCTGCCTTCATACGACGCGGCCATCGCGCAGCAACAGTTCGCAGCAAATAACGTACCATACGTAAGTCGATTGCGTATACGCACGGCCTGAGTTGAGTGAGACGCTGAGGAATTATTCGTATTATTGAATGCGGATTTGGCTTGAATGTGAATTAGTTATTTAATTTTGATTAGTAAGTATAAATAGGCAATAGAAACTCATTATTATGTTATTTAGATCACATAGTAATGGTCTTGGTAAATATTGAATTAAAAATATTTTAGTACTCCAAACATTTTCCTCAGATATGTTATGTGTTGCCTGTGGTTAACAAACGTATTTTTATTTCTCGTGTGTAATGACCAAAATAGTATATTTGTATTATATCACAATTTATTGTGTGTGCAGCGTAACGAGAGTGTAGAAAGCGAAGGCGGCTCCGAGCCGAAAGCGGTGCGTCGATCCGAGCGTCCAGTGCGCAGGCGCGTGTCCAACACATACGACTACGAGGACGGGGACCTGTACATAGACGAGGCGCCCGCGCCGCGGCGGCGGAAGCCGCGCCACAAGCACGCGTACAGGCCGCCCGGTGCGTACACACACACACACACACACCTGTACATAGACGAGGCGCCCGCGCCGCGGCGGCGGAAGCCGCGCCACAAGCACGCGTACAGGCCGCCCGGTGCGTACACACACACACACACACACCTGTACATAGACGAGGCGCCCGCGCCGCGGCGGCGGAAGCCGCGCCACAAGCACGCGTACAGGCCGCCCGGTGCGTACACACACACACACACACACCTGTACATAGACGAGGCGCCCGCGCCGCGGCGGCGGAAGCCGCGCCACACGCACGCGTACAGGCCGCCCGGTGCGTACACACACACACACACACACCTGTACATAGACGAGGCGCCCGCGCCGCGGCGGCGGAAGCCGCGCCACAAGCACGCGTACAGGCCGCCCGGTGCGTACACACACACACACACACCTGTACATAGACGAGGCGCCCGCGCCGCGGCGGCGGAAGCCGCGCCACAAGCACGCGTACAGGCCGCCCGGTGCGTACACACACACACACACACCTGTACATAGACGAGGCGCCCGCGCCGCGGCGGCGGAAGCCGCGCCACAAGCACGCGTACAGGCCGCCCGGTGCGTACACACACACACACACACACCTGTACATAGACGAGGCGCCCGCGCCGCGGCGGCGGAAGCCGCGCCACAAGCACGCGTACAGGCCGCCCGGTGCGTACACACACACACACACACACACACCTGTACATAGACGAGGCGCCCGCGCCGCGGCGGCGGAAGCCGCGCCACAAGCACGCGTACAGGCCGCCCGGTGCGTACACACACACACACACACACACACCTGTACATAGACGAGGCGCCCGCGCCGCGGCGGCGGAAGCCGCGCCACAAGCACGCGTACAGGCCGCCCGGTGCGTACACACACACACACACACACCTGTACATAGACGAGGCGCCCGCGCCGCGGCGGCGGAAGCCGCGCCACAAGCACGCGTACAGGCCGCCCGGTGCGTACACACACACACACACACACCTGTACATAGACGAGGCGCCCGCGCCGCGGCGGCGGAAGCCGCGCCACAAGCACGCGTACAGGCCGCCCGGTGCGTACACACACACACACACACACCTGTACATAGACGAGGCGCCCGCGCCGCGGCGGCGGAAGCCGCGCCACAAGCACGCGTACAGGCCGCCCGGTGCGTACACACACACACACACACCTGTACATAGACGAGGCGCCCGCGCCGCGGCGGCGGAAGCCGCGCCACAAGCACGCGTACAGGCCGCCCGGTGCGTACACACACACACACACACGCGTGGAGGGAGCCGCACACTTACTTACACTCTCTGTACTCTTAAAATAAAAATTATACCCTACATTGCAATGAGCAAGGAAAGCAACTAATAAACAGTATCTTCACATGCAGCATGCGGCATGTCATCCCCGACACAGCGCCTCAGCACAAGCTGTCAGTTATTCGTTACATTTGATTGTGTTCATAATAAGTAGTGGTGCGGTCGCCCGCAGGCTCGGCCAGCTTCCGGCAGAGCGCGCGGCCGGCGCCGGCCAACGGCATCGAGTCGCTCATACAGGCCTCCGTGCTGGCCGACGGCGAACAACCCGTCGACGCTACGTAAGTAACCTAACCCTCAGCGTTTGTTTATATGTTTACAAGTACTTTTCCCGCCCGGGAATGTGTTCCGGACGAACACTTATATTTCGCAATAGTAATCGTCACCGGCACTTGTGACAGACGGTGCGGTAATTAGGCCATCAGCCGTGTATTGCTAATTTGTTATTAATTAAACTTTAGTGCATTGTTAGCCGTCGCACGGTGCGCCTATCAACATTCTAGGATAACATTAACATTTAAGAACATTTGTAGAAAGTGAAATACAGTATTTTGGTACTATAAACTTTCTCGAACTCAAACAATCATCCCCAAAGCTCAGGCGCCAACAACACTCATATTTATTTCATTGATCCGTGACTAGAATAAACAAAATCAAGAATGAGTATATTAGACGAAGTTCGAATGTAGTTTGCAAGTTGCCAGTGACAGAAAACATAGGAGCAATAGGTTGGTGTGGAACTTTGGACATGTGATGAAGAGGGATGGTTGTCAAATGATGAACAAAAATGTTAAATAAGTTGTACAGAACCAATGCCCTTATTCGCAACTGTCTATTCATGTATTTGATTAATAATAATAGGGGGAAAAATTATAATATGATTCACTGCCGCGAGCGCTTGTAGCAAGTACCTACATCCACAGAAAATAATACGTTAGCAATGACCTGAAATAACGCCGAGGTAACGGGTAAATATATCCAGAAATAGAACTGTCTCCGGCGTCGTTCGGCTACCATCGAAGATAAAGGCATGCAGCGGTTCACTCAACTGCCGCCCAACGCGTTTCGACCGTCTCCGGCGCCGTTCGGCTACTGTCGGAAACGTTCCGCTAGATTCAGTACCGTATGGATGTGATCAGCTAATCGACAAACGGCTTGTTTTGCCGTCGGGCAATTTCGCGTTGCGGCGTCCGAGCTGAGCTGATGCGAATGATGGCATTAACACCCTTATTTTGGGAGACCCCAATCTGAACAAAGTTTGCGTGATATTGAAATGCGGATCTTGACGTAAATGAATGTATAGAGTGGAAAATGAATGTAGGTACTTATTAGGAGACAGCTGAAAAAGAGAGAGAGCAGAAAAAGCGGTCTTTAACATTGTTTACTATCCAGCGAGGACGCGGCAGTAGCAGGCATGCTCAGTATAAGCGAGCGGTTCGCGGCGCCGGCGCGGACGTTCGGTCTGGCCGCGCCCGCCTCTGCCGCCGCTCCCGCCCCCGCGCCCGCGCCCGCCCCCGCCCCCGCCTCCGCTACCACCCCTACGCGGGAACCCGCGAAGTCTAGGGCACGAGCGCGGGCGAGAGAATCTTCGCAAGACAGGTAAGTTTTATTTATTTTCACATACAAATTAAAATACATTGCACCTTTTTTTTTCCCCACATGAAAACCGTTCTTGATTTATCTCTGTGGGGAGTCACTCTCATACAGTTCTTATAATTCTACACAGCAAGGTACATATTTTCTAAAATGTATTTTTAAGTTTAAGTTTACTCTTATGGAGACTGGTATTTAAATACAATTCCAATAAGTCGTCAGGTAAATCGTTCAGGTAATAAATAAATAAATAAATATTATGAAATCTGGGTAAAACATACATATTATGGTTAACATTTTTTCTTAAGTTTGCCGGTCTCTCATACAAGATGAATATGTTTTGGGCTTCTTGGCTTGGTTGGGGGTTTCAGCAAAATCACTCATTGTCTCTCATTTTGACGCGAAAGAGGAAGCGAGAGACAATTAACAATTTTAGCTCTGGGGACATTATGTTTTCGGTCCGTGATCAGTCTCCAGCAGCAGTAATGATGATAAAAATAGAAGATTAAACTTACTAAGTTTCTTACTGGTTCTTAGAACAAAACCTAGTTGTAATAAGTATAATATCTGTTTGAACATGAGGAGCTCGTTGGCGTAGTGGTTAGGACGCTTTGGCTTTCGAACAAAAATAAATCTACCTCGCCATGGTCAGGCCACGGACGGGTGACCAAATCTTTGTGATCTCGAGCTCCTCCGTGCTTGATTGGAGGGGCATTATTCATTATGAGCTGTTACCACCAGGCAGGACCATCGATTCTGAACTCTACTGCGAACAACTGATGAGATTAAAGCAAGAAGTTGAGAGAAAGCGGCCGGAATTAATCAACAGAAGGGGTGTGGTTTTTCATCATGATAACGCTAGACCTCACACATCTTTAGCCACTCAGCAAAAATTAAGAGAGAGTTTGGCTGGGAGGTGTTAATGCATCCGCCGTATAGACCTGACCTTGCACCTTCAGATTTCCACCAGTTTCGGTCTCTTCAGAATTCTTTAGGCAGTGTTAGGTTAACATCACGAGAGGACTGCCAAAACCACTTGTCGCGGTATTTTGACCAGAAGTCCCAAAATTTCTATAGCAATGAGATCATGTCCATACCTACAAGATGGCAAAAAGTTATCGAACAAAATGGTACCTACATACTTTAGTTAAATGTAAATAAACTATATTAAAAATGTTTTGAATTTTCTTAAAAAATGCGAAGAAACTTTTTCCCCAACCTATTATTTCTGAATATCAGACTAAACATAAGCTTTAACTTTACATTTTGACTTTTGTTGATAGGTGAATGTCAGAATGTAGAATGTTTTCAAATACTTGTTTTTTTATTTTGTAATGTGTTGTACACAGCAGTACGCCGAGCAGTAGTAAGCGGTCGCGGAAGACGGTGGCGGCGAGCAGCGCCGACGAGGACTTCGGCGATGAGGAAGATGTTATCAAAGAGGTGCACAGGGACGAGGAGTATGGTAAGTAGATTATTTTTTTTTCATTGTTGTTGTAATATTCTCCCACGTAGGGAAGGCAAAGGGAACGAAGCCCATACAGCCATGTCTTCGGTATTTTTGTCTTCAGTATTTACATTGAAATGCAAGTGTAATACATTTCAATGCATCTTAGGAGAGTTTGGCGTCAAACAATCGATGGCAGACACTGTGGTGTTACTTCGATGAGGTGGATTACCACGATAAAAATCCCATCGTTTTTCACACCACTTGACGATTATTTTAATGATCCTCCACATTGCTCGTCAACACAGACACTGATTTTACGCAACAAGATCCCCTCTGAAACAATATTACAATCACTGAAATAAAAATCACGTCCGCCATAGTTGGATGCCGCTAAAACCCTTTTTTTCTTTCATTTTTTAAGTATAAAAATGTATGAAAGAAGATGAAGCGACTGGTGTGTCCCAGGATCGCATCAAGTAAAAGGAAGAAAGAAAACAAAAAAAACAGTTATTGACCGAAGGCTGTAATCTATACCTACTCCACCGGAATACCCGTGTGTGAACTGATGAACTGGCTATCTTACCTCTGATTGCCAGAACTCAACAAATGCTTATATTAGGTCCTTACCTATGAAATTGGTGTTTTGTATGGAGATTTTGGGGAATTCTGCATTTTCCATACCAACATTTTATCAGTTTTCTTCACAGCGAAAAATCCAAAGATAATAATATTTGGCATCTATCATTAGACCAGCTTTAGTAATATGTGTAATATCACACTTCATAAAAATTATTTATGGTTTTTAAGTGAATGCAAATAAAATGATGTATTCGGGAGGCACATAAAAAGAGTTGTCTCCGTGTCCAATTTTAACACAATTAAACTTACAACAAATTATCAAAACAAATCAAAAGAGCTCAAAAATATATTTTTAGACGAGGTAATTATTTTTTAGGAATACTCTGAATCTGAATAGTTACAGACAAAATACTAAGACAGAATAAAAACACCAATTTCATAGGTAAGGACCCAATATCATTGTTATCATGGCGACAAATTTAGGTAATTAGGTAAGACGGTGGTAGCTAAGCCAGGCGGGCTTGGAAGCTCTACCACCAACCAAAATGTATAAAAATCGTGTTAAATAATATCTATCTCTGATCATTACGTTACATATTGACGTTAGGCCTAACGTTACAAGTGGGACAAAGCAAGAAGACTACTACTCGGGCTTATGTCATAGCGGTACCAAATTACTAAAATTGCTCATATTTTGTTTTGCCAGAAGACTTTCCTTTTACTCTTACTTTCTTACCATCTTCCATATCCCAAAAATTCGTTTTTGTCTGATTACTTTTGATTAAGCGATGTCCGTTTCTAAACATCAGGGTATTTATAATTAAACTCTTTATTGCACCAACAAAAAGAAACAAAACAGTGAAAAATACAAGTTGGTAGTTAGTTAGTATTTATTAGTTATCGGGACTCGGGATCTTCTGGAGGCTTTATTGTTAACCACCAGTTAACGATCTTCTCTATTAACGCACTATATTTGGTATAATAAACTTTACAAGCACATTCGTATCATCTCGCGGTCTGTCATACACTGTTTGTTTCCTAAGAGCTCCCTATTGTTCGTCCATTTTTTTTAATTAAATTATTTTCTTTTTTTAAACCCCAAGTCTACGCGCGTAAAGATTTTGCCACAGTAACTAACTATTCTATGTAAAGGCATGTTTTGATTACTTCTTACGCTCCACTATCTTCAGTATACCCATCGCTGGAGATGAGTTCGGACGAGGACGAGGAGTGGAGCTCGTCGCGGCGGCGGCGGAACTCGCGCAACCGGACCGACAGTAAAGCTAAGAGTGAGAAGTAAGTATATATATTATATTTTTTACATATGACAGGTAAGCTCTTGGCCTTCATCTCACCTGATGGTAAGTAACGATAACCGTTAACTTACAATCAGGTGAGATGAAGGCTTCGAGCTTCAAGAGCTTCACCTGTAATCCCCAACAACTGAGGAACTGGCTATCTTACCTCTGATCACAACAATGCTTATAACATTGTTATTATGGAGACAAAATTAAGTAAGACGATGTTTATGTAGGTAAACCGAACAGAAATACTTTTGATGGGGATTCGAACCCCATGTAAGACCGTGCCGTGTAAGACCTAAAAAAAGTTTATAATTTAGTTTGTGCAGTCAGCAGCAGTAGATTTAAAAACATTCGGGTAATTTTAACACTTAATTTCAATTCTTCGCGATTTTGATATGTAGGATGTTAGTATATTTTGGTTTAGTTTTGCTATCAAGCTTAAATTTCCACTAGAGTACCATAGAAAATCGTTGTTGGTGTAATCCCCCTTGGTAGGATGCCTTCTAAAGAGATATTTTTTAAGGGCGACTCCTCACTATACAGGTGATTACACCTGTAAGTGTAACCAGGCGATTATTTTGTGTTTTTACCGGTTTTTTGATAATTTCAAATTTATGTTGATTTTTCTTCTCGCAACTACCATTCTTTTGCAACAATTTTTATTTATTTATGAAATTTAGGTACACTTACAGATAACTATCGAACTCTGACATAAATAACTATTGAAATAGTAGTACTAGACACTTATCCTAGTTTAGCGTTTATTAGCACAGCATGTTCAAAAAACAATCTAAAAAAAGCAAAAATTCTATTAACTAGAGTAAACCAGAAAAACTAAAAAAAAACTACAATACAGATCTAAAAATAATAAAAAATCAAATAATCAAACGTTTCGAATGCTTTCATGTTGAGGATGATTGGGTTCCTATCACCTTAGAAACAGCTCTTTTATATTCCGAGAATCTACCATTAAAAATGTCCATATCACTATGTGCCAGTTAATCGTTAAAACGGGACATAGCAAAATGGGGTTGTTAAAGGATGTACTGTTCCGGTGTACGCGCAATGCAAAAGTTCTGGGTGTCAACAGACGAAAGTAAGCCCGGAGAATCTTGATTTTTTAGCTTGTTCATAATGTGGCAAAGAGGTCGATCAGGTTAGGTCGAAGAGGTCGAGGCCCCAAATGAGAACCCTGTCGCACTCCTGAGGTTACTGATATAGATGAAGAAGTGTATCCTCCCACGGCCACTTATTGAGACCGATTACTTAAATACGACGTAAGCCATCTCAGAAGTCTGCCATGAATGCCATAGTGCGCAAGCTTAAGACACTACAAGGGACGATCCACTTTATCAAAGGTCTTACTAAAATCCAGGTAAACAGCATTCACTCGGCCTCCAGTAGCAAGGGCGTGGCAAAGATAGGTTCTTAAGTACAGCAAGTCGCTGAGAGTTGATCTTATTCTTAAAAGCTGTTGATCTCTTTCTTGTTGTTAAACTGATATGAAGTTGCTCAGATACTATATATATAAGGGCTCCTACACCAGCGATTCCAAAAGTTTAGCTACATACGAAAGAATACTTATGGGGCGGTAGTCTTTACATAAAATCGTGTCCCCCTTAGAGACTCGTGCTGGTCGCCGCGCATGCGCGTGGGGCGCGTGGCGCCGCGTGCGCGCGGGCCGGCGCGCCCCAACGTGCGGCGCGAGTGCGTGCGCGCCGCGCTGCTGCACGCCGCGCACGCGCACCCCGCGCCCGCGCCCGCGCCACACCCCGCGCCACACCCCGCGCCGCTCGCCGACAAGCAGGTACCGTGACCGTCACGTTATAGTGTGCGCGCCCCAACGTGCGGCGCGAGTGCGTGCGCGCCGCGCTGCTGCACGCCGCGCACGCGCACCCCGCGCCCGCGCCCGCGCCACACCCCGCGCCACACCCCGCGCCGCTCGCCGACAAGCAGGTACCGTGACCGTCACGTTATAGTGTGCGCGCCCCAACGTGCGGCGCGAGTGCGTGCGCGCCGCGCTGCTGCACGCCGCGCACGCGCACCCCGCGCCCGCGCCCGCGCCACACCCCGCGCCACACCCCGCGCCGCTCGCCGACAAGCAGGTACCGTGACCGTCACGTTATAGTGTGCGCGCCCCAACGTGCGGCGCGAGTGCGTGCGCGCCGCGCTGCTGCACGCCGCGCACGCGCACCCCGCGCCCGCGCCCGCGCCACACCCCGCGCCACACCCCGCGCCGCTCGCCGACAAGCAGGTACCGTGACTGTCACATTATAGTGTGCGCGCCCCAACGTGCGGCGCGAGTGCGTGCGCGCCGCGCTGCTGCACGCCGCGCACGCGCACCCCGCGCCCGCGCCCGCGCCACACCCCGCGCCACACCCCGCGCCGCTCGCCGACAAGCAGGTACCGTGACTGTCACATTATAGTGTGCGCGCCCCAACGTGCGGCGCGAGTGCGTGCGCGCCGCGCTGCTGCACGCCGCGCACGCGCACCCCGCGCCCGCGCCACACCCCGCGCCACACCCCGCGCCGCTCGCCGACAAGCAGGTACCGTGACCGTCACGTTATAGTGTGCACTCCATTCTGACTTGTTTAACATACAAAGTAACGCTATGTAGGACCAATAGTACGTTCTCTCTCTAACTGTAAATCCTCAAGCGAGTATCTACGCTCATGTTACCGACGCCTCGACTTTCCGTCGCTTCTATCTCCGATGTTAGGAATGTTATGTGATGTTACGATTACGATTTCAGATCGCCAAGAGAGCAGTGATAGCGGCTAAGAACAAGCGGCCCCCGCCGCCCGTGCAGAATACGCCAAATAACAAGAGTGAGTGATGAGACTATAGAGATTGATTCTTTTGAGAATTTAGCCTTTCGGTTGGAGACTTCTTGTCGCATGACGATGAATATTTTCTGTTACAGATCTAAGACTGAAAAAAGGTATGAAGACGGCGAAACAGCGTCTAGGTAAAATCCTTAAAATACACAAAATGATGTATTGATTAGAGTAAAATATTATATATCTTAGAGCTCTATAGTTTAGACATACGGACGGTTAAATGTATATTTTATATATGTGTAGCACGGACCAATGGGTGATGTTATGATATACGAGAGTTTTCTTTTATAAATGTCGAATTAAATAAATTTGAGCCTAATCCTTTTAACGGTAAGTAAATTTTTCAATAACATATTTTTTATCTTTCTCATAAATCAATTTTTTCTATCGTACCTTAATAAAATAGTTTCTCTAAATAAAAGTATGTTTTCTATTGAACTGACTACAAAAGCGTGTCCAAACAATGCAAATACAGGTGTTATTTAATGATAAACATTTATTTGCATTGTACTTTATGTAATATAAATATTATTCAGAATATTTAATTCTCGTTCATTGATACTTTTGTATTATTTGAAGTTTTACCGTTCAGGTATCTATGGCTTCCCAGTAAAAGCGGGGCTTTTTAATAATAATTCTCTTCACAATAATATTGCTACTGTATTAATTAATACAATTCAAAGAAAATAAATCATTATACTTCTTAATCAATTATCCCATACATTATTCATGTTATTTTTGTTTTTATTGTTCGTTTGAATGCCGATGTTAATACAAAAATAGTACATTATGTATAAAAAAAATTGTAAATCCTATGGCATTTTCGTGAAGTGTTTTCTTTGTAAAATGTACATAAAACAACGCGTAAGGCTGTACAAAACTATAAAGATTCCTCAACTGATTATCAGCCTTACAGTCTTTGATATACAGATCAATATTGTTTGGGAAGTTCTGGATGTTGTATTATGTTTGTGTGTAACATTGCGTTTATCTTGAATTCGCGTGTGATTTGATTTGTTAAATATATTTTTGTCTATGTTGCTTTACGTGATAACGATAACTAGCCAAAAACTATATCGGTTTGAGAGATAAAGTATGGTTCTGATTTTTACTCAATGTAATTAAATTCAGAGTAATATGCATTTAAAATAGCTTGCTTGCGTAGTTATTAGTACTAATAACTACGCAAGCAAGCTATTTTAAATTGGCTTTCGTTATCGAAAACAAAGCTACCTTAGCCATGTTCACGCCTTGGATGGGAGGAGGAGTTCGATATCTTTGTGATATCGAACTCCTCCGTGCTTCGGAAGGCACGTTAAGCCGTTAGTCCCGGTCGCTATTGCAGCCGTTTCTACCCACCAACCCGCAATGGGCCAGCGTGGTGGTGTTACGGGCCGTACCAACTCCTCGTGTGTTTCTCCATGAGGACGGTCTGGGCTCAGAAGTGGGACGTATATAAGGTGAGGACGACAAGTATTTTAATTGAGTAAAATCAGAATCTATATTTAATTGATTAATTGGTCGATATAACAAAAATTTGTGCAATAAACATAATAAATACAGTATTTAGACTATTATTTAGGTAATATTTGTTATCATGTAGACCGAACATCGATACAGCGGAAGATCTGATTTATATGTTAGTATAAAATTGGTTGTATTGACTCGTATCACTGTAAAGGCGACTTTATACTTTATAATATTATATCAAATATGTTTATTAAAACCACTAAACTCTTAGGCTCTTACAGAACCAAACGCAAGAGGAGATTTCTGTTTGAGTGAAATGAGAAAGAGATGGTGCTATCTCACATAGCGTTATCCCTTTCTAACTGTCAAACATAGGTCTGCGCCTGAGTATTTTTCTGTAACATTCTGCTACAAAATAATTTACGCAATCAATTAAATCACGCTTTCTATGTGAATACAAAAACTATAAGGAAAAAATTCTGTTTTCTAATTGCTTTCACCACCGAATCATTGAAAACTGTAAATAAATAGTTTAAAAGGTTTAGAGTTAAAACAGTTTGAAACTTTTTGAATGTTGTTCTCAATACGGATTTTGTTACATTTTTTTTTATTTTAGTCTTAAGTTAGTGTTTGGAGTTGAGTTGGGACGGACACGTGATATAGACATGTTGAGACATGTTCAGACGAGTATAAACATGTAGACACTTTCAGTAAATAACCTCTATTGCAAGGGAATAAAGACGTTTATTGCAAACTGTATACATGTACTTAGTCGTAGTAGTTCAAGCACTTTAGTAACGTCTATATTTTATGTAGAAATTGAGAAGGACCTATTTAAGACTGGTATTACACAGAAAATTAGGTAACGAGCTCTTCTTGAGTTAAAAAGAGATAGTGCTATTAACCCCACATAACGCCGTCTCTTTCTAATTGTGCTCAAAAAGAAATCCATTCTTGAAATTGGTTCTGTAATACCAGCCTTTGATTGGCGGTTAAGAGATCATATTATTGTTATTTATAATAACGGTTGCTTTTCAACCAATCCAAGAGGATGAATACTTAAAAATATGTGAGTCATTTCATTGAATGTATGTTGATAAAAGTATGACTTTTTTCTCTTGTGGATGTGTTACAACGCTGCTAATTCCAAAAGCAATGTCTCAGTAAATAGATTTCTCTAGGATGTCGCTTTTTTTCTTAGTAGTGTATTGTGTGTTTGTTGAAGGGAAGTTCTTTGTACAGTGGTGTTATTATAAATCCGTTATTAATTATTTAAGCGTTAGACATGTTTTGAATTTTAGACTTTAAATTACCTTTAAATAAGTTTCATGTTTCCATATCATCTAACAATTTTTTTTGTAAAATGCTGTATATAATATCACGTGTCTGCCCCTATCTTGTATATTTTATCGTGTCTATACAGGGTGAATTAACGTGTGTATCACAAATTATGGTAAAGCAACTAAAACGTATTGAGCGTATATTAAGCTTAATTTCAGTCGAATAGAGTTCATTGCGGCTTGTTACAGCTTGGTGTGCATTCGATTTTATATTTTTTTATAACGAGCATTGGATACTACTTGGTGAGCGTCTAAAACTAACGGTTAAATATTTTAATCATCACAATAAGTTCTCATTTTTATGCATTTTCTTACCTTTGTGGTAAATATAGCTTTTGCAGAGATCCTTGCAATTATTTATTCATGCAATTATTTTCATGCATGCAATTATTCTAGACGACTGTGACTAGAGGGAGGCCAACGCGACGAGATCGAGAATGTAAACAATCGGTCTGTTACTGAGTTACTATCCTTATATCTTTCTCAATAAGGGCGTTAGTTGCGTGTTTCAGTGAGTCAGAGCCGCAGTTGTCAACATTTTGCGAAACAGTTATGGCAATTTCATTCCTATATGTATTGTGTTCGAAAAATCAAAATGACATTTTGAGCAGTTTATTTAACTGTTTAAGATCCCTGATTGTTTGTTTCCATTCTTTATCTCGTCTGGGCCCTCTATAAGTAAAAAGATGATAAAATTTCAATCTTTACAAGTGGTATACAAAGCTGTCTGTAGATAGTCGGTGGTAACAATTTCGATTTGAAATTGTTTGTTCTATAATTAGATAGTTTGACATCAATTGCTATGTATTTGGGTTTATTACCAGTATTTCGGTGTTATAAAGTAAATAAACTTGTATTGTACATTTCAGTTTTCTTGAGTAGTCTGTTTTGTTTCTATAAATATGTTGTATGTACAATAAAGTATAAATAAATAAATAAACTTGTACTCTAGTACTACATGTTTAAAATTCAAAATTCGGTTTCGTGTATTTCAAAATTTGTTCAACATAAATCATATCGAATATTTGGAATATTCTTATTGTCAATTTTATTAATTAGATTAAAATTGAGGGTAAAATGTATGTTGTCTGTAAATATTTTTATAGATTTCTATAATATTACAGTTTTAACTCCAATCCCACGCAGATTTATCGGCCATCCTACAGTGATTATTTATTTTTGATATTAGAAATAACAAAGAAGTGTACTTAGTAAAATTCCATACTTATGAAATGCTGCTCTTAAACCTAAAAAAACTAAAGAATCTGAATGTTTTTAATTTAGTTATTAACATTTCATTCTGTAGCACCCGTAGTTGTAATGTTCAAGCGCCTTTTTGCTTAAGTATAGTTAATTATAAAAAAAATATTATTGACGAGGACGTTTATTCATAGATATGCCTCTAATTGCCATTTTGTTTAGAGATAAGCCAATCAGCGATCGAGATTGATGACATCTTAGCCCTGATTGGCCAAATATCTGACAAAATCGGGCGGGTGGCTGTGCAAGTTGCTGGCGACTTGTTCTTATCTAAAAAGTAATTAAAATATTGATATTCGTAAATAATTAGTGATATTATTATATGGACGTTTTTCTGTATCCCGTACTGTGAAAACAATATTTAATGATATCGATGAATTGACGTCCCAAGAGAATGGAAGATAGTGTAACAAATATATTGTAAATTATGATTTAATGGTGAATGTATATTGTTGTGACTGAAGGAAGAGTTTTCTAGAAGTATCCACTTATTACTGTGTTTTATTTAACACCTATCAATATGTAACTTGCGCTACGAGCATAGAACTTTCGATAAGCCAAATTTGACGTCTAAGATCGACAATTGTCGAAAAATTTAACACAATCCAAAAACGGATGCTTTTGTCGATCAAATATGGCGACTGTCGAAATTCTATTCTTGTACTGCTGATCAGTCTCATAACATACCAACGCGGCACTATGTGATAAAATCAATACTTTTATAATACTATGAAAAATATATGATAGGTATAGCCGCTATTTTGATGTTTTTAATTGACAGGTCACTGCGGTACCTTTTTTTACATATGACATGTAAGCTCTTGGCCTTTGGACTTTATTACATCGGGTTTCATTGACCGAAGAAGTAGTTGAGGAATGTAGTGTATGGTAGGGTTGTTGAGGAAGAGGAATTGTCAAGCGCAAGTTATGGAGGGTTATTAGGGGACTTCGCCCCCAGTGGGGGCGATGCCGGTGGGGGCAACTGGGATTTCGTAAAAAATAATATCCCAGTTGGCCCGATGCCTCTTTTGAAGAGGCAAGTGGGAATATAATTATAAAATTTTGAAACGTCCCAGTCACCCCAACTTGAGACGCCGTAAAGTATAACTAGATATTTATTAAAAATATATATTAGGGGAAGTCTGAAAGTTGCCCCGATTGCCGATAAACTGAGAGAAACGACTTTCTTGGTATGGACATGTAATGAGGAGGGAGAATGATCATGTCACCAGGAAAGTTATGGAATTGAAAGTGGATGGGCGCGTGAGGAGAGGAAGACCAAAGAAAAGATGGATGGATTGTGTGAATGATGGTGTGATGAGGATGGGCGTGAGAGTTGACTTGACGAGTGATAGAGGAAAGTGGAAGAGGAAGACATGTTGCGCCGACCACAAATACAATTGGGAACAGGGCAGGAAAAGGAAGACTAATAGTATATACTCCGTAATACTCCCAGTTGCCCCTTCGAAAGAGGCGTCGGGGGCAACTGGGACACTATTTTTTACGAATTCCCAGTAGCCCCCAGTGGGGGCGATGCCGGTGGGGGCGACTGGGAATAACCCGTTTTGGAGATGCGGATAAGGATATTTTTAGGGAAGATTCTAATGAGGAAGAGGATGATGATAAATTTTAATGTTTTCAACACAAAATTTCATCACAATTAGTTTGTAAAATATACATTGTCAAGTTTCAAGAAATTCCTCTGATTCCTTTCATATTTTGAGAAAGCGATAGCGTAAGAGGATTTTTTTATTTTACTTATAAGGGTGCTTAACGGTTGAGGAACTCAAAATATTGGGACACCTTCGCATTACGAGGAAGCGGAAGAGGAATCCTCTGCAACCCTAATGAATATGCATATTAATAATAACATTATACTCATTTGGCATTAAAAAATTTAATCTTAACATAAACAATCTTAAAATTACACCTTATTAATAATTTACAGAAATTAACCTAACATTTTTTACAGTAAAAACATTGGCTACGTTTATGGACCAGCCTTTAAAAATTAGATAAAATTTTCAAAATCTCGAGTAATTCAGTTTTTCATAGTAAGATCACTTTTTTGTCATTTTATATAAACCATGCATAACACATATCACATAACGTACAAACATTCGTACTTAAAACTATATATACATTTACATACATACGTCATTTTCTTTACTATTAAGCTATTAAATTATTCGCATTATTATTTATTTAAGGCTACATATTAAACCGCACTAGCCCTGGCAGCGGAGAGGCGCGGCGAAAAATATTCTTTCCACTGTTTCAATTAAAAGCACTTAGCGGCAGCGACACGGCACACTAATGCATTTTGCCAAATCTGTCTCACTGCTCCGCTGCCGTGCAGCGTACGGCTACGTGCGGCTTAACCTTTATGATGCAGTACACAAGGAAGTCAAGATGATACAACTATCAAGATTTCTCAACCGAATTTGTTCTGTGTCAGTGATGAATGAAAATGGAGTCACATGGATCAAGATCAATCTGTTCTTATTTATGCAGTAGGTTAGAATGATAATTTCGATACTTTCAAGTCAAACGAAGATTTGAATTCAATAGAACTCTGAATTATCTCTGGCGTCTTTTCAGGAAATGTTCTCAATTTTTTCCAACACACTCGTTACCTCTTCTCCTTCCTCTTCTTTAAAGCACCCAGCCTTGAAATAGTATTCAATCTCTTCCAACGTCCTATCTTTTGTCTCAGGAAGAATAAAATATAGACCGAATAACGATATTAATTGTATCAGACCGAACAAGCCAAATGTTCCGTACAATTTCATGGTTTCTAACAAATATGGCAGTGCCTTTACTGTTATCCATAATGCAAATGATGCTATGACACCGGCTGCGAGCGATCCTGCTGCTCTATGTTTCAAAGGGAATATTTCTCCCATTAAAAGCAAAGGAATTGGTGTGCAACCCAAATTCGCTAATATAAAGAATGTCGTATACAGCGATATTGCCACTCCTGACAAACTAGCAGGTAGAACTCCATTTGATATGAAGAAACTGAATAGAGAAGCAGTAAATATGACTATGGTAGAAGCAAAACCAGTTCCGAAGAGTAAGGTCCTTCGTTTCATTAACTTGACCAGACATGAAGATGCCAATGTGCTTAATAAGATTGTTATGTCCATTCCCAAAGTATTCATAGACATGTCAGTCGATTGTTCAGTAATTTCCTCCATAAGTTGCGTAGCGTACGCAGGGAAGAAATGCCTGCCAGAACTCTCTAACAATATAAAACCAAATAGGGCAATAGTCAGCGGTTTTAAGAAGTCTATTCTTGTAAATTTTCTTAATATACCCTCTCTTGTTGTTCCTTGCGGTGTTTCGTGTAATCGGAATATTTCGTTGATTTCCCGCTTCGATTGGCTACATACGCCTCGAAGCCAATAAAACACTATTCTGCTCTCATCAAATCTATTTTTAGAAGCTAACCAATGAGGACTTTCTGGGATAGTAAAGGAGATCGCCAAAGCAATTGCCTGGATTACCATTCCAGCCCAGGCTAAGGTTCTCCATGGAAAATAGTTGCCTAAAATGTGAATTATCATGGATCCTAGGCCGATTGCTGTTGTCTTGAGGTTGAGGAACATGCCTCTGTGTTCTGGGCTCGAGTATTCTCCAATGATGATTGCTGCTAAAATAACAGTGCCTCCCACTGATATACCGCCGAGAATTCGACCCAGCATAAGCAAGGTGATGTCTTGAGCCAGGTATATTAGAAGCCAGCTAAGTAATCCGGGTACGGAGAAGGCTATGAAGGACTTGCGACGTCCGATGCTGTCCATGAGATAGGAGGAACAAAAAAGTCCCAGAAGACTTGATGGCCCTATGCAGGAAGCTGTGGGAAAAAACACGCTAGTTAAAAAGTATACATACATACATATACCTACATATAATCCGTAAGGGTTAGAGACTAGACAAAAGCACCGCGAAAGCAGTCCAATGCCATAGTCCACGCTTCACTTAGCAGTGACTGCACCTGTACTCAGCGTGACAGGTGGTGAGCCCGTCGCCGCTATAAGCTATTGGATGTTTTGCAGTTCTGCCCATTAGTGGCTCTTTACGACACCCAAGGGAAAATATGGGTTGGTATTAAATAGAATTTTAATAAAATCTAAATTAATCATATTTTTATTTGGTTGACCGTTTTTAATAAGGTAGGTATTGTATATTTTAAAGACTTCAAAATTATTAAAATCTCTAGGTATAATATGTCTCCGATCGGTGTGATCCTTTATTTATAGTGCGTTGCTTGTCCATTTGCTGAACCTATGCAAAAGATGCAGACTAGATGGCGCCCCGTCACGCTTGAATGAACGCGCGACTGACGGGAGTACCCACTTTTCTGTTCGCCAGTAACCGTCTCGTGGGTCTATATGCGATAACGTGATATATTTTCCTTTACTAAGTAATTTTTTCGCGATAGTGCTTCTTTTTAATAGCTAATTTTATAAGCTCTCGGACATTTAATGAACTTCATACGCTAAATGGACTTTACTGGATTGCTTCGTGAGAAATCAATTAGAGGCTACGTGTACCTTGGTTCAGCTGCAGCGCCTGTATGATTGAGGAAGGCGCCTCTTGCAGATTATCTAGGCTAGTGATCGTTTTTTTACAGTTTAATTGGAAAACTATAAGAATCAAATTGTTATTGGGGATTCAAAGTAAATTGTTAGGTACTGATCATTTCACGTAAACTTAAAATTGCTGATGGCTTATTAGCATAAACAATAAATTTTTCGTACCTACCCTCAGAAAATAATTGGGTAAATCATCTAACACAAAACACAATATATCATGCTTCTTTTCCCGAAGGGGTAGGAAGAGTTGTCCACCCCCACATTCCGCCAGATATTTTTTAATCCCCCCCCTCATGTAACAAGTGGCGAAGCTGTTGCCATACACCGGACACAATCCGGGCAATCATCTAAAGTTGTCTTAAGTATACACCACCTAGGAGTGATACAGCCACCACTCAATAAAATAGTAAAAGGTATCTCTTAACTCCTTACCTAGCCATGAAGCAGCTGTAATATCAATCTGGATGGGCGAGTTTGGATGCCTAAGATCCACCAGAAGACTGGATGTGTATCCCAACTGGAAGCCGCACGTAAGAATCCCCACGAGGACAGCTGACGCTACATTTACCTGAAAAATAGTAATAGGAATCGTTTATATAGGTACTTTTTAGGGTTCCGCATCCAAAGGGTAAAAACCCTATTACTAAGACTTCGCTATCTGTCCACCCGTCTGTCAGTCACCAGGCTGCATCTCAAGAACCGCCATAGCGAGACAGTTAAAATTTTCACAAATTATGTATTTCTGATGCAGCTATAACAACAAATACTAAAAACAAAATAAAATAAATATTTAAGGGGAGCTCCCGAACATCAAACGACACCAGTGCGAAAGAGAAAGAATTAAAGATATTAAAAACTAAAATTCAATTAAATTATAACGAAAAATGTATATATATAGAAAACATATGTATACATAAAATGCATAAGTAAGTAGTGCAGAAAAAATATATTAATATATAATACTTACATACTATACACAGACTATTGAAAAGCTGAGAAATGAATTTATAAAAACTACATAAGATTTCACTTAGTGCCATAAAACAATTAAAACCTTTGAAATGTGCAAATGGTACTTTCAATGCTAATATTGTTTGTTTTCAAGTTTATTATAAAATGTATATGTAGGTATTTACAGCCACTTTTCAGAATTACTATCTAAATTGATTTGGCATGCTTCAGTAGTTTTCATTCATCATTGTTAATGCACAAAGCCATTTAGTTAAATATTTGTGGAGCTGTTTTGGCCATGTTATAAATAATTTATATAATTATGCTCGTTAAATTTTGTTACTACAGTTAGCAAATGTCGATACTAGTACCTGATAGCAAGTGCAGAGCAGTGTTGGCAGCGCAGCAGCGGCAAGGGACAGGACAGCAAATAAAAATATCACCATTGGTTGATAATATTTGTGTTTATTTAACTTAGTAAATATTGCACAAATACACCGTGTCAAATATAAGATTAGGATGCAAAACGATTAATTAAAACAATCAATTTATGATAATGTCTAGATGTCAGAGACACACACCGGAAGGAAGTAGTCCGAGTCAGTGTGACCATAGAACGTCAAAAAATTAACTTAATCTGACAAAGGAATTAGGATTATACATACTAATTTCAACACTTCCCCTTAATCCTAATCCACTTTAAGCTATACATGCTTAAAACAAAAAACAAGTATCATACATTACATGTCAGAGTCAAAACAAAAAATTATAATTTTCACAATCTAATTGTCAATACATAAACACAGATATAAAAAAAAATAACTCTATCTACACACTGGCTTTACATTTAAATCCTGGCTGAATTTACAGTGTTTAGTTATACATAAGGGCTTTGTTAATACATCAGCTGTCATTTCCTGTGTGGGCAAATATTTAACAGTAAGAATATCTTTACAAACCAAATCTTTTACAAAATGATATCTCAAATCAACATGTTTAGTTTTCTTATGGGAATATTCTTTAGCTAACAATAACTTTTGTGCACTCTGGTTGTCATTAAATACAACTATACTAAAGTGTTTATTAACAATTTCCATTAAGAAGTTCCTAATAAAACACAAATCTTTCGCAACATCACTTATTGCTAGGTACTCAGCCTCAGTGCTGGACAATGCAACACAACGCTGCTTCCTTGATTCCCAATTAACAACATTCTTACCTAATTTCACAACAAAGCCTGAATATGACTTCCTATCTGTTATGTCATTACCCCAATCAGCATCAGTCCACGCAGTCAAGTTAAAACAATTATCACTTTTATAAAAATACAAACCATGATCAATAGTACCTTTCAAATAGCGTAACACTCTTTTTGCTGCCAACCAATGAGTTTTATCAAAGTTTGTAACATACTGACTGAGCTGACTACATGTAAATGCTATGTCAGGCCTTGTGCACACAGATAAGTACATTAAACAGCCTATAAGCTCTCTATAAGGATATTCAGTACCATAATTATTATCATTGTTATCTGACAATACTAATTTGGTATTAAGCATCATTGGTGTGGACACTGGTTTACAATCAGACATTCCAAATTTACTCAGTACTCTATTTATATATTCTGATTGATCCAGTATTAAAGTATCTTTATTTCGTGTTACACGCATACCCAAACAACTTGTTAGTGAACCCAAATTCTTTACATTAAAATTACTTTGTAACAAATGAAACAAATCATTGGTATTACAATTTGAAAAAATATAGAAGTCGTCTACATATAGTGCAATCACTGTAATATTCCTCTGATCCTTTTTCACATATACACAAGGCTCACACTTGCTTTGCATATAACCATCTTTACACACTACCTCATGGACTTTCAAATTCCACATGCGACTTGCTTGTTTCAGTCCATAGATACTCTTCAACAACAAACACACCTTGCTATTATCAGATACAAAACCAGTGGGTTGCTCCATATAAATTCTTTCATTCAGATCGCCGTTTAAAAAAGCTGTAGTCACATCAACATGTCGTATACACCAATCATTCTGATGTGCTAATGAAAATAATATGCGCATAGTTGAATGACGAACAACTGGAGAAAACGTGTCATAGTAGTCAACACCTTCTCTTTGACTAAAACCGCGAGCAACTAAACGGGCCTTATAGCGATCAAAACTGCCTGAGGTATTATGTTTTATTTTATACACCCATTTACACTTAATGACATTAGTATTAGATGGCCTGTCTACGAGTTTCCATACCCCATTCTTGAGTAGCGAATCGTACTCCAATTGCATAGCTTTCTGCCATTCTTCAGAATCACGAGATACGACTGCAGCCTCATAAGAAGTAGGCTCATCAAATAAAACAGATGTAAACATACCCAATTCATAATCCTCATACTTGCTAGGTAATTTGTTCCTTGTACTACGCACGGTTCGTCCAGGAGTAGCAGACAGTGGCTGCGCTGTCACGTCCACATCCTCTACTGGACTCTCCGTCTCACTGTCACCAGTGCAGTACTCCTCGGAATCTAATTCAGAACAATTTGAAATTAATTCATTTTCATTACAATTTTTACTATTACTATCATCAAAATTATCAGAATTTCCAATATTCACTAATTTATCATTACAATTTAATTCATTATGATTATTCAATTCATTATTATAATCTATTAAAGGCATAATTAGACATTCATTATTTTGACTAGACTTCAAATTGTTATCACAGATAAAATCTTTATAAAACTTTCCTTCCATAAAGTTCACATTTCTAGACATAATAACCTTATACGGATTAGATGGCTCAATTAGTCGGTAACCTTTTACAGTATCTGAATAACCAACAAATATGCACATCTTCGCCCTAGCATTCAACTTAGATGTACGAATATGCTCAGGTAACAAATGGTAGGCAATGCAGCCGAAAACACGAAGATGTCCGAGACTAACACTTCTTCCGGACCAAATCTCTTCAGGCACACGTCCTGCTAACACCCGAGTGGGGCTCCTGTTCTTCAGATAGAGAGCAGTCATTACTGCCTCACCCCAAAAACGGTTACAGAGACATGCCTCCCTCAGCAAACATCTAACCTTATTCATGAGGGTGCGATTCAATCGCTCCGCTACACCATTTTGTGGAGGACAATACGGTACAGACAATTGATGAATAATACCTTCCTTAGCTAAGTAATTGTTAAACTCAATACTACAATATTCACCACCATTGTCAGAACGCAGGCATTTCACCGTAAAACCAGTCTGTTTCTCTACAAGATTCTTAAAATGAATAAAGCATTTACATACCTCTGACTTATTCTTCATAAGGTATCCAAACGACTTTCTGGTGTAATCGTCGGTCAACGTAAGTAAGTAACGTGCTCCATTCCAGCTTGAGTCCATGGGCCCACATACATCTGAGTGGATGAGTTCCAGCGGATGAGACGTTTGTATCGCTTTGCCTCTGGGATAAGCCTTGGCCACCGGCTTCCCCCCAAGACATGCAACACAATTTTTGATATCTTCTGTTTCTGAATTATTTATCTGAAATAAGATATCATTAGCACCTCTATCACGCAGAACACACATTCCTGTCAAGCCAAGATGTCCAAGCCTTTTATGCCACATATTAGCACCCACTTTAGAAGACTCAGCATACTTTGCAGTCTGTACATTCTGCACTTCATGCAGAAATGCCGAGGACCGCCCCTCAACACGTATACCTTTCAACTTATAAATACCATGACACAACTCAGCAGTCATAATTGGTTTGCTTTTCATATTACATAGACTATCATAAACGCTGCATCCATTCTTATCGAATACCACCTTTAAACCTTTTTCAACCATTTTACTCACTGACAACAGATTTGCGGCTAACTGGGGAACATACATAACATCACATAAAGCTCTATCAATATTATTAATTTTTTACCTTTATGTCACCCACACCAATGCTTGACAATAAGTTTCTACTATCAGCCCCTTGCACTTGAATATTCTTGCTTTTAAAGTTAGTAAAGTAATCTATGTTATTTGTCATATGACTTGATGAACCACTATCGATGATAAAATCTGTCTTGTCGGCCATAGCGATGAAACTTGACGCGATGAGGCTGTTGCTAACGGCGCTGTCCTTGCTATTCCTCTTCTCCCTTTTCCATTTGAAGCAACGGGATTTTATATGGCCCTGCTTTCCACAAAAATGGCATTTGATAGGCTTCGAAGACTTTGCAACAATAAAAGCAGCATCACCATTTGCACCTCCATTCCGTCTATAATCCTCTTGTAAGAGTCGGGTTCTCACGACCTCACTTGATATGTTTCCGCTAAGAAAAACTGTCTCAAGGCCAGATACCAAATTATCAAACTCTCTTGGAAGACCAGACAATAAGATTTCTGCAATTTCTTCATCTTGAATTGTTTTTCCAATATCTTCCAATTGTCGAACAAGAGTCATAACCGAGTCAACATACATAGTCATGTTTTCATAATTCGAATACTCTATACGGTGCAATTGACGCAGCAACACGACACGTCGATATATTCCTTTGTCAGCAAAAATGTTACTTAATTTTTCCCATGCTTCCTTAGAAGTTGAACAACTATGCAAATGCTGGTACAGTGCTGGTTTCACGTATAAAGCTATTCTTGCTAGAGCTTTTCTGTCTTTTTCAACATCTAGAACAGTCGTATTTGTGGGTTCAATGCAATTCCATAGTCCATCCAGTATAAGCGCATTTTTCACAGCAAATTTCCATGTGGAATAATTGTTCACGCCTTCCAATTTCTCGACGTAGAACCCACTTCTGTCAGTGCTTCCGTTATCAGCCATGGTTCAATCGGTGTATGAGATTCACAGCAATTATTCACACCAAGTGATATTTGCGTCCTAATCAAGTCCCTGCCTTTTATTAACGAGTCTGGGCCCATAACCTGATAGCAAGTGCAGAGCAGTGTTGGCAGCGCAGCAGCGGCAAGGGACAGGACAGCAAATAAAAATATCACCATTGGTTGATAATATTTGTGTTTATTTAACTTAGTAAATATTGCACAAATACACCGTGTCAAATATAAGATTAGGATGCAAAACGATTAATTAAAACAATCAATTTATGATAATGTCTAGATGTCAGAGACACACACCGGAAGGAAGTAGTCCGAGTCAGTGTGACCATAGAACGTCAAAAAATTAACTTAATCTGACAAAGGAATTAGGATTATACATACTAATTTCAACAGTACCTACAGAAGCATGAACTAGGTACATGCGATATGTAATCTATCTGTTTCAATATCTTGGGTAAACTTTATTGAGAAAGCTAAGCCATTGTGCAGATCAAACTTTTTAACAATAACAAATCCCCGTTACAAGGTTTAATATGCAAAATTTTTATTGGGTGTCAAACATGACAGTTTAAAAATATACCTACTGAGTATTTGCATAAAGTATTAATTGTAGTATTTTGCTACTACAATATTCGCATTACTGAAATTGTTTTTCAAAAAAACTTTTAAGTATTTGTCTGGACTTAAGTTCAACAATGTACTTCGTACTTACACCCAGTATTGGCAGGGAATCTAAGCCTTGGAAATTAGTATTTCTAGGCAAAATCCGCGGTTCCGAAGTCAGGACTGCGGCTCAGTTTCATTTCATAATCATTCTTGGTTCATAGGAGTACCAAGAATTTCATCAAAGTTATTGTTAGATACCGGTTCGGTACCCAAGGTTTCATTCATAATATTTTTATTTTGGAAGCGTACACCCGTTATTCATACCTTCACCAGCAAATGCTCTATTAATTATTTCGACTTATATATTGTACAGTATTCCTATCTACTGTTTATTGATCAAGAAAGCTATTTTTAAGTTACAAATCAATTATGACAAGTTTATTTATATAACAAATACATCATTAATCGCGACCCAGCAAACAATGTGGTGTAATCTTTATTCGAGCAATGCTCGGAGATACTTCTAGTGCAGCAAACTAACTACATACATTTACGATAATATGTATACGTCGCAGGGCCATCGTTAGAAGTGGTTACCTATATCGTTAAACTATAGGTTCTATGTTATCCCAAATGAATTTACTACTTACTACCTTCTAGCAGAAGACTTCTTTCCTTCGCTTGGGGCGAACTCGACCAAATTGCGTGTTACACGGGGGTTCGGACACCGATAAATGCTTAAATTTTGTATTGGTCGAATCCGTTCTAATATTGGAGTTCTGCGTAGGCCCGGCGCACATTATCGGCATCGGCAAGGAAAGGAATCCTTCGGCATCCCTACATGCAAGCGCACACTGTTGGCAACTATGTCTTGGTATGCTGCAACGTCCTTAAGGATGACGAAGCGTCCTTAAGCATGTCGTATCGTCCAAACTACCCCCGAGTGTTGCCTTGGCGCGGCGGACGGCAGCGTACTGAAGGATGCCGAAGTATTCCGAAGCAACCTCAAGGCCGCCGATGCAGCAACTTCAAGCATACCGAAGCGGTATTTTTGTTACTACGGCCATTTATCATGGAAATTTCTACTTTGTTGCCATGAAGTTAATATATGATGTTACTTATCACCTAAAATCCTGAGCCGTGCCGATGCCGATAATGTGCGCCGGGCCTTACACGGCCGAATTTTGGCCGTGGACGCATCTGACTGCTCTAGCAATTTGATATTACTGCAATATTTGGTCGAATTCGCTCTGAACCCCTGGAGGGTCAGCGCGAAAACCGGTGTTCGCAAACATTTGATGTTTTTGTTGTGTCTATAGTTTTCTGAACATTGACAGCTTTTTAATTATAGTCCATGTATGACATGCTCAATTGCTCAGCGATGATAGGTTCTTTGGATAAATAACTTAATATCTATTGTTTGCTTTTGATGAGATGTTTTGCACAATGGTAGCTAGTGCCTAAAGAAACATCGTTACTTCGAAAAATCTTGCGTACTCCGGCGAGTAAGGTCGACAGAAGTTTGATAAAGCGTCAAGTTGGTTCTGATCCGGCTTTCAACGGTAGGCAACGCGTGATATGATGCTACGTGCTACGAGCATCTGTTGGCTACGGTTATCGTTTACCATCAATTCCCAAAGGGGTAAGAGGTGTTAACACTCACATTTCGCCAGATTTATTAATCCCCATGTAACAAGTGGTGAGCCTGTTGCCATTCACCGGGCACAATGTAAGGCAAGCGATATTTATAATCAACTGTATATAAGTTTTATTCAAACTCGATCGAACCCGCGAGTCTTTCAGCCTCTCGAACGAGTAGTGTCCCGGCCATCCTAACATGGCTACCGCTGCCTTTTCATAATTTTTTAAACTTCAGAATAATATTACTAAAATTCAATCGCGTCTGAGCTCGAGGAGCTCGGTGGCGTAGTGGTCAGTGCGCTTTGGCTTCGATCGAAAACAAAGCTACCTTCGCCATAGTCAGGCCGTGTACGGGTGACCATGACTTTGTGATCTCGAGCTCCTCCGTGCTTCGGAAGGCACGTTAAGCCGTTGGTCCCGGTCGCATTTGTGACCGTTTCTACCCACCAAACCGCATTGGGCCAGCGTGATGGTGGTACGGCCCATACTCCTCATGTGTTTCTCCATGAGGAAGGCCTGTCCCAGCAGTGGGACGTATAAAGGCTGATGACTGACTGACTATCACGTCTCGATAAACGTAGTGTGGGACGCCCTGTGACAGATGGGATAACGATATTCGTCGGTTGGCTGGAGTGAGCTGGATGAGAACGGCCGAAGATAGAGCGGTGGCGTGCATTAGGGGTGACCTATGGCCAGCAGTGGACGAGCATAGGTTGATGATGATATCAACAGTGCTTATCAAGCTTGTAACCGTGACAAGCATGATTGATAAATAAATAAAGTTTAATCCATACCCTTGGAACAGTGTGCTTTTTATTTATAACAATAAACCAGTTGTAGTGACAACCTGCGCCTTTATCGTGATCTCGTCACAAGTCACTACTTAATCAGTATTGCCATTATATTATAAAATGGTTTAGATCATGCAAAATTTATCCTTCCAGCACTTTAAAACAGCATATTCCTAAACTGCTTCCCGAGACTTCACTCAGTGGCGGCGATAGACTAAATATAGGCGTCTCGGCGACATCAGCGAGGTCTCTAACAAACAACGAAACAAAACACCCCTCCCACAAGGCCCCCCCAGGCACGAGGCCGTCGCCTAGCGTTGCCACTGCTTTTACCAGCCTACATTGTAAACTTTCGGAAGCAAAGGAATCACAAAGTCTCTACTCAAAATTCAAAAGCGTTTATTCAGTTTAGTTAGATGTGTTTTAGTGAATGCTTCTGAATGTCATAAACATTTTACAATTTTTCGTGAAAGAGAAAAACTACGCTATCCGTTCACTAAAACTACTGGGCCTTGTGTGTGTAGCTACTCACTTTTCATCGCGGTGAACCTATCACTCGAAACCATATTTATAATTACTGTGATAAATTTTGTATAAAATTTCTTTTTAGTAAAAATCTTTTTTTGAAACAACACAGGTAAATGATTATCAGGGCTTGCTGGTTGTGGTAACGGCTGATATGATATTGATGATATTCATTAATGGTTCGTGGTTAAGGTTTTTGACCTCACTAATCACTTTATTACTTGACTTGATTGAGGCGCTCGGTGGCGTAGTTCGTACGCTTTGGCTTTCGATATTAAGAAAAGCTACCATCTCCATGGTCAGGCCTTGGATGGGTGACCAAAACTTTGTGATTGTGCCAAAAACATTCAAGATTTGAGGGCCACAGTCTTAGTGTGCTTTAAGTCCATGATCCATGTCCTTTACAGTTTTTGACAGTTTGATAATCCACTGACTGTCGTACTTACTACATCTAGTTGTTAGTTATCACAAAAAAGTAGATCTCTTTGAAGACCTTATAGATGGAAAAATATGCAAATATGTTTTGTAAAATTGTGTTAGGTATCCTAAGATCCGCGTTAGACAGTAGGTACCTAACCATTTTAATGAGCTTTAAATGACTGTAGGTTAATCAATGTATGATGGGAATTTTATTTAAATTATCTTGTTTCTCGTGCTTTAATCTATTATCTTGTGACGCTTAGACGCTTGGTAAAACGCGACAAATTAATAATAAATAAATAAATATCCTCAGACATTCACACCTATCAACTAGTCCCATTTTAAGCAACTAAACGCTGCTTGTGTTGCGTATACTAGATGACAGACAATTATATTTAATAGATAATTACATATAATTATTTAGAATATACATAGGGATAGGGACTTCCTATCCCTATGTAACAGAAACCACAATACAGATTCGTACTGTAAGCAACCCGGGTAATTCTTCGGCTGTTCGGCAGAACCCTCGTAAGGGCTCTTGGGTATAAAAGTCGGAACGTCTTTTGATTACCTACCTACTTAGGTATATTACTCGTATGTTAAATATACTATTTATACTAAATATTCTAAAGATTTAAGTGTTTGTTTAAGTTGAAAATGCTCCGAAACTGCTGGACCGATTTGAAATATTCTTTCATCTTTGGAAGCTACACTATCCCCGGGTGACATAGGCTATATTTGATCCGATACTCCTACAAACAGGTCCCTACCACGCGGGTGACGCCGCGAAAAGTCACTAGTAAAAGGAAGCTATGGAGAAAGTTAAATGTTCCCACATAATTGTATACAGATCGCCTCCTCACATAATAAACATAAGTATAATACCTACTTTTTGAAGTTTTAAAACTTAATAATTTAAGAATTAATAATTTTACCCAATATTTATTATGAACATTTTTTGTAGGTATTATAATGTTGCTGTTTTTGTGCAAATAAAGTAACATTAATACTATAAGTAGGTAAATTGAAGTAATTTCGCCAATGAAATCGGAGAATCTAACAATGGTTTATGACATTCTATGTAAAAACTGTTAGAAAACCAATATGCAATATGATCTCAAGATAATATCGCTACCCTTTTAAGTAATGTTTACGTTATCGTAAACACTAATAATTTTTAAAATTGTTGAGATACATTTCAATCAAAACTTGTATAAGTTTTTTGTTTTAATATCTGCTTCAGAGCATATCAAATCAAAACAAATTTTATTTCATAGGCCAAGCTTGGCACGTAAAATCGTCAACATTCATTTCACGTATTTTTTTATTTCAGCCGGTTTTATATCCTTTCAAAATGCACTAACTTTAAAATTTCAATTGTCAAGTCAAAATAAGAAAGTAGGAAAACCATTTGATCAAAACCAATTTAAAACAGATATAGCACTATGCACACATCTAATTATTATTTATCCAAACACTATTACCACTCACTTGTCGAAAAAACGGCGAAATATCTTCGAAACTCATTTTGTCGAATTGAACTCTTGAACACTTCACTTAATATTGATACGACTGTTCCTGTTTGAGTGCCGATCACTACTAATGCGAGCTAATTTGAATTGATATCGTTCATACTATATATTGTTTGTTTATGCAGCTGCTTATGACATTTATGCCTTATAGTTCCTTATTGATTGTAGTTCATTTTCTGAGCTGGGAAGCCGTTCTACCGTCTATTCAGTCGTTTAAAAATTAAATAAACAAAGTCAAATATGTTTTATCCTAACTACAGATTAAAACCACTGTAGCCTTTTGAATCTAGATATCAGTTGATTTTATACAGCTATTAAGTTTTTAAATTAAAAGTGCAAACAATCTTAGATTGTTTACTAAATACCTAAGCTGAAATAAGACTTTATTTTTGTTTTCATTTTCGATTCATCATTGATGAAATGCCGAAATACTACAATCTAAACGACTATTTTAATGACACATTTTAATACCTGACATAAATATTGATAAATATTGACTACAGAACCTTAATAGATTTTTTTAATAATTTTTTTTTTAAATCATTTCCAACAATTTTAATAATACCAACCTATCAGTCTTGACTTGTGAATAATAAAATTAATATTCTTTTGTTTGCCTCTGCATACCCCTTTCGGGATTACAGGCGTGATTGTACGTATGTATGTCTTTCAAATGACTAAGCCGGTTTTTAAACATAGCTAAGAACAGTCTCGACTAACCTATCTTTCAAACAAAAAAAAAACAGAATCGAAATCGGTTCATCCGTTTATGAGCTACGATGGTCAGAGACATGGATGGTACAGACTACAGACAGACTGACAGACACACCACACACACGCACGCATGCACGCACACACACACGCACAGAGAGATCTGTAGTTAGTGCCTACCGCATCGCGAAAAAGCATAATTTTAAGTGTCTATGGACAACTCGATAAACCAGCAGCTTGCATTGCCCGCAAATTACCGTGACACTCGTGAGTGGTCGGTGTGGGTACCACTATATTGCTTTTTTCCGGTTAGGTGGGTAAGCAGTGAGATTACTTACTGGGCACTGCCACTGGCACTGTCTGTTAGAGTTTATCTCTGTATGAATTGCAAAGTGAATTCTAGGCGAGTGTAACCAACCACTAACATGTACCTATACATATATTGGGTCCTTACCTATGAAATTGGTGTTTTTGTTCTCTCTTAGTATTTTGTCTGTAACAATTAAGATTCAGAGTATTCCTAAATATAATTACCTCGTCTAAAAATAGACTATATTTTTGAGCTCTTTTGATTTGTTTTGATAATTTGTTGTAAGTTTAATTATGCTAAAATTGGACAAGGAGACAACTCTTTCTAAGTGCCTCCCGAATACATCATTTCATTTGCATTCACTTAAAAACGATAAATAATTTTTATGAAGTGTGATATTAAATAAATAAATAAATAAATATCCTCAAACATTCACACCTATCAACTAGCCGTGTGTTACGGACACTAGATGACGGATAAATATATTTAATAGATAAACACATATAAATATTCTGAATATATATAAATATATATAAACATCCAAGACTGGAGAACAAATGCTTGAAAATTCATCACCCAAACATTTGCCCCCACCGGGGATCGAATCCAGAACCTCTCGAGATGGCGACGCCTTGAGACCGGCATACAGACCACTCGACCACGGAGGTCGTCGTCGTGGAGGTTACACATATTACTAAAGCTTGTCTTATGATAGATGCCAAATATTATTATCTTTGGATTTGCCGTTGTGAAGAAAACTGAAAAAATTTTAGTATGGAAAATGCAGAATTCCCCAAAATCTCCATACAAAACACCAATTTCATAGGTAAGGACCTAATATTATAATAAAACTGTAGAGGTCAAAAATCAAGTTAGGGGGATGTAAAAAGAGGGAAAACACATTTTTTTTTCTCTGTCTGTTCGTCTGTTTGTTGGTTTGTACGGGCTAATCTCCGAAATAGCTGGACCGATTTCTATGAAATTTTGCATGGTGATTCCTTATATCCCTGGTCAACATCTTAGATACTTTTTTCCGGAAAATTAAAGGGTTCCCGTGGGATAGTTAAAAAACCAGTTACCGCGGACGAAGTCGCGGGCAAATTAACAGCTAGCTGTCAATAGAAATATTCTTGTAACAAGTTATCAACATACCGTGGTTCCTGTAGTAATTGATACAAAAATAGGAAAATGAAAATATTATCTACGTATGTCGTGTTGTGGTCTGGTCACGAATATTTTAATAGTTACACATAGATTACTACTAACACTTTGTCATTTGCAATTTTAATGAAATGCTGTAATAAAATGAAATATTTACATAACATAATGTTATTTTCACGCTAATATCCCAGTACATATTAGGTCCTTACCTATGAAATTGGTGTTTTGTATGGAGATTTTGGGGATGTCTGCATTTTACATACTAACATTTTATCAGTTTTCTTCACAACGACAAATCCAGAGATAATAATATTTGGCATTTTTCATTAAACAAGCTTTAGCAATATGTGTGTGAACACGCTTGATAAAAATTATTCATCGTTTTTATGTTAATGCATATCAAATGATGTATTCGGGAGGCAGTTAAAAATAATTGTCTTTGTGAATTTTAACACAATTAAACTTACAAAAAATTATCAAATTAAATAATACGAGCTCAAATATATGGTCTATTTTTAGAAGAGGCAATTATTTTATAAGAATGTTCTGAAACTTAATAGTTACGGACAAATTGCTAAGACAGAATAAAAACACCAATTTCATAGGTAAGGACCCAATATGTCGACACCCAAATTTAGTGTGATATGTTCGGGTCCCCATGTTAGAGGAGGCCATTTTGTTGCCAAGCACCGTCCACCGTGTTATATGTTTTACATATGACAAGCAAGCTCTTGGCCTTCATCTCACCTGATGTTAAGTGACGATAAGGCAAGGTGGAATCGAGCTTCACCTGTATTCGTCAACAACTGAACTGGCTATCTTACGTCTGATTGCCGGAACACAACAATGCTTATTACATTGTTATTACGGCGACAGATAAAGTAAGACGGTGGTAGCAAGCCAGGCTGGCTCAGAAGCCCTACCACCAACCAAACCGAGTAGAAAAACTTCTGCCTTCTTGGGGAATCGAGCCCGGACCTCCCGATCAACACCCGGTGGTGCGAACCACTAGACCAGGGAGGCGGTTAAAAAGCGGCGGTTATTTAAACTCAGTGGTATGTATAGATGGGGATTGAATGAGCGGCCATCTCTTTTCCCCTGATGCTGATGAAAAAATGTTGTTTGTCGTCAGCATCAGGACCCCGATCGCGCTATATGAACGTATTTATCCCGACCAAATCACAGTAAAAAACGTTATGGCTCACCCACTCCTTGATCTCGTAATCGCGTTTTCTCGTGTCGCTTCTTGGAGTGTGGATGGACCATAACGTTTTCGACTAGGTAACTATTATTTAGTTGTGGTGGCCTAGGATCAGGACCTCAGTGACTGTGGCCGAGAGGATCGGGCAGGTTTCAAAGACCCGGATTCGATTTCCGATGAAACAAATATTTCTGTGACGAGCGCACTTGTTTGTAAAGTTCTCCAAAAATGGATGTTTATAAAAATGTTTGACCGACGATGGACAGTGAATGTATCGGGATGCTACCGCGAACTGTATTTATTGACTCCACCTTATTTTATTACAGTTTAGGAAACATAGACAAAAATTTACTAAATTCAGAAATTGGGGGAACATAGATTTTTTTTTCATAATAGCTAATACAACTTTGTTTATTTGCATGAAAAATAGAAACAATACAGGGTGAAAGGTTATGTAGTCCCTCAGAGCTTTATTCAGTCTGGCTACTACAGGCATGCAATTTTTTTATGTAGAGAGATTAAAAATAAACTTAATTCTACATACATAGACGGTTAAAAAGCATTTAAGAATTGTGGCTAGAAATTAATTCTTTCTTGTTGTAAAATTTTCCCATGTAGGGAAGGCAAAGGGAACGAAGCCCATACAGCCAAGTCTTCAGTGTATATTTCTTCAGTAGTTTGCATTTAAATGCTAGTGTAATGCATTTCAATGCATCTTGGGAGAGTTTGGCGTCAAACGATCGATGGCAGACACTGTGGTGCTACTTGGATGAGGTGGATTACCACGATAAATAACTCATCACTTTTCACACCACTTGACGTTAATTTGGATTATCCTCCACATTGCACATCATCACAGACACTTATTACACAAAACTACACTGATTTTACGTAACAATATCCACTCCGTACAATATTACAATCATCGAAATAAAAATCACGTCCGCCATAGTTGAATGCCGCCAAAAACTCTAATTCTTTCTTTTTAACAGACTGCAACAAAAGAAGGAGGTTCGAATACATCCGAGAGGTGCATTTTTATTCTGCTTACAAGTAGAACAGACGAAATACCTGCCTGATATTAAACATTTCTAAATCCAGAGTCCGCTTTCATTCTTCAGAGAGAAATTCTCCAGCAGTGGCTCAGTACTTAAAGTATCCTAAACCACTGGAGAAACCTGTACCAGGTTTTGAACTGCCCAAGGATCTCGCCTTCCCCAAACATACGACAAACCAACAGGTCTTTAATGGCTCTGACCTAAGAAACGATTTTCCTCAAACATTAACATATGTAAATATAATCATAATTAAGAACATTAACGACTTTGTTACGCCCTAGATTGATTAAATTCAAATGAAATCAAAGAGTATTTTGAGTATGCATGCTATGGTAAACGGTGTACATAGGATGGAGAAAATATTTATATTTTTACACTAAATGGATACTTTTTGCTCTAGCCTTGGCGACTCTTGAAGTGATGTTAATATGAAATATGACTGAGTACATAAGCAACTTGGAAATAACCTTTTCTGTAACCTCCTTTCGTATGTTAACTAAAAAGTAAGAACCTAGAAATAAGAAATTATTGTATTTATAATATGCATGCTGTGTTTGCCTTAAAAAATTGTACACTAAGGGCCACTAGCAGGAAATTTAAATCTAGATTTAAAACTCGATTTAGTAATTTTTTGACATTTTATCCATAGTAAAAATGTTATCCATAGTAAAAATTTACTAAATCTAGTTTTTAATCAAACAAACATACAAACATATGTTAACAACCTGTTTTATGTATGTGTTTTTAAATTGCAATAAAGAGTATATATCGTTAATCTCGAATTAAATTTCCTGCAATTGGGCATTATAGCTAGATTTAGTAATTTTTTGACAATTCTAGTATGGCTGAAATGTCAAAAATTGCCTAAATCTAGTTTTATTTAAATCTCGATTTAAATTTCCCGCAAGAGGCCCTTAGATTTTAAACTTATTGATATTACTTTTGTAAAAGTACAGTGTAACAATTGCTGGTAGACTGAATAAAATAAATAAATAAATGTCCTCTTCGGTTCCTCCAGATTCCGACACTGCACTTCCGAGATAAGTGAATTTGTGGATCCTCTCCACAGTCTCTGCGCCTGAGCAACGGCAAAGGGCTTGTCGGCCCTTTCATTTCCTTTGTCATTTCCTGAGTCCCCCCGACTTAATACTTACTAAATAATATGTGGTTATATTAAAAATGATCATTAGACACAGTGATAAAATGAACCTGAACACAGTAGAACCCGCACTCCTATGTGCTAAAGAAATAACTTCCGCTAAGAATATGTAGGTACTACATTATTGCGGTGCGTCCCAAATTTGACAAGACAAAATATTATAATTTCACAAATAAATCTAGACATATAATAAAACTGTAGAGGTCGAATGTCTTTACTTAAAAAAAAATGCATAAAATCAAGTCAGGGGGGTGTAATAAAAGGGAAAATACAAAAAAAAAAATTTTTTTTCATTGTTTTTGTTTCTCTGTTCATCTGTTTGTACGGACTAATCTCCGAAATGGCTGGATCAATTCCAACAACTTAGATACTTTTTATTCCGGAAAATTAAAGATTTCCCGTGGGACGGTTAAAAACCATAGTAACCGCGGAAGAAGTCCCGGGCAACAGCTAGTTAAAAATATTAATACTTTATTGGCTTACACCTACCCAGAAATCTCGCTGTCGGTGTTAGGTACCCTACAAATCAAAACACAGCAATGTGCTTGTATTGCTGTGCTGCTTTACGATTGAAACAGTTAGGATAGAAGTTATGGTACACGATTTGGAGCCGTAGATTCGATCACAGCGAAGTAGACGACTCGACTAGAATAAGACAGAGTCTTCTTTAGGTAAATGAATATCTTACTATGTCATGGTATACGAGTATAGACTAGTGGTTGTATCCTAGTATTTCTAGAACCATCCAAGAGAAGATAAAGCCACTAAAACTAGCAATATTAGTTATTTAGGTACCAAATTGCTCACAATATATTTTGGGGCTAAAAATGTATTCACTTACAGTACCTATCTTTCAATCAAAGTTGCCCAAAAGGTAAACAAAAGAGTCGACTCACCTAATTTGTTAATCAATAATCACACTTTTTACACCGACATTGGCACATTAATATAATTAACTGTAACAATTGGTACCCAGTAACATTCCAATTGATTACACTTACCTACTGTCGGTCGTCACAAAACATGAGATTGAACACTTTCTTTGTTTTGCTTACCTTTTGGGCAACTTTGATTTAAAGATACTAAAAATAACAACATTCAGTAGAATCATACTTACACCTAAATATAAAATTTCATAGTTTTTTGACCAAATTTACAGTCACTAAATTAATATCAAATAAAAGAAATTTTGAAAGTGTATTAATTTTAAAATAAATTCCAAAAATTTTGTATAAATTGTTTTTAAGTTTAACCAAATGCCTACTTTTCCAACGAAGATATCGAGAGTTCGACATTACCTTCAACACGCTGAAGGTAGCTGAAAGAGGCCGTTTTATAAACCTTTAATACATTATTTTGCCAAACGCCTCGTAGCTACGGAATCAAAGAGGATCCGTAGCCTCGTAGCCTGTGTGCCACGCTAAGCATCCGCTTTTCTTTCTACACATTCGAAAACAATATGGCCTATCTACACCCCACGAGGCGACGCGAGGGAACGCGAGTAGGAGAGTATGGAGTGTGGATGACCCATAACGTTTTCGAGTGAGATTTGGTTGTGGTAAATACGGCCTTATTTAGCGCGATCGGGGCCCAGGTTAGAAACACTGCAAGTCGCAGATGAGATTACTCATTACCAACGGAGACAGTGAGGTCGTCCGTAGATTCTTTTCCTTATCAAATAAGGTCAAGGATACACACTTGAATTACCTTGGCTATACTAATATTTCACTGTTTTTCTCGTTGATGTAATACTGTGTTGCGGAAGGTTAGCTCATTTGCTCATGCAGTTTTACAAGGAAACATCGCAATAATTTATTAAATTTAAATTATGTAAAGTATTGTAGCCTCATCGATCAAAATCAACTCGTCTTCTGATTTCTATTTACAGCTCTCACCTTTAATTATTCCGCAGAAACTACTACCCATTTTAATTAAAAATTAATATCTGTAAAGTATTAGCATTGACAATAACCATTATTATTGAATCACACGATAAATACTTACAGTACTAGTATCTTTCAATCAAAGTTTCTTAGCTGTTATTAGCATCACTTTTATTTTAGCTTTTTCTATTGGTGCTCTGTGTAGTCTTTTTTAGTATTTTTTGCATTTCGTATTGGGGGCAGTGTGTATGCTCAAAGTTTAATTTGTTTGTATAACTGTGGAAACTTAATTAGCTTTTGTAATTATATATATTTTTATAAACATAAGGATTATATTATGCTGTATGTTTTCCTTAAATCAATAAAATAAAAAAAGTTGCCCAAAGGTAAAACGATGGGAGAGTTTAATCTCTTAAATGTTTTTGATTGCAGCAAGGAAATCGGACAGCAATTGCGATACTAAATAAATTAGGATGTTATTTAAACGGTTGGTAAAACTTTCGAATTTTGGTCAGCAAAATAATACAATGGATCAGCTAAAATAACCTATTGGTCAGCAACTTATGGGCAGGAAATATTTCTAAATTAGTGAGCAAAATAACTAATTTTGCAACAATTTATGGGCAGCAGATATTTCTTATTTGTCAGCAAAATAACGAATAAATTGGTCAGCAGAAAAAATAATTGGGCAGCAAGATTTGGGCTGCATAATAATCATTTTGCAGCTCAACTAATTATCTTGCAATTAATTCTGCTGACCAACAAATTATTCTGTTGACCAAATAATTATATCGCTGACTCGATCACTGAGCTCGAAGCCACGTGTTACTCTTTGACCAAACCCAATTTTTGTATGGCTAAATGTGTTCTTAAGGAGCGCAGTGCTCCTTGGATGCTGCCTCGAACAATTACATCTTGATGTATTTTTTTTAATTTAAAGGAACTTGGCATAAATATATGTACCATAGTATCTGCAGTTTTCGCAAATTCTGAATATATGTCACTTACGTTCAATCTCTTAGGAGACTGATAAGGCATACCCTTTGTTATCCTACATTATGAGTAACATTTAGGTAAATTATCAACATCATTTATCACGGAAAGATCAAAATAAATATGGATGTAAGATTGTGCGAATGATGAGAAAAGGAATGAGTAGATTGAAGAAATAAGATACATAGATACGCCTACATAATCATGCCTGTATCCCCCAAGGGGAAGGCAGGGGTGCGTTATACGCCCACCCTGACAGTACTCAGTTTTTTTTAGTCCCACCCCCGTAAAAGAGGGCAAGTCTATTGCCGTTACCCGTGTAAGTGTAGAAAATTTATAGCCACTTAGTAATTTATACCAAAATACCAACAGTCAGCCTAATTAGCAAGAGCCTATAATTTCTGCAGTCCGCTAAGGAGAGTGAGATGATTGATGAAGCTTGCTGCATGGACATCTACGATGTGGATGGACCTAGCCGGAGAGAGAGAGAGAGACCGACCAAAGATAAAATAAAGAAAAATAAATGTACCAATGCTCGAGCTATCAGAAGCATGAAAGAGGAAGACGCTGTGATCGCACTTAATGCGGAAAAAGGCAGAGATGAACCTGGAGCATGCGCGTGCGCATTGATCGTCAACGCGCACTGTTTGTACGTGACGCAGATAATACTTTTATGATCATATTCATTTTCCTGTATTTTATTTAAAGAGCATGCAAATTGCAAATGGCGCAAGTGAAGGTCACAATTGTGCGAAAGCTGATAGCAAACATTTGTAGTTGTGGATTTTTATAAACGTAGGTAACTAGGTAACTTGTTTAATTACCAAATATATTTAAAAGGTACTTCGGCGTGTGTACAGTGGCTGCCGCCGGTTCAGAGGATAATGTTGTGTGAACATTCAGAACGAAACATAAGTCCATGCGTCATAAATGTAACTACTTGCTACCTAAATGATTAAATAAAAAATTTCATAAACGAAAAAAACGACACGAAGCGAAAGAAGTATAGTAAGGACCGTAGCAAGTGGAAAGCAGTAATCTCTGCCTACCTCTATGGAACAAGGGCGTGATTGTTTGTATGTGTATGTATGTTCATTAAGAGCATGGAATTTCTGCACTGCAATTTCTCGGATCTATGGTATCAAAATTCCTTCATAACATCTCATCACACCTCTTTCCCCGAAGGGTTAACACCTACATTTCACCAGACACGTTAAGTCCCGCCCTATGCACCGGGCACGATGTGCGGCAAGCGATATTCACAATCAACTGTACATAAGATTTATTAAAACTCAGTCCCGCGACCTCTTGAACGATAAGTGCCATGTCCATCCCAAATCGGCTTCCGTTGCCTTAATTCCTTTCAGAAGAGACGTGAAAAGAGGACTTAGGAGCCAAAAAGAGAAGACTAAACCAGCTATTTTTCTACTTTACATGAGGAATTAGCTTGTGGTGTGTCATTTGTAATGCTTTTTGATTGAAAAAAGACATAAAATCACACAATACGCTGAAAGGAACCTATACTTGATCAATTTTATCATAGATCTCATAGTAGATAAGGTATTTAATGAGAAAGTCCATCATAAAACAAAAAGTCATCGACATATCCCATATTAAGCTGCACTTACACGGTTCATCAAAATTGATTCAATTTTGAACTGAATAGTGGCTCATGAACAGAGTACTTCTAAATTTTGACATTCATTTCACTCTCTGCATTTCATAGATGATGAAATGAAAATTAAAGCTAAAATGAACCGTGATGACAGTGAGCAGACCATGTTGATAGACCCCCAACTTGAAGTAGAACCGGATGATGAGACCAACACAGTGAATGGTATTTATATCAGCGTATAGGTCACCATCACCATCATCAAGAACGAGTATTCTCCCACTGCAAATATAGGTCTCCACTAGTGCATTGTTCTCGAACCTCGATTCTCGGCCGCTCTCAATCACAACCCAATTCAGCCAACCAACGAATATCGTCATATATTTGTCGAAGGCAAAATGGCACTCTGCTCTTCCTGAAAAACTTAATACAAGTAAAATGGTATATCTTGATCACAATTCTTCAAATTGCCAAATAAAAGTCTTGTTAGGTAGTACTAACTCGAAAGAAAGAAGTATCCTTTCGCCAAAAATCCCTCCTAAGATTTCTTGGTACCGTTGTTCAAAATAAGCTTTAGGTAGTTATATTTCATTCATATTACAAGAAAGTGTAAGTGTATTTGTTTTTGTAAGTATAGAACAAATTATGCAATCATTTTCATTCTTAATAAAAAATTCATTGGTAATCCTACAACAGATGAACGTTTACGGTAATTTTTTGCTTGCAAGCTTAATAATTTAGTATTCAAATGGAAAATCCCAGATTGATGCGGTTGGACAATGCCAGTGCCATTGTCTGTGGTAGACCTTGCGCTTGTACTTATCTAAACGAATATCACAAGCAATTTAGCACTTTATGTCAAGGGAATTAAGTTTGAAAATGTATTGGAGCCTTTTGACAGTTTTGTTCAGTCTGACGTGTAGTTGACAGTACATCAAATTAAATCAGAAATTATAACTAATAGCCTCATTAAGTACTTGTACTCACAGTAATGTAGCCCTACCGACAGTTTGCAGTTGAATAATCATAGTCATGATGATTTGGAAAAAATAACAGCAGTTATTTCAACACCACCTGATGAAAAGCAGCAAGAGGAAATAGCTCAGAGAACTGTCGCCCAGGCCAACTTAACCATGCTTGCCCATTGGATGTTGTGTTTGTAATAAATTAATGTCTCCTAAGTCATTTTTTAACATAATTTTCACAATGATTATGGCATTTATGTAAAATGGTTATGAATAATCATAGAAGTAATTTATATAATATCTTTGTGAATAATGCGTGAGTCATTGTCGTAGTAACAGACCCTGTCTGGTGTAAAATGGCCGTGTTAGAAAATAACAATTTATTTCCGGAATTCACGAGATATTTTACGTAATAATAGTTGTCACCACATTTCCATTTAACAGAATAGAATAGAACAATTTTACTTCTTTGAAACATGATACAATCATGTTCTAAAATATTTTTTTTAATAAGTTCAGCATATTTTTACCTAGCAAGGCGTAGAAATGTCAATATTAAGATAACTTAAGAAGTTCCTAGCCACAAATCAAATAAAAATACAACAAATATAATTAAAATAAACAAATGCAGTCATAGTCATATCAATTCAATCAATGGGTTTCGTCAAGGTTGCTCAAAGGGCTACGCTTGAAGTTTCTCTCGATTTCTCGAGTGGCGACCCTGTACTAACCACGGAATTGATAAAGAAGGTCTATTCCGTGGTACTAACCGACTAGGGCACACAGCATTACTCCGGTGACCAGGCGAAGGTCACAGGAAGCGTTGGATGCAGGCAGAGCAGTAGTGATCGCTGTGGTAGGGAACTCCACTATGAGGCTATGTTTAGCTGTGGGTCTCGGCTGATGTGATCACAGAACAATAAAAAAGGTTAGAATGATAACGCATCCACATTAGTACTAGGACCGCGCGAGCCAGTTCTCACACATACAAGAATTAATAGTTATTCAACACACAAGGAGCGCAATGTATTCATTGGCTAAAAAAATTCAAGCAAAAGTAGCGAATTGCACCTAAATAATAAGGGTTATTTTACTGCAATACACAGGTATGTGTTACCAGCTGTGATTTATGTTGGCACAATGCATTTTGTTACTTCGAAATTTTACAGTTCAAGCACGGACTGGTAAGATCATTTATATACAATCATTTGAAATACGTTTTAAAATATTATAACCTATAATACGTTTAATTAGACACGGTAAATATATTTCTCGAATTATTGTGCAAAAACACTATCATATCAAGTACACTATCATGACCGCACTGGACTAGTGTAGTGCACAATTTGATGTCGATAATCAAGTATTATTCAAGTATTAAGTAACAAAATTATGTATTTTTCAACACACTTCCTTATAAAGTGGCTCTAATCCCATGGCAATTAGGCACATAATGACACCTATAATCAAACTGTGACTTTTTCATTACTATTATTCACGAGTGAGTAATAGTTTTTTTTAATATTATTGGTTGAGTTACGGTTACATTTGCGCTAAAAAGCTATCCGCGAAAAGCCCAAAAAAAAGAAACCTCATTTTTTAGTCTATGGCCGATGCGCGCGCATAGGAAAACTAATTAATTTTTCCCGCCATTACGAAATTTATTAGTCTATGGCCGATGCGCGCGCATAGGAAAACTGATTAATTTTTCCCGCCATTACGAAACATTTTTCACAACTCGTCTCGTTATTTAGTTAGTTATTAATTAAGATGTCTGCAAATACAATTTATGAAGAAAATGATTTATGTTGTACACCGCCCGATATAAGATGTGAAGCCCAGAACGTTATGGAAAGTTTACTACCAGAAAACTCAAAGGAAAAATATCTATTATTCAGAAGTGTGTTGAAAAACGTTGTATGATACACGTGTGTATTGATGATTACCGTCCTCGGCTCCTTAAGACCCTCGCCTGACGGCTCGGGCCTCAATGCGCCTCAGCGGTAATCACCAACATTACACACTTGTACCATAATGTACTATTATTTATTTGTCCAACTTCGTAATTAAGGAGAATATTAATATACAGGTTGGATTTTTTTTATCTCCACAAAGGAAACACACTTTTATTTTCAAATAGAAACAAAACTATTTTCACACTTTTTTCAAAAAAGCTCACCCAAACAGGGAATCAAACCACCTCAAATAATTCTATTTCGTGGTGGTTTTGGTCGCAGCAGCATTTAGTTGCTTAAAATGGGACTAGTTGATAGCTGTGAATGTCTGAGGATATTTATTTTATTTCACTTATTGATTTAGTTATGGCTAAAAATACTATTTCTCTATAAAACATTAGGTCTTACGCATATAAGACTTAATGAAACCTTACATTAATTTATTATATCTCTTACAGATTACCTCTTTAAACGCCATCTGTTTTGTTGAGTACTCAAAAATTACTTTTGATATTAAGTACTTTACGTACTTAAGTTGTCCCTATCACCACAAAAATCTATCTATGAGTAACGGTTGAGCAGGTAATGGTCAGTTTACCTTGGTGTTATTGTGTGATGTTCAGCCGACCGGCTACGGGAGGCTTGACTTAGTGGCATTTACAGTTTGGAGGGCCTGCCTGTACGTTACAAGGTTGACATAGCTTACTTTATCCTCGACAGCTTATTCGTCCTACTGCTATCCACAGGCCTTGCTACCAGGAAAATTAAGTACTTAACAACTCCATCATGTTAGCGCAATGTGGGTTGGTAAAAAAACACTGTTTATTTTCCAATTATCACTCGTACAACCTGACAACATATAAAACAACAGAGCTAATTATTAAGATTAAGTGCACTGTTGCGAATGAGCCGTGCACACACTAATATCACCATGGGGATAGAAGCAGAATCCTCCGATACCAAACATAGCTGATTTTCTTTAAAAATTTTGTTTTAATTTAAATATAATATATTTATTTTCTTTGTTCAGCAAAGTATCAATGAGGTTTTAAGGCAATGTGTTTAGAATTTTTGGAAGAGCCAACGTCCATACCCTAATGTCTATACTCATTATTGGTCTTTGGTAATTTATATAAAGGTAAGTATAGTAAGTTACGAAGGTTACTTGGCCTTGGAGTAACGGTTGAAAAGCAACCAGGACCAACGGCATATTATTCCTTCTTAAGCACGCATGCTTCCTAGCAGGAAAGGGGAGGGCGGGATAAGGCGAAAAAGCTCTTCAGGATATTCTCCATGATACATCCGACAAAGGACGAAGGTAAGGTGCGTTAAGAGGATATCTTCTCAGTAAACAAATAAGAGAGTTGCTGTTTCGTATTAAAAAGCAAAAGACCTCATTTACTCCTAGCTGTCAGTTATTGCTGAATCTTGTGTTTTCTTTATAAAAACTACAGTCATTGATGTAGCAGATTGACCAACGTTTCATAAACCTCCCGACCTTGTATTGATAACATTGTTAGCGGGAATCAGAGCTGTAATGATAATTAATGAAGTGATTAGATAAGATTGCAGGACGGTCGTGCGGCGATAACCGAAGCTTCGCCATTGTGTGATGCAGTTCGCTTATGTGGCCATTTTCTGGAAAATGTTTCTACCTTTTGGAACTCGTAACGTAGGTATGTAGGTAGGGCATTTGTATGCTTTGGTTTCAATATTGAAAGAGCCCCTTAGGTTCATATAGTCAGCAGCGTCAAAACATCAATAGTGTCAAAAAGACAACTGTTCCACAACGACATCTTCCTAAAAGACTTCTGTTTCATATAGACAACTATTCCCTAACTACAACCGCCCATGAAGACTTGTTTCATAAAGATAATTTCCCTTAAAGTTATTAAACATTTTCCTTTCAGTGAGCTGGATAAGAGCCAGGGTCGAAGATTAAGAGCCGTGACACCTATGAGATTGTCAAGTGAATAAAATGCCAAAACATTGCAAGAATTAAATAATTTGATCAAAGATTAAAGACGATTTCATTACACACGAGCTGAATGAGCTAAAGACGCGAATACTTAATTGGTTGTTTCTATTTGAACATTATATCAATATATCTTTTTAAATAATGATTGCCGCGACTGGAGGCCGCGCGCGGCACCAAGGCCACAGCCACATCATAGCGAAAACATTTGTGGCTTTATGTCATACAAGCGATCTGCCTTGTAATATTTCTTACATTCACATCGTTTAAACGGTTAGACGCAAAGCTTGTGTTGTAAGTTACTCAGGTTAATAAACAACAACATTTCATTTACTCACTGTACCTTATGGGCTGTCTGGAAGACATCTCCATTAGAGATAAGCCCGCCCATTGCATGCATTGTGTTGTTTTTATTTTTATGTAACGATGTTTTTTTTTTGGCAATAAAGAGTATAATAATAACATATTTAGTATGTTTTTGATAAAATTCACGGCGTAAACTCAGGCATTAGTCCCTAAGTTGATGCTTGTTGTACCGTGATATGAATAGTTCTAATTTTTAAAGAACCTAGCATTTAGCATTATGAAATCTTATTCAAAACCATCGTACTCAGATATCAATAGAACCTACTAGCGTTCCCTAGTGTGACTAGCGAAATACAATAATTATGACAGAAAAAAAGAACAAGAAATACTGAAAAACATCAAAATAATATTAAGAGACAACAAAAAGAAAACAAATACATAAGAAAACAACTGAAAAAATCATAAAAGATAACAAAAACAAAACGAATTTGAAAGAAAACAAAAACGCTATCTTGAAATATTTCATTACGAATTTGACAAATAAAACAGATAAACGATAAACGTTATTATATCGAGATTCGTTTAAATGGTAGGCCTATGCATAGAGGGTCAGTAAGGCTAGCACGGCCACAGAAACATTATGATAAAACAGTTTATCGCTATAAACTATCAAAGTATGTAAAGAAAATATTCGAGAATAATATTCCAGAATAATATTTATTTCGTATTCTTTTACTTATATCCAAGTCATTTCTGAAAGTTTGAAAAGACGTTTTTTTATTGTTATTGTATTTTGCTGGTGGCGCTCCCGACGAGGCAGGTAGTATAATTTGTTCCCATGACTTGAGTTGCGTAGTCCAATACATTACACTTGTCGTCTCGACCGTCGCATGTCATTACATGCCAATTATACCTGGCAGCGGGTCCCCCCTCCTCATACCTGGTACTATTCTCTATACCCACATTTTTTGACTCGACCATTGTCGCGCGACATTGTACACCAATGTCGTTTTTGCCGACCATCCGTCCGTTACAATCAATTATTACGGAAACGCTTCCCAAAATTAAAAAAACCGCATTGTTATGAGAATGCTGAGCTAGTGACCTACAACTAACCAAGCAGCGTATTAAAATGTTCCACAGGAGGCGTTATTGGTGTTATTTGTCGTCCCCTATCAGTACGGTATAATATAGGGAAGTTAAACAACAAACATAACATATCATCACACTTTTGTCCCCGAAGGGGTAGGCCGAGGTGTTGACACACACATTTCGCTAGATATGTTAGGGCCCCATGTAACAAGTGGCAGGCCTGAGGCAAGTTTATGCTGTGAATATTCTAAATATTTCGTTTCTTTATACTAAAACGTACAAGATATAAATTTAACAATCTATACTTAAAATAAATCTGTAAAGAGGTCAATTCTGTACATGAAACATATTTCCAAAATAACTATCAGGGGATGATTAGTAATCGATACTGATGCCAAAAATGCAATCAGTAAAATTTTTGTCTGTCTGTATGTTCGTTATAGAAACAAAAACTACTTGACGGATTTTAACGAAACTTGGTACAATTATTCTTCATACTCCTGGGCAGGTTATAGTATACTTTTCATCACGCACTTTCATCACTTATTTCACGATTAATACGAGCAGAGCAGTGAAGGGGAATGTTCGGAAAAAGGGAGAAGTTACTCCTTTTTTATTAAGCTTCCGTCGCATGTGCAGCTTTAATGATTACAGCTACATATAAATCATGTATGACGGAAATGTTCTCCTTAAAATTATATAAAAAATATCCCAAAACAGCATATGTTTATCTTTTATGGTTGACTCACAATAACAATCATTCCAAAAGTCAATGACAACTAATGGAAATATTGGGTCCTTACCTATGAATTTGTGGTGTTTTTATTCTGTCTTAGCAATTTGTCCGTAACTATTAAGTTTCAGAACATTCTTATAAAATAATTGCCTCTTCTAAAAATAGACCATATATTTGAGCTCGTATTATTTAATTTGATAATTTTTTGGAAGTTTAATTGTGTTAAAATTAGACACAAAGACAATTATTTTTAACTGCCTTCCGAATACATCATTTGATTTGCATTAACATAAAAACGATGAATAATTTTTATCAAGCGTGTTCACACACATATTGCTTAAGCTTGTCTTGATACATGCCAAATATTATTATCTCTGGATTTGTCGTTGTGAAGAAAACTGATAAAATGTTAGTATGTAAAATGCAGACATCCCCAAAATCTCCATACAAAACACCAATTTCATAGGTAAGGACCTAATATGAGCCCTCGAGCTCCTCCGTGCTTCGGAAGGCACGTTAAGCCGTTGGTCCCGGTCGCTATTCTAACCGTTTCTATCCACCAACCCACATTGGGCCAGCGCGGTGGTGTTACGGCCCATACTCCTCATGTGTTTCTCCATGAGGAAGGCCTGTGCAGTGGGACGTATATAGGATGACTTACGTATATGAAATAAGGCGTTCCACTCGTCAAGTGTATTTTAGGGAAGTATGTAATTGGGCAGCCATTTAATTATTTGGTCAGCAACAAAAAGGTCAGCCGATAAATCATTTGGGTAGCAAGCAAATATTGTGTCAGCAATATAATTATTTGGGCAGCAAAATAATTATTTTCACAGCAAAAATAGCAATAATTTTCACAGGAAAAGGATCACTAAAGGATCAATTCCTAGGAAATGTATAGATACATACATACATATAATCACGACTACTATCCCTTAAGGGTTAGTCAGAGACTAGGCAAAAGCACCGCAAAAGCAGGCTACTGGCGTAGTCCGCGTTTCACCAAGCAGCACTCAGCAAACGCTGTAGCAGCAGCTGCTGCTGCTCAGGAAATGTATTCTGATAGATATTCGTTGAAGGTTATTGTTTATGACCCTTAAATGCAATATTTGGGTTATCAAACATATATTAAACAATGTGAAAGCAGAGAAAACATTTGAGTTGGACAGCGCCCAATTAGTTATTTGACGACCTCCGTGGTCAAGTGGTCTGTACGCCGGTCCCAAGACGTCGCCATCTCGAGAGATTCTGGGTTCGATCCCCGGTGGGGGCAAATGTTTGGGTGATGAATTTTCAGGCATTTGTTCTCCAGTCTTTGATGTTTATATATATTTTTATATATTCAGAATATTTATATGTATTTATCTATTAAATATATTCATCCGTCATCTAGTATCCGTAACACAAGCAGCATTAGTTGCTTAAAATGGGGCTAGTTGATAGGTGTGAATGTTAGAAGATATTTATTTATTTTCTGACAAATTAGAAATATCTGCTGTCCATATGTCCATATGGTTTCTGCCTAAATTCGTTATTTTACCTGACCAATTCTATATTTTTGCAGTCCAAAATTCGAAAAATTTTGCTAACCGTTTAAATAACTCCCATATATTTATACGTAACTGTAGCCTGGAAGGAACAGGTTCTGTCTGAAATCGGGTCCGTCCACAACACGCATTATTGTTATCATTGCGTCACATCGGCATCGTTACCGACGACCGATAATAACCTCGTTAATTCGATAAACAGCATTCCGAACTCCGCTTTCTTTAATTATTATTGGTTTGATGACTTTTATTGCAATTACTTATAGTAAGTAATACATTGTTATCTTGTATAAGGAGGTTAGTCGGTGAATATAGCCACCTGTTTTTTTTTTTTTTTTTTTTTTTAATATTCTCCCGTATGGAAGGCAAAGGGAACGGAGCCCATACAGCCAAGTCTTCAGTATATATTTCTTCAGTAGTTTGCATTGAAATGCTAGTGTAATGCATTTCAATGCATCTTGGGAGAGTTTGGCGTCAAACGATCGATGGCAGACACTGTGGTGCTACTTGGATGAGGTGGATTACCACGATAAAAAAACTCATCACTTTTCACACCACTTGACGTTTATTTCGATAATCCTCCACATTGCACATCATCACAGACACTTATTACACAAAACTACACTGATTTTACGTAACAATATCCACTCTGTATAATATTACAATTATCGAAATAAAAATCACGTCCGCCATAGTTGAATGCCGCCAAAAACTTTTTTTTTTTTTTTTTTTTTTATTTGGAACACAAACAGTTATAAGTTTTAAATACAGTTAGTACACAGATAATTGCACAGAAACCAGTAAATTGATCACATAAATGTTACTACATTGACACGGTTCAAGCAAACTGCTCATCATAATAAACAAAGGAAAACAACTCGAAACTAAAAAAAAAAAACAGAACATCCACGCTACTTTAAAATAATCATGAACGTAAAGATACATTTTACTAATAAATAAATAACAAAACTTAAAATCTATGGTTTTTGAAACACCGTGAATGATGTTTCTGAACTTCTGCAAACTTATGCCAAAAATATCAACACCATGATAAAATTCATTGTTATATGGGGAGTAAACATATCTGGCGAAAAGTGAGTGCTAACACCTCTGCCTACCCCTTCGGGGAAAGAAGCGTGATTATATGTTTTTTTTTATAATCATCCCAGCAAATGACTAGAGACTAATGGTATAGAATTCCATGCTCTGGATGTACGAACAATGTAATAAGCAGTAATTTTAAGCTTTATTTATTTATATATTATTTATATAATTTTATGTTGTAAAGATAAGTAGGGCACAAAGGTTGTCTGGAAGAGTTCGCTGTCTGTTATAAGACCGCCACAACATCACGAAATACTGGCCTCAACCGAGACTCGCACCAGGAACTGCGTTGTTTTGTTCACCTTGTTAAACAAACCACATAGCATCATAAAACTGTAATAATTTAGTATGTATCATATACTTTATATATATATATATTTTTTTTTTCTTTCTTCTGTTGTTTTTATATAGACATATGTATTCTATAAATATATATTATTTTTTATCTATTTCTTTTTATTTTATTATATTATTGTATTTGAATTTTAGTTTTTATTATCTTTATATTTTTTTTCCTCTTTTGCACTGGTGTCTCTTCCCTCTCCTTACTAAATCTCACACACCTGTGATAGGTTGGCTGGCAGAGATCTCTATTAGAGATAAGTCCTCCTTTGCTTACTTTTTTTTATTTACTGTAATTTTGTTTCTTGGTGCAATAAAGAGTTTAATAATAATAATTTGTGTCATGTATACTTATAAGTACTTGAATAGATACCATCATTATTCATTATCAGCACCAGCCCCCGCTGTCCACAGCTGGACATAGAACTACTCTAATGCACACCGCCGCACTCGATTATTTAGCTCTCGCTTTAGATATAATTGATCAAAAATGGGTTCCAAGAGGCGACTGCAAAAAAATTTTGTGCAGAGTTACTTAAAGTTCAAAAATGTACCTATTGGTGACGAAAACGTGGTTGTCGTACCGATCAGTATCTTGTTTTTTAGTTAATCGGCTTATTTGTAGATAAGGTATTTTAATTAAAACTTTATAGAATTGACTTTATAGAAGTTATGAATTTTGCTGTGATAATCGATACAATAAATTATTACTCAAAACATTTTTTTGTACCCAATATTTAGATACATCTTTCTGTCTCTCTTGCACGATGTGGCACACTTACACTGGTATGTTTCTTTATAAGCAGCCCAGCAAATGACTCAACACCCCCTGATGGTAAGCAGTAGATAAGTCCATATGCGAAGGATGCTAGGGCAGCACCAAAGAATGCAGGCCTTGCGACCTCCACTTTGCTGGCTCATATATAAGATGCCTTTTCACGACTCTTTTAAAGGAACCCATGCTGTAGGAAGGAGGGCACACATGTGCTGGTAGAGAATTCCATGCTCTGTATGTACGAACAAAGTATGATTACCTAAACCTTTTAGTACGCGCGGGCAAAGAGGTCGCCGTATAAAGAGGTACCTTAGCAGGAAAGGGGAGGGTGGGACAAGGTTAATAAACTCTTCAGAACATTCCTAGTGGTACATCCGGTAAAAAAATTCGGTGTTATATTTTCCTAACCCTGTTCCGAATTCATATAGGGTCGGCGAAACCTGTCATCTTCTTTTATTCTCCTCAATACACTCGTCCTTTTAATTTTCACTCCCTTCCAAAAATGTCCTCGTTGACACACTCTATTCATCTTTTATTCGGTTTTCGTCTCCTTGCATAGCCATCCAATGTCAAATACAAATTCTCCGAGTCAAACGCTGATTTTATCTCAAAGTAATGCCCATTTAACCCGTTTAAGTAGCGGCATATAAACTTTGGTGTTGATCGTTAGCCAATCTGCGCTCAGCATTTCATCTTATCCGTAATCGGCGGCCGCCGATTGGCTCTCCAGTGCCCCATGCGCAGCTATTGGCAGCTATCGCCTACACGTAACGGTCAACACCAAATTTCTCTGTCACAGGTGCAACTATTAGATCTTTATGTAACTTACACTTACAAACAATTTTTTTATTTTTTATTTGGGGGGCTTAAACCGCCAGCGCCATCATACGCCATATCCATGTATCCCTGGAGGCATCGCTAAAGATGTTAACTCCAATATATTATTCTCTCATATTATGATTTTTATCTCAATTATTAACAGGTTGCGAGCCTGTTGCTATGGACCAAATGTAAAGCTGATATCTATACTAATATTATTATATAAATGCGAAAATAACTTTGTCTGTCGGTCTCGCTTTCACGTCAAAACTGCTGAACCGATTTAATTGAAATTTGGTACACAGATAGTCTAAAACCCGAGAAAGGACATAGGCTACTTTTTATCCCGATTTTCTCATGGGAACAGGTACCGCGCGGATGAAACTGCGGGAAGCCACTAGTTCAAAATGGCACTATAAACTCTGTGAAGTCACAGTGACTCATAGTGTGAAGATAAAAATTAAAATTAGATAATAAATAAGTCTTGTATGACGTCAGAAGCAAGCAACTCCTTCTAAACCACTGTTTGTCGGTTGGAGTAGAACTTAAGATGATATTTTCGTGTACTGCCTTATTTAACAATTAATTTTAAATCATTTTATGAGACCATTATGATATAATGTAGTTGTACAGACGTTACGCCCAATTGTATAGTTAGCCGACCAAAATAAAGATAAATTTCCAGGTATCAAAACTTACTGAAAATAGACTGGTTACGTTTAGTAAATTGACGAACATTTGACGAATTTTTCTTTTTTGAGGATTTTTAAGTAGTCGCAATACATTCTCCATCACTTATCTAAAGCTCACTATTATCATTTGAGGAACTCGGTGGCGCAGTGGTAAGGCAAAGGTGGCTTTGTTTCGATCGAAAACAAAGCTACCTTCGCCATGGTCAGGCCATGGATGGGTGACCAAAACTTTGTGATCTTAAACTCCTCCGTGCTTCGGAGGGACGTTATGCCGTTGGTCCCGGTCGCAATTGCAACAGTTTCTACCCACTACACGCATTGGGCCATGTGGCGTGGCGATGTCTCTTCTTCCTTATGCTTTTGTCCCAATTTAAGTGCAGTCGTGCACAATTTATTCTTCTCTGTCACTCATCAACTCTGCACCCACTTTTTTTTCTCATATCATGGTTTCTAATCCATCGTATCTTTCGTCTTCTTCTCATTCTACACACATCCATTTTTAGCATTCTTCTGTTCTGACTTCGTCTCTCATGCTAAAGGTTAATCAATTTTGCTTCTAGCCTTTTCTGTCATTGGTGCTACTTTAAAACTCCCTCTGACATAATCATATTTGTTTATTTTTTGTTATATTGTTCATTTGTTTTTTCTTTACAAATTTTTGTTTACTGGGGCAAATATATGGGCCAACCCTGGGTTAGGCGCTAACTCTCGATCGTGCAATTGGGCCTAAGTGTTCCTTTTATTTAAAAAACACGATATTTAAAAAGTCAAAGGTGGCAAAGGATTTGGAAACAAAAATATGTAAAGAAAAAACAAACATACATAAAAAATCATCCATGTAAAATTTAATGTTTTTACTATAGACATGTTATAATTTTAAAACCTTTTTTTATTAAGCTCCTATAAAATATTGGGGAAACTAAAAAAAATGTTCTTCTAAAAAGTATTCTTATGTCTTATCAATAATTACAATAAATTTCAGTGTATAAATTAGTGATTTTGCTCAAACAAACAAATTTTCCTCGGCTAGACTATTAGGAATTAGGTTGGTATTCGGTAATACTGCTGCAATTTAAACAATGCTTTTGTAATTGCTATAACAACAGGTTTATTCATCAACTGGTTGTTCATCATTTAGATAATTAGCTTGGACATAATTTCCAAGAAAAAATATTAAATTCTTCGACTGGTTTTTGTTGTGGATATGTTTGTAGAAGCATTTCCCATGAAAATATTAGTCTTAGTTAAAGGATATGAGGCAAAATTTTTGTCCGTTTGCCATTTCCGTACCACTATCCTCTCTTTCTGACCATATTAGACAGAGAGGATAATAATACGGAAATTGTATGGGAGTACTCCTCATGTGTTTCTCCATGAGGAAGGCCTGTCCCAGCAGTGAGACGTATATAGGCTGATGAATGACTGACTGTATGGGAGTTTGGCTTCCACTTGTAACGAGGCGCCATAGCTATATTAGCGCCTCGTTGCTGTCATTGCGCTCTTCTCTGGCCATTTTTCTCTGGGTTTCCGTTTTTAAATTTGTTGTCTGTCTCTTTTTATTTGTTTTGTCCTCGAAGCTCATTCTTACGAGAGTCAGTGACTCCCTTCTAACAATAATTGTATATATTTATGAAGTGAATCAATTTTTGTAAGCTGAAACAAAGTTACAACAAACCACATGATCAGTTCCTAATTTATAACAAGGACTACATGTTTCTCTAAGGCACTATTGTAAGTAGCCCTACCCATTTTATAATATATTTAGTGTTAAATGTGAAATTGTTTTGTGTTCAGTGTAATTCACCTTTTTTATATAATTGTTTCAGTAGTGCCTTAAATCTTCATTATAAATATACGATACCTAAGTGACGACCCAACTGCATTTTAATTATCCCCGGCTTCACCCCGTCACACACATAGTTAGACCTATTATTTGATGGCATTTCCTAATTCACAATCACAACTAGTTTCTTGGTGGGACATAAGTCTTATTCAAGTGAAGATAATTATGGCTAGCCACATTATGCTGTTACCAATGTTCCTCTTGAGGTATAGGTACTTAGGTATAAATAATCTTTGCCAATACTACACTGTTTTACATATTATTATATATGTAGAATATTCTATACTTGACGACCTCCGTGGTCGAGTGGTCTGTATGCCGGTCTCAAGGCGTCGCCATCTCGAGAGGTTCTGGGTTCGATCCCCAGTGGGGGCAAATGTTTGGGTGATGAATTTTCAGGCATTTGTTCTCCAGTCTTGGATGTTTATATATATTTCTATATATTCAGGTTATTTGTATGTATTTATCTATTAAATATATTTATCCGTCATCTAGTGTCCGTAACACAAGCAGCATTAGTTGCTTAAAATGGGGCTAGTTGATAGGTGTGAATGTCTGAGGATATTATTATTATTATTATTATACATTTAATGAAACTGTAGAAGTCGAATTTCTGTATATAGAAGAAAAATGCATAAAACCAAGTTAGGGGGATGTAAAAAGTGGGAAAATACCAAAAAATCATTTTTTATTTTATTTATCTGTTTGTACAGGCTAATCTCCGATATGGCTGGACCGATTTCAATAAAATTTTGGATGGTGATACATTATATCTCTGGTCAACATCTTAGACGTCTTTATTCCGGAAAATTAATGGGTTCCCGTGGGATTGTTAAAAAACCACAAATCGCGGACGAAATCCTGGGTAACAGCTACCAGCTAATAAATGCCGGAATCTTTTGAATTAACAGTAATCGCGATGTCTGGTTAGGACAACTATCTAACGGCCAACACATATTTAACATATAAAATATTTTTATTAGCAAACTTTTTAACGAATGGGAATTTTGGTTTTATAGCAGTATGTTTTTATTGCCTTGATTATGAAATACCTAAATAAATTATTGATATGAACTAGTAGACTGAAAAACGCTAAAACATACCGAGAAATACTATCAAGGTGATTCAATGATACAATTAATTTATGATTCTCATCATGAAATATATTATAGATCTACTTCCAATATAACCTTTTAAGAAAATAAATCTAATAGAAATAGTAGTTAATATTAAATTTGCGTAAAAGATATTTAAAAAAAAACCTAGGTTTTTTTGAGCAACAAAAAAGGAACAGATTTTTAGAATTTACTTATTTCTGAATAAAATGAATTTGAATGTGTTATGTAGGTACAGTCAGCATCAGAAATAGCTCAATATTGTAGTACTGCGTCACATTTTCCATGTTATGACATTTTCCTGGACACACATCATATTTGCTTTGACATTTAATTCGACAAGGTGCTTAAATATTTACTATTGATGCTGACTGTACCTACATTGATACCGGTCCAAACTAAAGTTAAGGCTCTTTTTCTTCATTAATAAACAAATAAAAAATTTAATAGATAAACTCAAAACTTGTTTAAAATTATTAAAACTTATGAATAGGTTATAACTTCTCAGAATAATCACACATATCTAATAATAATCTACTAAGGCACAAATCATTAGAATTTCCTAAAATCTGTGTCAAATTTGGATTTTCCCATATTCGAACGGTCGCTATGAATAAGGCTTATTTTGTAATTCATTCATCAATCTACATATATAAGCCAATTAACATAACCACACCAAAGCTAGTTAAACCACAATAGCATAAAACTATAAGGATGAACAGGAAAACTTGATTGTATCAAATTGTGCGATTACTTAACGAGTCGTGTGAGTCGGCTCAGCCATTCACGTTTAGTGGGAACTTAGGCCAAGTTAAAGTTGTGCTAAAGTGGTACAAGGTCCCAATAATGACAACTAGTGATACCGAAGATCCGTCCACGTACACTTAGAGTACTAGCACGAAAGGTATCGAGATAACGCGACAGATAAGACTCGGGCCACTCAACACATATCACTAGCAATAATTGTAAATCGGAACCGATCTAGCCATTCAGATTATTATTACAACACCAATTAATGTATGCAAAGTATGGCGGGACCATGACGTCACGCGTCACGCGGCGCGCACGCACAACACAACACTTTCAGGTAAAATAGTATTTATTGATCATTCAACAATAATTGCACTTAACAATAACACTACACTAAACATTTAGACAAATCGAATAATTAAAATCGAACATAAAAATAAATACATAAAAACTCAACCCTATTCACTAAAATAAGGAATACATCTAAGAATGTATGTACAAATAATTTTATGCAATGGCAATTCGTGGAAGGCATATTATTTTACATCAGATGAGGCGGCCGTCGTCGCGGCGAGCTGGCAACGGCGCAGCCTTCGCCCACTCACTCGCGATCATAGTTTTTTGACGATATCGAACTTGGATTTGAGGTCCATGGGGACCTTCTTGGGGTCCACCTTCTTCTTGGCGGCGAGCTGCGCGCGCATCTCCGCCGCCGTCATGTGCAGGTTGAGGGCGGGCGCGGGGGCGGGGGCGGGGGCGGGGGTGGTCACGGCGGCGGCGGGGGCGGGTGTGGCGGCGGGCTCGGGCGCACGCAGGTCCGGCAGCGGGTCGCCGGGCGCGGGCGCCGCCACCAGCAACTCCGCGTCGTCCGGCCGCTCCTTGATGCGCGCCACCACTTGCTTGTGCGTCTCCCCCGCGATGCTATGCCCGTTCACCTCCAGAATGCGGTCGCCGCGCCGCAGGCCGGCTGCCTCCGCCGGCGAGCCTTCATCAACTTTCCCGATGTACTGCCCTGGCTTGCCCTTCTCCGCGTGGAGGTTGAACCCGTATCCGTCGAAGTCATCCGCCTTCCGCACGTGGCAGAGCCGCGGCTCCGTCGCCGCGGACCCGTTCGCGGACATTGTCGATAGCGACGCGCACGCTCGGTGTGGCTCGCGGCCCGAGACTGGTGCTGCGAGGCTCGCGCGCCGCCCCCGCATACTTTCCCCTCCCCGCGCCCGCCGCACCTGCGGCAGGTGAGCGCGGGGCGCAGGCGCCGGCCGCCACAGTGCGCACCGAGTCGCCGCTGAGGCGCGAAGTATCGTCGCGAGTGAAACCAGTGCACGGAAACCACAAGGAAAGTGAGAAAGTGGATCCTAAGCTCCGTGAACACGAGGTGAGTACCGTGGAGGCGCTGGAGGAGCCCGCCGGCCGTGGGCAGCGCTCGGCTGGTCCGACGAGCTTGTCCAGTTAACGAATTGAGTGTGCCGTGCGACCGGCCACATTCTGGTGGCAGTGGTCGGTGTTGCGCCGTAAGATCGCGCGTACGTGTCGGCGGCGGTCGTTGCCCCGCGTGGCACACAGTACCCACTTCTGCTAGATTGAATAAACTCAACGTCACCTCGGTGCCGGAAGTAGTCTTGTAGGGAGTTCCTGCGTCCGGTCCGGAACGTGACCGCCGGACCGGCTCCTGCGCCGATCGCAGAACCCACTGAAGTATCAATTGTTTGAATAACAGCTTCATGCTGCACATAAACAATCCCATTAATTCGCAAATGACAACAACATTCTCATATTCTTGCACATCACTGTCAACAAGCATGAATCGTATTAGAAACTCGCTTGCGTTGTAAGATTTTCTTTCACAATGTATAGTCAAAATATTCAATGTAGTTGTTTATGGACGCCCAATAAAAGTTACCCACGAACATTTGTGTCGGCGATAAGATTATCTTTGTGCGTGCGGTGAGCGCTTCGTGCTGGAGGCAGCATTGTAATCAGGTTGTGACTAATTGATGAATTTTTAGCGGATAAGTCACATCAAAATGCCAGACTAAAGCATGTTAAAGCAACCCCTCCAATCAAAGATATAAACCAAGTTATAATCACTGAAGACGAAGAATGTCGAGAGTTGAAATACCAATAAGAATCGCTAGACTAGTTGTCTGTGGATCAATTAATCTCGACTCGTTGCTCGAACCAGTCATAGGTAAAGCGTTATGATGAGCTCCCACGGCGATCCGTTAGTCGGACCACTCACACTGGCTTTCCATTCAACTCACTAACACCGTTGCACTTGTTACAGACCCTATTTATCACACGATACGGTGAACTGTATTTACAAACTTGTGAGGCAAACGAGTACTTACTGGTAGAAACAAATGTAGTTAATGATAATGACCTAGATAATTAATATTTTGGTTCATATCTGAAACTATCGAAATAACATAAAAGGTTTTACAGGAGATTTTAATATTATTTCAAATTAGCTATTCGAATTTGTGGCACCAGAACTAGGGTAGTATCTACCTCCTTACAGGAGACCACAGTCGTCAAAAAAGTTACATTTTTGTGGTACGTTTGGTGATTGGTGTCGCCAGAGCCTTTAGGGTTTGCGAAGGTCTAAATATACAAGCAGAGCATATGTTTGACTACCAACCAAACAAACAAGAGAACTTCATAAAGAACTAGATTTAGGCTTGGTTTTATAAAATTGTTTTGTATTAATGGATTCAGCTGTCCATTTCGACGGGTGCGGACCAAATGATGCGTGCCCAGTCGGTACAGGATTCCTCAAGCGTCAGACCACTATCAGTTACGGAAAAACTACATTAAACCGTATCCTGCGATCGACTGGCGACATTACTGTTTCCACATAGCAATGCCAGTCGCTTGCGCAAGCCTTGTATCAACGGGATAAGGAATGGAATAAAATGAAAACATTCGAAACTAAATACCTTCGCAATTTAATCACATTTTAATTATGTATTCGCGTCCGTGCGCAATATGCGGCTGTTAATGTTGGAAACACAAAAAAGTTGTTTTCTATGGCATTTCGTTATCAATTATCATTTCAGTGACTCATACCCTCAAATTGTCTCTTTGTGGACATACAACATACAGTCGCCAGCTAAAAACACCATGCCAGAAGAAAAGCATCTATTACTCAATTTAATTCAATATAATCTTGACGCAATAGTCTTTCGATTATGGCGGTATGGCAAGTGAACTGTGCACAGTCGCCACCGTTATCACCGATCCGCTCTGACGCATCGCCCGTGTTGTTTCTGACAAGGTCTCATTATTCACTTACGTTACACCAATAACTTTTTATATTATTTCTCTGGTCTAGTGGTAGACACCACCGGGTGTAGATAGGGAGTTCCGGGGTTCGATTTTCCACGGGGGCAGGGGTTTTTCTGCTCGATTTGGTAGGTGGTAGGGCTTCTAAGCCCGCCTGGCTAGCTACCATCGTCTTACCTAAATTTGTCGCCATAATAACAACGTTATAAGCATTGTTGTGTTTCGGCAATCAGAGGTATGATAGCCAGTTCCTCAGTTGTTGAGGATTACAAGTGAAGCTCGCTTCCACCTTCTGCCTTATCGTCACTTACCATCAGGTGAGATGAAGGCCAAGAGCTTACCTGTTATATTTAAAAAATATATATATGAATCTCTCCACTTCCTTCGATCCCGACCCACATTTTTCTTATTACTATCTTCATATACTCGTAATTAGCTTTCGGTTTGTGGTGGATTTGACCTGCTGCCCTCTGTAAGGTAATGTTAACTAATGAATATTGATTTAATGCAACGTCAAAATATGTCATGTCCTTTGATAATTTTAATAAAAGTGTTAGAAATAACCGAAATCCAATTCACATCCATTGAAATTTGGTTTGCGAGTGGGCAGCTGACACTTCTCTAGATTTTTTTTAAAGAATAACAAATTATATTACCAATAACATGATGAATACTAATCTAACGTAATATCCACAAACAAAACGTAATTGTTCCGCATGAGTTAATTCGGAATACGTAATGTTATTTGAGCCTTCTCTTTGATATGACTTGTAATTGTTAGTTTATTCGCTTCACTAACGGTGTCTTATAAAGCTATGATTGTTTATTGTTCTGCCAATGATTTGTGTGGTATTGGATGTTTTAGTCTTAGCATTCATTATTCTACTCGATAAATCTTATCACCGCTAGTATAGTTAGCAATTCTCGCGTGTTTTGGAAAACTGTTACTCCCATGAACAATCTCTCAACTTTGGCATTTGATAAAACTTTCCTATCGACATTCAAGCCGTCGACCAAAGATTTTACCGTAGCTTTGCGGTAGATTTTTAGTAAAATGTGAATTTTAGTCTGATGCCTCAATGTGTGATACCACTACCACCAAAATTTTTTTAACATTGGTATTTTATCAACTCAACGAATAAATTCTTGAATGAAAAATTTTCAAAAAACTACAAATGCACTTCATTAAAGAGCTCCGAAAGTTGTTAAATTTTCGCAACATTATCAGATTCTTTTATCATATCTAGACATTTTAAAAAGTAACTTTATAGAAGAAATGTACCATCGAATATCGGTAAAATATTGTTGGAAGCGTACGTTTACGTTCATTGAGGAATTAATCGGTTAGATTGATTGGTTCAACATTATATTTTACGATTTGAAAGTAAAATTTGATCTCTCGGTCAAACTTTCGTTAAGGCTGGACTGGTTGATGATTAGAATCTACGATGATTTTACATTGACGTTTAGAATAACGTAATGTAAGTGAGCCTATATTACATACATAGGCATCTATCAAAAACGGTGCAAGAAACAAATATTTGATATGAGCAGATTATAGTTTTTTTTTATTACACATACTTTAATATAGTGATGAATATAGTAATAATAATATCATAAAACCGTGTTACTACACGGAGGCTCGGACACCTATAAATGCTTAACATTGGTCGAATCCGCTGTAATGACGGAATGCTGCGTACGCGGCCGATATTTGGCCGTGTACGCATCTGACAGCTAAAGCGTTTTTGCTGTTACTACACCAGTGTCGCTAATAGACATTTGGTCGAATTCGCCCTTTAATGACAGATATATAACATAGGAATCATAAATTTTAAAGAGATGGCAAAGCAAAGAAGCTTCACAGCACAATGTAATTATTATTTTACTTTCCAAGTTTCCACACGAGAAATTTTACCTATATTAATTAATTTACTACCTCCGGTACTGTATAATAGGATATTTTAATAGAAAAAATTGATTAATGGCAAGCAAAGATCTTTGATAAATATCGTTGATAATCATGTAAATATAAAAATGTTAATTTCCTGAATGCAATATCTGTCGTCTAAACCCTGCCTGTATAACCCTGCCTGTATATTTTAATGTTCAATTGTAACTGAAAGCAGTTACAATTGAACATTAAAGTAAACAGTACATTTTATTCTGATATGATTTGCCAATTTCTATCCAGTCCACTTGACAACCGGCTTTCCGATTACCTAAATAAATGCATATATCACGCGAAATGTGGTGTTAATAAAATAGCGTGATGAATTATATACTTTAAAGAAATTAAAAATTATCGTCTTGATGATTTTTTTCGCTTTTATTGCCATATTACTGATTCGTGAAAGAAGCTAATGATTCTAGTTGTACAAAATTTGTAGTATTACTAATTTGTAATTTGTTATCTTTAGATTTGTAGTAAATTGTTAATTTGTCAGTAAAAAAAATTATCTTACGGTCAGTTTTGTGATCCGTGTTCTGGTTGGCCAGTAGGTTAAGATAATAGACCAATGGCGAAATCGTATGATGTCGTGATATGACAGCTTGTTCAATAGTCAAATTTTAAAATTTAACTAAAGTTAAATAACCATAGACAATTTAATCACTACCCGATGCTAAGATTAGTAACATGGCGGCTGACGGCACAGCTGATGTATATTGCTTCGAATTTTCATCGCAAATAAAACAATTTGTCAAGCTGATGTCACACATTTTTGCGTTTCAATTGACGTCATTGGATTTGAACTATTGAAGTTTTACTACAGATAAAAAAACTCTCCCTTGGTCTTTTTTACTATAAATTACCTATGAATTAACAAGTAGTGGAAACTTTACTGATCTCTGTGCAATTATTGTGTGTTACTTATTGTTCTGTACTTGTATTGTTTGCTTCTCAATTAATAATAAAATATGTTAATAAATGGCCGGTTCAGCACATGACAGGCTCGTAAACACGGTGGTTTTATTACTTTCACTATATTATTTCATTCCCTTTAGTTGTTACGGGATTAACCTGACAAGTAAATCACATAAGCTTCCTAACCTCTTCTTCTTCTTGCCCTTTTCCCACTCTAGGTGGGGTGGACACAACATGTCTTCTTCTTGCATTCTCCTCTGTCACTCGTTAGGTCAGCATCCACTTCTTATAATCTCACATCATTCTTCACGCATTCAATCCATGGTTTCTTTGGTCTACCTCTCACTCTAGGTCCGACCATGCTCCGCATCCTTCTTGCTTTCCAACCATTCCAAAATAAACGTACTTCATGTTTCGCAAGTTCGCAACACAGTTGTTATCTCTTTGCCCGGAACGTTCCCATAGCTTACAGCGAATACAATCAATAATTTGAGATAATATTAGTCATGTAATGTACCGTGGCAGATTGAGTAATGTGTTGTACTCGTAGGATTGGAACCCACGCGTTGGTATAAAATAACAAGTAATATCTCTAAACGAAGTTAATTCTGAAATTCATCAGCTATTGTTTTGAATGTCCTTGGTGAGGTGTAGGCGTTTTAAGGCAATGTAATGATGCGTTATTTTACTATATTTATAATTGAATATAAGCTATTTAACCAATTGAGATTTAAATACGAAAAACTAAAAAAAACTTTTACCCATTTTACATAATAACACATTTAACATAACTCAGAGAGATTACTACCTAGATAAGACCGCTGATTGTAAGATCCAATGCAAAATTTTTCTCTTACTTGTAGATTTTATTGATGTTAACAATCAAAAGATGGCTTTATCAATATCGGGAAATCACGACACTGTTATGCATAGAAATTAACCACAAAAGGAATTTATAATGTAGCACTTTAGACCCTCGTAACTCTGCAAATAATCTTTACATATAATAAAACTGTTGAGGTCGAATACATAGAAAAAAATGCTTAGTATCAAGTCAAAGAAGACAAAGAATAATAATGTTTTGTTTCTCTGTCTACTCGTCTGTTTCTACGGGCTAATCTCCGAAATGCCTGGACCGATTTCAATGAAATTTTGCACGGTGATACCTTATATCCCTGGTCAACATCTTAGATACTTTTTATTCCGGAAAATTAAAGGGTTCCCGTGGGATAGTTAAAAAACCAGTAACCGCGGACGAGTCGTTGGCAACAGCTAGTCATTTATAATTAGAGATGTTTCGACCTTGGTATAAAACGGGCATAAAATGGTATCACTAAAAGTTAAGAAAAATATCGAAAAAATTTATATGGCAAAAATTTCAAGTTTTCGTTGTTGACTCTATCAACTCTATTAGGATAAGGCATATATATCGACATTGATAGATATCGTTCGTACGGTACCAAATAATCCCTACCATTTGACCTCCGTGGTCTAATGAAAGCAATGAATTGATGTTGATAAATTTTATTCAAATTTTATCAACATCATTTAAAAAAACATTTAACATTTGTAACGAGGCGCTATATCATTATAAGCGTCTCTTTGCTGTTATTCTCTCTCCACTGGCCATTTTCTAAAGAATGACATCGACTGCCCAAGTGGCGATTCAGTCTACACCCGGATAAGTTAAATTTTTCATACAAGGAATTTTTATCATAAGGCCTTCCTTCTAGAACACATGAAGAGTATGGGCCGTAACACCATCACGCTGGCCCAATGCTGGTTGGTGGGTAGGAACAACAATAGCAACAGGACCAACGGCTTAACGTGCCTTCGATATACGGAAGAGCTCGAGATCACAAAGATTTGGTCACCCATCCACGGCCTGACCTTGGCGAAGGCAGCTTTGTTTTTAATCTAAAGCCGAAGCGAACTAAGCCATCGAGCACCTCAACTCAACGTAAGGAAGGTGGTGGGTAAAGGAAGCTTTAATGTAGACCCCCATTAATATTAATATTTTATAGTTAAATACAAAGATTTTTGTAAAATAAGAAATATTTGTATATTTGTAGTTAAATTAAATCTTTTTTATTTTAGTCCATATTGCATGCTGTGGCTGTCTTTAATTAAAAACAGTGCTTAGATTTAAAGGCTTTAAAAATAGAGCACATTATATTTAGAGGTACTAACTCTCATGTTTTTGTAGATCGCCCAAAAATAAATAAATAAATTAATAGAAGGACAAAACATAGTATGCACTTTGCATGTTCATATCGTAACTCATTCACAATATGTTACGCTGTGGGCAACACCTGTGGGCGTCATATTTACATAAGATCAGGCGAATAGTAACCCGTTGTCATACTACATAATATTATAGATATAATACCCGTTGTGGCAGCTTATAGGCAATGAATGAATTTAGTATCTCAAGCCGTACTACAGGGTCCGTAGTCCGTATTATGAGCTCTTAATTCCAGACAGTTTACGTCGTAAGCCGATCTGCTTGGCTTTTTTGTATTATGACCGTAACTTGTCGCAAACTAATTAGCTTTATTTTTGAACGTTATTGAAAAATTTGATAGCCAATAGCCAGGCAGGGACAAATAATCTATCCAGAAACTAGTCAGCTAAAAGCATGTCACAATACCAAAAAGGTTATTTTTTGGTATTGTGACATTTTGCACCGTAAACTGAACTGCCTGTAATCTGGCTGGATAAAAACTTCATAATACGCATCCTGACCTAAAAATTAACACCCTAACTAATAAACGAATTATAAGGAAGGAATAGTTATTCAGTGTTTTGTCACTTTCTGAAAACTACTGTCTTCTGATTGTCTGACGAAGACAAAACACTGAATAACTATTTCAGCCTTATACATCGTTTATTAGTAAGGCTGTAAATGATCTTATCTTAAATACAAAATTCAAGTCATTTAATTTGTGCAGTCGTCCAGGTTGTTCCAATATTCATTGTGTAAGAATGATGGTGGCATCATGGCCCGAGCGTCCGCCGCATCATTACCTCTATCCCCACTGTGGCCCTTGATCCATGCAAGATTTAAATCGTATTGTCTCCCACCTTATAAGTAAACCATGTCTGTATTTGCATAAAACTGCAAAAATATTACTTACCTCGGTTATACCTGCAGATTTTTGACTACCGCGGTAAGAACCGCGTTTACCTCACAAATTATTTTCTAAAAATAGATAATACCACAACAACTATCGAGAGGCCTCGTCAAGAGATGATACAGGCAAGAAACTCTGCAAGGGTTACATCCTCCCTTCACATCAATATTTATTTATTTTTATTTATATGTTCTACAACCTAATGAAAACGTGTATACAATGTCCTTAGAAAAGGATGGTGCTATTCTATGCTATTCTTTCTCACTGTTTTCTAGCAGATATTTACCTTTAAGTTCCTGTGATAATTTGTCCCTAATATGACTTTTGACATCAAACACACTTTTTCTCTAAACAAATACATCAGTCCTATACATATAGTTGCCTCAAGAGCCGCTGGCAGTTAATATGTCGAGCAGAAACATTGCGATTGTCACACTGGTTTCAGTTGGCGATGCCACAAGGTTATTCTCTCCATCAACAGTAAAAAAGGAATTTGCCCATATGCTAAATAGTCCGTGAAAGTAACGTTAATTGTAAAACTATGTCGTGTTACGCAACGCACGCAAAACTCCTGCGCACTTTCACTGCGGCGGAGAGAGCTAATCTGCCGTAGTGTGGCGAAGAAACGCGGCAATGTTTGACGAACACGTGTGAAGGGTCGATCGGGGTCGAAGTACCATAGCGAATTGATAATAATTAGCCAAATGTAAATTTATACTCTTTATTGCATTTGAACAAATATACAAAACATGTAATTGATAATTGTTTACAATGGCGGACTTATCCAAAAAAGATGTCTTACAATTAACCCATGAATGATCATTTTAGTATTGTATTGGGACGCAGATGCAAAAAGAAGACGATATAACAGATACACATCAAATATTTAGATAAAAAATTAAAACTACATAAAGTACATCAGTATACTTATACTAAAATAAGTACATATATACATACATATTTAAGAACTAGCTGTTGCCTGCGAATTCGTCCGCGGTTACTATGGTTTTTTAACTATCCCACGGGAACCCTTTGATTTTTCGGAATGAAAAGTGTCTAAGATGTTGACCAGGGATATAAGGTATCACCATGCAAAATTTCGATGAAATCGGTCCAGCCATTTCGGAGACTAGCCCGTACAAACAGACAGAGAAGCAAACAATTGTCAAATTTTTTTTTTGTATTTTCCCTCTGTTTTCATCCTCCTGACTTGGTTTTAAGAATTTTTTTTTCTATGTACAGACGCTCGACCTCTACAGTATTATTTTAATTATATATAAATACACAATAATCATGATGGAATAATTTATTGTTTTGATTAAATAGTAATTTGTGATATTAACAGTACTTTAATTGGTTGGTAAGAGAAATTCTTTCTGAGTATTTTTGGGATGACTTATTTAACTTGTGAAATGTGACATCCGTAAAAGAGTATATATGCATATATTTACGCGTTATAACATATATCAAACTGCAAGAATCTGCTTATTTGGTCTAGTTGATAGGTGTGAAAACTACACCAAACTAAACCAAAAAACCCCTCAATTAAAACAAGAGAGCAAAATTTTTTGGTCTTTACGTGCATCACGCATATGTTACTATCGTGTTTTGTATGCAGTTTCCACTGATGTATTTGTATTTGTTGGTCTTATAATTATACTAGCTGATTCTAAATACCACGCATAACAATGGTATGCGGGCAAATTAATAATGATTGATAAAAGATAGTAAGTACCTATTTCTTGGAATAATTTAGTTCGACAAGTTGCTCAATACTCATTTGTAAAATTAGAAATTCGATAATTGCGAGAAATAATCGTTCGGAAACGTGCTTCCTCGGGTTTCCAAAGAGCGGGACCGTTCGGAAACCTGTTCCGGCGCTGCCACACGGTGCCTCATTATAATAGTTTCATTGGCTACGTCACTCAGGTAGCATTCCAAGAGGCTACAGATATCGAGCCATGTGTTGGATATCACTTTTTTTAATTTGAACTTAATACCGTCTTGGCGAATATTATGACTCATTTTTCGCCAGCTAAAAAACCCCATGTAAGAGGTGGCGAGTTGTTATTGCTATGCACCGGGCACAAATTGAGGAAAGTGATATTCACAATGAACTGTACATAAGTTTTATTCAAACGTGGTACAAGTGGTGGGATCGAATCCGCGAGTCCCGTGGCCTCTCAAACGGGTAGTGCCCCATCCATCCCAACTCGGCTATCACCTAACTGTCGGCTATCACTATAGGTGCGTGGTGGTGTGGGACTATAGCCAATCCAGAAGACCACTCAGTACAGGGTCTTCATCTATAGTTATATACTTAGTTTAGGCATTCGCTATTTTCGCTTACATCCATCTAACCCAAATAAACATTTGGAACTCTGAATCTAGGTGTCTCCAATCAGCCAATATCGGTCTCGCACCTTATTGACAGTTCCAAGTTGATTTAACCACGTTGTTAATGGTGCCGAGTTGTCAAACTGGTATCTAACCTTAGTAATAACTGAATTATTAATTAGAATAGCTACTCATTGTGTTGTCACGTGAGAAATTAATGTGTCATTTTATAAACTTGGTGGATCTAGTGGCGTAGTGGTTAGTTCGCTTTGGCTTTCGATATCGAAAGCAAACTTTGTGATCTCGAACTCCTCCGTACTTCGGAAGGCATGTTAAGTTGGTCCCAGTAGCTATTGCAACCGTTTCTACCCACAAACCCGTTTTGGGCCAGCGTGGTGGTGTTTCGGCCCATACTCCTCATGTGTTTCTCCATGAGGGAGGCCTGTGCCCGGTAGTGGGACGTATATAGGTTGAGGATAAAGCTTCCTTGTATGAAAAATCTAACTTATTCGGGTGTAGATTGTTATTAAGGTAAATCCATGGCCTGATTCTTGAAAACTAAATGAGTCGCCACTTTGGTCAATCGACGTCATCCTTTAGTGGTCTGCATTTAGATTTCTACATCGTATTGTTTTATATTATCAAATGTCCAATATCATTCCCACAGAATGTGATATACCTCACCTTATTGCTTAATCTGCTTCTAAACCTATTGTATATAGGCTGAGGATGACGATTCTATAAACTAGCCACAGACCCACTGCTGGCACATGGAAGAAACATTATATGGTCGGACTGCAGAAATTCTTTTTAGAAGTAAATTTATAACATCCGTCCTGGCTGTTTCTTTGGAGCCCGCTAAAGGCGATGAACTTGTCTCCTATGAGTATTAAGTGTGACTACTAAAATTACTGTCAAAAACTACATTTACCGATTTATAGTTCACTAGCTTTTGCCCGCGGCTTCGCACGCGTTAAGAAGTATTATTATTAACAAAGTCTCAACCCGATCGGTTTAAAATTGACAAAGTTTCATACAAACTTTCATCCCCTATTTTATCCCCTCGGGGGTAGAGTTATCAAAATCCATTCTTAGCGGATTCCTACGTCATAACATCTACCTGCATGCAAAATTTCAGCCCGATCCGTCCAGTGGTTTGGGCTGTGCGTTGATAGATCACAATTTCAGTCACTCACCTTTGAGTTATATATATTTAGATTACACGTATCTTTCCCGGTAGTGAACAGGCCGAAAAAAAAGTAGCGGTATTATCAATTTAAGGATACTTATAATTTATTTTGTTTGTTTTGACTTGTCAAAAGTGTATTTGATGATACCAATTTGATTAAATGACTTTGAGTTTGAGTTTGAGTTTGGAAAATATAGAGGTCGGTTAGAAAAGTTTAATTTTTCGTTCTATAAACGGAGCAAAATCTGATTTCAGTGTCATTTGATACTTAGAGCAAATTCAGCATCAGCAACCAGCAACAACTCAACCCTCGGCAACTCATTCAGCAACTCTCGGCATCACTCATAAGTGAATCAATCTTTAACTAAAATTACTTATCCAGGCTGATAATGTTGTTCATATACCTACAAGGTATTATGTTAAACGAAACATGTGTGCTAGGATCGTGGCAAGTGGTAAGTTATCTCTGCAAACCCTATCGGGCAAACGGCATGATTATATGCATGTATTATTTTATGCACAAAGAAAACTGATATTTGTTAAACAAAACAATTTATAAACAACTACCTATTGCGTTCGTCCGCGTAGAATAGTTACTTTGAGAGAGGGTGATGGTATGTAGCCTATAGTCTTCTTCAATAAATAGGCTATTTAACACTAAAAGATGTTTTCAAATTGGAACAGTAGCCTCAATTGGTGGAATTGAAAATTTACTCCTACTCTATTATGAGAAGTAAAACTTCATAGTGGCGTAAATTTGTCCTTCATTTTTCTGGAAGGCGTTATTAAAAAAAAATTACATTCACCCGCATGGCACCCGTTCTCATGGGAATATCGGGATAAAAGGTAGCCTATGTCCTTTCTCAGGCTCTAGATTATCTGTGTACCAAATTTCGGTTACATTGGTTCAGTAGTTTTGACATGAAAGCATTTATAATAATAATATTAGTATGGATAATTTATGCGTAAAATATAATTTCAGTTTTATCAAATATAATTTATACGTGTACTTACTAATAATTGAAAAATGCTGAATTATCTTATAGCAACCTAATCGTTATCGATTAAAAACATAGGAATGCGATAAAATTGTATGTAAAACATAGATACTTAACTTACTTAATGTGTAATTATACACTTATATACAATGCGTATTAGTTCTTTTGGTATAAAGAAAGATATAAGAACAAGAGAAACGACAAGCCAAATTCTCTGATCAGTGATTTAAGAAAAAATAATCTAACTTAACAATTGAAAAGTGAAATGTTCTCGATTTATTAACTAACTACCTGTTGCCCGAGACTACGTCCGCGGTTACTGGTTTTTTAACTATCCCACGGGAGCCCTTTAATTTTTCAGAATAAAAAGTATCTAAGATGTTGACCAGGGATATAAGGCAATGCAATATTTCATTGAAATCGCTCCAGCCATTTCGGAGAATTGCCCGTACAAACAGACGTACAGAGAGAGAAACAAAAAATAATTGGTAAAAAAAAATTGGTATTTTCCCTATTTTTATATCCTCTTGACTTGAATTCAACGTCTACAGTTTTATTATATGTAAAGAGAGATTATATATAACTCGAAGGTGACTGACTGACATAGTGATCTATCAACGCACAGCCCAAACCACTGGACGGATCGGGCTGAAATTTTGCATGCAGGTAGATGTTATGACGAAGACATCCGCTATGAAAGGATTTTGATTAATTCTACCCCCAAGGGGATAAAATAGGGGATGGAAGTTTGTTTGAAACCTTGTCAATTTTAAACGGATCGAGCTAAGTCTTTGAGAGAAAATTAAAGGGTTCCCGTGGGATAGTTTAAAATAGTAACCGCGGACGAAGTCGTGCGCAACAGCTAGTAATAGATAAAGTTTCTCAATGTTACGCCTATGTCTGTATATTTGACAACCACGTTGACTATTCGTTTAATTTATACATCTTTGATGTCCTATGATGGCATTCAAAAGTCCATTCTAACATTATCTGAAAAAATAGCTTGCACAGAAATTACATATTGACATAAACTGCCTGCAATAAAATTCCTGCAATATAAATTAGGTCTAAATTAGGTCTCAGTGCATTTGTATTATGTTTCGACGGGCTCTGCTCCTTGCAATGATTTTTACAGAATTAATGGACCTTTGAATGTGCCGTACGTAATTTCGTATAAATTACATTTTAAGCTATATTTAAGGACACGCTTAAACGGATTAGCTGGGTTAAACTCCAAATAAGTGATAAGATAACGCCAAAATCCGCGGGCAGTCTGTATAGTTTCTTAGTGATATTCAGTTGACGATTGCAGCAATATTTTTTGTGTTCTGACAACTCCTGGCTGTTTTGAGACTCCTGCGGAAGACATTTGAAGATTCTAGACGATAGTTTTGTACGTAATTTTGACACTTTTACTTATAAGCATTTTTTTTTATTATAACGTTTAATTCAGTGGCACAAGTGGATCAAACGCATGAGTTTTGATACTGAAATAAATAAATTTTTGCCAATGTAATAACAAAAGTCTTAACCTATATACTTCCCGCTTTATAGACACTGACATAACTTGTTTGCTTGTAAAAACCTGTCCAGTAAACTCTGTGCTCTGTGACATAAACCACAGAATAACTTATAGTATTAGCGTGCATATGCACCGCAATATGTTCATACTGGGCTTGTATAACGTTCATGTCAAAGTATTTGACAGTTGGGGGTGATAAAAACGAGATAAATATAATATCGCGGTGCTCATGCTACTCTAGCTGGGATGGAAGTGGCCATCTTAAGTTTTTTTAAGTGACAGTTGACAGCGACATATTACTTCATATCGTTTCTCGCAGGTCGTGCTAGACATACCGCTGTGTTTACGTTATTTGGAGAGTACTAGTAAGATGTGTGTATGACACGCCCGTGCGCGTCGCCCTCGGAATGCGCAAGCGCGGCCGACCTTCGCGCGCATTCCTATCGCACGCAGACACGCGCAACATGAGCGCACACGCAAATATTCGCAGAAGTACCATTTCAAGATGGGCGGTAATACCATAGTAGGGGCCTTAATAGTCCGAGAAAAAATTCTTATTAATGAAAAAAATAACGCTTATATAAAGATATTGGACGCGAATAATCGAAATATATATTTTTTTATTAATTAAAGTTTATAAAATCTATACATATAATAAAACTGTAGAGGTCGAATGTCTTTACATAGAAAAAAAATCCTAAAATCAAGTCAGGGGAATGTAAAAAGAGGGAAAATCCAAAAAAATATTTTTTTTGTTTCTGTCTGTTCGTCTGTTTGTACGGGCTAATCTCCGAAATGGCTGGACCGATTACAATGAAATTTTGCATGATCGTACCTTATATCACTTGTCAACATCTTAGATACTTTTTATTTCGGAAAATTTTATGGTTCTCGTAGGATAGGTAAAAAACCAGTAACCGCGGACGAAGTCGTGGGCAACAGCTAGTAATACATATAACTGACAAGAAAACATTTACATAAACCATAGAGGTTTCGCGACAATGTCAAAATCAGAGCAGTATGACGTCATATCTTTACGAAAGCACACAATTTTACAATTTTGGTTACAAGTTAGTATTGATTTAACCAGGCAACGCTTTATACAAGAATGCCAAACAGTTTCTTCTTTTAAAACCAAACTCAAGAAGCATTTTCTAAATCTTTCTTCCTAAATTTGTATCTACACATTTCCTCATTTCTCTTCTTTTCAATACAGACATAGTGTATGTAGTATGTATCATATACTTTATATATATATATATATATAATTTTTTTTTGTGTATTTTTTTTGTTAAACTGTTGTTTTTATATAGACATATGTATTCTATAAATATATATTATTTTTTTATCTATTTCTTTTTATTTTATTATATTATTGTATTTGAATTTTAGTTTTTATTATCTTTATATTTTTTTTTCCTCTTTTGCACTGGTGTCTCTTCGCTCTCCTTACTAAATCTCACACACCTGTGATAGGTTGGCTGGCAGAGATCTCTATTAGAGATAAGTCCTCTTTTGCTTACTTTTTGTATTTACTACAATTTTGTTTATTTGTGCAATAAAGAGTTTAATATATACGCATCAACCAATTTTTGAAGGAAAAAACAGTATCATCTTGATATTTTTGTTCAATTCATTTTTTTATTCAATCTAGTTGTTTTACAATATGTTTGTGATTGTTGTCGTTTTGTTCTCAAATTGTAATCTTAAAAAAACACATCACCATACGCTATAGTGTGAGGAAAGCGACATTCAAAACATTAAACTCAGAGGGAATCGAACAGGCTATCTTTTGCGCGATATACCTACTACGGAAAAGGCACTACTGACTACTGACTGAGAGTAGTAGTAGTGTCCTTTCTCCGCACTCTGTCCGTGGAAGAGTCATCCTTGTCACTTTGTGACCCGGCGACCCACTGTGTTTCGGAATGCAAGTCAAGCCGCTGGTCCCAGACACAGTAACTGTTCATACCCGCCAATTTACTTCGGGCCAGCGTGGTGGTGTTACGGCTCGTAATCTGCGACCTCAACCTACATACGTCCCACTGCTGGGCTGAGTCCTTTCTTATGGAGAAACACATGAGTATGGGCCGTAACAACACCACGCTGGTATAATGCGGGTTGGTGGGTAGAAACTGTTGCAATCGCGACCGGGACCAACGGCTTAACGTACCTTCCGAAGCACGGAGGAGTTCGAGATCACAAAGTTTTGGTCACCCATCCACGGCCTGTCCATGGTGATGGTAGCTTTGTTTTCGATCGAAAGCAAAAGCGCACTAACCATTAAGCCACCGAGCTCTTCCTTTATTCATCTATCGCCTTTCAAAACTACAAAATGGACTAATCGGAATGTTCAGACGTCTTCGTCACGCCACACCTTTGTATGTTATTGCTTCATGTCTTATTTATATTTGAAAATCAGTCTCCATGGCAACGATGGCGTAATATCTTAATAACCAGTCAAATATTGGGTCCTTACCTATGAAATTGGTGTTTTTATTATGTCTTAGTATTTTGTCTGTACCTATTAAGATTCAGAGTATTCCTAAAAAATAATTACCTCGTCTAAAAATAGACTATATTTTTGAGCTCTTTTGATTTGTTTTGATAATTTGTTGTAAGTTTAATTGTGTTAAAATTGGACACGGAGACAACTGTTTTTAAGTGCCTCCCGAATACATCTTATTATTTGCATTCACTTAAAAACGATAAATAATTTTTATGAAGTGTGATATTACACATATTACTAAAGCTTGTCTAATGATAGATGCCAAATATTATTATCTTTGGATTTGTCGTTGTGAAGAAAACTGATAAAATGTTAGTATGTAAAATGCAGAATTCCCCAAAATCTCCATACAAAACACCAATTTCATAGGTAAGGACCTAATATTTAAATAAGTACATTAGCGGGTAAGTTTTTTGATACGTAGTCATGGTAACCACAATAGTTAAATTCTATACTAATAGCGTCAATGGAAACGCCAAAATGTGTGACGTCAGCTTGACAAATTGTTTAATTTGCGATGAAAATTCAAAGCAATACATCAGCTGTGACGCCAACCAAGAATCTTATACTCTATGTGAATGCCAAACTGCCATACAATAGCATGAGGTAATGTTCTGTCTCGATCAGTAAGTGTTTCATCTAATTCTTTCACTATTTATGAATGAAGGCGTGGGATATCCTCTTCTTCTCTTTCTATCCATTGTTTCTGTCTCACCTGTCATATTTACGCCATTTTGACACCTAGACTGAAAATTGTTAAAATTTTTTGTAATTCAATATTTTAAATAAAAAAATATAAAACTGGTGATGACGTGCGTTGTTTTATGTTGTGTATGTGAGTGATATCCTGGATGTACCTTATCATTTCACACGTGAGTCAAAAATCACAAATTAAATGAGAGTATTTTTTTGAGAAATTTGAGTATTTTTGTGTGACGTCATTAGTAGTAATAGAAAGCTTTACTACGAAATGACAAACTCATTCATTAAAGTTATAGAATGAGAGGGAACACCTACTGATCGAGACAGAACATTGCCTCATGCTATTGTATCGGAGTTTGGCATTCATACAGTACAAAATTCTTGCCGCCAACCGCCATGTTACTAATACCAGCACAGTCTTGTGGTTACATTGTCTATGATTATTATTTTTTACATTTGAAAATTCGTCTATTAGACAAGTTTTCATATTACGCACGGCATCATACGTTTTCACGATTGGTCAAAAAACTGACCCTTAGTCATTAGGTATGAATGAAGTTCGGTGCACTGACAGTGGATTCTCAATATTTACAATTGTATTACATATTCATATTCGCACAGTTACATATGAATGTCAATTTTGAGTCAACAGGAAAAGATTAACATATTATAATTAACACTAGAAACAAGAACAAGCTATTTTTATCAAAATTTTCAACAAAATTCTAATTTACTATGTAAATAGTATCTGTTTATCAAATAGTGTTGTGTCACTCCAGGCGATGTTAAAATATAAGTTGACTACACTAAACTACCAATAGCCTATGAAATCATTATGTTGACATGACTAACATAAATCTTACAGAAGTTATGTATTTTTGTTCTATACCCGGTCTTCTAGCTAAGAAAGCACAATCGAATATATTCGGCACAGAAACCGAATAATTCTGCCGAATACAAATAGTTGAAGTGATGCCGAATACGCCGAATACCTAATACAAAACGAATATTCGGCATATCTCTAGTTTTTACCGACCACATGAGAAGCGCAGCGGCACAGAACCGATTATTATGGAAATCTTTGGGGGCGACCTATGTCCAGCAGTGGACATCATACGGCTGCCGATGATGATGATGACCACATTGAGTGAACAATGCATACTTTCCAAGTTAACAGCAATTTTAATTACTAATTACACTAGTAATAAAAATCACATTAGTTACTAATTACATTAGAAATTATAATACCTACAAAATACCATTTTTTTTGTTTTCGTAACATGGCAGCTAAACGTATTTTTTTCTGATAAACAATTCATTGCTAAAGTTATTCAAAATTAAGAAAGGACTATAAAGAAACCTCTTTCGAATATACCAGGGACAAGAATCCTTTTTTTTTTGCAAATTATACCAAAAATTAATAATTTTAATAATATCAATTTAAATGTAACAAAAAAAAATTATTCTTAAATTTAATAATAGGCGACTTTGGGTCAGTTTTTTGATCAATGGTCAGGTTGACCAATAGGTTAAAATATGGAGCAATGGCGAAAACCTAGATGTCGTGATATGACAGCTTGTCCAATAGTTGAATTTTCAAATGTAGGTATCTAAGTTAAATAATCATATTCAATTTAGCCACAACACGGTGTTAAGATTAGTAAAATGGTGGCTGACGGCACGGATGTAAGTATATTGATTTGAATTTTCATCGCACATTTAACAATTTGTCAAGCTGACGTCACACATTTTTGCGTTTCCATTGACGGTATTGGTCTAAAATTTAACTATTGTGGTAACCATGACAGTAGATCCAAAAGCTCACCCTTAATTACTTAGTCTTATTAAATCTTATTTCTTATTAAACCAATTATTTTGTATAGAATCTGTAAATGAAAATAATTATTTAAAAAGCTAAGCTATTCGTTTCTCATAAGGGTCTCATTGATTCACTAGAATTATGGGACATTAATATTCTGTTGAGCGAAGGCATTTTGGTGGGAATAAAAGGGGAACTCCATTCTCGATTCAACCATCCATAACCATTGTAAATATTTATAGTTATACAACAGGGTGTCAAGCAAAACACTCTCTAATTACAAGAACTTTAATACCATTTTACGATACCATTCTTCGCTTGTATCATCACGTAGGGCGAATTTGTTTGTGATTGCACCTTCTCACATTCACATGTACTTCGTATTGGTATGATTGCTCAAGCTGTTGAGGAACACCCTAGTGTGACAAAGGCCCTTAAACGTGACTTGGATACTGTATGGGGTAATTTGTCTTAAATATGGTGTATGAAATTCGTGGTCTACTGACAGGAACAATGTATACATAAAAATAATTGATGTTTTTAATCTCAACGATGCGGTACACTTAAAGACAGACGAAGCTTTCTAGAAGTAATTACTACATACCATGTGATCACGTCTGCACCCCCAAAGGAGTGGGAACACACATTTCCCCTGATATACTTATTCAAGTCTCTGTGTATTAAGGGGGCTCTCGAATTTATCGCAAATTTTATTATTACCGACAATTTCTGATGTATATAAATAAATAAATAAATATCTTCAGACATTCACTCCTATCAACTGGCCCATACTAGACATCTAATGCCTGTGTTATGGATACCAGATGACCGACAAATATATTTAATAGATAAATACATCACAACAAATATTCAGAATATAATATACATATATAAACACCCAAGACTGGAGAACAAATGCCTGTTCACACAAACATTTGCCCCCACCGGGGATCGAACCCAGAACCTCTCGAGATGGCGACGCCTTGAGACCAGCGAACAGACCACTCGACCACGGAGGTTGTCAAAATCCAGAGAAAATTATTTTTTGCATATATTATATAAATGTTGTACAGTCAACTCCAAAAATATATAAACACTTTTTTTACAGAAAACATACATACATACATAAAGTCACGCCGTTTTCCCACAGGGGTAGGCAGAGATTACATCCTTCCACTTGCTACGATCCCTGCATATTTCTTTCGCTTCATCAACTCTCATCACAGTCCTCATACATGCTCAGCGATTTCGGGTACTTTTGACCTAGCCCTTCTCAAGAACGTCTTTAATTTAATCGAGGAACGTTCGCCTAGGTTTGCCGAGTCCCGTATCTGCACTCACACCCGACATTAAATGACAGTAAATGACAGACTCTTATTAGAAGGAAATAAATATTGTCACCTCTAATATGTGTATAAATATTTTTGTACTCGACTGCACAATACGATTGTATTCTAGTAAAAAAAAAACTTCTTTTTTGCCGTGCTCCGAACATAAAAAAAGTCTAGTAATAATCAGAATAAAATATTTGCGTGATTTCATGTATGTAAATAATAGATTCACACAGCTATCGTGTCCAAAAAGGCACCAAAAAAGGTCTTTACCTATGAAATTGCTGTTTTGTATTGAGATTTTGGGGCAGTCTGCATTTTCCATACTAACATTTTTTCAGATTTCTCCACAACGACAAATCCAGAGAAAATTATTTTTGGCATGTATTATTAGACAAGCTTTAGCAATTTGTGTGATACCACTCTTCATGAAAATTATTTATCGTTTTTAAGTAAATGCAAATCAAATGATGTATTCGGGAGACACATAAAAGACTTGTCTTCGTTTTTAACAGTTTCATAAAATTTAATTTTTTATGTAAACCATATGCCTCTTTTTGCATAAAACTGAAATTTTATTATTAACCTCGGTAATACCTGCAGATTTTTGACTACCGCGGTTACTTTAGATTTACATAAAATACACACGATATCAAGAAATATTAAACAAAAAAAAATCAAATATAAGTTAACTAAACATTATGAGAAAACTAAGTTCATACATACATACATACATATAATCGCGATTATTATCCCCTAAGGGTTAGTCAGAGACTAGGCAAAAGCACCGCGAAAGCAGCTCATTGCTATAGTCCGCGGTTCGCCAAGCTGTGACAGCACATGTGCGCAGCGTGACAGATGGTGAGCCCGTCGCCGCTTTAAGCTGTTGGATGGGTGTGCAGTTCTACGCCACTAGTTGCCTTTTACGACACTCAAGGGAAGAGATGGGTTGGTTGTATTGTTTTAAAGACCCGCGACTCGAAAGTAAATTGATGGTATTTTATCCGTCACCTTATTTATATTTTTATAGTACTTAAAGACGTGACGTACTTAAGTGTGAGAAGTAAAACGATGGTAAATCTGTCAAAGATAATCTACATACATATAATAAAGCTGTAGTGGTGTAATGTCTGTAGTACACAGAAAAAAATGCTTAAAACCACGTCAGGGGGATGTAAAAAAGAGGGAAAATACCAAAAAAAAATTAAATTGTTTGCTTCTCTGTCTGTGTGTGCGGGCTAATCTCCGAAATGGCTGGACCGATTTCAATGAAATTTTGCATGATGATTCCTTATATCTCTGGTCAACATCTTAGATACTTTTTATACGGGGTTCCCGTGGGATTATTAGAAAACCATAGTAATAGCGGACGAAGTCGCGGGCAAAGGTTAGTCGTAAATAATCCTGTTATCGTGTGTACATTAGTCCGTGAGAGCGGTGTTAGTTGAGCAAACATGCGTTTGATATCATGGCACGGCTGACTCATGAACTAATTTGACACACTTGCGTTGATCGCTGGCAGGCATCTTCTAACTTGTTTATTTTTATTATAAAATTTTGAATTCCGTTTAATTTTGCTCAATTACCTTACACATGGGCATTCTATGATAATTATTATTTTATGGTCAACAATTAAGGACTTGTTATTTATTACTTTATTCATACATACATATAATCATGACTATTATCCCTTAAGGGTTAGTCAGAGACTAGGCAAAAGCACCGCAAAAGCAGTCCACTGCCATAGTCCCCGTTTCACCAAGCAGTGACTCATATGCATATGCTCAGCGTGACAGGTGGTAAGCCCGTCGGCGTCGCCGCTAAGCTATCGGATGCTGTGCAGTTCTAGGTCCATTAATCGCCTTTTACGACACCCAAGGGAAGAGATGGGTTGGTAGTTTCCGTCAAGTGGCTTAAACTACGAAACGTCAATATTTTGACCATTGCCATAGTTGTAAATTAACAGAATCGGAGCCTGTTCAATAAACAGGTTGCTTTAAATATTTTCCTTACAAGTTCACCCTATTTTTTCACATAAAACACATATAAAACGTTCCTTGGACTACTACAAATATTTTAAAATAATAATGACTAATTTCTTGCCAGTCGTTCTCGATCTTTAACTAATAATGGTAACTAACTATCGTTATTTATCGACGTAACTATTGTTACATAATATTTACCATGTTTACTTTAGTAATCAAGACGACGGTTGACCCCAAGTGCCCGGAAGCGCCCACCGCACATAAGACATCAACGAACTCTAATGGCGGCACTTCACTTGACGTATCGTCTTCGCGTATTTGCTATATTTGTCCGAAAATGGCCATGACAGGACGGTCTTTGAGTATTTTCCAATAACGAACATTCGTTTTCGACCACCTGTCGGTTTTTGACTCAGAGTAAACAGAACTGGAGTAGCCTTTGTCTAACATTCCCCTCTGCCAAATGCACAAGCATCGGATGCTTGCACGTTTAATAAAACTAGTTGAGCCGACATTTTGACAGCCATAACATTGTTAACGTTGCGGCGAAGAGAGCTCCCGCAAAAATGCCTGCCTGTGCTGTTTTTTGTTATAAAAATAAATATAAAACATCGAGTATGCTAAAAGATGGTGTCACCTTTTATTTGTAATTATAATTTTTAAGATTTTATGATTATTAACTTCATTATTTCATGTTTTAAAATTCTACGATTTCAAATTTCGAACGCTAGTCTCGTGGGGAGTGCGGCTGTGACGTTGTCAAAACGCACACCCCACGAGACTATTTTAAGCGTGTGTGCGTGAAATTTAAATTTGTGTGTCGAATTATGCATGTGTGCATTTGTAAAAACGGTATAAGTTATTGTTTATGTGTGCTGGCTTTGAGTGTAGTGGTAACCTCACCCCCCGCATGAAATGGCAGAATAAAATGTTTGAAAAATTGACTAATGGCTACTCCAGTTCTGTTGACTCTGAGGTTTTTGATCACACATCAAAGGATTATTTGAGTTGTTTGCCCGATAACACTCCATTTTGTGAATGAGTTATTTGGAATATTTTTATTATTTGGGCAAAGTCGGACAAACACAACGACAACACAAGATAAGACACCGTGTCGTCCTCTTAGTAACTATGTCCTCACATCAGTGAGTCATTTCACTCTACGGCTTTCCAAAAATAATACGATCCTTTACAAAAAAAATACGAATATAACTCATAATGACCATTCTCAAGTTTATAGACACTCGTATCTGCTTGAGGACAATCAAAAATAGATGGTATTATTACATAAAGTTCTAGCAATAATTCGAGCGGATTTTGATTGATTGAATGTTTTATTATTGTTAATTAAAATTTAAATTTAAAAAAACCTCGCCAATAAAATAAATAAAAAATAAATAGTCGTTGTAAGTCTCGTCGGGGGTCCGCTAAGTAGAAACCTTAGTATGCCCGTAATTATTAGGTATAGAGCGGTTAAATGGTTAAGCCGATTTCCATAAAAGTTGCTGAATAGTGATATTTAAGTTGTGACAAATTCATTTAAAGCCCAACAAGGGTATCTTTTAATCAAAGTTGCCTAAAAGTTCAACAATTGGGCAGCCATTTATTTTTTTGGTCAGCAACAAAAAGGTCAGCCGAACAATCATTTGGGCAGCAAACAAATATTTTGTCAGCAATATAATTATTGAATAAGCCGTTGGTCCCGATTGTGACTCCTATGTTTTTGCTTTTTTTGCACGTTTATGACGGTTTTTTTTATGACTGAGAAAAAAATGCATATGAACTGACTCATAAATATCATATCGACAATAACAATAGCATATTTATAATAACACGATTAACCTTATCAGTAAACGGATATTAATATTGTTGTGTATCTAATTTGCAACAATTGCAACGCAACAAATTATTTTCTCGATCGAATGTAACACAATGTAAGGAGAGGATGCAGGATTTTCCTATAGTGATAGAAATAAAGGAATTAAATGATAATATATCTCCAATAAGAGTTAACTACAGTGTTTTATAAAATAAATGGTTTAAATAAAATAAATAAACAAAAACAATATTATTTTCCACACTTTTAATATAAAAACTATAATAAATTACGTATATACATACACATACATAAAATCACGACTATTATCCCCTAAGGGTTAGTCAGAGACTAACCCTTAGCAAAAGCAAAAGCACCATAAAAGCAGTAATTTGCCATAGACCGCGCTCCACCAAGCAGTGACTGCACTAAGCGTGACAGGTGGTATAAATTATGTAAACTATTAAAAATGTATGCATGAGCGAACAAAGATCACATGGGTTTGCACATAATGAGATCAATGATTATTTTTGTCAATAAGACTTAACTATGTATTATTTTATCAAGGATGATTGAAATAAATGTTATTATTTATTAACATATCTTGACGAAAGGTGGATGTTATACACCTCTGCTGACCCTAACCATACGTCAAGTGATATATTTATAACTCTATCAAGTAAAATATTTCAAACGCATGTAGGAGCCACTTTCAACATAATCAAACAGGCTTAACCTCGCCAAGTTACGTGGAGTCTCCCATCTGTTCGCAGTCGGCACTCGCCAATCAAGTTTCAATAGAAGACGCAATAGGCAAAGAAAGCAGAATCCACATGTTTACACAACGACGATTTAAATTCTAAGTTAATTAAGAATTTAAATTTTATTCTGAATGTTGTTGTTACCAGGTTATTAATGGGTCCTTACCTATGAAATTGGTGTTTTTCTTCTCTCTTAGTATTTTGTTCGTAACTATTAAGTTTCAGAGTATTCTTAAAAAATAATTACCTCCTCTAAAAATAGACCATATTTTCGAACTCTTTTGATTTGTTTTGATAATTCGTTGTTAGTTTTATTGTGTTAAAATTGGACACGGAGACAACTCCTTATCAGTCCCTTCCAAATACATAATTTTATTTGCATTCACATAAAAAAGATAAATAATTTTTAAGAAGTGTGATATCACACTTATAGCTAAAGCTTGTCTAATGATACTTGCCAAATATTATTATCTTTGGATTTGTCGTTGTAAAGAAAACTGAAAAAATGTTAGTATGGAAAATGCAGAGTTCCCCAAAATCTCCATACAAAACGCCAATTTCATATGTAAGGACCTAATATTATTATTCGTGTTAGTCGGGGCTGTTTCGCATCACTGCGACCTAATAAGATCTATTGTGGCCAGCCTCCTTTGTAAGTTCTATTTCGGCCCTACAGTAGCTCCATCAACTGGGCACTGTCTAAGAAAGATAAGATGTTCCCAGTTTGGATTGTTTTTATTTCATCTGGGTCAAGGGTGTGTTTCCCCAGGTGTCTGCTTTTGTGAATTAGCGGATCACAGTAGTCAAGAGGTGCATTGGTGTTTCACGCTCTTGTTCACAGAATCTGCAAATGTCAGTGTCCTTTAGTTTCATGTTGTTACCAGGCTATACTGTGCCCGGTGCATGGCAACAGGCTTTCCTCTCGTTAGACTTAAACATATTAAGTAAAATGTGTAAACACGTCTGTCTACCACGAGAGGATAAAAGCGCGACTATGGTCAGTTTTTTTCGTGGTCAAGTTGACCAGTAGGTTAAAATATGTACCAATGGCGAAAACGTAAAATATGTACCAATGGCGAAAACGTAAAATATGTACCAATGGCGAAAACGTATGATGTCGTGATATGACAGCTTGTCCAATAGTCGAATTTTCAAATATAAGTAAGTAAAATAATTATAGACAATTTAACCACAACACGGTGCTGGCATTAGTAAAATGGCGGCTGGCGGCACAGCTGATGTATATTGCTTCGAATTTTCATCGCAAATTTAACAATTTGTCAATCTGACGTCACACATTTTAACGTTTCCCTTGAAGCTACTCGTATTGGTCTAGATTTTAACTATTGGGTTAAGTATTACTACGGATCAAAAAAGTCATCCCTAGTCAAGTCTTCTAAAAATAGAAAAACTGACCGTGGCTATTCAAAAATAGCACTTGCTTATTTTTTATTTTAAGTTAAATGCGTGTCTTATTGTATTTTTAATAAGGATTCTATACTCTATTCTATCCCAATCTAACTGTACTGAAGTAGATTGTACACTTGAGTTTGTTTCTGAAATACTACTATTTTCTCAGAGTTCCCAAGTCAATACGCAATGGTTCCACCTGAGTGTAGACTTTGTAACTTCTACGAGTATTCGGGCTACAGTAGCCGGCCAATATCATTAGTAAAAAATGAATGAATTAACTTACGCCATCTACACCTACATACGCTTAGTCATATAACTGTAGTAGGTAGGTGTTCATCGTACATTTTAATTCTATGATTCATAACGCCGCAGACGCGCCCGCGCAGCCGTAGCATCTTTGATGAGGACATAAATCAATGGCGTACGTTAAAGTTATTGAACACGGCCTAATATTTTATATTTTACAGGATTTTTATATCTATTACTTATATTTTAGACAATGATTTGATTGTTTGAATAAATATTGATAAAAAAATAAAAAAAAACAAACAATTGTGACAATCGACGTCTTTATTGCTAGGCAGCAATCTCTTCCAGACAATTCAATGGAGAGATAAATATAAAAAATATTTTATAAATATTGTTAAGCTTCAGTTTTATGAATTTCATTCAATTTAAAGTTTATTGATAATTATTATTATACCTTTGAATATATATAATTTTAGCTATAATTTTTCATTAAAATCAGAACGGTATTCAATTTTTTTTTGCTGATATTTTCTTTTATAATATTTTTATGCAATTTTAGTTTCAGAAGGTCGGTTACTGTTTGATGCATATTTTGTCATTGTTACAGCGCTAATGTTTGCATATTTTATTTATTTATTTCCTCACCAATACACTTACATCTACCTGCTTTTATCTTGCTGTTTTTATAGCTCACACTCATAAATAAATATTTCTCTTTGTAGAAAGGCCTGTGCCCAAGAGTGGGACAAATAATGGCTGGTAACGAATGTTAATTATGCCGAAATAAACCGACACTACAAATTTGTAAAATATATCAAAATCTAGATTTTTTATATTATAATGCTTTTTGTTCTGTTAGTGTACTTTTGACAAGTACATAGCAACAATAATACGAGTATATGTACATAATATTCACTAAACGAAAGAATTCTATAATAATTATGACAAGTAATTGCAAATATGTCGCAAAAGCTGTCATTCTGCAGCTATAGTCTATCCATTTCGATCTGAGACAAAATGTAAACAAACCATAAAAAGGGTTCTTTAAGATGTCGTTACTCATTGTCGAGAAGTTTTATCAAAAACATACGATTATTAAATATTTTATTATTACAAACTTTTGAAATGATTTAAATTAAGTAATTACATGTCACCTTCAATAGTTTTTGGTATTTTTACTTCAATGTTATATTTTTAACGTAATTTTAGGTTACTTAATTAATCGTTGCTACTAAAGAAGACCTAAAACGAATAGTATTCTCAAACTTTTATTATGAGTATAGAATACTTCCGAAAGAAGATGAACAATCATAACATGTTCATGACACCTTGAATCTACTTTGAATTTAATTGATATATTTAATATTTAGTATAATTTGGATGATAGCAATGATAGCTTGTTTTTAAATACACTTAAATTACCTAATACTCATAAAACATTACTTCATTACAGAAATAAATAATGTTTATATTCAATGACGATATTGGTATATAAAGTATGGCTACTCCTTTTCTATTTTATTTAAAAAAATTAGAGCCGATATTATTTTGTCCCAGAATTGGATAAAAAGTTTGAGAACCACAAATGCTTTGTTTACCTTTTGTCTCAGATCAAAATGGATAGAGTATAGGTATGTGGTAGGGGTAGGTATCTAGTCGGTGACGTTGGTTAGAATTCATATCTGATTACTATAGTTATAACTAAACTTATTAGTCAGTAGCGATTCTGATAACATATAGATTATTCAGTGACAATACACAATAAACATTATTATTGTACTTAGTTTTCATTAAAATTAAATTACGCATTTTGATTATCTTTTTTTATTTAACAAACAAACGTAACTACCTAAATATTATAAAACTTGTAGTCCTATCCTTGACACTACAGCATTGCTTACACTATGAAAAAGCAAAAAGTTATATATTTTGACAGAAGTTGCTTACCTCAACTTAAATACAACGGAATATGTTGACAGTATAGGAGGCCAGCCTTTACATTACTTTATTTACCTTTCAAGATTATTTACAAAAAAAATTCACAGAACTACTCAAATTCATCACAGTAAATTTGGGCAAATTATTCATTTAGTACCATTACCACTAGCCGCGATAATAAGTAGAACATTCATATAAATGCCGGAACCAGGATTTCGTTATTATACCGCCATATTAAACCCCATTGCTTAAACAAGTTCAATGCAAGTGAGTCGTTTCTGAATGCCAATGAGACCTGAAGAGAAATTGTCCAGGATCGTGCGTGCGCGTCGGGACGCAATGGCGAAATTGTGGCATTATTGGAGGCATTTTGTAGTCATGTCGTGCTTAGTGCGTTGGTTGAATGAGCCTCGCTTGTGGAATCCCCGGAGAATGACTGGACTGGATTGTTGCCGACCAGCAGACGAAACAGCTGTTTTTGCTACCTGTAATGACTTCTTTGTCGTCACATACAAGAATCCCCTAAATAAAACTAGAATAGCCCGGTAGCTTAGCTCTAAAATGAGGTCTTGTCGTACCCAGACACCAAGCACAGACTGCTTTGTAAGCAAAATTTTACGTCTAATATCGACAAATACGACAAAAATCGGTCAACTGATCATCTTATGGAGTGAAAAGGGCAGATTTTTTATTGATTAAATATGGCGACTGTCGAAGCTCCATACTAACATTGCTGTTATTATTGGCAGTTCCCCTGTTGAGGATTTTAGGTCTACTTTGTATCATTGAACATCTGCATTTATTTGTAACATTATATACATCATTATATCATATCTATCTAAAGCTAGCTAAACGTAGTTAATAAAAAAGTCTGTGGAATAATACATTTATCACCTTCTTGTTCTGTTGTCCACAGTGGTTCATCCAGAGGTCACAAGTAGAAGCTAGCGCGCAATGCGCGCGTGAGAGCCATGGCGCTGCGGGGCGCGGGGGGCGCGGCGGGGGGCTCGGCGCGCTCGCGAGCCGACACCCAGCGCGCGCTCGACGAGTTCGACGAGCTGGCCGGGCTAAGGGGGGGCGCGCCCGGGGCTACGGGGGGCGACAGAGCAATATACGTGCTAGAACACCTGGCCACCTTCACCGTCACGAGGGAGACTGGAATTGTGTACCCGGCTGATGGCATGCGAAGGCTGCTGCAGCTCGAGAAGACTAACGGTCAGTATCTGCCGCCACACCACATACTTCACTTCTTCATGCTTAATAGGTATGTGCCATAAAGGCCGGCAAATTGCAATTCCTCCAAAATTATAGCATGGTCGGCGATTATCACATAATACCTTTAAGTGAACCGTCCTTCTGCCCGTTTGTCCCTAAAAGTACATATGAACCTATCTGATTCCTCCAAGAGGGAGGCAGAGGGGCGTTTACACCAACATTTGACGGAACTTTCTGTTGCCAGGCATTAGAGTTATGCCTCCTGTTAAACTTGGCCATTTAAACTTGGCCATTTCCTGACCGGTCGTTAATTCGCTGCCAGTAGATGTTTTACCTCACTCAAACCTGTGGCAAACCTCATCTTGCGCTTCTTCCAACCATTTTTAGTTCATCACTCGTTTCGCTTCGCTTTCCTCGCGAAGCGAGTCATAAACAAGTGGGAGTGGGCAGGGCATATTGCTGGCAGAACTACAGCCGTTGAGGCAGCAAGCTTCTCGAGTGGTAGGCACAAGGTGGACTGATAATCTATAGTGCGTGCGGAATGGAGAAGCCTTGCTGATATTACTCAGTTCGACGCCGTACATGAAAGTTCATTCAAAGTTCCGGCTACTTTAAACAAAACGCATATGAGATTGCAATAGCGAGATGAGTCGCCACCTAGGCGCGGCCAACGAGTTCTGCGCGCACTATAGTAAAGGCACAAAAATCCACTTGGTCCAATCCATTCTCGACAATTCTGATGATGATGTCTTAAAAGCAAAATGGTGCTATTGACCCAGGAAAATAATGTTTGTACCTTTTTCCGTTTGCAGGAATATGGAGTCAAAAGATGCAGCTGTGTCTGGAGGGACAGTGGGTCCTCGTCATGGATTACGAAACAGGGGTTAGTTTGTACACATTCCGTAAAAAAAAAATTATTTTTTACCATCACGCTTAGCAACCTGCCCCGCCTAACTTTTGGGTTTCATATCGTCAACAGCGTATACCTACAATACATTTTACTGCCTTCCTACAAGAAAAAAACATAATTATGAAGAGAGAGGAGATCGGTGGCGTAGTGGTTACGATTTGGCTTTCGATATCGAAAACAAAGCTACCTGTTCCATGACCAGGTCTTTGATGGGTGACCAAAACTTTGTGATCTCGAACTACTCTGTAATTCGGAATGCACATTAAGCCGTTGGTCCCGGTCGCTATTGCAACAGTTTCTACCCACCAACCCGCATTGGGCAGCATGGTGGTGTTATGGCCCATACTCCTCATGTGTTTCTCTATAGGAAGGCCTGTACCTTACAGTGGGACGTATACACGGAATAGATAAAGAAGGTTGGAATGGCAATGTGGGCGGGGCGCGCGTGCCACAAGTATGATTAGACAATCATACTTCAACCGACTGTCGCTTTTATTGGTTTAGTTGCGCTCGGACTTCGGTATCGTAAAGATATCGCCAAATTGATTAAAAATGCCACGCTGCGCTATAATTACTTGTAAAAAAAAGTCATGGATCAAATATTAAGCAAGGAGGTGTTTCTTTTCACCGGTAAGTTGAAAAAACAATATAAAACCACTTCTTTTTCATTAAAAATTTTTACGACTTCGTTCCTACTATAAAACTTATATAACCCATTGTAAGTATTGAAAGATGTACATTGCTTCTTCAGTTGGTAATCGGCCCTCGCTAAATCATAGTTGGCGCGCATTGTATTGCGTCCGAAAGGAATCGTCAAGTCACTTGGTACGGCCGCATCTATTCGCAAGGACATTGTGTTGTGTTGAATGAGAAAAATTTCGATAATTTATTATTATGTTATGCTTTTATTTGAAACTGAAATAAATATTTAACATCGCTTATGATTTATAAATAACATGTGGCCGTATTAGATGTACGTTTTTTATGTGAAGCTATACACCAAAGAACTGTTCCTATCAATAAAATATAAACCGCCTCTCTGTTCTAGTGGTTCAAACCACCGGGTGTTGATCGGAAGGTCCCCATGAATATAAAAGTTTTACTGCTCGGTTTAGTTGTTGTTAGGACTTCTAAGTCCGCCTGGCTACCACCGTCTTACCTACATTTGTCACCATAATAACAATATTTTAAGCATTGTTGTGTTCCGGAAATCACAGGGTAAGATAGCCAGTTTTTTTATTGCTGAGGAATGAGCATCCACCTTCGACCTTATCTTCACTGAGATGAAGGCCAAGAGATTACCTGTCACATGTAAAAATAATCAGATTTTGATTGCTTAAATATTCTTTTAGATTTTCGAAGAATCCGGATATCCGTGAACAATGGATTACTTTAACGGCCGAGACACAGACAGAGTTACTTTGGCATTTATAATATTAGAATGGGGGTATCTACAACGTATATATTTAGATAGAATAAATCTAAATATTATGTTACAATTTAAACCAGTTTTTAGATAGATCGCGTTTTCCCCAGTTAGAACTAGATTCTTCCTGACTTAGATATTCTTCGCACCTAACAGAGAGCTTGTAGTAAGCTACTACAAACAAGAACCTGTTTTAAGGAATTTACCGACAATGGGTTGTATCTGAAAATCAAATATAATTGGTAAATTCTAGTTTTAACAAAAGCATTTAGGATAAACTAGTTCTGAATAGGAAGAACGTGTTCTACATAAGAACTGGTTTTAACAGATTTAAACTATAACTTATACACAAAATTAAGGTAAACGTCAAATCTTCTTAATAAACATCGAAAGTTGTGATGTCGATAACTTTATCGACTTAGTCAAGCCCTAGCGGATATATAATATGTGCATGTTATCACACGAGGCGAGAGAGCTAATTTCATTCGAGCTTCCGTCGTGTGTGAGTGTTTGTTTGTGTGCGTTTTTTACGTTCATACAGGTCTATATTTGTAGTGAATTTACGCAGTGGGGGCAAAAGCGGCGTCACTGGTTTTAATACAATTCCTTAACTATTTCCCTTCCAACCTTCTTTATCTATTCCGTGGACGTATATAGGTTGAGAAAGAAGAGTACGAGCCGTAACATGCATATTATGCATATTAGTATATTAAATACAATCAATATGTCGGCGATGCTTCAGCATTGGGAGTCACGTATGCCTCAGGCCTGCACAGTATAGTAAATACATTTGCGCCTTTTCACTTTCCTACGCTTTCGCCTCAAACGTTTATAGTTTAAATAATAAAGTTGGTGGCCGAGTGTGAAGACAAGCCTTTGTTGACTGGCTCTTTCACATTCTGATCGATGGAACACATTGTCAATTGTCAATAATGTCGAATTGTCAATATCTATACATATAATAAAACTGTAGAGGTCGAATGTCCGTAAAATGAAAAAAAAAAAATTCTTAATATCAAGTCAGGAGGATGTAAAAAGAGGGAATACCTAAAAAAAAACAATTTAAAATTTTTTGTTTCTCTTTCTGTTCGTCTGTTTGTACGGGATAATTTCCGAAATGGCTGGAGCGATTTCAATGAAATTTTGCATGGTGATACCTTATATCCCTGGTCAACAATTTAGATACTTTTTATTCCGGAAAATTAAAGGGTTCCCGTGGGATAATTAATTTAACTGAACTGCCGTTACACAAATTCAAACCATGTGTCAAACAAAATTTTATGAAAAAGGGTTACTATACAGTTCAGGAATATTTGGACGATAAAAATGCGTGGACAGATTGACACGACTTTATGTTACATATTGTGTTGATTCGTAATGTGGGATGTTGCCAGTCGCTTTTAATTAATAAGTTTTTATCTTAATCTTAGCGAATTTCAACATCGTTCATTGTTTAAGTGCTTATATTGGGTCCTTACCTATCAAATTGGTGTTTTTATTCTGTCTTAGCAATTTGTCCGTAACTATTAAGTTTCAGAACATTCTTATAAAATAATTGCCTCTTCTAAAAATAGACCATATATTTGAGCTCGTATTATTTAATTTGCTTTTTAATTGTGTTAAAATTAGACACAAAGACGATTATTTTTAACTGCCTCCCGAATACATCATTTGATTTGCATTTACATAAAAACGATGAATATTTTTTATCAAGCGTGTTCACACACATATTGCTAAAGCTTGTCTAATGATACATGCCAAATATTATTATCTCTGGATTTGTCGTTGTGAAGAAAACTGATAAAATGTTAGTATGTAAAATGCAGACATCCCCAAAATCTCCATACAAAACACCAATTTCATAGGTAAGGACCGAATATATTCTTCCTGATTATAATGCTAAAAATCTATGTTTATAATCCATACCCACTTGATTGTACTAGTCTAACATTTATAAAAAACAAAAGAATTATAAAAAAATGTAAAAAAAAGAACAACTCTCGAGTTTCGGGCTCGCTCTTCTCAGGAAGTCTGCGTTCCGAGCGAGTGGTAGATTCACTTATTCATAAATTCAATAAGTTTGTAAGCGTTTGTATATCAAGCCTGTAAAATAAAGATATATGTTATTTGATTTGATTGATTTGATAGTTAAAAAATCAGTAACCGCGGATGAAGCCGCGGGCAACAGCTAGTTTATGTGATATTCTGCAGTTTACAGTTTACCACATTTTTTATTAGACACATGTACAGATAGTCTAAAGTACACAGTCCCGAAGTAAATATCATTAATTAGGCTATTTCTACAAATCAGGTAAGCATGAGTTGACCAGACACCAACACCTGTGCACAGGCATGACGCATGAATCAGCCTTCGCTTCGCTCAACTAAATTTTAGGGAACGTAACGACCCAACGCACACGACACCACAGCAAATTCATTTTAGTGAGCATGACACATCCATGTTTCTACCCACCAATCCGCATCGGGCCAGCGTGGTGGTGTTACAGCCCATACTCCTCATGTGTTTCTCCATGAGGAAGGCCTGTACCTAGCTGTGGGACGTACATAGGCTTTACCACCTCCGAATAAGTTCTTGATAAATTATCTGCAGAATCTTTTGGACTAGATTCATTGATGTGATTGTAACATGTGGTTTATATTTTTTTTCTCTTTCTTAGTCGGTGATGGAGCGTTTCCCAGCCTCATGGGTGCACTCGCCCACAGCCTTCACCTCCCCTGAGCCTGGGGAGCTGTACAACAACGTGGTGGCCTTCGTGGTGGGCGCGCCGCCGCCTGACGCGCCGCGCCGTGAGCTGCACATCTTCCAGTGCCATGATGTGGCTGCGCATGCGCTGGTTGAAGACCTTAATGCGCTTCGGTGAGTGTTAACTTTGGTTAAGATGACTCTTAATGCCTTTGCGAAAACGGACTTCGCCAGCGTGTAGGAAAAGGTCATATGCATGTGGTGCGGTCTATGATGGCACTAAGGGACGTTTAATACCTACGCTGGCCACTGGCGTCGGCCGCGTGCGCGCTTAATAAACGACGTAGTAGGAGTAACACCACACGCGTGCTTATACGTCAAAATTTATGGAAATCTCCGGCCAGCGCTGGTTGCCGGCGTGGTTTACCAGCGGCGTTTGAGTCTCAAAGACCTGTATTCTCTCTGGTAGTTAGCACTTAGCGCCGTGACTTCTTGATGATACCATACCTTCATCACTCGTCATCAGCGTCTTTCGTTTGCGGTGGGTGCTTAGCGCCTGCCACCCGAGATAATTCTTGACATGAACTTCGCTTTTAGGGTGAATATACCCTGATTTTTACTTTCGTTTTGAAGAAGATTTCCTCCTCCAACTTTCCCATCACACCTGATTAATTAGTGATTCATAACGTCAACGTTTATAATTAGAACGAACACTGATAACATTTTCCCTAAAATTTTCTAGAGTTATTCTGGTATCTCAAACACATTCTTTTCTATATCTTATTACATTCTTGTGACACTATAACAGTATCAGTGAATGACGAGAATCCTAAAATAAAAACATTTCCGAATACTTCAAAATGTCATTGCAATTCTTTAAAGATTACATTAAGGCAAGCGAGTGAAGCGAGTGGCAACTGACTGTCTGTGTGTGTTTGTATCGCATATATATGCTGACTATTCACTGTTAGTTTGTTCACCATCAATTTCCCAAAACATTTCGAAATGAGTGTCCCCAATCGGAATCTAATCTCGTTGTGATAAGGTATGATTTAGTCAGTCAATTGCAGCGAGCGTCCGAAGAAGTATCGGGTTAGCGTTGTTTAGATTAATAAAGTGGGGGTTTGGGGGTAAAACGTAAGAGAACGAGTACATACGGCGTTCAGAACTAAACTAAGGATTAAGATACTGACTTGAATGAGAGAGGGCTTGAGATAACTGAAGTATAGTTTACTGGTGATATAATTGCCACTGCGCCTACAAGTAGCGGCGCACACGCACGCACGCACGCGCATGTATTCTACGCACGCATTCGCGCTGCCCGTCTCCGCTTACTCCCGGTGCGCAAGGATTTACGCATTATTACGTGGTTGTGTTTACACCTCTGCCGACCCCTTCAGGGATAGATAGTGAAGTGACATTTTTGATATTTGTGTCTTGTGCATTCAAAAGACCATGGATACAAAGTGAAGTTTATGTACTGAAAAAAGGGGGGATATTGATACAACCCGTCGGAAATATTTGTGGACGAAGTTAGCGAAGTAATTTAAACTGGACAGCAAAAAATATAATCGAACTTGTATTATGTTCGGCTGAATTTGGTCGCGTGACGTAATTTAGCATTTATTGTGTCTGGATTGTCAACATTTAAAGGTTTATTGGGACAAACATTGTTACCTGATATTTACTGATATTTCCAACGGGTTATACTTTATTTTATTCATAAGTTAAATTAATTGTTTTAAAACATTAACTACAACTATTGTGTCTGGATTGTCTACACTTGAAGACACATTGAAACGAACGATATTTCCACAGGTTATAGGTACTTTAGTTTATTCGTAAGTTAAGTTACTTGTTTTGAGTGGTTGTAAAATAAGTTTGTTATTGTGTAGGGGTGTGGCGAGCGGAGGGTCGGGGGAGAGCGGCCGCGACTTCGTCATTGAGAGGGAGCGAGAACGAGAGAAGGAGACAGAGATGGACAGACCGCGTCGACAGGTAAGAATAACTTTTTATTCGACAAGATGTCAAGCTTTAGTCGTCAAGAATAAATAATTATGTTAGAATTTGCATCTGTTAGTAGTTCCCATCACAACATATTGCAAACCTGTGACTCAAGGCAACACACAGGAGCAAAGGACAGAGGCCTTTAAGAAAAGTCACAGTCACAGTAGGTAGAAATACTTCCTAAAATATTAAAAATTATGTGTCAATAATTCTATTTGGTTTAGTGCTATTGTTTCGATTCGAAACAGATGTTATCGCTACTGATAACTAAAGTATTTGTGACGCGAAACGTTATCTTTTATAACAAAAACTATGTTTCATAAAACTGTTATACGGATTGAAAAAAATGAAACTCCTTATTAGAGAAATGCTCAGACTAATTCTTAATAATGGTTTTCAATACGAAATATCAAATTGAAGTGCTGTTACTTACATGGCTGCAATACTATACAGATTCATATAAACGTCTATTGTTCTCTTCTTCTTCTTGCCCTTTTCCCACTCTAGGTGGGGTCGGCACAACATGTCTTCTTCTTCCATTCTCCTCTGTCACTCGTCAGCTCAGCATCCACTTCTTTTATCCTCATATCATTCTTCACGCATTCAATCCATCGTTTCTTTGGTCTTCCTCTAACTCTAGGTCCGTCCACATCCATGCTCAGCATCTATTGTTATCGTGTAGAAATCAAGGATTGCGTTTACTCCACAGACAGCGGACAGTGGTCGATCAAATGCACTGGCTCAATTGAAAATAGCACCGTTTTTCCATAGCTTAAATTAGATCGTTTTCCGCTCTGTCCGAACTGACCGTAACGATTTAGATCTAAAGGTGCGTCAACATTGCAACATAAAATATAACAAAGTTATATAACCATTGTCGTTTGTCGTTTTCAGTGTTATCCAGAATCCTAAGTTATATTAGGTCCTTACCTATGAAATTGGTGTTTTGTATGGAGATTTTGGGGAATTCTGCATTTTCCATACTAAAATTTTTTCAGTTTTCTTCACAACGACAAATCCAAAGATAATAATATTTGGCATCTATTATAAGACAAGCTTTAGTAATATGTTTAATATTATCACACTTCATAAAAATTATTTATCGTTTTTAAGTGAATGCAAATAAAATGATGTATTCGGGAGGCACTTAAAAAGAGTTGTCTCCGTGTCCAATTTTAACACAATTAAACTTACAACAAATTATCGAAACAAATCAAAAGAGCTCAAAAATATAGTCTATTTTTAGACGAGGTAATTATTTTTTAGGAATACTCTGAATCTTAATAGTTACAGACAAAATACTAAGAGAGAAAAAAAACACCAATTCCATAGGTGAGGAGTAAGGACCCAATATAACGTTATACATAGCAATAACAGTTATTATAAAATGTTTTATAACATTCAGTGTCCACATTATCCGAAACATGTTATATAGCAATGTTGTATATCATGCTATGTTACATATGTTTGTACGCACCTTAATACTTTTACATCTCTCATGTTCGGTAAGTAGGTCCTTAATATCCCCAGATGCGGGTTGTAAGTGATCAATTACCGCCCTAGGTTAATAATGTAGCTAGAAACGCCCTAGGGCGGTAAGTAATTTAAAAAAAACTCTTTCAAAAAGTTCGCGTACATCTAACCATCTTACTGGCACTAGACATCATGCATTCAGCCCAATGACAAAAGAGGTCGCTTCGCTATTTTCATCAATTTTGAATATCGAACGGCGAAGCTAAATTTAGTTCTTGAAAATAAATTTATTTATTCTTGTAATGCCTTTTTTCCACTTACCTCACAATCGAGATGTAAAGCAGAGTAGTTAGCTCGGGTGTAAGCATCAATTGCACCCTCGAACTATAAGCGCCCTCGCTGCGCTCGTGCGCCTAAATATCTCGGGCTGCAATTGATGCCTTACAGCCCTTGGCTACTAATCTACTATTACTGCCGTCCTCAGAGTCGTTCATTAACTTTAATGGTTACTTATGTTAAAAAATTGACACTTATTTTAATACGCATAAAGACGAATAAATTCGTTAATGGAACATTAGCTTAAATGACGTCTCTGCGGCCGTTAGAGTACCTACTATTTAATTAATATTCATTATCTAAGAATAAGTGTAGAGTATAGATAATCCTAAAGAGGATTATAGATAGGGCGCATACCTATGTGTGTGATAAAGAGCTGATAGTTCAGACGCGCGCCGGCATGGAGAGAGACGGTCAAACCTACACGCGCAGCCAGTGGAACGCTGTTCTCGTTGTGAGTGATGCCTTCTAATTAATTGTGTATGTGTAAAAGAAGCCACAGATTACGTTTTAGATAATTGTGACAGAATGAGAAATATGTTAGTCTGTAGGTGCAAAGGATAAACAACGCGTCGAAACAGTGCTCGATAATCGCTTTCGATGATAATAAAGTAATAGTAATAAACTATTTATTTTTAGATCATTACAGTCATATCCATAGTGTGTTATTGTTAGTGTATAGCAATTCTTATTATGGTTAATATGAGATAACTAGTTTACCTATATTTAATTGTCCGGTCACTAGTCCTTGGATACCACATACCTTCTTGAATACAAGATAATGCAAAACGGATTGAATAAATTAGTTAGAAAGCTATTTTTAATTATCTATAGTAAAATTGAGTTAGGATGTAGAAATAGAAATTCTAACTCTCTACATGTTTATTCTCTACAGTTAAATTCATTCGTCCATCAGTCAAATAGCGGTCAAACGTGAGCCATCAATGTAAAAGGTTGTGGTCTTCCAGCAAATGTCGGCGCAGCTGGGCCGCGGAGGCTCGGGCGGCGAGCGCGACGACGCTTCCTCCACCGGCTCCGAGCGGCTGTACGAGCAAGACATCGCCATCCTCAACCGCTGCTTCGACGACATCGAGAAGTTCATCGCGAGGTTACAACACGCGGCGGCGGCAGCGAGGGAACTGGAGCGACGAAAACGATCGCGAGGACGACGGAGCACTGGCGCCGGTGGCACTGGAGAAGGCATGCTGGCTTTACGAACACGCCCGCCTCCAGAAAGAGACTTTGTCGACGTCTTACAGAAGTTCAAGCTATCCTTTAATTTATTAGCGCGTCTACGCGCACATATCCACGACCCCAACGCGCCAGAGCTAGTGCATTTCCTCTTCACGCCGCTAGCGCTAATAGTTGACGCAGCGCATGATGCAGCAGAGAGACTGCCGTCGAGGGTCGTCCAGCCGCTTCTGACGAGAGATGCTCTCAACCTTCTCGCCAATTGCGTCACCAGCAAGGAGACGGAACTCTGGCACTCGCTTGGCGACGCTTGGCTCATACCCAGGTATGTACAGTTATAGTTATACCCTCTTAAAGTTCTAGCTCCTCTTAAAGGACATCCTGACAGAACCTGAGTTGCTCCTACGAATGAGTATTATCATTTGGAAATCCTTGAAAATTTTTGATAGTTTTTTGATATCCTCATGAGTTGTTGTGTGTGTATGACTTGAATGAGATCGGCCAGCAAATCTTCGTCGTATAGACTAGTTTTTACTGAACAACGGCAACTCTTTACCGCTTCAGCCATTCCTACCACAACACATAAGAAAAGCGTGGTAGAGATATGGCCCCATATGCCCAGCAATGTCATAATATATATGCTGATGCATATATATTATGACCAATTGCTCTCTCTATGCCATAAACCACGTTCTTTCCGTATGTTTTTTAGTTTTATACATGCAATTAAAATATTTACTAATCAAATAATTCGGTATTAATCAAATATTTGCGTTTAAAATTCAATTAGTAACTTATCTTAATTTAATATTAGATTGCCATTCAATATCCTGAAGGTAATGATAATTTTATTCACGTGTCGATAGTTCGGTTGTGTATGGTAATGTTTTATTGTGGTGATAAGCAAGAATGCGCTATTTTTATATACATTTTATTTATTAATGTCAATCGGACTATAAAAGCTATATAAAAGCTAAAACCATAAGTTATACGTAAATAAATAAACACATATACATAAGCTTGTCAAGTTGGATACGCAAAAAAAGAAAACACAATACTTTGAGAGGTTCTTTCTACTCTACTCTTATAATAAACTCTTTATTGCACAGTAAAACACAAATACAAACATATAAAACAAATGTATGAGGACATTTAAAAAACATTTAAAAAACTAAATCATAATTATAAACAAAAATGCAGGGCCCAATTAAGGATCATTCAAAACGCCACATGCAAACATTTACGATCTATCCATGCATATTAAAATCCCTTTATATTGGGTCCTTACCTATGAAATTGGTGTTTTTTTCTCTCTTTGTATTTTGTCTGTAACTATTAAGATTCAGAGTATTCCTAAAAAATAATTACCTCGTCTAAAAATAGACTATATTTTTGAGCTCTTTTGATTTGTTTTGATAATTTGTTGTAAGTTTAATTGTGTTCAAATTGGACACGGAGACAACTCTTTTTAAGTGCCTCCCGAATACATCATTTTATTTGCATTCACTTAAAAACGATAAATAATTTATGATGTGACACATATTACTAAAGCTTGTCTAATGATAGATGCGAAATATTATTATCTTTGGATTTGTCGGTGTGAAGAAAACTGAAAAAATTTTAGTATGGAAAATGCAGAATTCCCCAAAATCTCCATACAAAACACCAATTTTATTGGTAAGGAACTAATATAATAAAGGGATCTTAATAGAATACATGACATCCATAAATCGAAAGTGTAAGTTACAAAGATGCGCCCCCACGTTTTGAGTGACCCTTCATCAAATCCAACCGGACAAACAAGGAGACAAAAAAGCTAACAATAAAATTGGATTAATAAAAACGTGGTAAAAATACCTACGAATGGTCTTTAAATTGAATTTAATGCAAATACCCATTTCATTATTGATTGTATGGTATTCCAGGGAGCAATGGAAGACTTCGATCCCACCATACCACCCGGTCTTCATGGACGGATGGTCACCAGACTACCAGGTCGACGACCAACCCTTGCGAAGGTAACTTGCACCTTAACTTGCATTTCTTTATTGCCCAGTAAGACTAGACCATATTATTATGTAAAACCATTTAACGCAAAACAATTTTATCAGTGCTAAATATTTACAAAATACCTGAAAATAGATATAGCCGACGTCATGGTTTTCTTCTTATTTGCTATTTCAGAGGTTTGCATTAAAAAACATTTAATTGTCATTGTGCCTTATCCTATTTGGTTGGTGAGTGCACTTAAATAATGTAAATTATTCAGGTATTTTTTGTATTATTTAGTGCTTTTTGTAATTCGTTATTTACATTTGTTTAGTGCTGTGTTCTCATCCAATCATTAATATTTTATGTGATATCTTATTACCGGTAGTGTAACGTTAAATTTGCTGTTTACTGTACGCTTAATTGTTGTTGTTGTCAAGCTATGATTGTGTTGTGTTGTCCCTGTACTCGCATTGTGTCGTCGTTAGGCCGTCGCCGCGGCGGAGTGACGGACCCGGCGGAGGGGCAGCGGGGAGCGGGGGCACTCCCGGGGGAACGGGAGCCGGGGCTGGACCTGCCCCAGAGAGAGGAGAGAACACTGAGAGAGGATACACATACGATAGGGATGAAAGAGACGACATATACGGGGAGCAATACGCGCCATACACCAGGTAACTAATACGGGCTGCATTTTGAATGCATCAAGAATTTTAATGAAACACGCCAACTTGCAAGAAATTATCGTCACTTTTGAACGTCATTCAGTGTTTTTGTGATAAGATACACCACAGGCAGAAAGGTATTTTTAGTCCAAATGCACTTGAACCGACTGAACTTCCAATTCAAATGCGTTTTAAATGTAGTCCACCAATCTAAAGAAAAACGCTTACGCTTTTGTCCTGTATGTTTCTCATTAGATTATTGTTATATTCATAACCTGAGTCTGACTTCCTTAAGAGAATTTGGAGCTAGTTAAACCGACACTTAGTATTGTCATGTTTATTTCATTTTAGTATTGTTATGTTTCAGTGGGCGATCGATGGCGCGAGAGGACTCAGGATCAGCTGCATCATCGCCAGAACGAGAGCGGGCGCCCGTGGCTTACCGTGCAGATCGCGATGATGGTCAGTCAATAATCTCTCAATTTGCCGCATTATAATCCAGGTTTGAGTTTACCAGCATGTGCTCAGTCTATCTAGTTGAGACGAAGTACCAATGCCTTATAATATCATACCTGAACCGCCTTAACCTAGTATTGAACGGGTGTCCCCAGCTCATTAAAAGATATTTATGAAGCGTAATCTTGCACAAACTAGACCGCTGTCAGAATAAGGCCTTGACATTCATAAATGTATTGTAATGTACCAAATAGATTGATGGATAGCGATGGATTGAATGCGTGAAGAATGATATGAGGATAAAAGAAGAGGATGCTGAGCTGACGTGTGACAGAGGAGAATGGAAGAAGAAGACATGTTGTGCCGACCCCACCTAGAGTGGGAAAAGGGCAAGAAGAAGAGAATGTACCAAATAGAATGTTCTCTACTTCAGATCCCCTAGGAGAAGCATGGGCACGAGGAGTAGCAGCGAGAGGCGGCCGTGTGGTGCGCGTGACGTACCCACGCACCGCCAACAACGACAAGGAGCTGAGCGTGGTGCGCGGGGAGTACCTTGAGGTGATTATGCTAAAATACACCACACTTCACTATACTACACCATACTACACCTGGCTTTTGTGTGTTTCCAACTCGTTATAGAACTTGCACAACTTTTTATTGATCAAAATCAAAAAATTACCCTAGGAATATTTCTGGATTACGAAAGGTCTTTGACTGTTTCACACAAAATAAAATACTAAACTAGAGACAAGCGGAACATACTAACAATGGATACGAAGTTGTCTTAGTGGCCGCCAACAATATGTACAATAGGATCTTGTCTCTGGGTGACAATTTATAGTCATTTATTTTTATTCATATCATGTTAATAGGCGCGGCGTTCTTCAGGGTAGTATATTGGGCCCTTTGCTATCTTAATGCAAGTGAACAGAAATGTATTTTGTTTACTGATTACAATAAACAAAAACTGATCTAATAACGATTGCAAATAACAACACAGTTAAAATAATAATATAATTGCAGGTGCTGGACGACTCGCGCAAGTGGTGGCGCGCGCGCAACCGGCGCGGCGTGGCGGCGCACGTGCCGCACACCATCGTGGCGCCCGCCTTCTCGCCGCCCGCCTCGCCGCACCTCTACCCCAACCCCATCTACACGCACTACCAGGTACGATGCTTTTAAATAACTCAACAAAGACTCCCCAAAAATATAGATTAGAAAGTACTATTAAAGTAACTATTATTTGCCAATGTTTTACCTACTTAAAAAGCGAGTTTTCTTCTACCTTTTTGAAAAGCTACACAGATGTAGAAGTTTTTAAAACTATCCGCTGAATTAGTTCCATTTTTTTTTTACAAAGCTCTTTAAAGTTAGTTGAATAACACTATTAGAAAATTCTCTAATTACTTACCTTTGTTATGCAGTTTTGTTTAAGCTGTTCGTATTAGGTTTAGTTTTTGGTGATCAATTTTATTAATTCGTATGTCTACTAACAAAACACATTAAAAAAACCGACCGTCCAAAATTCTTAAAAGTGACAAGATGCGAAATAATATAGGTTTAAAAAATCTTTTTCACTCATTATCTCGTTCACGGTTAAGTTTAGGAGACCATAGTACGTGATAGGAGCTAATCTATCAGAATTAATCTTGCGAATAACATCCTTTAATATTCATTATGACTATGCCAGTAACAATAACCTTGTATACGAATTCAGTATATTCTGAATAATTTTATTTGTAAATGTTTAACCTATTATCTTTTAGGTTAAGGTTATTTTTTATGATCCTTATTGTGTCAATAATCACTTTGTCTACATTGAGTAGACAATATGAATATGGTTTTAAGGGTCATAAAAAATAAATTTTATAAGGCGTTTTATCTCAAAAAGCATTTCCTACCATAAATAAAAGAATTTAATATTCTAATAACATATTAAGATACACCTATCACAGATTTATTGATAAGCTTTTTATTTACTTAAGTATTCTAGTATTTTTATCCAGATTAAAAGAGTATCTTTAACGTAATTAATGGATGCAAATGTTGGGTCCTTACCTATGAAAGGGGTGTTTTTTTTCTCTCTTAGTATTTTGTCAGTAACTATTAAGATTCAGAGTATTCCTAAAAAATAATTACCTTGTCTAAAAATAGACTATATTTTTGAGCTCTTTTGATTTGTTTTGATAATTTGTTGTAAGTTTAATTGTGTTAAAATTGGACACGGAGAAAACTCTTTTTAAGTGCCTCCCGAATACATCGTTTTATTTGCATTCACTTAAAAACGATAAATAATTTTTATGAAGTGTGATATTACACATATTACTAAAGTCTAATGATAGATGCCAAATATTATTAAAATATATTTGGATTTGTCGTTGTGAAGAAAACTGAAAAAAAATTAGTATGGAAAATGCAGAATTCCCCAAAATTTCCATACAAAACAACAATTTCATAGGTAAGGACCTAATATAATTATATCGGGATTACAGACACAGCCACAAATCTGTGTGATTCCTCATAAATAAGAAATTTTCCTTAACATTACACCAGTAATAATAAGTTTGATTAGAAGTAACGCAAGCTAAGACAAAAGATAATCAATCTCTTTTAACAATTTAGTCAGCATATAAAAGTTAAAACAACGAGATTACACGCGACGTATTATGTAGTATGTAGTCAGCATAACTAAAATTAAACAGATTATTTCGAAAAATAGTGTCATATTTACTTGAAGCTAATAATTGCTAATTTTTGTGTTGCAGGACGGCGGCGGTCGCGGCTCCGGCAGCAGTAGCCCCACCAACGCGGGTAGGCCTGCTGGAGGGGGAGGGGGTGGGAGCGGGAGTGGGGCGGGCGCGGGGGGCGCGGCGGGGCCCACGCCCCCCGCCGACTGGGTGCGCCGCGAGCGTCTCGGCAAGAAGGGCGAATTCAGATACTTCTAGAGCCACACACACAACATGAGATCCTAGGGGTTTCATCACCTGTTTGAAATATTCACGCCCTTGTCCAGGGTCAGGCAGAGATTACAGCCTTGAACGCACATATCCAACCTAAGTTTCATATAAATTAATTAACAGATTCCGTAAGAGTTCTGTTAAAATTTTGAATATATCTATCTGTTGGATAGTGATTTAGAAGGTGGTGCAACAAGCCCTAAACCTCAGCTTGTTTTGGTCCCATTTTTGACCAGATTTACACGTACAAGCTCAAATGAAGAACTCAGCTTTAATTATCAATTCAGCTAGCTTGATTTAATCTATTTTTAATTATCAAATCCAGTATATACAGGTGGTTTTTCATCACAACAACTTTTACCATAGGACGAAAGTTAAATAGATTCATACATACATATGATCACGACTATTATTTCTTAAGGGTCAGAGACTAGGCAAAACACCGCAAAAGCAGTCCACTGCCATCAAAGTTAAATAATAAATGACAATTTATAGGTATTTTGTCGATTTCAATATTGGTCCTATACTGAAAGATATTCTTATTCATGAGTAGACTACTTTATTATAATTTTGCCACTGACTAAAAACTCATTCTGTATATGCTGCTTATATCCGTTGGGCATTTATTTTAGTAGACGGTGCAAGAAGAGTTCTATATTTGAGCAACAAACATACATAAAATTACCACATACTTTAGATGTGTCTGAAGATAGGTGCGTTACACCACGCGATTACCATCCGACTGCTATCCGACGTCGTCGGATGCACCCTACGCCGTCCAACCGACGATCGGGTGTCACGTACCCAACACCCGCTTCACGGATCCTAAACGCATTTATTAACACCACATATTCCTAAATACAGCCATACAACTGCGATAAGTTATATAAAGCCTTATTATCTTACACCATAATGATCGTTTCAAAAAAATTAAGGTAACTGTTCAACAGCTCAACCAAAGTTGCATATCACGCTTCAGCACTTAAGCACGGCACAGTAACTCCAATTATGTCAAGAATCAAAAAAAGGAGGAAACTGTACGAACTTTTTTGCACTACACTACATAACTATAATTATTGTAATGTGTATAGTACAATTTTGTACAGTACTTACACGACATACACAACACTACAAAAGACCCATCAAGAAGACTATTAAAGTGAGTTTTAGAACAGTCGCGAAAGTTCGTGGTCTACCAGTGGACATTTTTAGAACGCATTGCTTGAAAAATTTATCAAGTCGTCATCAATTAAACATTTTTTATCATATTGATCTATTTTTCATGTGTGTATAAAATACTGATATAACTAACTTATTTAAAATAACGTTAGGTAAAAACTGATCAACCACGAATTTCCTCAACTACATTATCACAGTACACATGGCTCTAAAAGTCGTCGCGCCGAGGCGCTAGCGTTGTATGTCGCTTCTGTCGCTAATTGTGTACTGTTTGTCTTTGTCTATTGTGTCCGTCCATGGCTAAATATTGATATTATGTATATGTTAATATGTAACCCGTCTGAAATATCTGCGGTTTAATTCACGTCAATCTTATTAAATCTTCATGTGTCGACAATCCAGACACAGTTGGTAGATATAATCAACTGTCGTGGTCGAATATGACTAATGACGTATAAAAAGGACGTCATTCAGGTCCACTGATATTTCCGAGGGGTTGTAAAGGAAAAGGTCTATCGCTGTGTTGGTAATATTGATATTTAGTCTGATATATATAAAGTACTTAAAACACGCGTTTCCATCCAGTAGTTTATGTATTTTACTGCTCAAGTCTGATTTAATGTTAATACTGTATTTCTTCTCCTGCAAAAGGAAAAAGTACTCTACTGTTTTATTATAAAGAGTCTATTGTTAGTTGTCGCGTAACTCGACTCAACAAGTCAGATATTTAACTCTATGTGTAAAGAGTAAGTTTATGATTCTAAAATTAATATATTGTGTAGAGGAGTGCGCGGGCTGTCTTGCGCAACGGTGAGAGAGGTGGATCTGAATGGAGTGAAAAAACAGCTCTAGGAAACAAAATGGAATTGAACTGCAAGTGGCAACTCTGGCTCACCAAGATATATTGTTGGACACTAAATACTTAATGGGTTAGCCAACCCGAACATTCACCATCTCTCTCTAAAGCCGTCCGTGCGAGCGAGGCCGCGCGCGCCGTAACAAACTAGATAATGCTCCGTTTGTATTTAAGTACATTTTTATACATTAAATTTTTTATCAAACTTAACTTGGTCTCTTAGTATTTCTTCCTACCTCTGACCTAACCTCATCATTACTATTAGATATTTGTTTTTATTGGAAAATATAGTAATTAGATAGGATTAGATTAATAAATAATAAAATTTAAATATTATTTGTGTGTTTGCTTTGCTTTCATTTGTGCTGTGTGTGTTTTTTTTTGTTTGATTTAAAGATAAATACGGTCACACACGGTGAGTATCTTCTATATTGTTGGTTTTAATTTACTTAGCTTAAATCTTCAATTAACAATATAATTTAAACTGAATTAAGCTTATTGTACAATAAGTGCAGCAACTGAAGAAGAGAAGCTTAAATGAAATTAAATGAAACGCTATATTTAATCATTTAGATAAAATATATAGGTACGTAACACATTAGTAAAGTTACACTTATGACGCGTCAAAAATATTAGAAAATTAACAAACAAATTATACAGTTCTACATGTTTACCTCTACATTTTTTCTTCCTGTTCATTACAAAGAAGATACAGAAAGAAACTGCTTAGATTCGATATCTTTGAAATGATCAATATTAATTAGATGATGGATGATATGCGATGATTTTTAAGACTCCATCTTCTACCCATCTTAATATCTTAATACGGTCCCGGACAAGCTTGGAATCATAAAGAAATTCTGCTGTGATTGAATTTATTCCGGAAACAACCGGATCATGCCGACTCTGCTTTTTACCGCCACTGTGAAGATTCCGAATACATAAATATGGTTTAATTTAATGAATCAACAACCTAGGTAGTACGCAATACTAGGTAGCGATGACTTTTTTTAATAAAAAGCTCAGCAAATGACTCCACACTACCTGATGATAAGCAGTCGAGGAGTCCATATGTGAAGATAGCTAGAGCAGGATGCTGACATACTGCCCTAGCCACCCTCACGTCGCCGGCCCGAAAAAAATGCTTTTTCACGCCTCTTCTGAAGGAACCCATATTGTAAGGAGGGAATACGTGTGCCGGTATGGAATTCCACGCTCTATATGCGCTACAGAGAAAGGAGTCACGAAATCTCTTAGTGCGCAAAGTGACTTTTGATAATTTGCCACATTTTACTTTCATACAAATAAATATCAATATCTGAACGTTCCTAGCTCTATGCGCATAGCGCGAGCAGCGTCGCGCGTGGCGCCTTTTCGTATAAACGAAACATAGACTTACTAATGTCACGACAGTACATTATAAGCTTAAAAAAACATTTTTATTTTATTTATATTGAGTCATGGTAAAACTATTAGAACAAATGCTGTTATTTAAGATGTATACCTTAAAAGGAGATGCCTTAAAAATACCAAAAAGTAAGATAAATTATTACTTATAATTAAACTATTTGTTCATAGTTTAAGATAAAAAAATTGTAGCAATAGGTATCAAAAATTTTACAGACAAATTACAGTTTGTGACAAACGTTTCTAAAATAATTCTTTGCCCTGTGTAAAGATGGCATTTAAAGCGCCATGTCATGAAGCGACGTATTTTTTTTACTTCCGCCCTACCTATAACCAATGCTGCCCTACTTCGAATTCAATTCGACTCTAACTACAGCCCTGAGGAGATGGCATATTTAGGAATGGCCGAAAACGTTACAAATATTTCAAAATTATTGTAATCATAGCCGAGTCACCGCTTTACACTTTAATTATTATTCTTTTGAATCAATGTCATGAAATTTTAGAGTAACCGCACTGAATAATAAATGATTAACTACCCAACTCGTCAAAACTGAGAGATCCACTGGCCTTAAAAATATAATCTTTTTAAAATCAAAACATATCTTAAATGGAAATTGATGCCTATCTTAAAACGGAATCCATGTAATTTGATAACAAACAGTTTATTATTAATATCAGATATCATTTAATCCCGATCGGGCCAAATTTCTGATATAATATTACTTAGTTAAATATTTTATAACATATCGCCTTTTTCCCCGAAGGGGTAGGCAGAGGTGTTAACACCCACAATTCGCCAGATATAATATTCACCATTATATGTAATATAATATTCACAGTAACAGGTGGCGAGCCTATTGCCATGCACAGGGCACAATGTGAGGCAAGCGATATTCATTATGAGCTGTACATAAGTTATACAATATCGTATGAAGTAGCTATATAATTCAAAATTTATTGAAAGGTAGGTAGGGACGTTACATGTGTTTGGTGTTTTAGGAAGAAAGAATTCAAATTAGAAATTGCCACCTTTTGCAAAACTTTACTCTATCTACCCACTTTTTTAGAAAATACATGATCGAACAATATTCCATTTCATATCAATGTGTGTGACTGGAATTGATTGGAATTCATTTTGAAAGGTAGCTAAAAAAACTGATTCCAATCCGTCCGCTTGCATATTAGCTATTCTTATTAAGTCAAGGACACCATCATCATCCCTACAGTAGGCAGTAGTCAAGTCATTTACGTAGGAGATATTAGGTCCTTACCTATGAAATTGGTGTTTTGTATGGAGATTTTGGGTATGTCTGCATTTTCCATACTAACATTTTTTCAGATTTCTCCACAACGACAAATCCAGAGATAATAATATTTGGCATGTATCATTAGACAAGCTTTAGCAATATGTGTGTGAACACGCTTGATAAAAATTATTCATCGTTTTTATGTTAATGCAAATCAAACGATGTATTCGGGAGGCAATTTAAAATAATTGTCTTTGTGTCTAATTTTAACACAATTAAACATACAAAAAATTATCAAATTAAATAATACGAGCTCAAATATATGATCTATTTTTAGAAGAAGCAATTATTTTATAAGAATGTTCTGAAACTTAATAGTTACGGACAAATTGCTAAGACAGAATAAAAACACCAATTTCATAGGTAAGGACCCAATATTAAAGTGCATGAAACGTTAAGAATGACAGTGTCTGCGCAAACACAGGTGCACTCTTAACCCTACCTCTATGGATCCAATGGAACGGTGGGCCCCTACAATTGGTAAGCGGTAGGAACGTCCCTAAGCATCAACAAGGCCTCTGATGCCGATTTAAAGTATAGGCACCGAAGTGCTAGATCCAGTAGTGTCCGGCCGGGGTCGCCAGACGATCGCAGTCAGTGCCGTATTATCCATAAGGCACTTTAGGCCTTGGGGCCCGCTATGACCAGGGGCCCAGCACTCCCGATTAAAAAAATAAAAAAAAAAACATATATGTTAAAGATTATTTTTACGCCAAAATAAAATTTCCAAATTGCCTTGTTGCGGAATGAAAAAGGGTGGACCCCGATACGAGCTGTGCATAGGGGCCACTTATCCACAAGTAAGGACATAAAAAATGTGGAAGGTAGGCAGGGAGAAAAATACTGGCAGCGGACATAGATTTCCTTTAAACTTATCGTGGTCGGGTTTTTTCTTTATCGAGTGAGGTAGTGATCAGCGCAGACGCAACATCGGTGAGTGTTTCAAATTATCAGTGCATATATCTTCTGTTTGACCAGAAATTACGACGCGAGGTTCGGTTCTGTAATATCTGTAACCACACTGTGAAAAGCAATAAAGTATTGAGTATTGAGTATTGAGTATGCCATAGGGGAGGCCATTAACCGGGAATTATATCAATTAATAGCCAGTAAACTGTTAAAATACTTTACCAGCCCACAATACAATTTTTTAGGTCCACGCGCCAACGCACGTAATTTTTCCATACTAATCCAAAGATTCCAGAGAGAGAATTCCAGAGAGCTCATGAAATACTAATAGTGTTGATTGCACTGACGTCTATAGACGTCGACGTACCCATGCGCTCTGTGCGGTACACGTATCAGTACGACGAGGGTAGAAAAACAAAAAAAAACTGATACATGTAGCACTAGAAATTTATTTTATCGTATTTACTTTATCGTGTGCCGAGCCACCGTTGGGTAACGGTGTTCAAGAAAGAAATACTTATATCTGGACGGTATCAATGTTGTTCCACAACGCATCCACCACTTTTTGACGAACAGTGATGTTTTTAGTATGAACGTGTTAACAGACAACTTTGAACAGCATAAATCACACACACCTGTAACGGGTTGACTGGAAAATATCCCTATTAGAGATTTTTCCACTTCTGTTTTTTTATGTACTTTTTGTTTGGTTTATGTGCAATTAAGAGAGTTTAATAAATAAATATGTTAAACAACCTGAGTGGTACCATGCAACAGTTATATCTTATCAGATGAGGTTGGCTTAGCATGCCCAACAAAACAACAATTTATAAAATGTTTAGAAATATCATAGGTTACTATTATCATGGTCTAAATGTAATGCAAGCGATACATACCTATCACTGGGTCACCAAGTTAAATCTACTAGACGCACTTTGACCATGACCTATTATCACCAATTATAGATGTTGCGGCACTGAACCGCTTGTGATTAATAATAAGAAACAACTGAGATTAAGATGTAAAATTGTATTTGAAAATAATTCGTGTTAAACATAAGACAATGTTTTTTACAATGTAACGTGTCAACGAGACAACCAAAAAAGAAAAACTTATACATCAAAGAGGTTTCATTACAATAGAGATTATACTTGCCTAAGTACATACTTTTATTCTGTTCTCTATCTTAAGAAATTGTTGGATTGTAAAGTAAACTGTCGTGATTGGTCGCCAGAGCCATCGCGGCAATCGCCTCCGCCGCCGCCCCCGCCCCCGCCGCCGCCTGTCGCCGCGCCCGCCCCGCGACCGCCGCCCAACCGAAACACCGACACTATGAAATGTAAGATATTATACTTCCTATAGTTTTTTCCTTAACTGATATGCTTATATATGTTCTATACTTCGTAACCCAGAGAGGGAGACCCGGAGAGATAATGATCATGTCAGGTTTATGGATTTCAAAGCAGATGGACATGTAGGGAGAGGAAGACCAAAAAAAAGATGGATGGAAAGATGATGTAGACTTGGCGAGTGATAGGAGTGAGTGGAAAAAGAAGACATGTGGTGCGACCCCAAATAATAGACTTGGGAACAGGGCAGGACAAAGAAGAAGAAGACTTCTTAACCCACCACCTCCCGTTGCCATACCAACTTCTCGGTTATTGTGGTCGAACCGAAAAACGCGTGATGAGCGCGGACCCTGCGACTGCACTTACCGAGCGTTTGGTTCCTTACAAATAATTTAACTATACTTGTGTAAAGAATAAAAATGTTGAAATATAATATGTAAGAAACGATGCTATTGCTTGTGGGGTAGAAACTACTATATTTGTATTATAAGTGCAAACATCAAAGTCTGTTTCTACGGAAATCAAACCCAGAACAAAGAGCTCGACCAAGGAGATTTGTCCATATTTTGACATTGACCTAAGAAAAAACCTCCTTTAAATTACTAATCTATAATTACTAGCTGAAGCTAAGGAGCTCGGTGGCGTAGTGGACGTGGATGGGTGACCAAATCTTTGTGATCTCGAGCTCCTCCGTGCTTCGGAAGGCACGTTAAGCCTTTGGTCGCATTTGCAACCATTTCTACCCACCAACGTGCATTGGGCCAGCGTCGTGGTGTTACGGCCTAACATTTCTCATGTGTTTCTCCATATAGGAAGATTTGTGCCCGACGACGACGACGAATTACTGAGTCAATGTATATTATCATCATGCCTTGCCTATGTTCCTGAAGGAGTAGGAAGTAGGCAGAGGTGTAAACAGCCACATTTCGCCTGACACGTTTGACTGCCTGTGTAAGATATACAAATTATAAACAATCCTCTGATTCCAGCAAACAAGTCAGCAACCAGCCTTCATGAAGAGCTTCTATCAGTTCTACCAGCCATCCAGCAGCGCAGGACCAAGCTCGACTTCATCAAGAAGACACCTGACATCTTCATAGATCAGGTCGGTAGACTGTACAAGTTGTGGTCGTAGCACGCATATCAACTCGGAAATCAGTCGTGAGTTTACTGTATTGCCTCAACGCTCAACCAGGTGGCAACTCGGCTACGGCTAGGAGACCTACCGCGCGAGTAATTCAGTAAACGAAAGGGAAGTGTCGCGGAGAGTCGTAAGATAGCTTATGATGAGACGTAAGCGCAGGAACAGCAAGGCGTGAGCGGGATTTTTGGCATAATGTTGTTTGGCATAATATTACTTAAGCATTATTTTCTTTTGGCACAATATTTATTTCGCATAATTATAATCTAAACTAATGTAATTTATCCGTAATATTATTCCGCATAATGGTTTACTGCATGATGAAAAGTCGATAAGGTACGACGACGAGCGAAGCGAGGAGGAGTCTTAGGTAGAACTGTGCCCTCAACGAACGCCAGGATCGATATTTTTTATTGATTTCTAAAATTTTATGCGAATAGTTAATCATGCCTTAAGATGTTTATGTCATTTGTAATTATGCGTAAATAATTATGCATAAAATTTTATGCCAAAATAAATTATGCCTAAGTATATTTAATGTAGATTCCATTATGCCAATTCACATAATGCTTGAAAATTGTATGCAAATAGATAGGGAACCATCGTGAGCTTGTCCCGAGTACGACACGATTCCGACTAGTGTGCGTTGTAGAGTTTCATCCAAAGAATACTGAACTGATAGAGTTGATACGTTTACGTTCAGCTTACGAGTTGATATCCTGTACTCGGCAAATCTCGAATAGTTATCGATTCTTTTTATCATATAATCAATCTAGGTATTTTACAATAGGTACACTTGTAAAGGTATACTATGTCAACCGTTCATGAAGAACGGACAAGAAACAGCAATGGCCAGCCCACCGCCTATGCCAACTGACAACCGTTGGCATAGGCGTGTTCTTAATTTGGAGATCATGACTCAACATGAGGAGATCGGTGGAGTGAGGAGCTCAATGGGGTAGTGGTCAGGCCTTGGATGGGTGACCAAAACTTTGTGATCTCGAACTCCAACCAGCGGCACCTTAACACGTTAAACCTTTAGTCCAGGTTGCTTCTGCAACCGTTCCTACCCACCAGCACGCACTGGGCAAGCGGAGTGGTGTTATGGCACATGCTCCTCAAGTGTTTCTCCGTGAGGAAAGCCTGTGCCCAGCAGTGTGGGCTGAGGACGTGACTCAACATACTTAGTATAGATAGAACGGCCTCCGGCAAGATGTAGTGATGGTTTGCGAAGCGCTACCAGTGCTGAATCTGATAAGCGGAAGACAGGATAAAATGACGAAGACCAAAGTGATGCCTATCTCCAGTTGTGGACTAATGTGAGTTGATGATGATTGTTAAGTACCGGCCGGTCACTTCCAGAGTAAAAAATTGTAAATATTAACTTTTACATACATACCTACATACATATAATCACGACTATTATCCCCTAAGGGTCCCCCTGTCAGAGACTAGACAAAGGCACCGCAAAAGCGGTCCACTGCCATAGTCCGCGCTTTACCAAGCAGTGACTGCACATTTGCTCAGCGTGGCAGGTGGTGAGCCCGTCGCCGCTATAAGCTATTGGATGGTTGTGCTGTTCTAAATTTAATGCACGTTAATTACAATAAGGACCATGCACGGGGTCAAGAGATTTTTAAGTTTAACTACACGAATTAATTACCCCGTGAATTTAACGGTGCAAACCACTCATTAAATACAAGACAAGAGAATTTGATCTAAAAAATCACATTTTCACTATTCCAGAAATCTAACCCCGAAGAAGTGATCAACTGGCTGGAGGCCAAAGGCTTCAGTGATCAGGCGCAGCAGAAACTGCGAGTGCCGGGCCACCAGCTGTTTGGGCTGTCGCGCGAGCAGCTCGAGCGGCTGCTCGGGGCTGACGAGGGCAAGCGGCTGTATAGCCAGATACTTGTGCAGCGGAATGTGTCTGGGGTGAGTTGTACCTTAAGGCTGGGTTTACCGTTATGCTTTTTTTACATATGACAGGAAAGCTCTTGGCCTTCATCTCACCTGATGGTAAGTGAAGATAAGGCCGAAGGTGGAAGCGAGTTTCACCTGTATTCCTCAATAACTGAGAAACTGGCTATCTTACCTCTGATTGCCGAAACACAACAATGCTTATAACATTGTAATTAAGGCGACAAATTTAGGTAAGACGGTGGTAGCTAGCCAGGAGGGCTCAGAAGCCCTACCACCAACCAAACCGAGCAAAAAATCTTCCGCCCCAATAGGAATTGAACCCGGACCTCCCGATCAACCCGGTGGTGTGAACCGATCAGAGAGGCTGTTAAAAACCTATTCGGCAGCGTCATTGAAGGGCGCAAGCTCGGAGGCGTATGGGGTTGATTGTTCCAGTCGCGCGCTTGAGTAGCGCCAACCGGTAAACCGTAAACGTAATCCGGTGACAGCGCACTGCGTGACGATAAAACCAGCCTTACAGCCCGAGTGTTTTACTAGAAGCATACTGAAACCATGTGGTGCGACCCACAAATTATGTGCGTTGTGTGAAGGATATTTAACCTGGAGGCCTGGAACGATTGGAAAGAAAAGTTCCTGGGACAAAATTGCCCCTTGCCTCTCGCTTCTTCGTTGGTGTCGAAGTGAGAAGCAATAAATAATTTTTCATCCCACCACCTCGGAAAGTGTAATTTTGCGCTTCGAAATCTGGCTGGAAAATTCTATTTTATTCGCTTGAGCGGCAAAGTAGATTTGAATTTAGAACATCACATATAATGAGTACTCAATATAATTGTAAATTCAAAACGTCATTAAACCTATTTAATGTAACCTCTATGGTGCCAAATTTATGATTAGAACTTTTTAAATTGTGAAAAAATCCTTGTCATTATAAATTGTTTTCTTTTTCATTTTGTCATTTCCTCGCTGAGGTGGGATGAAAAGTTACGTATTGCACTCGAGTGGAAAGATTTTTCACCTTGTGCTCGTTTGTTTCCCTCGCTGACGCTCAGGATTCTAATTTAGAATCACTCGCTGCGCTCGTGATTCAACTTAAGAATCCTTCGCTTGCTCGGTCATCCAAATCGAGCACGCGGTTAAAAAGGAACTTTCCACTCTTGTATAATAAATAACTATTATCGTTCTCCAAAGTTTTTCCAAACAACGTTTTATATTGTATTTGCTATAAAAATTGGACTTTTTTTCTACTTTAGAGCGAATCGGACTCAGACTCCCACCACGTGGTAGGTACTTGTCTGCCCTACCCCTAGAGTGTAATTCAATAAGGTGGAGGCCTCCGACTCTGCCATTTTCTGGTCAAAAGTTGTTATGGTATTAACGTGTCCCAACCAAATAGTTGCCAGTGATCGCATGGCCGGCTGGTCGCGCCACCATGGTGTCAATAAAATAAGACCCTAATACAAATGGTTCTACTCATTAATCCCCATGGAACTGACATGGTGGAGCTATGGCCCTTTTTTCCCATTTTTTCATCCTCCCGAGCGAGTAAGGAAACGCCTTCAATGTTACCTATACGAGACGAAAGTGTCTCCCTTTTTCTCCTTTCTTCCTTCATTTATCTTTACATAAGGGACATTATTTCTGATTGCATATTAATATTATTTTGTGTGGGCAGTACAAGACAACATCATCATCAGAGCTGCAGAGCATTCTACGCAAGGCGCGAGAGAAGGTAGAAGTGTCTTGAGAGCGCACGCGCACGACCGGCATACGCTGGCCTCATGGGTCAACCACGCCGCTTCACTACAGGGGTCAGCCTATCCTCGATTTTTAAGTGCTCATATCCTAGTGTCAATATAAACAATTTAAAACAATACATACCCCCAAGGAAAATAACGAACTGAACACTTCAATATTTTGTCGCATTATCGCATTTAACGGTTTGTACACGGGTGTAATTTTGACTGTACTTGCTGACTGAGATCGGCTCTATTCCCTAGGTAATAAAAAATTGTTTTCGCAGTTACTTGACATAGTACAGTCAGCATCAGAGTAGCTCATCACTTTAGGTCTGTGTCACAGTTTCCATGTACCTACGACATTTTCCTAGACACACCATGTCATTTGTATCGAACATTTAATTTGACACGGTACTTACTACTATGATGCAAACTGTACGTTTAATTTATGTCAAAACGTCAGGTTAAGTAATGTTTAGTTACATCTATTGTCGATTGTACTTATGACGAGTTAACACGTGCTAACACGTTGCATTATGTTACAATAGATTATTAATTTATAATATAGATTAAAGTACTTATTTTATACTATACGATTGTTATTATATAGACCCCAATAGACCCAATATTCTTCGGATCACTGGATGAACAAAAAAGGCCGGAAATTTTCAACAATTTTATTAATAGTTTTGTAAAATAAACAAATATGTATAAATAAAGAATAAAATCGTTATCTAAAGAGTACTGACATGCAAAAATAAACTAATATCTATCGTTTTAACATAAAATAATCACATTATACCACTTTGTTATGAATTTTCGCATAGTTTCATACGCATAAGTCAGCGTATTTACTACAAAATATTAAAAGTTGTTCAAATATTATGGTTACATAGCTCCTTCTGAGTAAATTCAACTCAGATCGGGTTTAACAAAGAAGAAAATAACTAAAATATGAAATTTATTTAGTTTCTGTTTCAACTATCATCATGGTACTATTAACTTACAAGAAAATTCCAATACAAATCCAAAATAATTTAACTTATTCTTAAAATAAACAACAAGGTTAAAAATAAAACCAAGGAGTCAACGACAATATAAACAGTAATCGTTATGTTTAAAAATACTAGGTATATTAAATTAAATTCTATACAAAGCTGCCTATATCCAAAACTGAGAAAACATGGGTTTGAACGTCGATAATATTAAGCATTTTCTGAAATATATCCATTACAATGCTTGAAATCAGTAGATTAATACAATCGTGTCTTTCTGATCAAATTTATGGCACTTTACGTAAGAAACAATCGGTTATGCTAAATTTTTCACAGTCGTCAGAAAAACGCAAAAAATACCACCTTCTTCAATTTTCAGTCTACAAAGGAGGATTTATATTTTAAAAACTCTTATCAACCAATTTAGAGAATAAATAAAAATAGTCAATGAACATTTCTCTTGAAAATATGAGTTGAATGATAGTTCTTCTAGCGACTGTGGACTAAATAATATTCTAAGACTTAACTTAATGTAAACATCAGATATTGTATTAACATTCTTACATAATTCATTCAGTACAAAAGAATAATAAAAATATCCAAAAAATATGTAGATATATGGATCCACAGAGTATATACTAACAGTCAATGCCGTGACTTAGTCTGTCAGAACCTACTTTTATATAAAACATATTAAAATTACTACAGACAGTATCATTCATTCGATATCACATACGTAATTGCACTTATAATGTATCAATCATACAACTCGACCCGCGAGCTCAAGTACTGCCTAATCTTATGGAAATTCGAAGACCCAGCCTATAAATATAATATCATCCACATACACATTCATTCTCACGACATCAAATGAGCGTTTCTTCTACATCTAGAATATCAAAGATTTTCTGAATTATCGCGTCAATGGCGATAGTCACGGTCCAACCGTTTAACCATGCATCGTCTGATGCATCTCTCAGAGATCTATCTACTTACCGTATAAATGCCGTGGCAATAATAAGCACAACTCAATAACTTCTACTCATAAAAATAATCATACAGCATTCACAATTGCTTACTTGAAATCCTGAGATGAATGAGGACGTGTAACTTCAGAGATAAATAATGATAATTCCTTAGCTACTTCATAGACCAAAGATCCCTATCCAGCTGTGAGCGTTGTATATCTAGAGTCATGTAGAAGTAATTGAAGATAGACCCAAGGCGCTAGTCTTGCCGCGCGGCGATGCGTGCCGCGATAGCAGCAGTCAGAGCGGAGCCCTTGCCGCTGCCGTCTTCTGCTCCTTGTAGGGCGAACTAAAAAGTAGGATAAATCAATATTCAGGAGATTAGGAATAGAACCAAAAACTTCTAAAAAGAGTCTGGTATATTATGTAACTTTAAGTGACAAGTTCGTTTTAAACTCGAATACAATTTTCCGACGAAATCTACTTCAAAATTAAAATCAATTAAACATAGACTGGAACGGCCGTTGTGGAGATAATTGGGGAAGGGTCATGTCCAGCAGGCAGCAGTGGATGTCTTTAGGCTGATGGATGGATGGGAACATAGACTTAGAAGTTTTCTGTAATTGTTATCTTGAAAGGGGATAGTTATTGACGCAATGTAAAATCACAAAATTAATGATTATATTTAGACTAATAACTTTTCAGCCAGTAAAAAAAGGTCCATAAAGTGATTTTCGCTGCAAAAATAGCACATTCATAATTATGATAATATACACCAAAGCAATAAAGCCATTACATACCGGATGATCCGGTGCGAGCAGCGAGATGTAGCGGTGCATGAGGCGCGCGATGCGCGGGTGCCGCTTGTACACCGAGCCGTCCACCGCCACCACCACGTAGGGCCGCGCCATGCGCCGGAGCAGCGCCGCGATGCCTGCACAACATGAGAAATGTGTTATATAGGCCTTTCCCTATAGATCATGAATTACGAGTACCTAGCAGCTGTCGGCAACAGGTTCGCCACCTGTTACATGGCAACTTAACATATCTGAAGAAAGGTTGATGTTAACACCTTCGGGGAAAAAGGCGTGATGATACCTGTCAGCCTGTACTTTGGGTTCATTAATGGGACAACGCAAGTAGACTGGCGAGGTGAAAATAGCGCTCCAGGTTTCCTTGCACCTAGACAAATTATTTTTTAAATGAAAGATACCCTATTTTTTTTTATCCTTAACCACTTCATGGCGATATTTGACAAACAAACACTAAAATATGAGTGAGAATTGCTCAAAACAACACTGAGAACAATTACTCAAACGCACATATTGTCGGCCTGTATTATAATGATTTCACACACTGCTGCTACCTTGACTGCAAAGTTAAGAGTTGCAGAGGTTTTGCTCTATCGGAATTATAAAACATTTCTAGCCGTCACGGTACTTGAAGGGAACCTTAAAATGAACATACATTATATAGGTTGTTGAAAAAACAGTGTAAGACTAACAGACAGAGACGAGTTGCGCAGCACGCGTAGAGATGAGTCGTGCTACGTGCTGCGCGACGAGCGCGTCCTGCGCCGACACGCGCACGCCTGATGCACGCTCCAGCGTAGCGCGCGTGTGCTCCACCGTCCCCGACATGTTGTCCCTGTGGACAAGTTACAGCATAACTAAATTATTTGTAGAGAGTCAAGTGGAAGTAGTCGAAGGATCCACGTGCGTATCTCGTGTTGCGGACGCAATAACCGAGCGTTTGGTTAGGCCATGGAGGAGTGAGGTTTAATAAACATAAAATTTTTGGGTTTGAACTATAAAAATCTGGAATAAAATCCGGAATATCGTGAATCAAGAATTCTAAAATATGGGCCGGTGTTTTATATGTAGAACTAATTAAGAATCGAGTAGGTATCTCCAGATCATAAATAGGCAGTCAATGTTTGCTTTTGCAGTGAATCCATGCATAACCGGATATTTTCGGGTCTGAGATAACATAACAAATAATCCAACGAATTTAGAATATAAAAAAACACTTTAAGGCAACTTTGTTAACTAGTTTCCTTTTTGAACTAACAAAAGCCTTTGGTTGGGTTACACAAACTGATATTATGCCTAATTAAACTGATATTGTGCAATATAGCTTATCGTATTATTTTCTTAATTTAAATACAAGCGAGATATGTCATGTTATGGTTAGCAATAGTGTTTGTGTAATTTTAATAACAAAAATTGATTGTAGTATAAGTTGAGGTAATTATGTAACTGAAAGTTGTTTCACAAGGCACTAACTTAGGACCACTGCGCACATGGTTTTTTTTAAATTACATTAAGAAGTGACTCACTCTTCAATGGCACTGAGATCTGCAGTGTGCAACGAGCAAGGCTCGAACTCCACCGGGAACAGGCCATCACGCGCCAACGCTGATAACGCAGCACGTAATATTTCGCCCAAGTATTTACCACCGATATATTTTTCAAACCTGTGGATACAAAAAATATGGTTTAGAATGGAAAAATCAATGCATTTCTAATGTACACTAATTCTAAATATCGAAAATGGTTACTATACTCTTTATTGTACTTGCAGAATTAAATAATACTGACCAAAATATCGTAATAAATTAATGTCACTTATTAATTTCAGCCACTTCGTTGAATGCCATTAAAGTAAGAGGTATATAAAAAACCCCATATCTCATCTGCATCTTATTCATCTTATATAGCACAAACATTATTAATGGTACAACAATCCCTATTATATTTAAAGGCATTTATAAGACCAATGATGTTACATGCTGAGTCTAAACAATAAAGTCTGATACGCACGTGAAGGAGGTGGCTAGCAGCGAGAGGCGGTCGACCTCGTCGTCGACGTCGGTGCGCAGCAGCCGCAGGCAGCCGTTGTCCCCGAAGGCGCCCCACTCGATGTCGACGCACACGTCGGCTGCGCGGGAGTGTGCTCCCTCCCAGTGCACGCGCGCCGCACGCTCCATGTAGCACCCATTTGAGCCAGTTCCCAGGATCACGCCGATCTGAACACACCCGCGATATAAGTCTTCTTGCAAACTTGCAACAAGCCTAAACCAGAGGAACTCGTTATCACTGTCTTAGCCGTAATCGCTTTTGAAGCTATTTTTACGGCATATGGAGCTAACGAGCAGACAAATCACCTACTATTTAAATACCGCCGCCTATACACACTTAGAACGGCAGGAAACGTGAAAGTCAGTTGCAGGCCTTTGATGTGGGAATATGATATTTACTTAAAGGCCTAGATATCGTACCGGTCTGGAAATACTGCAAACTACAATTTCGTCGTCTCGTTGATTTTGGTACATTGTAATAAGGTTAAGCTTCATTGCTAATAGCTGTATTATAATACCAAATCAAGATTTTCTGTCTTTGTATAAATTGATTGAGAAACGTACAGTAGTAGACAGCTATTGTGCAAAGAATTTGATCCAGCACTTACCCCCACGTGATCATGATGATGCGCGCCAGCCACCAGCGTGCCTGTAGTATCATTGAGCAGCACGCGCACGTTCACGCGCAGGCCGCGCGCGTCGAGGCAGCGCTGCAGCAGCGCCGCCACGTCCACGCCTTGCATGCCGCTGCACTTGAAGCTCTTGGTCCATGTGATCAGTTCGCCGGAGGAGATGGAGTGCTGGCGCATTGGGAAGGAAAATGTGAAACCTGTAACACAACACGAATAATTCAAAATTCAAATATTTGTTGGAAAACCATAACATATTACGATAATGGACAATATTATGCACACGCACATAAGTTTTATATACATTTACTAAAAGATAATTTCATACAAAAACAAAAGAAACTTTTTATGCTTCCTGGTAACGCTTATTCCGTGAGCGAAATACAGACCAGCCTTCTTGTCACCAGATTTGTCGCAAAGTCGTTTCAAAATTTCTTTGTACAGCTTATGAGCAGATGATCCCCAGGGTCCCACCGTTTCTACCCCGTTACTATATTTGCGCCGTTTGAGGGATTCCGCAGAAGTGGCAGCCGAACCCAACCTCACCGAAGTTACTGGAACATGAGAGGCTGCTAAGGTGTTGACGCAAGTTGCATCCCACACCAAAGCACGACCCGTCCTCCAGGGAACCAGGGTCATTTCATCAGGTCTCTTGCCATTATCCGAGCCAATCCGTTCGGTTCCAAAACAGAAATTCTGCCTGCACTTCTTGGACAAGAGAGACCATGGTGGCCAAGTGCATCAACGGCAATGCCACAATGCCAGCGATAAGTTACATTGCAGACGGCGTCAATACTCAAACATTAAGCTATCCTAAAACTATTGCTGTCTAAAAGTGTGCCTATGGATGTTGAAGGTAAACCATAAACCCGACTTCCATTCACCCACAGACGAGCACGATCTGCAGTGCTGGTTAACGTATCAAGTAGTTCATTTCGCACCAGACTACAAAGCGGCTCGTCCCATTGCCTCTGAGAATTTTTTTTTTAGGTAAAGCTGTGTTCGGGCAAGCCAATAACCAAGCATGAGGCCAATACCTCAGCTAGATAAGAAATTTTAATCGAATTTATTTGTGGGTTTAAAATTTTATATACAACTTCTTTGTATACTTAGAAACGAAACTGGCTGACTATACGGTTCAAATATCAAGTAGTACCTACGGCAATTCATTGCATTTCTACTTCAATGCGCAAATATTGGAATATTCTTCTCACCTAGAGGCAGTTCATCCTTCTCCATCCCCTCGGAGCGTAAGAAGTCAAGCACGCAGTCGGCTAGGAAGTTAAACAGATCCTCTCCAGTGCCGAGGCGTAGGGCGTCGCTGAAGATACAAGGACACGGTGATATAATTTATAAACATAGCAATAAATAATTCATATGTCGTCTAAGTATATCATCGAAGGGAAAAGAAACAACCTATGTTTCGCCTAATATTTTGAGTAAAATAGCAGGGGGTGAACCCTACGTCATTCTGCACCAGAAAACAACGAGGCAACAATAAGCCAAACTACATCTAATTCTACTCCTAACTAATAATTATAGACGTTTTCATTATAAAATGATACCTATTTAATAAGCAAGTAACTTTTATTTGTGAGGATGTTGTTTCCTTAAAGATGTAAGCAACAAACAAACATCAAACATATGATCACGCCTCTTTCCCTGAAGGGGTAGGCAGAGGTGTTAAACACCTACATAAAGTTGTAATATATGAAAAATACCTAATGTGGTATTGTTTGACGTCCTCTCGTACGAGGTTCCCTTCATGCAGCTCCAAAAGCAGAATACGGAAGTTGGTGCCGCCCAGGTCTAAAGCCAGGAACCGTCCCTCCTCTGGAAACACCAGAAAAACATGAATTATTCTGACTATAATATTATTATAGCACTGACTATAAATTTAACGTACATGGAGAGACAAGATTGGCCGACGACCTGGTGAAAGTAGGTAATATAGGAGGAATTGTTATGGCAATCTTTGGGGTAGGTTTGTGTCCACCTAGTGGCTCCCGGCTGATATGATAATAACTCCAAATGCTCCAAATTTATAAAAGGAGAATGTTAACCACAGATGATACCTCAATTGCAAAATGAGGAGCTCGGTGCCAGTGGTTAGTACTCTTTGGCTTTCAATCAAACACAAAGCTACCTTCACCATAGTCAGACCGTAGATGGGTGACTAAAACTTTATGATCTCAAGCTCCTCCGTGCTTTGGAAGGCACGTTAAGCCGTTGGTCCCGGTTGCTGTTGCGACCCACCAACTCGCATTGGGCCAGCGTGGTTATGTTACGACCCACACTCCTCACGTGTTTCTCCATCAGGAAGGCCTGTTCCCAGCAGTCGGACGTATATAGGCTGAAGAGAATACTTAATTTATCATTTAGTCTCAATCCGTCCCCAATGTTGGACATGGTGGTGTTACGGTCCCTGTTCCTCACACATTTCCCCATGTTGGAAGGTCTGGCTTAGCAGTGGAACAGATGAAGACTGATGAGCGACGCTGGTGACATGTAAAGGCAGTAGCAAAGAGCGTTGTTGTCACCTGTGCCATCAGGCAGCTCGGGTATGTAGGTGTTCTCCATCTGCAGACTGGAGGGCTGCTCGCGCAGGCCCGCCTCCAGTTCGCGCTCGAACACCTCGCCCACTCGACGGAGTGTGCTGCCGCCGAGCACCATGCCGGCCAGGCGGGATGAAATCTGCGAAAAACCAAGTTATCAGTTTCTTACAAAACCATACAAATTAATGAATAAAATTTCTCGTTTACCATTGTAGGTGTTTACAAGCAAAATTTTAATTGGTGAATTTTTTTAGAGCACACTGAAAACGTACCCACACACCTGACTTAAGCTGTCTTCCCACGGTCGGTGATCTTACTTACACGAAATTTTATAGTAAGAATACACACAATAATTCGTTCATCCCGGTAGAGATTACAAATTTCCACTTGCACACAGCCTACGATTCTACTATCATTACTAACTAAAAAAGTACGAAATGATAAAACTGCTTTAAGGGGTGGTAATGGAATTATGGAACTACAGGCAAATTAACCTGATACTTTATAATAATCCCGTCTCGCCCCGTGTTGGTCAGGGACTCAAAAAGCTGCTTTTCTTGCCGAGCATGTCGTAAAAGGCGACTTAGGGCGTATTGGGTACTAGGTCTGTGATTGTGTAGGCGATGAGCTAGCCACTTCTTACTACTCTTTCACGATTTTTCATCTGACCAAACCGAATTTTTGTATGGCTAAATGGTCTTATAGAACACAGTGCTCCATGGACTCTGCCTACCACTTCGGGGATTACAGGCGTGATTTTATGTATGTATGTATGTTTATATGTTTATATTGGGTCCTTACCTATGAAATTGGTGTTTTTTTTTTCTTTCTTAGAATTTTGTCTGTAACTATTAAGATTCAGAGTATTCCTAAAAAATAATTACCTCGTCTAAAAATAGACTATTTTTGAGTCTACTACTCTTTTGATTTGTTTTAGTAATTTGTTGTAAGTTTAATTGTGTTAAAATTGGAGACGGAGACAACTCTTTTTATGTGCCTCCCGAATACATCATTTACTTGCATTCACTTAAAAACGATAAATAATTTATATGAAGTGTGATATTACACATATTACTAAAGCTTGTCTAATGATAGATGCCAAATATTATTATCTTTGGATTTGTCGCTGTGAAGAAAACTGAAAAAATTTTAGTATGGAAAATGCAGAATTTCCCAAAATCTCCATACAAAACACCAGTTTCATAGGTAAGGACCTAATAATAATTTATAAGTAGGTAGTTATACGTTAGGGTTGTTGAGGAAATGATTATGAGGAAGAGAATGTCAAGCACAAATTTTGGGGACGCGGATGAAGATATTTTTAGGGAGAAAGCGGATGAGGAAGTAGATGCTGAATTTTTTTTGTCTGTGTTCAAAACACAAAATTTCATCAAAATGAGTCCAGCCTTTTAGGAGGAGTTTATAAGAAATATACATTGTCAAGTTAAAACAAGCAAGGAAGAGCAGGGGATATCTCGCCTGCTACCCGTTCGACTCAGGCTCATCGAGCGTCGGCGCGTGCGTTGTTATGAATACGCAGTGAAATTCCTTTTAAAATTAGGACGAAGCGATTGCGGAAGAGGATTTTTTTATTTATCAGGATGCGGTAGCGGTTGAGGAATGAAAATATTGCGGAAATTCCGCATTATACGTTAATCTTATCAGCCATCGCTAGAATCCGTTAGATACCTTTGAAATATATACAAAAGTACGGGCACCGTCTGGGATATTGGGCATGCTCGGTTCTTTCCCCAGGTTTAATTGTTACTTGAATATAGACAAAGATAATCTCCATTTATCCATAATAATTACATCCACATTTTATCGCCACGTTGTTAAACATTGACCTCCATTGACATTGAACTATTAGAGGTATGATTAGTGTTATTTACGTTTTCCGATTACATTTCAGACTAAAGTGATTTTTAATGTGCACCTACTGTACGATCTCCACAAAAGCTGACAAAAAGTAATATAACCATGAATTTAAAAAAGAAAATTGCTCCTGCTATCAAAAAAACTGCGAATACCACTGCAAACTCAATTTATGATGTTGTACTTAATTCCTCAGAAAATTAGGAGCTTAAAACAATACCAGATCAATTAAATTATTATTGCATAATCTCAAGAAACTGCTCAACGACATAAGATAGAAAAATAACGTGATAACTTCTTAATAATATATGGAGGGCTTAAAGTATCAAGAAACGTGAAAGAGAAAGACCACGAGAGACTAAAATCCATCCAAAGTGGTAAAAAAAGATGAAGCTCATTAACAGAAACTGAGATGAATTGGGCCAGTGTAGTGGCGTTACGGCCCATACTCCTCACGTGTTTCTCCATGAGGAAGGCCTGTGCCCAGCAGTCGGATATATAGGATCGAAGTATTTCTGAACAGTGAACAGTGAACGGGTGCCATGCGGGTGAATGTTAAAAATTTAAATAACGCCTCCCAGAAAAATCAAGGACAAATTTACGCCACTATGAACTTTGCTTCTAATAATAGAGTAGGAGTAACTTTTCAATTCCAGTAATTGAGGCTACTGTTCCAATTTAAAAAAATCTTTTAGTGTTGAATAGCCTATTTATTGAGGAAGGCTATACATACATACCATCACACTATTCTACGCGGACGAAGTCGCGGGCAAAAGCTAGTGTTTTCAATAAAGTATTAAAAACGTGGCGTGAGTATTTTTCGTTCTCTTATCTAATCTCACGCGTTTTATTAATCCCCTAAAAGTAGTTAATAAGTTGTTTATCTCTATGTTTTTACCTATTTAATAAGATATCATGGCGTGTGGTGAACAGTCTAAAGGTGACATGAAATTTTGAGTTTTTGCGACAGAGAAGTGTTAAAAATATAAACCAACTAGCTGTTGCCCGCGACTTCGTCTGGGTTTACTGTGGTTTTTTAACTTCCCACGGGAACCCTTTAATTTTCCGGAATGAAAAGTATTTATGATGTTGAATAAGGATATAAGGTATCCATGCAAAATTTCATTGAAATTGGTCCAGCCATTTCGAAGATTAGCCTAACAGACATCCCCGTGACATGGTTTTAAGCATTTTTTTCTATGTACAGACACTCGACCTCTACAGTTAAATTTTATTAGTTTAATTATAAGCCGAACATAAATTTTACAACTTTCATACAGCATTTTGTTATTTACTCGTACCTAAATCATAAGATCTTTATCAGAGACAAGAGATTCAAGATATAATTTTATTAGTTTAAGTAATATTGCTTTGTCGTGACCGAGTGCATTATTATCCGAACTATTATACCAAGATCTATCTACCACATGTAATGCAATAAATGTTTGGTTTCATTTGATTTTGATTTAATTCAACTAAATGTTTGTCGGTCTCGCTGTCACGTTAAACTAACCGATAACTAACCGATTTAGGGCAAATTTGAGCAAGGTCCGGGGTAGGGGGGTACGGAGACCAACAAATGCTTAAATTGCATTGGTCGAATTCGCTCTAATGGCGGAGTCGCATCTGACAGCTATAGCATTTTCGTTAATACTACACCAGTGCCACCAGCTAATCGAAATTTGATCGAATTCGCCCTTAATCGAAATTTGGTACACATATAGTCCAGAACCTGAGAGGACATCCCATGGGAACGGGTACCGCGCGGGTGAAATCGCGGGAAGCCACTTGTGTAGCATAAATATGAAAAAGTCGAACTAGTTATATTAACGCAAATTGTATACAAATAGGGACCGTTTGGTATAATTTGACATTCATAAAAGTATGTAATTATACTGATTATATAGTTAGACTATTGGCTTTGAAAGTCCGTAAACAACACAACTCCCCAGGACTTGTAATTCAGTAGACATTGGCACCGCGTCCACACCGATCCGGCCGTCTCCCAACCGACATGATTGCATAATAAATATTGACATATTCCATGCGTATGATTGAAGGCGTGGGTATCAACCACCGAACAACGCCTTCAATAACCATCTTATATCTAAACATAGCTTCGTACTTTCTTTAGAATTTGACAGAGGCATGGAGTTCCGAATAAAAGACTGCAATGTTCGAAATAGTTACAAACGAACGCTTTAGTTTCGATATAATAAACAAGGAAGCTTCCAAATTGCATACTAAATGACTTCGTCGTAGATAGCAAGCGCTAATTACTGAATAATCGAACAGACCGTAGCAAGTACTTACAGCTCGTTTTGATTGTAATTTAAATGCTAATGTGATATACGAGTATATATTAACCGCGAATCCGCTTAACCGGGGTCCGGATAATCGAGTGTCTACTAAAGTTGCATCTTATGCGCGCGCATGACGTCACCGTCACGGTGCGCAACGGGAACCAAAGACGGGACCACGTGCGAGTTACGCAACTATGTTGCAATCTGTAATATCGGTTCATCAAGGCAATTTGTTTGTTGTTTGAAGAGTTTGCCGACCATTAGAACTGCCAAACTGCGCAGATATCACTGTCATGGCCACCAACATTTTTTATTAGCCTTTTTTATAGTTTTAAATATGAAATCTGTTGAGAACTTAAGAAGTACTTAAAGGTACTATAAACGTCATTGGGTAACACATAGATTTAAAGATTGTTTTAAAGATTACGCATCAAACCATCTTTATATATTTTTTTTATTTTATACTTATTTTACAACAGAACAGATTACATCATGACTTAAAGCTATAACTTGCTAATTTATGGTTTTATACAAGTTAAAAGTAATCCTTTTACGTGTTATTACGGCATGCCAAGAATAAGAAACAATACAATTTCTTAATTAAAGTTGCTTAAAGTTACCGCTCACAATCCAAACTATAATTAATTATTATAATCACATACACATACATACATATAATCACGACTATTATCCACTAAGGGTTAGTCAGAGACTATGCAAAAGCACTGCAAAAATCAATTGGAAAAAAATCTATAAAATACATATTATTTTTGTTCAGTTTATTTGGAAAGTTAAACAGAACACTACAGTCAACTAGAGTCCCTACAGCCATGACTTTGCTTACAATTCTTTGTAATAATATCATTTAAATGAGGGTGTCGTCCTCAGCCTATATTCGTCCTACTTCTGGGCACATGCCTTCATCATGGAACATTTGAGAACAATGGCCCGTAACACCACCACGCTGGCCCAATGCTGGTGAAGCAGACGTGTTGGTCTTATTTTCTAAGAGACAGTAAAACATCGACCAAAATTTCGAGAAAAATACTAAAAATGAAACATTGTAAACATTCCAATGTTCGCTTGTGTTCTGAAGTATGGGAACCCAGTTATCACCTGTCATGTCCCCAGCCAACCTCCTGCTGTGAAACAATGTAAGTTTTCATTTAAAAAATCTTATTTTTTTTAGTTACGTTAAGAATCTTAATTTCTTTGGGAATCGTAATTTCAGCTACTTTCCACTTGGTGCGCTTTTCACGATTCCCATAGAAATTGACCTTCTTAACGTATTTTGTGTTAGTCGGGGCTGTTTCGCATCACTGCGACCTAATAAGATCTATTGTGACCAGCCTCCTATGTAAGTTCTATTTCGGCCCTACAGTAGCCCCATCAACTGGGCACTGTCTAAGAAAGATAAGATGTTCCCAGTTTGGATTGTTTTTATTTCATCTGGGTCAAGGGTGTGTTTCCCCAGGTGTCTGCTTCTTTTGTGAATCAGCGGTTCACAGTAGCACAAGAGGTGCATTGGTGTTTCACGCTCTTGTTCGCAGAATCTGCAAGTGTCAGTGTCCTTTAGCTTCATGTTGTAAAGGTGTCTGTTTAACTTGCAGTGACCCGTCAAAGTTCTAATATTTACGCTCAGGTTACTCCTGTTGAGCATTAATAGCTCGTCAGTGCGTTTGCGAGAGTATGGTTCGATTAGTGCTTTTGAGTATCCTGCCATCAAGGATTAATCTATTTGAGGGAGTCTCAATTGAACGCAATTTTTGATCCACGAATGCCGTCGGTGCACAGTCCCCTGTGCACATAATAAATTGGGCACTGATACATTTGATTATCACGAGTGTATTCCTCGCAGCAGCGTGACACACCACGGGTTTAACTGATGCCTTATTGTTTATAAACATATGTATCACACCGCTTTTTAAACATTTTAGACCCTGATAAGATCTGTATAGTAACATTACATTATAATCAAATGAATCACGCAGCCGCAGTCATGCTAATATCTGGGTAAAAAGATAACTGGGGGTCGCAGTAAAAAAATTAAAGTCATTCTATTCAGAGTTTGTATTTAAAGCGATTTTGTTAATGGTTATGTATGATAAGCTTTTGAAGTGTCAGGTCAAACGTAAGTTAGGTGTACGGTCACACTCAAAAGTCTATTCAGACGAACATATCTTAAGGACTAAAATAGCTCGCACGGAAATCACACTTAAATAAATTTCAACTATAAGTCACCAAGTAACACCTTACAAGGCATCCAGTGCTAATTATGTACTGTGATCTAGTCCCATTGGTGTAAAATAAATAAATAAATATCTCCAAACATTCACATCCATCAATCAACTAGCGCCATTTTAAGCAACGAATGCTGATTGTGTTACGGACACTAGAAGACGGATAAATATATTTAATAAATAAATACATATAAATATCCTGAATATATGTAATCATCCAAGACTGTAAAACAAATGCCTGAAAATTCATCACCCATACATTTGCCCCCACCGGGGTTCGAACCCAGAACCTCTCGAGATGGCGACGCTTTGAGACCGGCATACAGACCACTCGACCACGGAGATCGTCAAAAAATAGGCATTATCATAATTTTTGTTTAATTGTAAATCATACACACAGACTCTCCTCCTGGTGGTGCTAAAATATTTGTAAATGTTTTTTATATAAATATCTTGACTTTTAATCTTGCCTTTAATACGATTGTGCAGTGTTCCCGACTATTTATAAGATCGGCGCGCGCGCAGTGCTGACACTGACACTTTTATTTTTTTAGCAGACGCGTGTAATTATAGATCACGGTAACATTACATGGATCGGTCTGTTACATCACCGGGAGATATTTTTATGTTTTAGCTGCAGAAACACGGTCTTGATCAGGCATACAACAACAATCATCATGTTTATATCCCCGAAGGGGTCGGCAGAGACTAGGCAAAAGCACTGCAAAGGCAGTCCACTGCCATCCGCGCTTTACCAAGTAGTGACTGCACATATGCTCTGCGTGACAGGCGGTCAGAACGTCGTGCGCACACGCTATAAGCTATTGGATGATTGTGCACTTTGTGGAGTTCTTAGTCCAATAGTCGCCTTTTACGAAATCCAAGGGAAGGTTTTGGTTGGTTCTTTTAATGAGCCGCTACCACACGACATACATATTAGGTACTTACAATAAAAGTATTGTGTTACTATAGATAGATATTGTTTATTTATTACTTAGTTTTTGTTTTTAGAAACAAACTAAAATTAAAATAACTTCTTGATAAAAATAAAGGAAAAGCGACGCATATTGCTGATCATAATATTGCGTAATATTCCCGAATAAAAACAATTTTTTTCGTTGCAAATAAAAAGCGTGTGCCAAAAATGTTCTAATGGCCCGTGTTTGACGACTATGAATCATCATATAGCTTTACATTGCTCCGAGGAGAAAAGACTTGTAATCAAAAAAATCGTTCGGAGTGGAGGCTACACGGCTTTAGAATGAACAATCCCAAAAAAGCTAGAACTACTATCTGGAGATTGTCTGGAGATGTCAATAAAAAGATGAATCAAACATCAATGTGTATCTTTAAGTAGGTTCCTAACTGTGTGTGTGTCCCAAAAGGTGTATGATAGCGCAATTTTTTTTATGATAACTAATAACCATAGCCTAAACAATTTACATTTACATCTCTTACCTTCTGTGCTCGCACACGGTCTTCAATCTCCAACGGGGGTGGCAGGAACTGATCATCAGGATCGTGGTAACTGTGGCCATTAACTCCGTTATGGTGTACATTCTCCAAGCCGTTCTGGTGGCCGTTCTCTAGTCCGTTCTGGTGGCCATTCTCTAGTTTGTTCTGGTAGCCGTTTTGGTGGCCGTTCTCGTAGCCATTTTGGTGGCCATTTTGGTGGCCGTTCTGGTGGCCGTTCTGGTGGCCATTCTGGTGGCCGTTTTGGAGCACCGGTGCGTCTTCGTGCTTCCGCCCCTTGAGCCGCGCCTCCAACACACCGCAGTCTACCGCTGTTGTCATCATGTTAAATTAACTGAAAAGAAAGTAGGGTTGTTGAGAAACAATATAATTTTTGTTGTCATATTTTTTTGGAGTTAAGTTAACAAGTAACAAGAAATGTCCTAAACGTTTCTTATTGTTTAGTTAAGTCTGTGCATTGTTATCTAGCTGTTTATTATCATTGCGAATCATTATATTTTAATGGAAATTACTTTATACCAATGTAGGTACAGTGTGCTACCACAGACTGATTAAACATAACCGTTGAAAATTTGTTATTGTACTTGTGTTATTGTACACGCCGAGGCGTGGCTATTCAATAGCGAAAGGCACACATCACGATAGCCTTTGACAACTTATGTGTGGGGCGACGAAGTCTCCCACATATGCTATAACTTCTTCGTCGAGAGTTCGGGAAGTAAGCTATTTTTAAAATGGGCATCTATCCCACTGCGGCATCTATCCCAGTTTTACCCTACTGTCAAAAAGTGGTTACGTAATTTTGGAGTTGACTGTACATAATAATGGTATTTGGGTAGTATTAGGGTAAGTGGTAGTGGGGCCGAGTGGTCTGTACGCCGGTCTCAAGGCGTCGCCATCTCAAGAGGTCCTGGGTTCGACCCCCAGTGGAGGCAAGTGTTTGGGTGATGAATTTTCAGACATTTGTTCTCCAGTCTTGGATGTCCATTATATATGTATTATATTATGTATATCTCAATAATTATATGTATTTATCTATTAAATATATTTGTCAGTTATCTAGTATCCGTAACACAAGCAGCATTTAGTTGCTTAAAATGGGACTAGTTGAAAGGTGTGAATGTCTGAGGATATTTATTTATTATTTATTTATTTAACAATTTACTGTACACAAAATAGAGAACAGGAGATCATTAAAAGACAAAAGGGCTTATAGAAATAAGCCCAACCTTTTGTACTTTTGCCATCTAACAACCCACCTGCTATATGAGAAATGCTGACAAAAAAGAGCTGAGTCGCGAAGTATTTGTTGGGGTTTCACCTTCGTCCAGGGGTACAAACATTAAACCAAAAAACGAGCTACCAAGACCAAGCTTAGGTTATTTATTAATCGTACCTCACGAAAATGTACACATAATTTTTTTCGACCTCAAATATAGTTTCACACTCTTCTATCACAAAATTTAAAATTATACTTTTACAAGATTATTTGACGTTGTTGAAGCAAATTATTAGTGCCTATATGATTTAAGTCCGCAGGACGCGAATAAAAAATAACACCTACGGTCTAACCAGACGAAACGACTGCTGATCGTGATAAAATTGAGATAAAACCAGAATTTTGTTCTTAACATCGAGAATCATCCAAACATTTGTATTAGGTATAGTATTAACAATATTTTATGATAAAAACGTAACTTTGTCCTCCTCGTAAAATTTGATCTCATTTTCATAAGCAATTTGAACTGCGTTGTATTATCTGGTAGATAACCTCTCGTAGGCTATGATAGATAACGTGATAATAAGTCGTGACCTTCTGAAGAACATTTTCCAGCTATTGGCTATCTCGAATAAATTATGATATAATAAACGTTGTTTGGAGGAAAACAAACTTTCTTACCTAACTCTACATCCACATTTAGGTACACAGGTTTTAACCACTTTACTAACCTCTTGAGGGCGAGGTGAACGCCAACGTTCGCGAATAATATACGTTTCTATTGTGTCTCGTTTTGTGTCATGACAACATCGTAAGATGAGAAATATTAAAATTGCACATTTAAATTATCTCCACACGAATTCAACGTGATAAGTTTTGTAGCTCTACAAACAATGCTGGCGATTTACTACTGTTATTCAACCGACAAGTGGGCTCCACCGAATAAATACAAGTGTCATTTGAGAATTAAAATTATCAGTACATAACGCGCAGTTTTTTTACACCATTTATGATATTATTAAAGGGGAAAGAGGCGTGACATGTTATGTTAACTATTATATATACGTGGAGGACTTCGGTGGCGTAGTGGTCAGTGCGCTTTGGCTTCGATCAAAAACAAAGCTACCTTCGCCATGGCCAGGCCGTGGATGGGTGACCAAGACTTTGTGATCTCCTCCGTGCTTCGGAAGGCACGTTAAGCCGTTGGTCCCGGTCGCATTTGTGACCGTTTCTACCCACCAACCCGCATTGGGCCAGCGTGGTGGTGTTACGGCCCATACTCCTCATGTGTTTCTCCATGAGGAAGGCCTGTCCCAGCAGTGGGACGTGTATTGGCTGATGACGATACGTGGAATATTTGGATAAATATCTTTTTGTAACTATATTTATGTTACTTTCTCTAACACTGGACACTACCTGTATGCAATGAATTCCGAATGGGAACAAAGGCACTCGCTCTTAAGCGAGTGCGGAAGATCTCTTAAGATCTTTCGTTTAATTTGCGTCTGCGCACTTAATTTGGACTTCTTCTACAGTCTAATTCTAAACTTATTTTCAGTATCGCTTGCCACTATGCATGGCTAGAATTTTTTTTTTAACTTCTTTCTCTGATAAATATTGCATTAATGTGGGTAGAGCGAAAAGATCTGTGCGGGGGTGGTGTATAAAAAGAAGATATATAAGTAAGATACTCCCACTTATCAAAACACTAGTTTTTCATACGATTTATTAGCAGTTTTGCAATGATTGCTTTAGCCATTACATGAAAAAAATGTCAATGTCAACGAGCACTTTAGGAATACATCATAACAAAAGCAAGCTAGTGTTAAAAAAGAGGTTCTTTGTGATGGATGACCGGTGACTAAGAAAGTTATGCATAATAATATGAATGGATGGTTTTGCAGGGAGGGGTAGAAGAAGGAAGTCCCTAAATGAAAGAATGGCTAAAAATGGTGAATCCCTTTTTATGTTTATAAGACGACTGACAGATGTGAAAGGAAGAGAAAGTCATAGCTTCCCAAATGAAACTGTGAAAAGGGCAGTGAAATGATAATTATCTCATTTTATATAATTAAATCACATTTCATTCGTTTTAACCTCTAAATAGGACGGCGGTGCTATCTTTCGCGCAGTGGGCGCGGCCCCCACGTCACTGCACCGCTGTATTTATAGATGGTATAATACGTTTCATTATGTTGTGTGGCTCATTACCCACAATACGAGACGCTTTGATACGAATGAAGTGTATGACGAATAACAGACATGTAACTTTTTGTATTGTTATTGACAATGTTACCCTTTATTTGATTTGAGCAGATGAGTGACTGTTATAATAAGAAGTTATATACACACATCTTTTCCTCGAAGGGGTAGGGTTAAACACCCACATTTCGTCAGATACATTAGGTCCCCAGGTGACAAGCCTGTTGCCATGCACCGGGCACAATGTGAGCCAAGCGATATTCACAATGAACTCTACATAAGTTTTTATTCAAACTCAGTGTTACAGGCAGTGGGATCGAACCCGCATTTCCCGCGGCCTCTCGAACGAGTGGTGCCCCGTCCGTCCCAACTCGGCTACCGCTGCCTTTTTCCGTTTAATTTTGTGGGGGGTAAATCGTTTATTATTGTTTATTTATCAATTTATTGTACATCGTACACAATAGACACATTATTATACACGGAATAAATAAGTACAGAGGTTGACCGGGTTCAATCACAAACAAAACATATGTAGGTATAATGAACTATCAGTTGGATGTTTTATAATAAATATTGATTAACTTTTTAAGTCACCTTATACCTATAATAAAAGCTGCTTACTTTTGTTGCTTATAAATAACTAATGTAAGATAATATTTGGGTAGGTATTCTTTTAAATTTCTTCTCAATTAATCACTATCGCTGCTGCAGTAAAACTACTTTACAATCAATCTGGTGCAATTTAAGGATTTATTTCTGAGTCTAAGAAATTAAATTTATTCGCAGTTTACTACTGACAGTAGCAGTGTTGTAAATAATAAGATTTTTACCAAACTCTTATCTAAATTACTTAATTAAGAATTATTATGGCGCGCGAGTATGTCAGACGGCGATTAGATAATTTAAGTTGTCTGAAAGCATTCATTATCTACAGAGATAGCTGATTACTTTGTATGTTGTAGTAGAATTTGAGATAACGATTTGAAATTTTACATTTAAAGGTGTTATTAATTAGTCTGCAAAGAGGCCTGATAAAATCTACCTCCACCGATGGGCATGTTCGTCCTCAGTCTACCTTCATACGTCCCACTGCTGGGCATTGGCCTTTCTCATGAAAATAATCACGACGAGCCGTAACATTACCACGCTGCCCCAAATGCGGGTTGGTGGATAGACACGGTTGCAACACCGTGACCAACGGCTTAACATGCCTTCCGAAGCACGGAGGAGATCGATATCACTAGTTTTGGTCACCCATCCGCGGCCTGACCATGGCGAAAGTAGCTTTGTTTTGTATCGATAGCCAAAGCGTACTAAACACGCCACCGAACTCCTCCTTTTTGAAGTCTATTAAAAATAAACATCTTACATTTACACCTATCGCCTAACCCGCTATTTAAAGAAGCTATACCGCAATGGACACTAGATGACGAACAAATAATCATAATAATTACAAATTTATATTCAGAATGAACTCAATACATCACAAACATCCAAGACTGAAAAACCAATGCCTGCATTCACCACACATTTGCCTCCACCGGGAACCGAACCCAGAGCCTCTCGAATGGCGACGCTTTAAAGGCGGTGTTCAAAACGCCCAACCACGGAGGTCGTCAAATGAAAAAGATATTAAGGTTATTACCTAATAATATTATAAGATATTACTTTCTTTATTCCTTATGTTGGGCTTCTACAAAATTAGATTTTATCTGTGTAAATAATTATCACGTGCGGTGACGTCACACAATATATTAAATGGACGACGCCGGCGCGCACGCATACACAACAACATTTGAATATTTAAAATCGGTGGGAAACTGAAAAACAGTGATCTATCCAACAACACACACTTTAACAGTTTAGAATTTAGATAGACCACTTGTTCTATGACGCACAATAATTGCGTTGATTAGTTAATTGTGATACAAGGGAAATCATATTTGATAATTTCGATATCTACATACCTCTTTATTCTATGACATGTAAAAATTTGCATTATTGTTTTAGGAAAATACGTGTGGTAGCGTTTCATTATAAGAATACTACCAACCCATCCTCCCCTTGGGTGTCGTAAAAGGCGACTAATGGACTTAGATCTGCACCACCTCCTTATATCTTTATCCGTCATCTAGTGTCCGTAACACAAGCATTTAATAAATAATAATAAATAAATAAAATATCTTCAAACATTCACACCTATCAACTAGCCCCATTTTAAGCAACTAATGCTGCTTGTGTTACGGACACTAGATGACGGATAAATATATTTAATAGATAAACACATAAAAATATTCTGAATATATATAAACATCCAAGACTGGAGAACAAATGCCTGAAAATTATGGTTAAAGAACTTTATTTATTTCTCATTAGACTTACATCACTTATTGAGAAAATATACATAACATACAAATTAAATTATTTTTCAAACACGCGTACATATAAACAATGATAGGGTAGATAGAAATAACACGCGCAACAATTGTCCATCAGCCGTCATAATGAACAAGTATACCGTACCGGCGTACCGACCTAGAAGCCGGCCGGGTGAGTACATTCATTGACAAAACATGGATGTGCAAAACTAAGTTCGAGCGTAGATGTGGCAAATTCATTACCCAAACATTTGCCCCCACCGGGGATCGAACCCAGAACCTCTCAAAATGGCGACGCCTTGAGACCGGCATACAGACCACTCGACCACGGAGGTCGTCAAAGCATTAGTTGCTTAAAATTTGGCTAGTTGATAGGTGTGAATGTCTGAAGCTATTTATTTTATTTATGTATTTTATTTATAGTCCATCTACACTTCACGAGGCGACACGAGGGACGAGTACGAGAGTTTGGAGTGTGGATGAGCTATAACGTTTTCGACTGTGACAAATTCTTATTTAGACCGATCGGGGCCCCTCTATGCAAAACGCTTTCAAAGCTCTGGCAAATTCGACCTCACTCAACGCGGGAACACAACTACATATCGTTATTTACCTACGATCTAACGGTGGAGGTTCACTAGTCAAGTTCAGAAAGCAAGTCAATAAGAACCTAAAATCTATTTATCTAAGAATCTATTGCTTGCGAACACCGGTGACCGCCAAGGGGTTAAGTTACCCAGCTCAAGTAGCACGCTCATGAATCGGGTGGTATTTTAATTACCTCTATGCTCTGCCTCTTTTCACTTGGTTCATAAAATATTGCCTGATCTCTGACACTAAGCGACATTTGTGAAAAATTCGTCCCTAGCCTATATTCGTCCCACTGCTGGGCGGGCTGCTGGGCTTGTGTTTCTCCATGAGGAATATGGACCGTAACACCACCACGCTGGCACAAAGCGGGCTGGTGGGTAGAATCGGTTACAATAGCGACCGGGACCAACGGCTTAACGTGCCTTCCGAAGCACGGAGGAGCTCAAGATCACAATGTCTTGGTCACCCATCCACGGTCTGACCATGGCGAAGGTAGCTTTGTTTTCGATCGAAAGTCAAAGCGTACTAACCACTACGTCACAGAGCTCATTAAAAGCAATCCTGTACACAGAAATCAATCTATCACAATAAAACAGGATTGTAAAACATAAGCATTTTAAATCCTACACGTGGTCTCCAAAAACTAATTATCTTAATACATTTATCAGGTCCTTTCATTAAATAAAAACCAGCAGATAGTAAACAATGATTGAGTGCTGTACCGAGGACCAGTTGTTTCTGGTTCGTTACACAGATAATAGCTTTATCACGAAAAATATTATGTGAGAGTTATTTAAAAGTTATATTATATTATTTTTGAGTTTGAATACAAAAAATACTTTTGTACAGTAAGTGTTAATATCGCTCACAGTGTGCCCGGTGCATGGCACCAGGCTCGTCACCTGTTACATGAGGCCCTAACTTAACTGGCGAAATGTGGGAGTTTAACACCTGTGTAGGCAACGCAACAAAAATAATGATATTTTTTACAGTAGCAACATTGGGCGATAACGCCCTTCCTTCTTCTGCTTCCGACCAAGTTAGGAAAAGCATCTCTCTGTATTTTGTGAATTTAACAACAATAAAATGATCGCAAGAAGCCTTCTTTCTTTTCTTACAAGCCAGTAACACCTCTGCCTACCCCTTAGGGGAAAAGTTTGCTATTTGTGCCATATTTTTATTTCAGTAATGGTAATTCCAGTGAACAGAAAAAGGTGGATAAGTAATGATGGTAACATAAAACGCGTTTAGTATGAGAGCATGTGAACTCGTCTTTGAGTGTTTGGTCCGTAGACGCCATCTTGGGTGTACGCTTTTTTCATACAGAACAATGTTTTTTTTATGAAAAAAATCTAAAGGTGGGATCCAACGCCAATAAATGAAACGACATCACCCTGAATGCCCTATGGATATATATCTATAATATACTTCTATGATCAGTGGAATAAAACTATAAATGGCACTAGGTAGAGACCATTGTTTATGTCGATAGTACTACTAAAGAATGCACTAGTGCTATATTCAGTGTTTCCTTGTAAATACCAATTAGGATAGGTGATTAATAAAATAATAACACAAGCACGCAAGCTTGTTTTCCTATGAACCAGTATATTTTTCAGTACAAAGTCGGAAATAATAAAAAAAAACATAAAAATGATTTTAAAAATACCGCCTTCCTGACTTCACCCAATTATGCTTTCGAAAAACGAATCTACGAGTCATTATAAAAAAAACAAATCGCTTTTTTATATATAAAGAGTTCCATTAATTTTTCCAGAATTCCACCATCAGATACCTACTAACTTAATGAATATGGGACCACGTCCTGCAAAATATAAATACCTACCCTTTCAAAAAACAATTTTTAAAATCGGATCAGCCCAACAGAAACATACAAAAATACTTTCTTAATCCGAATAACAGCGATGATTTGTCTAGATATTCTCAAATTGAAAATGATTTTGGTATTACGTTTGTATGAAAAATTCACTGTTCGCCGGACGGACCCTTAAAGCCATTGTATTTAAAGTTTATGTAGAGTCCCCTCGACACACTTTGGAAATTGTAAACGCTCTTACTATCAAATATTTATGTTTTGTGTTTTTTACTTGTCTTTAATCGAATATATCAGTATGTAATAAATATAAAAAGAATAGAAAAACAGACAAGAATTAAAACATTAAAATTTACATACAAATTACAAAAGATGAGGATTAAAAATGTTCGCAAAAACTAGTATTGTCAAACAAAATAAGCAGTCAAGCCAGATGCTGTATTAGCATAATTATTTATAAAGTCTTGTTAACACTGAACACACACAAACAGCCGGACACACCTCACGAATATGTGACAGAGAACATGTAAACACGAAGTTGTGGAAGAATTTGAATGTTTAACCGCTTAATAATATCTACGGACACACCTTTATAGTTAAAAGGTAAAACAAGAGTCGATAGAACTTTTTGTTATATTAGGTCCTTACCTAAGAAATTGGGGTTTTGTATGGAGATATTGGGGAATTCTGCATTTTCCACACTAAAATTTTTTCAGTTTTCTTCACAACAACATATCCAAAGATAAATAATATTTGGCATCTATCATTAGACAAGCTTTAGTAATATGTGTAATATCACACTTCATAAAAATTATTTATCGTTATTAGTGAATGCAAATAAAATGATGTATTCGGGAGGCACTTATAAAGAGTTGTCTCCGTGTCCAATTTTAACACAATTAAACTTACAAAAAAATATCAAAACAAATCAAAAGAGCTCAAAAATATTGTCTATTTTTAGACGAGTTTCATAGGTAAGGACCCAATATTTATACAGGTGGGTGTGTATAGAATAAAATATTGAATAATAATTTATTTTGGATGACCTATTTTGTATTTAAATATCTACTTATAGACCCTCTTACTAATAAACGAGGTATAAGGAAGTAATAGTTATTCAGTGTTTTGTCACTTTCTGACAACTACTGTCCTCTGAATGTCTGACGAAGACAAAACACTGAATAACTATTTCAACCTTAAATACCTCGTTTATTAGTAAGGGTGTTATTTAAACGGTCAGCCAAATATTCGAATCTTGGTCAGCAAAAAAATACAATTGATCAGCTAAAATAACTAATTGGCCAGCAACTTCTGGGTAGCAAATATTTCTAAATTACTCAGCAAAATAACTAATTGCGCAGCAACTTATGGGCAATAGATATTTCTAATTTGTCAGCAAATTAAACTCAAACGTTTTCTCTGCTGCCAAATTGTTTGTTGTTGTTTTGTTTTTATGGCATAAATATTGTTTATCCTAATATTTATCAGAATACATTTCCTAGGAAATGATCCTTCATTGATCCTTTCCAAATTTTTTTTACATTTCCAGTAACATGATATTGCTGTCCAAATAATTATTTCACAGCTCAAAAAATTATTTTCCTTCCCAATTCTGCCAAATTAATTATTTTGCTGTCGAAATAATTATTATGCCGTCCAAATAATTTAATTATATTGCTGACAAAATATTTGTTTGATTTTTCGGCTGACCTTTTTATTGCTGACCAAATAATTAAATGGCCGCCCAATTAATTACTTCTCACATTATCATCACTGCTATCCCCGAAGGGATAGGCAGAAGTGTTAAACACCCACCTACTTGCGTAAAGATAGATTGAAATAAATAATCATAATGAATACTGGAACATGTCCGGTAGTTGACACGTAGATATGCGGGTACGCGACCCCGGTTTCCCCAGCTACTGCTATCATGACCCCTGACTCCTGCCCCATATGATAGCGGTATCCCACTGCACCTTCTCCTGTCCAAAACCCCAAGACATTCCATCTGTATTCCTATTCTTTTTTTCCTTTCCCTTTACACAATAGCGTTCCCAAGGAGGGTTGACGTCAGGCAGGCGGCCGGTCATAAAATCTTTTGCCAAAACTTCGTACAACATGGAAAGAAATCCGTCGTTAGACCAGTTGTAATGTATGGATCTGAATGTTGGGCAACGAAAGCGATGGATGAAAGAAAGCTGCACTCAACAGAAATGCGAATGTTGCGATGAATGTGTGGAGTTACAAGAATGGACAAGATCAGGAATTAATATATTAGAGGAAGTTTGAAAGTAGCGCCAGTGACAGAAAAGATTAGGAGCAATAGGTTAGCGTGGTATGGACATGTGATCAGGAGGGATGAATGTCACATTACAAGAAGGATGCTGAGCATGGATGTTGACGGACCTAGAGTTAGAGGAAGACCAAAGAAGCGATGGATTGAATGCGTGAAGAATGATATGAGGATAAAAGAAGTGGATGCTGAGCTGACGAGTGACAGAGGAGAATGGAAGAAGAAGACATATTGTGCCGACCCCACCTAGAGTGGGAAAAGGGCAAGAAGAAGAAGAAGAATGAATACTGGAACACCTGTGGTTGGGGAATCCGGCTACGAAAACAAGGTTCTGTGTTCGATTCCCGGCAGGAACAAATTATTGTGCTGAATACATACATAAAATAACGTATTTTCCCCCCTCGGGACATTTGGAACGACTTTATTAGGTATTGTAGGCAGGAAATAATAGTTTATTTCGTGAACTCTACATTTTTTTTCTACATAAGAAATACGTACTATACTACTACTTGTAGTAGGTATTTCTTTCTTCCAAAAGAATTTGATAAAGTAAGGAGGTTTCAATGTCTCATCTCATCATTGTCAGGCTTCTTTAAGTTTAGGCTTCGGCGCCAAACTACTTTACACTAATTGAATATTGTGGTCTGGGACTGCCTACGTGTGTTCTGTGACGCGAGAAAAACTAGATCAAGGCCATGCTTTCTTTTTATGCCTTCAAATAAGGGAGGCAGCGATAGCCGAGATAAGAAAATGCTACCACTGACTTACTAGTCGACGGTTCTAAGTCTTAACAAAAGTTACTGTGCCCGGTATAAGATAACAAACTCGCCCTTGGGTACATAGGGATTAAAACGATTTGATTTTCAATAGGATATACTCAAAATCAAATACTTTATTCAGTTTATTTATTTAAATGGTACTCTTACGAATGTCCGTTTACTAGCTACCAGGAGGCCTTGTTCTGAGAACGGACAAGAAACTCAGCAAGCACTAAAACTGTCACTTTATGACAGTTTTAGTGCTTTGTGCTAACGCACGCAAATTTTCATAAATGTTCACAAATCATTAAGACTAGAAGCAACTGCTGGACATAGGCCTCCAAGGATCTTCACAAGAATTGGTCCTGCATTGCCCGCAGCCAGCGACTGTCCGAGAACTTCACCAGATCGTCGGTCCACCTCGTGGAGGCCTAACACGCCACTCCCAGTACCTGACCACTACTCAAGAACCTTTTCTTAACCGCCACAGTCCTGCAGCAATGTGCCCTGCCCACTGCCACTAAAGGCTCGCTATTATTTAAGCTATGTCAGTGACCTTAATTCTCCAATCACACATGTTTTCTAATTAAACAGATATTTCCCAGAACTAATGATTAGAGTGTGACAGATATTTAAAAAACTAACAATAACTTGAATACCTACTTATCACGCCTCATATTTTATTTTTTATAAGAACTACAATTATGTGCAGCACATTGCAATTATCTTTACGGCCGCTCTATTTGCAAAACAAACTATATCTAAGTACTATCTTACACGCACACCCATCGTCGCATACAACCGCTTGTTTTGATTAATTGAAGTTGATAGTTAATGAGCAGTTAATTGAGACGCGTTCAGTTATTAGACTTGAACCTATGATAATAATTGGTTGTAAGTCCGCCTAACGTAAATGTATATATTGTGAAATATTGGGTCCTTCCCTATGAAATTGGTGTTTTTATTATGTCTTAGCAATTTGTCCGTAAGTATTAAGTTTCAGAACATTCTTATAAAATAATTGCCTCTTCTAAAAATAGACCATATATTTGAGCTCGTATTATTTGATTTGATAATTTTTTGTAAGTTTAATTGTGTTAAAATTAGACACAAAGACAATTATTTTTAACTGCCTCCCGAATACATCATTTGATTTGCATTAACATAAAAACGATGAATAATTTTTATCAAGCGTGTTCACACACATATTGCTAAAGCTTGTCTTATGATACATGCCAAATATTATTATCTCTGGATTTGTCGTTGTGAAGAAAACTGATAAAATGTTAGTATGTAAAATGTAGACATCCCCAAAATCTCCATACAAAACACCAATTTCATAGGTAAGGACCTAATATATGAACTTTACTAAAACCTTCCAATTTTACCATAGTAAACAACATTTACTATATCGCGGTCTCTTCTTTAAAATATTGGATATTTAGCGCGGGCAACAAGATGGGATGACGATATTCGTAGATTGGCTGGAATTAATTGGATGAGAGTAGTCGAAAAATGAGAGTGTTAGCATGCATTTACTAATAAAAACATCCCATTATCGTCCCTTACAAACCTTTACAATAGTTGCATAGTTATCTTGAATATCTTTAAAGTACATAAAATATTGATTCAAAACCTACCTACAGGCTATCCTAAGTTCTACTAATCCATTATCTCTTGTTGTGGTAGGTGAGGCAAAAACATATTTACGTACGGCAACAACACGCACATAAGCACCGCCCCTAGGCTTAAAATAGTGAAATTATGACGGACATAACTGACATAACTACCACCAAACTATGTGAACCGTAACAATAAGAAAAACTATTGAGAATAGTAATAATAACGTAAAGAAATTGAGAGGAAGGTCACTACGAGTGTCTTGGCATGGGCATGTTATGAAACGAGAGAATGGACATGTGACTAGAAAAGTTATGAATATGAGAGTCAATGGTTATGCAGGGAGAGTAAGGCCGAAGAAAATATGGATTGATTGATTGTGTGAATGCGGATTTATGTGAATGGCGAGTGATAGAAGAGAAAGAAAGTAGATGTCACAATAATTTGCATCAAATAAAATTGGAAATATGTAGTGCAGAATGACGATGATGACCCTAAAATATATCTAAAAAACATTGCAAATCAAATTCTCACAAGAATAAAATTATTTCAGAAGGAAAATAACATAACGGTACTAATACCTCTAGTAAAGTAGGTATACGCACAGATTAAGAATTAAGAAGATAGAAGGTAGTAAGTATAAGCTTATCAAAATGACAATTATTGGGACGTATTATTATAATCACATTTATATTATACTATTGCTCACACAGATCATAATAACAGATAAAAAATATGACAAATCCCTTTGAATTAAAGGTTGTCAACTAATAAAATAATTAAACGATAACTCTAAGTTCCAGACCCCCCTATTATAAACTGTAGGTTTTATAATTTGATTCAAAAATACACATCACGCCTCACTTTGATACCCAGCAATAAAAGGACACAGATATAAAGATTACGTCGTTTGTTTGCCGATAGTTAAGCCGATAGTTAAGCATAGTACAAATAGTTTCCCAGTTACCAATCAAAGAATTCAGCCAAGGAATTGTGTGATTGTTACCAATCACGACCCCCGACCCCCCGATACGGAAGATATAACACCGCAGTAATTAAAATATTGTATTGTTTACACTAAAAAACCAAAACATAATTAGTTAAATATCTTGAATGTTAAAAAAACATTCCGTTGGAGTAAGTATAATGATTTGACAATTTTATTTAAAAAAAAAATTCTCGACTAAAATGCTTGAATATTATGATTCCCAACACAATCTAGGTTACGTTTATTAGATGCATTGCCAGAGCACCTAACATTTTTCCATTATACTTAGGTTTCACAAACAGTTTGCTATGCAAGAGACTGCATGGCGATAGAGGAAGCTGCTGCCCAAGTCTTGGTGCGATATGAAAATAGCAGACATAGAGACATAGGATCACATCGGGTGTCCTTCAGCGACGTAAAGTTACTGGGATACAATATTACAGAGTTCACCCTCAGACCCGAAACAGGTGTAAAAGGACGTCGATTAGCGGAAACTTCCTGTAATTATGAAGAAGAAATAACTTCCCAAAAATAGATAATAAGTAGTAAATATTACTAGACAAATCAAAATCTAGTATAATTTGTAATGGTAATTCATACATCCATACTAATCCATTACTATCCATATAATATTATAAATGCGAAAGTAACTCTGTCTGTCTGTCTCTCGGTCTCGCTTTCACGTCCAAACGATCGATTTGATCGAAATTTGGTACACAGGTAGTCTAGAGCCTAAGAGTCCCATGGGTACCACGTAGGTGAAACCGCAGGAAGCCACGAGTTACCAATAAGTGTCAGAGAATCGTAAAAAATATGCATTTTAAAAGGTCAACAGCTTACAAATTAGGAAAGTGCTCACCCAATTCGATAACAATATCCGGGGACCTGATAACTGGCAAAGTCTAACGGAAGGTTTGACGGTCAGCCATACTTAGACCCGTCTGCCAATGATGCAATGGAAGATAATGAGAACTGATAACACAGGCATGTGGTCCAAACAATTGTCATTTATGGCATTATCACTGGCTCACCGTGGACTTCACCATTTAATAGTCGTGGACACAGCGGACTAATGCCCGAATTTAGAGTGCCCAAACTAAACTACCGTATAGAAGACCACAGTCTACAAAATACTATTTGATACAGCTTCATGAGTTGGTTGTTCATAATACTTATAAGATACAGTAACTAAGAAAGATACGGTTACTGCTTTCTACCAGACAGGTTGTGCGCTTGTTTATCAAAATGTAAGTGTTATTAACTTAAATTCGCACTTAATTTTTGTCTATTAGAAACATGAAACTACCTACAAACAGCGTGTGAGAAATATAAAATCGTTTTGCGTTAAGCCATTAAAGGGGAGCTCGGTGGCGTAGTAGTCAGTACGTTTTGTCTTTCGATCAAAAGCAAAGCTACCTTCGCCATGGTCAGGCCGTGGATGGGTGACCAAGACTTTGTGATCTCGAGCTCCTCCGTGCTTCGGAAGGCGCGTTAAGCCGTTGGTCCCGGTCGCATTTGTGACCGTTTCTACCCACCAACCCGCATTGGGCCAGCGTGGTGGAGTTACCGCCCATACTCCTCATGTGTTTCTCCATGAGAAAGGCCTGTCCCAGCAGTGGGACGTATATAGGCTGAGGACGAAGCCATTAAACCGTCAACAAGACTACGACAAAAAAATACAATTATGCGATATGTGTGTACAAAAAGATAAGGAAGATAAAAGAATGCCTACTTATCTTTACAGTAATGATAATTGCTGGCAATAATAACAGAACTAACTACTAACTAGAATAATAATCTACTACTGTGAACTTGACCTCACGCCCGGGGCGGTCACTATTATGATTGATTTTACGAAAAATTCACAATATCGTATAATTAATCCTATTAATTAAATTTTTGCCTAGGTAATGACCATTTTCGATACAACTGCTAAAACTTCAGGGCTAGATTTTCTATTTATCTTTTGTGTTCTTCTTGTTTCTGTCTCTCGCTATAGCACTTTCCCTCTCTCGCATTATCATTCAAACTATCTATCCATCATTTCTTCGGTCCTCCTCATAGACAAGAAAATACATATTTTGAAAAATGTCGAGGAATCACTATCACTGAAATATAATTTCTACAAATTTCAATGTGAGGACAATATAAAAAAAAATCTTTACACAGTAGGTATGTTAGATAATTTAAAAATTGATTTTAAAAGATGGACTTTTAAAATCAATTTTAAATTATCTAACATACTGTGTAAAGATTTTTTTTATTTGAGCTTTAATGTTCATTACGAAAAAATGTACACATAGCGAACTTAACGACTAATATCGCTCTCTAACAGTCTACCATCAGGCAAAGCAGCGATCTGGTGACGGCTAAATAAAATACACATATGCAAGATGAACTACTATAAATAAAGAATTATAATTTAGTCCTTTGAGCCATTTACTAGAATCACCAATCTGAGGTCAGCTTTGAAAGCTTTTTGTAAATACGAAAGATAATCTCGTATGGTCCCATGGTTGCATAATATTTATTTCCTAAACTTGACAATATTGGACGTCGGAGCCACACAGAGGATGCATGCCTCAATTGGCCCAATCACAACGGCCCCTTCTCCACTTGAACGTCATTAAATTGATTTTTAAAACATTGCACATTATATATAATCTAACCTCTGGTTCGATTTAAGTAGCAGTCATGGATTACGAAGAGCTACGAGATTCACAGAACATTTAGATATAATTATATTCCGACATTTAACAGAAGATAATTTTCTTTCAATCATGTACTGCGAATTTATGAATATATGTATCTGATAAGTAGTATATTTGGGAATGTAAGACCAAAAATCAACAGATTAGAAATAAAAATCACAAACACAATCAAGGAGCCGAAAAGTGTGACAAGGCCAGAAAGATGAAAAATTAGACATCATACAAAAGACAAACAAAATGGAAATATCTATAGGACGGATTTAATAATAAGTACTAATCCAAACAACGAAATACATAGTATTAAGCAGTAAGGGCAACTGTATAAATTAAACGGTCAATTAATGCGGCCGCTAATATTATGTCAACACCGTACGATCTCGGTGGATCGGGTTTGTTCTGTATTCTGAGGTTCATGTTGTCCTCGCAACTTGGATGCGCCATCGGTAATGGATATTTACTGCACATCACAGGATGCGTGAGATGCGTCGCACTGTCACCCGTTATATTTATAGACCATGGTACTCTAGTGTTCAATGTAAGCTTATATTACAATCTAACCATTGTGAGTAAATGTCTATGATTGCAATACTTGCCGACGGAATAAATAATGATGTTAGCGATATACATAACGTGTTTTATGTATATGTAGATTTGTTACACGCTTTGACTGCTTTATTGGTATTTATAAAGTCACTCGTAATGTATGTACACATACAAGAAAACTTTGTAAAGAATGTTATAAGAAGTAAAAATAATTTCAAAACGAAAAACATTACAATATTTGATGATAACGAATGTTTGTAAACATACACTCTATATAAAATTTCTGGCTGCGATGTGTTGTATAACACAATACTAGATCCATCTATTTGCGCATAAAATAATAGTCTTGTTGGTCGTCACGTTTTATAACAAATTTTAGCTGATAGTAATAGATAACATACAAAATGTACGTCAAACCACATTCTTTGTGATAATTATGTTAGTAAGGAGCTTAAGATTTAGACAAGGCTTTTGATAAAGTCATTCATACGAAATAGTGTGCAAAATATGAAAATATAAAGCCATGGTCGTCCTGTACAAAGTGCAAAATGATGATTAAATATTTCTTTTCCCATGTAATAAGTAATTATTACATATATTTCGGAGTTTAAAATAAACGATTAAAGGCCTGTTTAAATAATTCATAGTTGTTGTACCAATAACTGTTTAACATCCTTTTTATGAGCTTTCCTATCGAGACACGTCAACATCGTAGTTTGATTGGTATGGTGTATAACCAGTATTTTTTATATTAATCAGATATACCTACACTAATGAATCGAAAGGTCGCAAGAAAACAAAATTTTGTTAACAAACAAGTCGAAGCAACTTTAAAACCGACGTTTCTCAAACATGTTCTATAACAACAGTTCACATCTTTTAAAAAACATGAATTTATTGAAAAACTAATTTCTACTGAATATGCGTTATATTTTACCCTTTTTTTAAATGATTTTTCTAAAACATTCTTGGAAGATTCTTATAAAATTTGTCCGTGTGGTTTAATTAAACAATTGATTTTAAGAGTGGGTATTTTGAATTTTTCTACTTGTCAAAGTGTTGAACGTGTTGTACAATTGTTAACATCTTCCGTAGAAAATTGTATACTCTGCAAATGGTCCATAATACCTAATTTTTTAATTTGGAAAAGTTGTATGATAGTATCAAAATCACAATAACAAATTAGCAAGTATAATAATTTCATAACATATCATCACGCCTTTTGCCCTGAAGGGGTAGGCAGAGGTGTTACCGCTTACATTTCGCCAGATATGTAAAGCATAATAATAGCGGGTAATTTATAGTTTTTTTTGTTTTTAAAATAACGAAGGAACTATTAATAAATGTTAAGAACGTTATTAAAACTATATTACTAGATAATAATGTTATGTTGTAATGTAAAACTACAATAATTCATGAACTGCCCGAGTAGGTGCCGGCGCGACATACTCATATGTAAATAACATTAAAATTTGCATTGTTAATGTAATTTTATTAGTTTAGTTCTCATAAATATAAATTTAGTTTTTAATATACAGTAGAACTCGAAATATTGTTTTAATAATAATATTATGAAACTGATTTTCTATAATATTTAAATTATTATGGTAAAATTTTTTAGTTTTTATTTTTACTAGTAAACTGATTTAACAGCGACATACAATAATAGATATATTATCTAAAAAATACTCACGTGTATAGTAGATACGCAGAAACACAGTTGTAGAAATAGCGTCAAGGTTAATGTCGGAAAAATGGAAAATCGCGCGTGAACGTGCGAACTAAGAATGCGGGCGATTGTGACGGCGCGCTCTCTTGTACTGCGGTACTGTATTGCTACCGAAGTAGTCTTGTTTAATAATAATATGAAGTATAAGTTAGCATAGTACAAACATGACGTTCGGAGGCCGGCTCGGAGGCCTGCCGCCACACCCGCGCTTCGGTCCAGCTAGACTTGCCAAGCCACTTTCTAATAAATACTATTAGGTTGGCTATGTTTTTATACTTGCTGGGTGTCCTCAGCCTATATACGTCGCACTGCTGGGCACAGGCCTTCCTCATGGAGAAACATGAGGAGTATGGACTGTAACACCACCAAGCTGGCCCAATGCGGGTTGGTGGGTAGAAACTGTCGCAATAGGACAGGGACCAACAGCTTTATGTGACTTCCGAAGCACGGAAGAGCTAGAGATCCCAAAGTGTTGGTCAGCCATCCACGGCCTGACCATGGCGAAGGGAGCTTTGTTTTCAATCGAAAGCCAAAGCGTACTAACCACTACTCCACCGAGCTCCCTTTATACTTGCTCTGTACCTACATATATTTATATTATCACGTATATATCCCCGAAGGTAGACCGAAGTGCAATAAACAATTCACACACCCACACATTGCGAGTAATTTCGTTGGGCCCGCGTAGGGCAAACCTATAGCCGTTACCTAGATGAGATATAAACTGAAATCCCCCCGTTTGTTGATCGGACTCCAAAAGCTCTTTGTCAAAAAATACCCTTCTGAGCGGCGCTTACTCTAAAAGACGTTCAACCTGACTTCTAATCAGAATTAATTATTCGTATCAAGACAAAACTGGACTAATAATTATATTAATGACTAGCTGTTGCCTACGACTTAGTCCGCGGTTTTGTTGGTATTATATTTTTTTTACAATTGGTATTTTCCGTCTTTTTACCCCCCCCTGACTTGATTTTAAGCATTTCTTTTTATGTACAGACATTCGACCTCTACTGTTTTATTTTAAGTATAGATTTGAATTCCCTGAGTCACTATTTGACGCTAACTATACTATATTTATTTAAGCTGGACCAAAGCTTGAATAAAGCTCATTGATAGGTACAGGCATCAATTGAAGTGGCAAACTCTTGTACGAGGAGTGCCATATACCCAACAACCTCTTAGTCTTAGATATAGGTATCTTTATATCTACCTAATGGTAGCAATTAGCCCGATAATACCTTCGCAAACTAACTCGATTATGGCGATAATGGCTATTAAACATTACATTAATGCTAGTTATAATTATAATTATAAATAATATTTGGCATGTATCATTAGACAAGCTTTAGCTTTTGTGTGATCTCACACTTCTTAAAAATTATTTATCTTTTTTATGTGAATGCAAATCAAATTATGTATTCGGAAGGCACTGAAAAGGAGTTGTCTCTGTGTCCAATTTTAACACAATAAAACTTACAACGAATTATCAAAACAAATCAAAAGAGTTCGAAAATATGGACTATTTTTAGAGGTAATTATATTTTAAGAATACTCTGAAACTTACTAGTTACGAACAAAATACTAAGAGAGAAGAAAAACACCAATTTCATAGGTAAGGACCCAATATTAACATACAAACATACAAGAAAAGTCGTCCGAAAAAATATATTTATAATCATTTAAAGTCATCGCGTCGTTGAATCTTAGAAATTAACAAAAAACTATTATAACACAAAAACTACAAGAAATCGAAGAACGTAAAAGTGACGTAAAAAAATCCGCGTAAAATCACGTTAAATTAAAAGCTGGCTCCTGATCTGCTTGAATTTGTATCAGTGATCGGATTAGTGCGGAAGCTATATCCGAATTTTCAGACCAATATTTTCACGAAGTCCTTTATTGTTGCTAGTGTCAATGGGCGACGGAAGTTGCTTACCATCAGGGGACCCGTCAGCTCATGTGCCCCCTATCCTCAGAGTAAACAGAACTGGAGTAGCCTTTGTCTAACATTCCCCTCTGCCAAATGCACAAGCATCGGATGCTTGCACGTTTAATAAAACTAGTTGAGCCGCCATTTTGACAGCCATAACATTGTAAACGTTGCGGCGAACAGAGCTCCCGCAAAAATACCTGCCTGTGCTGTGTTTTGTTGAAAAATTTAATAGAAAACATCGAGTATGCTAAAAGATGGTGTCACCTTTTATTTGTAATTATAATTTTTAAGATTTAATGATTATTTACTTCATTATTTCATGTTTTAGAATTCTACGATTTCAAATTTCTAGCGTTAGTCTCGTGGGGAGTGCGGCTGTGACGTTGTCAAAACGCACACCCCACGTGACTATTTTAAGCTTGTGTGTGCGTAAAATTTAAATTTGTGTGTCGAACTATGCATGTGTGTATTTGTAAAAACGGCTGGCTTTGAGTGTAGTGGTAACCTCACCCCCCGCAAGAAATGGCAGAAAAAAATGTTTGAGAAATTGGCTAATGGCTACTCCAGTTCTGTTTACTCTGAGCCCCTATCCCATATTTAAACTGGCTAGCAATGAAAGCTTGCTTTCTCGCAGCAAAAGAAATATAGAGGGACCAGCGCAGACGACAAAATAAAACCACACAGGTTAAAATTTAAAGATTTATTACATCCAATGATCAAACTCATATTTCTGCAACTATATAATCTGTGTATCACATGCTGAGGCACTTGACAGTTCGCGTACGTATATTAGCGAGCGCGTGGAGTCACATGCAACCACAGATCTGCCCTCCTTATTGCAAACGCAGTACTTGCAAAATGGCGGTTCGGAGATAAACGCGGTAAACATATTTTTTGAAATCTAAGCAACTATTCTTTATTATATAACATTTTATGTGTACCAAAAAAGTAATAAAAAAATCTATCTTTCTAATGATATATTTTTTTATTTACTTAATCTACAGCATCTATACAAAATGTGGAATACTGCGATTCCATTTACCGTTTTGAGATTTCTAGCAATATACTATTACTAAGGCCAAATGCAGTAACTGTCTTCATTACTACAATATCACCTAGCACGTGTTTAATACTGCGTTTCTATTTAGCAATTATGTACTTATTTCATGCACGGTACTAGTTAAAAGTGTTGTCTTCAAATATTCATGTATAAGAAATACACCAAATTTTGGCAGGCATTTTTGACATAATGAGCTGAAAGAAATTTTTTTTTTCTTTATTTTCAAAGGACTTTTATCCAAGATATGCCAGTCCTATCGTAGCCTATTATAAATAACAGAATCACAATGATTAAGTACTAGGCAAACATGGCGGATGTAGTAAATGAAACACCATCCTCGCTTCTCCCGAACCAGAATTAGCCAGGATGGAGTGAAATATTCCTACATCTATTTCATTAATGTTCCACGAGCTGATAAGTGCCCGTCTTTGCGCTTGGTAACAGACACACTCCATCAACAAGTGATGGACATCCTCTATGACTCCTCAAGTTTCACAATTTGGCGATGCTACTTTTTTCATTAGATATCCAAATTTATTTTTAAGGTAAAGTACACCTTAAAAATAAGTACGAGACTGTTCGAAAGAACCATGTCATTGATTTTAGGAACAAGAGAAATTCTATTCATGCATATAAAAATACTTGTACTTAGCTCTGGCGTTGAACCCGGATGTTTTGAAAACTAAAACTATCACTATTTCTATATAGATAAAAAAATTTCAGTATATGTAAATTTGGAAATTCTGGCTGTCTTATAGCCAGAATTTCCAAATTTTCAGAAAGATCTGTTCCAAAAACCATGTCATCGATTTTAGAAGGTAATTAGAAAAACTGCATATGTAATGTTTCATAGTAACATATACTGCAAAATTGATATCTAAATAGAAATAGTGGTAGTTTTATAGCCAGAATTTTCAATATTGATTGATATAAATTTATAATTTCGTTTGATGTATTGTATATTATATTAAATATTATCAATCTTTGACTATGACTTTTTAGATATACATACGTACTTGCATTGTTGACAAATATGCACAATGCTTAATAGTGAAAACACCATAAATTAAAACATATGTGATGTGCAATCAGATAGCAATTGCGATGATAAATTAAAGTGTAATGGCAAATACTGAAATCTTGCGCTAACACGCCGCGCTCGAGCACGCAAAATACGTCCCGCGCATTCGTAGTATGATAACTTCCGTATTTACCATAAAATACAGCCAAAAAGCATAAGTAGGTCGCCGCGGCCTACACCAGAACTAGATACTTCAATAGAGAAAATAATAACACTCATCAATACCACAGGAACAATGAATAAATAATTTATAAGCACCACGGCCTGGCCTAGGCCTAGGCCGTTTAGTCTTTGAATGACGTGTACGCACTGATTTGCTAGCGAGAAACGCAGCACTGGACATTGCGGCTAAGGTGTGTGTAAGACAGTAGCAAAGTGTGTGTAAGGTTCTTGCTTCTCTCAAACGCAGCACTGTAGAATACTGCATTTATTCTTAGCAGAACAATAGTAAGTTTTCGTTATATTCCATACACTCAAATGCAGTACTGTCGAATACTGCGTTTGCCTTTAGTTACTATTCGCTACAATTAATTATTATGTTAAATAAATTTGCAGTAAACGTATCAATTACTGCACATTGCTTTAGTATATGCTGAATACTGCAGTTCTTGATAGTTTATATAATAGTTTTGTGTAAGTACTGCATTTTTTGTTAGATAAAAAACATAGTTACGATAAAAAAAAACATTGAAATTATTTTTTTATATATAGCTTAGGCCCATGAGAGGTCATTTTTGCAAAAAAGTGAAAATCGTTAAAGTGTCGATTACTGCATGTGCAATTAGCAGGGCAGAGATATATATCAACTTACAGTCCATTAATTAGTGAAAGTGATTTGACAGTTTGAAATGTCATATTTCAAACTAGCTGTTGCCCGCGACTTCATCCGCGGTTACTATGGTTTTTTAAACTATCCCACGGGAACCCTTTAATTTTCCGAAATCAAAAGTATCGAAGATGTTGACCAGGGATATGGTATCACCATGCTAAATTTCATTGACATCGGTCTAGTCATTTCGGAGATTAGCCCGTACAAACAGACTGACACAAACAAAAAATAAAATTTTGGTTTTTTCCTTCTTTTTACATCAGTTTTAAGCATTTTTTTTCTATGTACAGACATTCGACCTCTACAGTTTTATTATATGTATAGATTGTTTACCGTTAAATGACATTTCGAACTGTCAAATCACTTTGACTAATAAAAAAATGGACTATAGATAACGCAAGTGTAACGATTTGTATTGAAACCAAGCGTGTCAACTTTTTAACGTGTACTGTGACGTCACAGCCGTAATTTTAAGACGGGAGATTCAAACTGATTCAAAAACACCGATGCCGTCCAAAAAACCGAGGCATTAATTTAGTTTTTGCAAGCATTCGGACGCTCAGACTGGTTAGAAGAGGCCAACCCCGACGTTTGGTCGTGGTTTTGAACATGCGCAATACATGCATTTGCGTCATCTATATAAATGTATATCTGTGTATGCGCAACCAAATAATTACAGCATTAAAATAAATTAAAATTGATAAAAATTACAATTACAGATACAACATAATTATTATCAACACCATTGTATCCAGTAGGCCTAGCATAATCACTAAAACATGATATGGTAGAACAATCGCTGGTAAAATAGTCCATTGGCAGAAACAGCTGGGCCACAGAGAACAATAGGCCATCTCTTCCACAGAATTGGCTATATCTACCTTAGCACAACTAAGGATACACGATATGATAAATGATAAAAACGTATTCACAGTTCAAACCTATAGGTTGCTTTATCATATCGTTCCGTGGTCTAGCTAGACAATGTTTGTCAACAACGTTAAAAATATAAAGAACTTATTTAATACAATCAGGTGCAACGCAGACGACACATTTTGTGCGAGTCAATTTTTTTTATTGTTCATGACCATGGATACAGAGTCCTTCAGCCGTATACGTTGTGTGTAGTCTAGTCTTTAGTAGAACTAAGTTTCAATTTATTTTAATGCATCCAGTAGGCCTAGCACGGGCCTGAGAGAAAAAGTCCCCAGAGACAAAATCGTCATTGCCTCTCGCTTTTTCGTTCGCGCAGAAGCGAGAGGCAATGAGTAATTTTGTCTTCGGGGACTTTTTCTCTCCGGCCCGTGCTAGGACCTCTTGGAGGGTTTGGCGCCAAATGGTCGATGGTAGACACTATGGTGCTTCTTTGATGAGGTAGATTACCACGATAAAAACTAATCACTTTTCACACCATTTATTTCAATGATCTTATTTTAATGATCCTCCACATTACACATTATATACTCTCCGAAACAATATTACAATCATCAAAATAAAAATCGATCTGAACAAAATGGTTGTTGGATTATGTCATAGCATTTTGGCTCAACCGATGTCGGAAGAGGCCAGAATGCTGTATAATATGTTGTGCCCGCCGCGACCTTCTTCCGACCAAATGTAAAGTGTAAATGTTTATATATTTGTGTTTTTTTTTGTATATGTTATGATAGGACTGACATATCCTTGGGATAAAAGTCCTGAAAATGAAGGAGAATAAAAATAAAAAAAATCACGTCCACCATAGCCAAATGCCGCCAAAAAACCAAAAATGTCAAGTTACTATTTTCACAGACTAAAAAATCGGTCACGGATAGTCTGTCTGCGCTGCACCTAAGAATTGTGACTCGCGCCGCGCTCATATCAAACTAAAAAACTATGTTCCCACATAACATAATACACGATTCTTGCAACTATGTAAGGAGAAAATTAAAAATACCTTTACATAATCATAATATAAATACATTGTACATTCATATTTATTGGGTAAAAGACAGCAGATTATTATAATAGTTAACATAATTAAAATAGAAAGTTGGTAGTCTGTGAAATGGTAGCTAGTCTGAAATATTTTCAATATTTTAAATATTTGTTCTCTTCAAACCAAGAAAACAAGGCCAATGTGAAAATAAAAATATGTAATAACCAAAATTTTTTATCAAGACAAAATTATTATGATTTTTAAAAATTTTCATTATTATGGTTTACTAATAAAAATAATAATGCTAGGATACCCGTGGGACATGCCCGTGGGACACCCGGTATAGGCTGAGCATGGACCAATGCAAAACCCGTTCAAATACCACCGTTCTGATTTAATATGCCAAGAATGTATTTTTGACAAAAAAATATACAAATTTTATATTATCCATACAAGTACAAAACCTAATAATTTTCATTATTTACATATACATCTGAATTTGTTATTTACAAAATAGTTTAGTACCGAATTCTGAAATTGTGAATTTACTTATATCGACATGAGGTATGAATGGATAACTGTATGTCTACCGTATATACAAACAGTTGGTTACCAGAAATATACATTAACATAGATACCGCAAGTAAACTAAGCGTGTCAACTTTTTAACGTCGTCACAGTCAACTTTTTAACACCGTGACGTCACAGCCGTAATTTTGAGACAGGGGATCCAAACTGATCAAAAGATACCGATGCCGCCGATGCCTCTTCGTTAATTGACACAACGAGGCATTTTTTTATATTTCATGAGTTCTCCCTATAAAGGTATGGCAAAGGCAACTGAGCCCATAACAGCCATAACTTTCGAAATTATGTCTTCAGTCATTTACATTGAAATGCTAGTGTAATGCATTTGAATGCATCTTGGGAGAGTTTGGCGTAAAACGATCGATGGCAGACACTGTGGTGTTACTTCGATGAGGCGGATTACCATGATAAAGATCTCATCGTTTTTAACACTACTTACAGCTTATTTCAATGATCCTCCACATTGCTCATCATTATTGACACCTATTACACAAAACTACACTGATTTTACGCAACAAGAACCACTCCGAAACAATATTACAATCACTGAAATAAAATCACGTCCGCCATAATTGAATGGCGCCAAAAACTATGGATTTTTTTGGTTTTTGAAGCCAACCCCGACGTATTGTCGGGGTTCGAACACGCGAAATACATGCATTGTATTTGCGTCATCTATATAAATGTATATCTGTGGTGATTAATTACATACATTACATTTCACGAGGATGATTTAATCATTCGACTTTAGTCTTTATGTTAACGCATTAAGAGCGTTGGCAGTCCAGTCATGAAATGTAACATTTGTACTTGTTAAGAGGAGGGTGGAGCGATTCTTTAAATGCCAAGTCATAAGATCTATGCCATGTACCTCCGCGTACAGTCACGTGCAAAAATGTGTATACAAAATTTGACAGGTAATATATTTGACAGGTCGTTTTACTTTATTGTAAAAAGTACAACTTTAGTAAAATTTAAGTCCCAAATTTTTTTGGAAATTAAATATAGCCTTCCTCAATAAACGGGCTATCTAAAGTCTGTTCATCCTTACTTGTCCTATTTGGTAAACAAACCGCTGTCAAACGAAAATCACTTAATTGCAACTAAACCACCCAATTAATTCCTAATTTAACAGTCTTACATCGCAAAAGAACCACATAGAAACTCACTTTCAGAGAAATCTGCTAATATTTATAAATTTCCTGCAATTTATCTAACAATCGAAAATTTTTCGTCACAGAATGCCACAGATTAAAAATGACATCGCGATTTGACATTTAGTATATCTAGGTTGTCTTTGAATGAACTTTGAATTTTAGAGATGGGACAATAGAAATAAAAAAATATTGGCAAACAGATCGCTCGGAACTTTTCGTAAAATAATTATTTAATAGTACTTAAATTACAATTTATTATTCTCCGTTTAATATAATACTAGCTTTTGCCCGCGACTTCGTCCGCGTCGAATAGTTACTTTGAAATAGTGTGATGGTATGTAGCCTAAAGCCTTCCTCGATAAATAGGCTATTCAACACTGAAAGATTCTTTCAAATTGGAACAGTAGCCTCAATTGGTGGAATTGAAAATTAACTCCTACTCTATTATTAGAAGCAAAGTTCATAGTGGCGTAAATGTTTTCTTCATTTTTCTGGGAGGCGTTGAAACTAAATTGTTTATCTATCCTTCTCTTCTTCATATAGTTAGAGAAGGATAGATAAACAATTTAGATGAGTTTGTGTCCACAGAATCGGTCCTAGGAGGTTATTTTGCTCATGAATTTGTTACAAATTCATAATTTTGCTGTAGTTACTATATTTTGTTTCTTTTGCTTTAGTTGTAGTATTTTTTTTACATTAGATTAAGATATGTCTGTGTATTATTACCTGTGGAAACTTCACTGATTTATCTTTTATTTTTATTCGGTGTTTGTTTCTTGTTTAATGTTGATATTGTTTATTTCCCTCAAAGTAAATAAATTGTCATAGTCTTTATTAAACTAGCAGAGTGACAAGATTTCTGAGTACATACTAGTGATAATAAAATAAAAAAATAAAAAAGACTGTATTTCTCGCAAGTAATTAAGCATTATTACAAAGTTTGGTAATAGTTTCACAGATATTTCTGCAAGAACCCTTTTTCAGGTAAAGGCCTCCCCCAATTTGAGCCAATCTTGTCTAGAGCTCGCAGTTCGCATCCAGTTTGGTCCAGCTATGCGTTTAATTTCGTCTTACCATCTTTTACGGTGATAAGTTGACATTATTAGAGTTCTTAGATTATTATTAGAGTAAAATTCTGACAGGTAAATAAATCCATGGGGATTGTTAGTTAATATTAACAATATGTTTTCATTTTCCTTTTTTCTGATTTATTTTTAAAAAACATACAATCACGCCTGCAATCCCCGTAGGGGTAGGCAGAGTCCAAGGAACACTGATTACACTGATTTATTTTTTCAAGTCATAAATCGTACATCATTAGTTCAATATTTATTTGTTAGTTCCCAACCCTCTCAATTGTCTATGGTAGTCAGTACGCCAATATTGTTTACCAAATACAAGTTAGAATGAACAGACTTTTAACACTGAGAGAATTTTCCAAACCGGACCAGTATTTCCTGGGATTAGCGCGTTCTACCAAACAAACAAACAAACTCTTCAGCTTTATAAGAGTATAGATAGTTGATATTGCGGTCTCTCCAAAGAAATCGCGATAAGAACCACAGAGTACATAACCTTAGAGTACAGAATCGCTAACCATCTTACAGCTATTATTATCACAATCAACGCTTACAGGAAACTTTGTCGTATACCATAACGATATTAGAGAAACACAAACATTTACTCACTTCACAATGATAAAAATATACACTAGTTAAAGAATTTTGGTCTTAGATTCCATATAAAATATAAAACCTACATAAAGATACGTACACGTAAAATTAACCATACATCATATTAAACGCATCATTTTTCCACCCATTTTCATCACAAATTCCATCTCATTAAAAAAATTGAAGATGATTCTTCTTTGGAAGTGTTTCTATATAATTCTACAGTGTTACAAAAGCACCCGTAACTAGTCAGCGGGTACAAAACGAGACACAATCGAAACATCTATTGTTTGCGAGCACCGGTGTTCGCGGTGCCCGCCAAGGGATTAAAGCAAAAAGGCAATTTAGTAATCCCTCATAGTCTTTATTTTAAAAATTTTGGCGTCGTGTGTATGTCAAATAATTTTAAATGAAACGAAATATAAAGACATACATACATAACAACAGCATGTCATACTACCAATACAATTTCAAGTTTAACACGATAGTAATAAGGTCAATAATTATACGATTAGCTATTTTTTTTTAAAATGGCGCATGAGTTTCTTACCGGATTCTTCTCATGAAAAGCCTGACTCGGAATCCGGCCGCTTGTATCGATTACAACCACAGTCAAGGCGCTGTGGATGTACTTGATACAAGCGCTCGCGGTAATGAACTGTAATATTTTACTGTTTAATCATTATTTATTTTGTAAGATTGGCGTATGAAATAAAAAAATATTTTTGATTTATTTTGAATAAAAGGAATTTTGGATTTTCTGATGGCAATTTGTAAAACTGTAGTTGTCACAAATTATAAATAATACACACAAAACAATTTAAAAATAATAAATTATAAACTAAAATAATGAAATAGAAGGAATTTCAGAAACATTAGCCTTCTTTACTAATTATAAAATCATTAATAATTTTTAATTGACATGCAAGTTAAAATTAAAGGAATAGAAATATATCCCCTGTGTTAGACTGTTACAGATATTGTAATTCACAAGGGCGCTAACGATAAATCATTCGACTTTAGACTTTATCTCAACGCAATAAGAGCGTTGGCAGTCGCCGTCATGAAATGTTAAATGCCCTGTAACTGCAGTTGCACTGGCATGCTGACTAAGGATTGACAATTGTTTTTTAACATTCATAATTTATTATATTTATTTAGTAGGAGCCATTTTGTAACACGCTGTATAATCATATATTTCCATACATTCAAGGGATTTGCGTCCATAAAAATTTACTGTAATAATAATAAAAAAGAAATTAATTCAAATAGTGAATAAACGTAACGCGTAGATAGGCGCAATCGGCGGAGAGAACTAGTGACAATAACTAATAACTTATTAAAAGTACTTAATTGACTTATTTATATACTAATAGACTTGCATCGCATTACGGGAGGGCTGAAGGTCGCATTTTAGCGGTTTTTCTTCATTACTTCGTTGATTATTATAGAAAAGATAATAATATTTTTACACTTCTAATGTTTCTATGATGATGTTTTGTTGAAACATTGATTTGTAAATCATCTGTCATTTACATACGATTTTTATGTTTTTTCCTCTATTTGATATAATAAACAATACAACATGAAATGATGAAAAAAATTCTAAATCAGTTTTAACACTAGTTTTACTACAGTCAAAACTGAATTGGTCGAAATGAAAGTGTAGTGCAACACAATTCAAATAGTAGTCGTAGTATAACAATATATGCGTCACCAGTTTCCACGCTGAGTGTACCTACGTCGTCTCAGTCAAACTTATGTATACAGGCGTCTCCCCCACGAGGCTATCTGAAATAAGAAATAAATTTAATTTTAATACAAACATAACATAACCATGTCACATTACAAGAAGGATGCTGAGCATGGATGTGGACGGACCTAGAGTTAGAGGAAGACCAAAGAAGCGATGGATTGAATGCGAGAAGAATGATATGAGAATAAAAGAAGTGAATGCTGAGCTGACGAGTGACAGAGGAGAATGGAAGAAGAAGACATGTTGTGCCGACCCCATCTAGAGCAGGAAAAGGGCAAGAAGAAGAAGAAGACAAACATAACATTAACTCATAGACAATTTAAATGATTGAATTATAAACCGCCTCTTTGGTCTAGTGGTTGATACCACGGGTAGATCGGGAGGTTCCTGGTTTTTTTGTTCGGTTTGGTTGGTGGCTTCTAAGCCCGCCTGGCCAGCTACCACCAAATCTGTCGCCATAATAACAATGTTAGCATTGTGTTCCGGCAATCAGAGGTAAGATAGCCAGTTCCTCAGTTGTTGAGGAATACAAGTGAAGGTCGCTTCCACCTTTGGCCTTGTCGTTACTTACCATCAGATGAGATGAAGGCCAAGAGCTTGCCTGTCATATGTAAATAAAAGCAACGGTAGCCCAGATGGGAACGTGGTGCTACTTGTACTTATGGGTCGCTTCAATCCCACCTTCACTACTAAGTTTGGACAACACTAAGTTTAGTTTATGATAAGAACGTTACCCTCACCATTAGTCCGCCTTCTTCACACCAATAAGACCAAAGTTAAGTGAAGTGAAAATAAAATGTAATAACCAAAAATGTTCATCATGACAAAAAAGGTTGTTCGAGTGAAATCGTAAACCCCCTTAAAAATAGACACTTATGGAAAACACACAAAAGCGAAAGCGTTACAATACGAGAAGATTACCATTAATGAATTCATGTTACACAGGTACAGGTTAATTATTTTATCATTAACAAAAACGTCAGCCGAAAATCATTTGGGCAGCAAACAATAATTATGTCAGAAATGTAATTATTTGGGCGATAAAATAATTATTTGGGCAGCAAGATAATTACTTGGGCTGCAAAATAATTATTAGAGCTGCAATATATATGTTACCGGAAATTTATAAAATATAGGAAAATATCAATGAAGAATCAAGGACCAATTCCAAGGAAATGTATCCTGATAGATATTAAGGTCGTGTCGTCAATACATATATTAAACAATTTGTTGTAGTTTGTTTGTGTTTTCTCTACTGCCAAATAGTTTTACTCAATTAGTTTTTTTGCTGACAAATTAGGAATATCGGCTGCCCATTAGTTGCTGACCAATTAGTTATTTCAGCTGATCAATTCTATTTTTCTGCTGACTAAAATTCGACCAACCGTTAAAATAGAATAAATTTATAATAAGGAACTGTACAAAGCCTATATAGACGTTGTAGTGTAGTTAGTTACCTGAGGCTAGGCCAGCTATGCAGCTAGATGCAGGTAGTCTTGAGGTGCATGGAGAGCAGGCCCTTGGCCACGAACCCGCGACCGCACAGCTCGCACGAGTACGGCCGCGCGCCGCTGTGGTACCTGCGCACCACACGGAGCCTAAACTACTACCTCTTTTATCATAAATATTAGGTCCTTACCTATGAAATTGGTGTTTTGTATAGAGATTTTGGGGAAATCTGCATTTTCCATATTAAAATTTTTTCAGTTTTCTTCACAACGACAAATCCAGAGATAATAATATTTGGCATCTATCATTAGACAAGCTTAAGTAATATGTGTAATATCACACTTCATAATAATTATTTATCGTTTTTAAGTGAATGCAAATAAAATGATGTATTCGGGAGACACTTAAAAAGAGTTATCTCCGTGTCCAATTTTAACACAATGAAACTTACAACAAATTATCAAAACAAATCAAAAGAGCTCAAAAATATAGTCTATATTTAGATGAGGTAATTATTTTTTAGGAATACTCTGAATCTTAATAGTTACAGACAAAATACTAAGAGAGAGAAAAAACACCAATTTCATAGGTAAGGACCCAATATATAAAAAATATATCTTCAAACATTCACACCTATCAACTAGTCCCATTTTAAGCAACTATATTTAATAGATAAATACATATAAATATCATGAATATGCCATATTGCTAGTGAACGGTTGGCATAATTTGACATTCATAAGAGTATTTTAGACTTTATTTATCTGGGATGGGATAACGATATTCGTCAGTTGGCTGGAGTGAGCTGGGTGAGAACGGCCGAAGATCGAGAGCGGTGGCGTGCATTAGGGGTGACCTATGTCCAGCAGTGGACGAGCTGAGGTTTTTGATGACCCTGAATATATACAAACATCCAAGACTGGAGAACAAATGCCTGAAAATTCATCACCCCAACATTTTCCCCCACCGGGGATCAAACCCAGAACCTATCGAGATAATAATAATATAATAATAATATATGTTTATTGCACAAACTTTGGTACAGACAGTAAGAGTTATAAATACAAAAATAATTACAGTTGTGCATAGACGAATTTCATCAATAATATTGAACAGTCCACAAACTAGGCAGTGCCTGTATCTTGGGCAACCATTAACTGCTTACTTGGTCAAAGCAACCCAGGAATTAAGTACGTACTGATAGAAACAACACAATAGCATCGAATGGAAACAGTGCAAATATCCCAATGAAAAAACATGACAATTAAAATTAATTAAAGTCTCATGCACTGGCTTATATAAAAAAAACCCAAAGTTTATAATAAAGAAAAATAAACAAAAAACAAAATTATTAGATGGCGACGCCTTGAGACCGGCGTCTGCATCTTAAATAGGTTACACCCGAGGAGGAGCTTGGTGGAGTAGTGGTTAGTACGCTTTGGTTTTCGATTAAAAATAAAGCTACCATCGCCATGGTGAGGCCGTGGATGGGTGGCTGAAATTTGTGATCTCGAGCACCTCCGTGCCTGGGAAGGCACGTTAAGCCGTTGGTTCCCGTCGCAATTGCGACTGTTACCCTGCAACCCGCATCGGACCACCTCATGTGTTTCTCCATGAGGAAGGCCTGTGCCCAGCAATGGGACGTATATAGGCTGAGGACAGGGCAGGACCACTCGTTCAAGAGGTCGCGGGTTCGATCCCACCGGCTGTACCACAAGTTTAAATATTAAACCTAAGTACATGATTACGTCCCGTTCCCGTGTTGGTCCGGGACACAAAAATAATGTACCAACAGCTTTTCTTGCCTAGCATGTCGTAAAAGGCGACTAAGGGCGTATTGGGTACTGGGTCTGTGATCGTGTAGGCGATGAGCTAGCCACTTGTTTCTACTCTTTCACGATTTTTCATCAGACCAAACCCAATTTTTGTATGGCTAAATGTGGTCTTAAGGAACACAATGCTCCTTGGACTCTGCCTACCCTTTTGGGGATTACAGGCGTGATTGTATGTATGTATGTACATGATTACGAATGCTGATTACGAATACTCACACTGTACCCTGTGCAACATGGGGACTTAAACATATTATTATCAGGGAATGTGTGTGTTGAACTATGCCCACCCCTTCGGGGAAGGCGTGAGAGTTACCTCTCGTGTATGACGAGCGTGGACCGCTGGCTGAAGGCCTTGCCGCAGTGCGAGCACACGTGCGGCTTTTCGCCCGAGTGCACTCGCTCGTGTAGCGTCAGGTTGCATTTCTTCACGAAACCTTTTCCGCATGTCCTGTATATAAGACATCACTGTTCAACCATACAAACATATATAAAATCATGGATTTCTCTGGCTAGACAGTGATTACGAAAAATAAACAAGTAAATTATTACTAACTAGCTATTGCCCCCGACTTCGTCCAACTGGCCAAGCGTAAGCCTATATGTAAAAAAGTTTAAGCTGGAACAAAAATGTGGCTCCAAAATGGTTCCTCGAAGAACACCGACTGTAAAATGATCGTTGCGGGGATTTTTTTTTGGGAACCGTTTTTTAATAAAGTTGGATAAGTAACTCTGATACTGTGATTATGCTATGAATGACAGGTATTGTTATAATTTCAAAAGCAAAATATTCTGTTCGACTGTATTGAACGCTTAGCTGAAATCAATTTCCTTTATTTGTTTCTTTTTCTTTGCATTTTAGTTTTATTTCATTTATTTCTTTCGTTTTACACTTACATAACATCTACAGATCATTACCACTGACAGTCATCGCCTAGAAGCTTGGAATTTTCAATTTGCTGTTTTAAAAAAGTGTAGGACAGGACTTACTTGCAAACGTTGGGCTTGTATCCGGTGTGAATCCGCAGGTGGAACTTGAGGTGCTCGCGGCTGGAGAGCGCCTTGCCACACACGCTACATAGGAAGTTTCTCTCTCCGGAGTGCGCGCGAAGGTGTCTTCGTAAAGAGTTGAGATGCGCGAATGAGCGCGAACATTGCGCGCAACGGAGGGAAACTGCTCGGCCCGCTGCCTCGGGGTGCGCGCGGGAACGATGCGCGAGGAGGTATCTGGGAGTATGGAGCATAGTACAGGTTATACAAGGTGTGAAAAAACTTTGGGCTCTATAGCAATGATTAGTCGAGTAATGGAATAAAATAGTGACTTTTTATTTTTAGCTGGTTTGATTACCGGCGACGATAAGTATTTTTGAGAAATCTGTAAATGCAGTTTAGTTTCCTTTTAAGAAATAAATATTTGAGGTAAGACAAGTGTTATGCTTTTTTTCGTAATAATTAAATGTTATGCAAGGTCAACCATGAATACATAATGGTACAATTGTAGAAGCTTGGTGATTACCGATGAGGAGTCATTGAGACTCTAGCCGCCAGGTAAGGATCGTAAGCTTTTTTTCGTAATAATTAAAAGATAATTACGGTACAAGTGTGTAAGCTTGGTGATTACCTCTGAGGAGTCATTGAGACTAACCGCCAGACAAGGATCGTAAGAGACTCGAGGACGGTAATCATCAATACACATGTGTCATACGACGTTTTTCCACACACTTGCAAAGAAAATAGTCTCACGTCGGCAGCACGACCCTGGCAACACGCTCGAGAGCCCGAGCCGCCGCCAACTCATTAAATATAACGAAATCTATAACTCACTTGTGAATTATTTTGATGAAAAAGTCACATGTGCCTGATTGAGGTGAAATTACAGCTACTTTATTAGCAAGTGTGTTAATTTTTTTTTCATTCTCAAGTTAACATTCCGTGATCAGGCCACAAATTTCACCTCATATAGACGAAGCCCTCCGGACAGAGGTCGCAGACAAACCTCTTCTGTAGTGGGTCCGGTTCTCCTGGCTTGTGGGTCATACCTGCAACGAATACATTATATTATTATTTACTCCTACTCTAATTAAAATTTGTGATGATAGGTATGTTTTAGAGATGCGCCGAATAGTAGTTTTGACGAAAAACCGAATACCGAATATTATTCGTTTTAACCTTTACCGAACCGGATATTCGGCCGAATTATTTGATTTACAATTACTTTGCCTAGCCACGGAAACAACTTAGATAATATGTACGTTTCGTGTCACTACAGGCGATGTTAAAATGAAATGAAATGAAATGAAATCATTTATTCTGCAATTAGATTTACATGAAATACTTTTGCACGTCAATATTTTTTTTTCCTACTAGCACTTCGACGTGAATGGCCTGTTGAGAAGAAGTGCCGCAAGAAACTCAACAGTTAGCCTTTTTTAAACAGCCATAATAACAAAAGGAATATGGAACATTTTAAATATTGTAAAATAAGTATGTGCAGAGGAGCAAATTATAGTAGCCACGAATTTTTATCTGTAAAATAATCTTCTATCTTATAATACCCCTTTTTCATTAAACAGCTTTTAACAGTTGATTTAAATTTATGCAGGGGCAAGTCAATAAAACTTTGTGGCAGCCTATTATACATTCTTATGCTGATTCCTATAAAACATTTAACAGTCTTGTGAAGTCTGAGGCTTGGAACGGCGAGCTTATGCTTATTTCTGGTGTTGAGGCTATGGCAGTTGACTACACTAAACTAGCAATAGCCTATGAAATCATTATGTTGTCATGACTAACATAAATTTAAAAAAGAAGTTAGGTCTTTTTGTTCTATACCCGGTCATCTAGCTAAGAAAATACAACCGAATATATTTGGCGCAAAAAACGAATAATTCGGCCGAATACAAATAGTTGAATAGATGCAGAATACGCCGAATACCGAATACAAAACGAATTTTCAACGCATCTCTAGTATGTTTGTGTCTCAGAGTAAACAGAACTGGAGTAGCCATTAGTCAATTTCTCAAACATTTTTTTCTGCCATTTCTTGCGGGGGGTGAGGTTACCACTACACTCAAAGCCAGCCGTTTTTACAAATGCACACATGCATAATTCGACACACAAATTTAAATTTCACGCACACACACGCTTAAAATAGTCACGTGGGGTGTGCGTTTTGACAACGTCACAGCCGCACTCCCCACGAGACTAGCGTTCGAAATTTGAAATCGTAGAATTCTAAAACATGAAATAATGAAGTAAATAATCATGAAATCTTAAAAATTATAATTACAAATAAAAGGTGACACCATCTTTTAGCATACTCGATGTTTTCTATTTATTTTTACAACAAAAAACAGCACAGGCAGGCATTTTTGCGGGAGCTCTGTTCGCCGCAACGTTTACAATGTTATGGCTGTCAAAATGGCGGCTCAACTAGTTTTATTAAACGTGCAAGCATCCGATGCTTGTGCATTTGGCAGAGGGGAATGTTAGACAAAGGCTACTCCAGTTCTGTTTACTCTGAGGTTTGTGTTATGGTGTGAAGTATAGTGACCGTGCTTAAGGATCTGCGTGGGGCTGCGGAAGGCCTTCTCGCAGAGCGCGCACCGGTACGGACGCAAGTCGCGGGCGCAGTGACGCGCCCAGTGGCTGGCCCACGACGACGCGTCCACTTGCTGCAATTATACACAATATACTTCAATAGGCTAGTTGACTCATATCAAAAGTTATGAAAATAATGTGTCATTCATATAGTGTTTTGTACAAGGGTCCGAAATATACCAAGTTCGATAAATATAAATAAGGGATTGCTGTAGAAATTCAATTTAAATAAGTTTCATTTTTACTTTTTTTTCATCTGCCAAAAACGCTGTCCACCATGTTCGTAAAATTAGATGAGTAACTACGCATGGTCAAAATCTGTCGAACGCCAGTCGCATCCAATCAAGCATAACTGTCGGCTATGTCACGCATGCGTATTGAATTGTTTACAATAATAGTTTGCAAATACATAATTATTAATCTCATGTCATCCCAATTTATTCTCCCCTTTAGTAAAAATAAAATTATCTGTTTCAAAGTGTTTCTGGCTGTAGTCGCAGTCACCATGGGTCTAATGATGAAATCTTATACATATAAAATTGGTTAAGTTATCATTTTTTTTATAATAACAAATAACTATAGTTGTATACAATTTTAAGTTGTTTACGAAGTTATTTGCGTACCACCTAAGTATCTGTTTTGTTAAAAGGTAATTGTTGTGGATAATGGTGCTGGTTGCACTTGTAAACACAGGCCTGAACATAATAGTTTTAGTTAACCTATGTGTGTACTTGTCTATTATCCGAAATAAAGAGAAAAACAATTGTGACGCTACGGCACAGATAATTCATTGACCATCAGGACCTAAGACGTTTTTGACATTTAAGCAAAAACGTAATATATAATTCAAAATTTATTGTGTTATTTATGGTGATGGCTATCAGTAATTAATAATTTGGGGCCCAATAAAAAAAGGGTCAACTAGCTTATTCACGGAGCTTGAGAAGGAGCATAAGTGGCGTCGAGCTTCGTATGCTTTGGGTTTCATTAAGAGAGTTAAAGTCGAAAATCATGGGGGGCCTGCAATCAACAACCTCCGAAGACTAGGTAGCTAACATCTTAAATAACAACATTTCTTTTTCGAGTTTTACAATAACTTAATAGATTTATTATAAATGATTTTACAAGCTTATAAGGTACTGTCGTGACATTTGTAAGTCTATGTTCCGTTCATAGGAAAAGGTGACAGCGATCCGCAGAGAGTTAAGAACATTCAGAAATATTTATTTTTGTACTAGCTTTTGCCCGTTAATCTCGAATTCCTCCATACTTCGGTACGCCCGCCAATACATCTGTCCCGGGTGCTATTACAACCGTTTTTAGCAACCTTTTTGAGCAACCCGCATTGGGCCAGCATGGTGAGGTTAGGACCTACTCCTCGTGTGTATCTATGTAGAATTGAAGAATATTCTTTTTATAGAAATACATAATTATATGAGAATGTGCCAGTTGGTAGAATAGAATGGAATCATTTATTTCTTATAATTATGTTACAAAATTTGATCTTGAATACATAGTTTCACATATTTTGCCGATGTATAGGCCTAGAAATGTCAAATGGTATTATTATTATTATTAGAAATAACAATATTTCAAAATACAACTAAAACAAAAAAATATATAATTAAAAAGAAAAAGATCGTTCCTATGTTATTATGCAACTTATTAACATAGCGTCATAGCAACATGCATATTTTCTATGCTCAGTTTTAAACATAATTATTAAACATAAGCAATCCTATGTCTCAAGCAGACTGTGCAGTACTATACGACTAGAAAAACTCCTGTGTATGCTTGCTATCTTGATCTTTCAAAAGCTTTTGATCTAGTAAATTACGACAAGATGTGGTCCAAGCTGCACAGTGAGACTCGGCAGCCAGCACAGATTATATCTCTGTTTAGGGATTGGTACGGCCGCCAGTGGAATAGTGTCACATGGGCGGTAGCTCACTCGGACATGTATGGGTTAGAGTGCCGGGTGAGGCAGGGGGGTTTGACCTCGCCTCGCCTCTTCAACCTGTATATGAATCAGGGTTCGAAGGATATATATCAATTGATATATATCATGATATATATCCGATATATATCATGATATATATCCGATATATATCAACGATTTTTTGTGATATATATAAAAAAAATGGATTTTTACTATATTGCATATAAGTACATTTTTCAGACGCGCTGCTGGCATATTCGTAATTTTTTCCGCCTTCAGACCGTCATAATTCGAATTTACCAAGTATAAAATAAATTTTCATGTACCTGTGCAAATCGTATAGTAATATAATGATGATGGTGATGATATTTTTATAATTATCATAAATATCGGATATTTTCGAACCCTGATATGAATCGGTTGATCGGTGATCTCAGCAGTTCTAATGTGGTGTGTTCCATCGGTGATGTGGCTATTAATAACATCAGCTATGCCGATGCTGAGCCCATCGCTCGGTGGTCTAAGGAGGCTCCTTGGTATATGTGAGTCATATGCAAGGGCCCATGGGCCTATATCTATCTGGTAATCCTAGTGCACCTGCTGCAGGGCACTCCCAGATGCGCGGGCTCCATGGAGGGTGGGAGGCCGGACAGATGAAGTTACTTACTTCGTGGAACTTTGGATCACCAGAACACCCGTATCACCACCGAGGGCAAACCCGAGGCTACAACGTCTGGGAAAGCGAAAGCCATCCCAGCGTCCCCACTCACACGAAACACGCCAGGGAAAGCGGAAGCCATTCCGGCAAACAAAGGAAAGAAGGAGACCGGCGGGAAACCGAAGGCCTCTGGAACTCCTGTCTGCCAGGGAATGCGACCGTCAGAAAACAGCCCTAAGAAAAGTAAGTATATGATTTTTATGTCGGGTCGTAAGACTTACTCCTCGGAGTCAGCGATCACACTTAATGGTGCTTCCTTGAATAAAGTAAGTTCAAGTATCTGGGTTACTGGTTCGCGGAGGACTTGAACGACAATGAGGATATTGAGAGGGAGCGCAGGTCGCTGTCTATAAGGTGTAACATCCAGCATGTTACCCGGAGGTTTGCGCGATGTACAGCAGCCGTAAAAGCAACTTTATTTAAAGCGTACTGCCAATCGTTTTACTTATGCGCCCTGTGGACAAGCTACACACAATCGGTATACAGCGGCCTGCGGGTCCAGAACAACAATGTTTTTAGGGCTGCCACGGTACTGTAGTGCTTCAATGATGTTCGCGCAAGCACATATAGATGATTTCTATGCTATCATCAGAAAGAGGAGTTCATCTCTGCTCAACCAACTTCGGGGTAGTTCTAACAGTGTTCAATGCTCTTAGCATTGTCCGGGAAGTGGGACTCACCAATGGTGCAAGGGAGGAACTTCATGCCAGTTCATCGCCATTTGTGCAATAATAGGTTAATGATTATTTTTTTTAAAATAATGAGTCATAAAATAGTATAATTTAATTTAATCCATATGTCCATTTTATTATTTATGTTGGTTTTTTAATTTTTATTTTGATTTTTTAATAATTGACAATTTAAAATTAAAACAAAATACTAATATAATACGAATATTTTAATTTTCATGTGTAACATCTTTATAGTTATTTTAATGAAGGGGTTATGGACCACGGTCCAAAATAAATGATTTTTAATTTAATTACACTTTGTTCAAAATTTTTGAAATTGAATAATAATATTTATTAATTAAAAATAATGTGAGTTTCTTCTTAAATAAATGTCATGTCAGGTTTCCTATATCATTTGGTATTTTATTTTATATTATTGGTTATTGTATGTATATTATTAGTGATGGAATAGTTGCAATAGTAACCAGAGAAACTTGAGAGCACGAAGTTTTGGTCACCTATGCAAGGACAAAGCATGGCGAAAGTAGTTTTATCTCCATTATCGAAAGCTAAAGCGAACAAAAATAAAAACTGCTTAAATATGTACTATAAACTACCTTAACTTTGACGACCTCCGTTGCCGAGTGGTCTGTACGCCGGTCTCAAGGCGTCGCCATCTCGAGAGGTCCTGGGTTCGATCCCCAGTGGAGGCAAGTGTTTGGGTGAGGAATTTTCAAACATTTGTTTTCCAGTCTTGGGTGTTCATTATATATGTATTATATTATGTAAATTCTCAATAATGATATGTATTTATCTATTAAATATATTTGTCCGTCATCTAGTATCCGTAACACATTTAGTTGCTTAAAATGTGGCTAGTTGATAGGTGTGAATGGCTGAGGATATTTATTTATTAATTATTATTTATTTATAAACTAATGGTATAGTACCTTTCTGCACCTGGAGCATCTGTCGGTGTGCGGTGGCGGCGCGGGCGCCTCTCGCTCCTCGATCTCTGTCACGTGCTGTCTGCAATGATCAGAACATATACTTACATCATCACCATGTGTAAAAAATGTCGCAAAGAATAGAGAAAGTAATGTCAAAATGCAAAGGATGGATGAAATGTGGACGGTGGAGCGGACCTATGGGGCAAGAGAACATTTTGGGAATTTATCATAAATTTTAATCTGTATTTTGAAACTCAATTTACATAACAATTATTATACGTAGGTAAAAAGTTATACTGTAAGCTGTACTGGCCAATTAGCTTTTACAGTATACAGGATAGATTATAGGAATGTTTCCATTCAATAAATTTACTATTATCCATAACAATAATGATTTTTTTTAAGAAAGAGTACTTTTCCACCAGCCATGGTCTTCTTTTAAACCCTGTACAGTTGAGGTTGGAGTATGTAAAACAAAATCACCCCAGTACTGTTTATTGTAATAATAATAATATAAGCATTTATTCAGACAAGATTTTACATTGTTTATTGTTTACTGTTTATTGTAGTTCAAGTTAAAAATACAGGCTGATTTAGGACTTGCACCACTTTTGACCATTTTTCGATATACCATATAGTTTAGGATTTCGCCCTGAACTTGAAAAAATCGTCCTGTAGATACAAAAGTTGAGTAGGTTAATCTTAACTTGAATGTTATTGTTAACTTCACATAATCAATTTAAATTAATAATAAAATTGTTAATGTTTTATGTATGTAGGTAATTATTACAATGTTCATTAGTAAGCTTTTTTTTTTTTTTAATAAAAGCAAAAAACTTACCTATAATGCTGCAGCATGTCACTGCGTAAGTAGTACAAATTGAAGCAAATGCAGCATTGGTACACCTCTACATCTTCTAACTCCCTCTTTACTTTTCTATCTTTTCTATCTTTTCTATCGTTTTGGATAACCTCAATTGGATCCACTAGAGTTATTACATTTCCCTTTGATTTCTTTTTTCTAGTCTTCTTTGGCTGGTCTTCACCATTTGAGTTGGGCTTACAACCTCTTTTCTTCTTCTTCAATAATATAAGAGATAAATCTTCACTGTCATCGGAAGGAATATTACTTGGGACATCACATTCAACTGAGCTCTCTCTCTTTATTATAGACGGCGACACAGATGAGCGCTCAATCTTTAATTGAACATCTGCTTTTAACTCTACTTCCAGCTTATTTAACTCATCTGTCTGTGTTGCTTGCTCTGTCTTCACTGTGTCTATTGGTATGTGTTGTTGTGGCTCTTGTTTAGTGAGTGTGAGGTCTACTGATTCATGTGAATTGTGATTCATTTGTAGTACCATGCTCCGTAGCCTGAAACATTAGTGTTTGGGGGTATGTTAATAGGAAAATAGAAATTTAAAAAAAACAATTCTGATGGACATACTGGGTAGCTCTAAAAGGTTGTTATTATAGTAAGAAAATTACAATGACAAACATAGGTATGTCAACCTGGAATTAACAAAATAATTATCTTTTCAATAATGGCTCAATAACGACACTAATTACCGAGCCAGGTATGCTCTTTCCCATGTCATTCGGGCCACAGTATAAATAATAGATTGTGGGAAACTAACCTGTCCTGTGTTTCAATGGCGAAATTACAAAATTGATATATATCGTTTACTTTACAGCTACACCGGTTGCACACCTTCTGAGGCAGCTCGTCCCCCTTCATGATCTGTCGACGACAATGAATTACAACACAACCTCATTAAAGGTTAAAATAACAAATCAAAATACAATTAACCAACAAAACGCAAGGCATACCTTGATTGGCAAGAATAATTCCATTTTTAAATTCAGCGCGGTCTCTTCGTCAAACAAATAGTTATTTACTAATTTTGTAGAAGAACATAGTCGGCAAATAGAATCCATAATTTTATTTCTGTATAAAATGCTGCGATGTTTACCCCTCAGAGCCAAAGAAAGTGACAGATAGCTTGGCAATTTGTCAAATATTGACCTTCCAGTTCGGTATTGCCATATACAGTAAGAGTCTGATTAGAGACCCAAAATACATATTATGCTATAATCATACATAGTATTTATAATTTATAGAGAGGGCAGCTGGTGGGCGGCCGCGGAGATGAGGGCGGAGAGGCGCTGCGCCAAACTTTTGATTAATGAACACACAATGTTTGAGAAGTTAACTTACTTCGGCTAAATTGCAGATATTCAAAACATTTGAACTTTATCAAAATGGGGGCTATGATTATGACGTTCAACAATTATTCCAAGCGTTTTTTGTACATATCTGGCGAAATGTCACAGTATACACCTCTGCCTACCCCTTCGGGATAGAGGTGTGATGTGGTGGTAATTTTTGTTTTTATTAATTGAAATGTAAGTTTGCACTGAGATTATACGCATCATACCTTACGACGGAATTAAAGCAGCAAAAGTTCTTTGATAACTATATCATTTTGGATTAGACTAATAAATACTTATTAAATAGTGAGTATTCAAAGCCAAAACTCTACATTAAATTTATTAGTTAATATTTAACGTTATTGTTTTTTTTATTATTCAATTATACGACTTTAATCTCCATACTTTATTTTAATAACCATATTTATAAAGATTGCGATTCCAAATATACCTAAGAACGTTACTTCCTACATAGCGAATACCTTTCACGCGATAAAACTGTCGCCTACTAGGTACCTACTTATCTTTATCTTTCTTTATCGTACTCCTTCAACAAATAAAGTGTAAAAAACGAGATATCGAATAGTACCATTGGAAATGAACTAACCAGTCAGTATATGCATTTTTCACACAGTCCAGACAAATAAAGAATGGTATCGAGTGACAAAACAATTTACGTCAAATTATGCACCAACCCGCATTGGGACAGCGTGGTGGTGTTACGGCCCATACTCCTCATATATTTGTTTCCATGAGGAAGGGCTGTACCCAGCAGTGGCATAAAAAGGCCTTTGTTCAACATTAGGTTGTTTGAACTGACGCTTTTATATACAGACAACCTCCGTGGTCGAGTGGTCTGTTCGCCGGTCTCAAGGCGTCGCCATCTCCAGAGGTTCTGGGTTCGATCCCTGGTGGGATCGAACCCAGAACCTCTGGAGAATCTCTGGTTCTCCAGTCTTAGATGTTAATATATGTATATTATATTCTGAATATTTATATGCATTTATCTATTAAATATATTTGTCCGTCATTTGGTATCCATAACACAGGCATTAGTTGTCTAGTATGGGCCAGTTGATAGGTGTGAATGTCTGAAGATATTAATATATTATATATTAATATAAAATATTTTATCCATAAAAAAAAATTTTTGATTATACACATGTCTGCATTTTAGAAATTATTATAAAGATCATTTTAGGTCCTGTTTAGAATTGGAAACAAACTACAGCTTCTTGAATATTTGGAATACAGGATTGTATGTAATCGTCCTCATGTTACTTGGCTTAGACAAAAACGACACCATTTTTTAGCTAACAGGTTCTATACCTATGTAACTAAAAAGTTAGAATCTTAATTTATAAAAATTAAGTTCTTTTAGATGTACTGTACCTATGTGGCTATCAGTAGTTGCTCCCTGTCCTTGAAATATTATCACTGAGCGTGCGTGTGACATGGCTTGTATAACATATAATATGCTACTGCTACTTGATTCAAGGCTTGTAAACCAATATAAATATACATGTATATATATGCTTTGGGTTTTTACACCGGGCTACAGTCATCAAAAAGTAATATGTTTATGGCATTTCAATTTAACAAAGGGTTCGTTCTAAGCGTTGCCAGACGTCTTGATTTTTAACTTAAAATTAAATGTCCCGCGAGGGAAAGGGTCAGTCCCACTTTTTAGGGGCTCAATCTATATATCAATCAATCTATATTGTGTATAATAAACTATTAAATAAAAAAATATAAAAATACATTGCTGTTCAATTTAAGACTCTGTCGCTAAGGAAATAATGACATGAAATCCATCATGTATACTTTTTTACTACGTCCCACATTCGGCCAAAGAATCTCGCTTTTCTAACTCAAAAAGCTAAAAATCGTCGGGTTTTTGCTTAAAACAAAATCTGGCAACGCTGTTAGTACCACAGCGTCATCGAACTTCTCACATTGCATTATAATAAAACATGTAACACTATTAACTTACCTTTTATCATTTCTCATCCTCATAATTTTACATTTTAGAACACAAAAATTTTCTACTATTAGGTCCTTACCTATGAAATTGGTGTTTTGTATGGAGATTTTGGGGATGTCTGCATTTAACATACTAACATTTTATCATTTTTCTTCACAACGACAAATCCAGAGATAATAATATTTGGCATGTATCATTAGACAAGCTTTAGCAATATGTGTGTGAACACGCTTGATAAAAATCGCTTGATATTCATCGTTTTTATGTTAATGCAAATCAAATGATGTATTCGGGAGGCAGTTAAAAATAATTGTCTTTGTGTCTAATTTAAACACAATTAAACTTACAAAAAATTATCAAATTAAATAATACGAGCTCAAATATATGGTCTATTTTTAGAAGAGGCAATTATTTTATAAGAATGTTCTGAAACTTAATAGTTACGGACAAATTGCTAAGACAGAATAAAAACACCAATTTCATAGGTAAGGACCCAATATTTTGGTAACTGCTTTATTGGTTCATTGAATATATATTTTTGTGCCTCTGACAAAACATTTTACAAAAAAGTTCGAAGGTTATGCGAACTCTTATTTCTTAACTCATACTATTTTCTGTTTAGCGATTGTGATTAGATTACAGAAGTAAGTACAATTTGTGGAACAGGTTTATTTTTGATAATATTTCTTATCCTTCCACGTCGCGATAGCTATACTGATATTTTTTTAAAAAGGAGGTTCTCAGTTTATCCTGTATGTAATTTATTAAATATATTTTTGCACGTCGCCGTCGTTTAAAATTGAATATTAACTTCAATGCAATGTTTGTTCATTACATTTGGTGTATCTACATAGAACTTACAGCAAAAAATTATGTATTTTAATCTAAAGTAAATACTGGTAAAGCACAGTTATCAATATCACAAATATAATTTTAAAAAATCAAATGTTGTTTATTTTTATTTTTATATTTTTATTTGATTTGATTTGAACAGGGAACTGGGCAGCTTGATAGGAAGGCGTTGCTTTTGCTTTACCGTTTCATCTCATTTGAGATACGAAAGAAGTCAAACTTTTTGATCTCAAGTATCAAAAAGTTGGGGAATGTATCTACAGTCTAACCCTGGTGAATGTTGCTTTGTTTGATTAGTACTACTGTGCCTCCGAGTTCCAACAAACAAGGTAATATTAGGAAATTTTTCATGTTCTACGTGCACGTTTAGGCATACAGTCTGGTGTTAAATGTTTATAGCGCAATAAGTAATAATATTGTTTTGTTCGGTATTGACGGTAGATTAAGATAACAATTGTTTTGTAGATAGCAATGTTATAGATTACTTAGATTACTAAGAAGTAATGTGCCCACGTAGGTACCCGGTAACAGCGGGTCGCGAACGCTGGGGAATATCGTGTCAAAAGATAATAATATCGGGAACAAGTTTTTGATAACATAAATAGGTTCAGGTGTGGTTTATCATTTATCGGCGATAGAGCGCTTAATTTTGACACACCAAACGTACGTCGGGGAATCGCGGCCGCGCCCAGTTAGCCTTTATGATTAATAATTATCAAAGGATCAAACGTTTAGCCAGCGGTTTAATCCATTGGGAAACTCTTTATTTAATTTTGCAGCAATGAAGCAAGCAAGTATTACAATTAAGATTTTGTTCCAAATGATATTATCATGCGTTATTTAAGCTTCAGTTTCGTTATAAACTTAATCAGATACTCACTTTACTTACAATGGTCAGATACCGGAGGTAAACCCAGTGATGGAAATTTTAAATTTACTACATTTTTACTAAGTGGCGACAGCCAAGTGGGAAATCCAACACTACTTTTGCAAGAGGTTGGCAATCCAATCCAGTCCTGATATCCTTTAAAAGAAAATTCTCCATTTTTGTTTGCAAAATTTAGGTCACGGACTCATGGCCTGGATCTCTAGACCGCTATGGTACAGGATACTCTTTCAGTGTGGAATGTTCCACAATTTTTAATATGTATTTCTTTAAAATAATATTTTCTATGAAATTAAATTAATTATATTTATTCAGCAATCGAATTACGTGTCATTAAACATAATAATTATGATTGTAGTGGTGTTCTAGTCCTGCGTATACCACGGCCATGAGCTGAGCAGCTTTTCAGCACAATAAAAATATACCTTTAAATCAATATAATATAGAGAAAGAAGAAAAAGCACATAAACCTACATCAGATGAGCATATAAAAGATGTTTCGTGTAAACGTGATAATGGTAAAGATTGTAAAATGTTAAATGTTGTGTGGGAAAGCCGAATATGTAAATACAGATGACATAAATATGATAACACATATAAACAAATCGCATTTATTTGCAAATATAGATGATACAGAGGGTATAAAATATAGTAAAAGCAGCACAAATCCATATTAATCCTCATGTCATGAAAAGTTTTAAAGTTTCCAAAGTCAGATATTATAAAATAAAATTGCAACTAGCCAAAGTCTCAATTGAGGTGTCAATGTAGGGGAGAAAGAGAAAGAAAATTTTATTATTCTAGGCACAGAAACTAAATCACACAATCTAGGCAGCCATTGTATAAGGAATGCTTACATAATGCAGTTTACACCTAAGCATTAATAATCAAGCATGATATAAAGGGGAAGGCGTTCTTGAAGGACCCAGAAGAAGAAGGGCCAGGTCAAAAGTATCCGCAATCGCCGAGCATATATAAGGACTGCAATGAGAGTTGATGAAGCGAAAGAAATATGAAGGTAGCAAGTGGAAACATGTAATCTCTGCCTACCTCTATGGGAAAAAGGTTCCGTTTTGGTGCTTGACTTTAAAACTCATTCAGTGCATATAAGGACAATCTAAGGTTCATCGATCTAGTTATGGCGTATTGGAGTATTTCGCATAGAGGGGGTGGAGAGTTTAAAAGACGTCCCATGCACTTGCTAGACAAGCTGGTATTATGCTTACAGCACATCGAGCTAATGTACAAGGAGCGAGGAAATTTTAAGAATAAAATTCATTGCTTACATAATTAATATTTAATTTCAAAGCGAGTTTCACAAAAAAATATACTTAGACTAATAATTACTTTCTAGGGTTTATTTCTATTAGAAGAATGACTACTAAAAAGATACATTAAGTAACGGTTGCGTGGAAGGTAAGAGGCCGAGTTCATCTAGATATTTGGATTACTGCTAGTTTGCAGAGGTACTGCCCTGGGCCTGGTGACGGCGGCGTGGCTTCAGCACATGTTGCCTGCAGGTATTCTGTTTTAAAATCCGGTTTCAGCTCACCAATGGAAATAGGTGGCATTAGCTCGTACCATGAACCCTTTTAAAAAAACGAACCCTTTTAGGACATAGAGAGAATATGGCCCCTCGTATGCCACCTGAATATGTTTGTCTGTGGCGGCATATTGAGACCGGAACGGAGATTTATCAGAAACTCATTGTACAGTAGGTGTTTTACTTCAAACTAGATGACGGAAAACAAGCAGACTGCCCTCCTGATGGTAGGTATGTGGCTGCAGTCACCTACAACATGAGGTTCAATTTTAAAACTTATGAAGAAATTACTCATTAGTAGTTTTACACTTAAATCTCTAAGTAGTGTGATTTCATTTCTTCAGATTACATTATAATAGATTAAAGATTGTTATTGTACGTCTATAACGTCTAAGCAGTCAATCAAAAGACAAAAGATGTGCCCGGTAGGCGAGAAGTCGTATAAAGTAGGACCCCAAGCCCTGGTCCAATGATGGCTGGTGAGTAGATTCAATAGCGAACGCAGGACCAACTTAACGTGCTTTCCAAAGCACGGAGCAGTTCGAAATCACAAAGTTTTGGTCACCCACAGGACTGACCAAGGTGAAAGTAGCTTTTCTTACAATATCCAATGCCAAAAACGTACGAGCCTACACAAACTCCTATGCAAATGCATAGAGTTCAATAATCAAGAGCAGCAACCTTGAAACATTTGATAAACATGAGATGAAAATCGATACTACAAACTTGAGACTCAACTTTGCAATTGAGTAAAACGCGGCACATACGCCGTTGAACTCTGGCTTAACTTTAACCCACATAACAAAGTTCAATGTAAACACAATACGGCAGAAGTTCCGAAGTTTCAGTTCAGGGCCGCGAGGCCGCCAGCCCCCCGCCCAACTCCTCGCCTAATGGCGGAACTTCCTTCGACGACACTCCAACTACAGTTCCCTGGAACTGATTGCGAAATTCTAAAACTTTTTCTGGCTACAGCTGGGGGTTGAGCAAGTATTTTTTTTTTCGTGTTAAACTTTAGCTTGGGATCCTAGAGTTTGGAAAGTGAAATACTACTGCAAAAATTTACGCAATTGATTCAGTAATTTGAATACTAGTTCATTTCTAAACTAATTAAGTAAGTTATCGATTGATCTCTAACTATATTTATCTATCCCTATTAAAATAACTAATTAAATTGTAGTTATTAACAATATTAACTGACGCACTATTACCCAAGGATAAATTCAATGAATTAAAGAGGATATGGTACAAAATAACTAGAAAATTAAGTCATGCAGATTTTGATCGCGTAAATAATAATAATATGTTATAAAAATATATAATATATTTCCATAAAATATTATTTAAGCTTTTAAGATCATGAACTCTTATTCAATGACATTATTAATTCAGAACCGACCAATGTAGAGATCCTTTGGGTAGAGGCATGGGTAGAGGTCATTTGCCAATATCTGTCAGTGGGCATCTCTGGGCTAAAAAATAATGACTGTGAGTTTTAAACAAGTCTGACATTCGTCAAATTTTATAAAAAAGTGATCAGTAGGTAAACTTCCACTCGCATCAGAATATCTATTATTATTTGATATTGATTTCTCAGCGGTATAATGCCGGGTTGAAAATTAGTAAGAATTCTCAAAGTTTTTAGACCACTTAAAGCTTTAAACTTCAATTGAATGTACAAATTCCATTTATACTACATAGTACGTATACATTTCTGATCTCTATGCTATTTGATACTTCTTAAATTATTATAGTCATGCGTCATTACGTTTAGCATGAGTCACCATCATCTCCGATTTCTTAACTCTATTTGATTTTAGTAGAATATGTTTTCTTCTTCCATTCGTCTCACTCGTATAACTGCTAATATCTTTAGTTTCGATAATTATGGGGTTGTTACCCACTACCCAACTTATTCTATTAACATAAATTTATAACTCTCCTGCTCATTATCTATCCTCATTACACGTATATCAGGGCAAGTGATTCGGGTTATGTGTACTTTCATGATGTTATGTGTGTTTATTGATAATTATCTTGCCCAACATATTTTGCCTTGTTACACTGATTTTGATGAGGTCCTAAATGGTCACCATATGATTAGCAAAACACACAATCTTAAAATAAGACTAGAAGATGATTAAGTACTATTATACTATTAATCTACGAAGGAAACTATGGTATGTTCACATAGTCATTTTAGTGCTCATAATTTATTGGGCGCCATAGAATTAGTGATAATATGCAATGAAGAATAGTGCAATATGTATTATTATAATATAATAATATGTAGTCGTTAAGAAAAGGTAAGTAGCCAAGAGAAGTATAAATAAAAAAGTACAAATATATGTGTAAAGTATATTTGATCTTGAAAGTATTATAAATTGTTTGATATCATCGCAAAATCTGTAGATACACCTTTGGAAAGTACAACTAAGGATCAAAGATTAAACTATGTAAATTATGAACAATAATATTGTGCGACGTTTTCAAGTGTATTAGTAATACACCTGCCTTTAACTATTCCAGCGAACGCACCTCGTCGCTTATCAAATGACACCGTTTGATAGCGACTTTTGTCACCTTATCTAACATGTCGAAATTCTTCCACGTATCCTAGTTTTACCTTATGTGTAAATAAATATGATTTTTAATTGCGAGTGCGACGTACTTTGCCCAGTTTAAAGCGAACTAAGTAAACTTATCACAGATTTGCTTGAAATAGTTTTAATTTACGCTATAGTTTTGTAATTTCTATCAAAATTAATTAGGCATGTAATTCTGCGAATATATTTGAAATAGTCTAATTATTTAATCATAGTTAGTGTAATTATCTGTCACCGGTTAGATATAACGTAATAAAGGTGTATCTCAACTGTAAACAATAGGCACAACTAGTGATTGTGGTGTCGGCGCAGCAGATAGCGGCTCGGTGGCGGCGGCCCCGGACGCCCGGGCTCCCTAGCCGGCTCCACATCAGCGCCCTATCTCTTCGTCAGCGCGCCTTATCATCCACCTTGCCGATTGGTGGATTGAAGTGTTTGCGCGACTGATAGCGCTTCAGGAACCAATCAATACCCAATCCTGCTGAATCTTATCATGATCATGGTGGACATTCGTACCTCGTGTCAAACCTCTGATATGGTATCTAAAGATATCATCGAAAGTATAAATATGGGCCCATCGATCGATCGGGGTCTCTATCGAACTGTGAGCTGTGATTACGAACGACTGCCTGTGGCGTCCAGTGATTTGTGATTTCCAAGCCTTTAACTTGGTCTGCGTCGTCCAGGGTAACATTTCGTCTATTGCGGTGTCGTTCCTTTATTTTTAAGCAGTGTTCTATTTCATATGTAAAAATCTAGTAATTCAAAGTTTCAAACTCGAATGACGTGGCACCAACGGTGATAGTTCGAATTTGGCTGACACATTTATTTAAATGTTATTTCACGGTAATTTATTATTAAAACGATACAGCTGAGCTAGTGTCTCTGTTAACATAACGATAATGATTACGTAATAACATATGGTGTTCCAATGGCACATGTGTTTGCTCGTTTCATGTGTTTCGTATATTTCGATTATTATTATGTACCAAATTATCCTCTAAATATTGAATTAATAAGGCCAGTACATTCGTAACTAAGCTAGGTAGGATCGTTGACGCGACAGGGAAAAGCGGCGCTCTTATCAGAGAACGTAAGCCGCACCTTTTCGAGTGGTGATAGCGAGCTGCGTAACTCCACTTCGAACGCGTGCACTTTGATTGTCACACAGAACAAACCAGATTTCGTCGCGCGTAATAAAAACAACGCTTTATTTTCCAGAAGGAGCGGAGTCACGGCTTCACGTATGAGTTGGACAGGGGATCTCGACAGTCTAATGCCAAATGCTGCCAGATCTATCTTTCCAGCTCACGCGTGGAGCCGCTTTACAACAGTCGAGAGTGCATCGTGCATCTTCAAAATTTCGAACATGATCAATATGACGAAGACTGCGTGATGGATTAAGTGGAGGTGTGATCTCTTCACTTTTTTTGCTTAAAGTGAGATTCAACTCCTCCAACTTAACCCTGACTCGCTTTATCATCAACAGAGAAGAACTTAAAGATTTTTGTAATTTATTTTTACATTTATTCATGTATTGTTTTAATGATGTAGTTGAATTAACATGATTCTTTTGTTTTTATTGTGCTTTGTAAATATTTTAATCAACGGAAGCGTTCGTGTTGAGTCTGTTTAAGGTGGATACGTCATAAAAAATGTTTATGATAACTTCAATAAAGACTTTCAAATAAATGATAATTTAATGAAGAATGATTTATTAAATTAAATAATTTGTTTTCTGCATTTTTATTACATACCAACATTATTTCTAAAACAAAGTAAATATAATCAATGTGAATAAGCCCATTCTGCGGCAAGACAGTGAAACTTTGGCGCTAGTGCACGCACGCGCTTGAGAGTATTATGAAAGACCCAAGCTAAAACCGACTAGTCTGAAGTGCACCACAAATCAGAAAAAAAATCACAACACCAAAAACAAAAAATAGGCAAAAAAATGTTGGTAACACCGGTGCGCTAAAAAAGCTTGCAAACTTCACGCACCTAACCTGCGCTGGACATCGACTCGTCCGTATCTCTAAACTCTGGGAAAATGTATATTGATTTTTCAAAGAAAAGTCAACCGATGTAACAAAACACCGTTCGCGAAGTGTTTATACGCGTATAGAAGTGCCGCGGTCGATGTGCAGTATCGTCGAGATGGTGCGACGGTGTATCTCGTCGCGTTCCGAGTGAGATCAGAGAGAGTGTTGCGTCGCTCGGCCGACGGCCCGGAGCCCGGCCGCGGCCAGGGCCTGGCGCGAGTGGCGCGCCATGGACGCCGGCGCTGCTGACCCGCTGCGAGCGGCCAGGCCGTGAGTATCGCTTCCGAGCGCCGTCCACTCCCGCACTCCGCTCTCCGCGGTCCCCACGTCTTGGATTATTTCGGTCTCTGTGTGCCCGTAAGAGGTTGCGAAACGTCCCATCTGCGCTCGGTTCTCGCTTAGAGCGGACATTCTCTCGCTCGTGCAGCGTCACGGCCCCGTCGCGTTGCGCCATTTCGGTTCGGTCGCATCGTCGCGCCGAGGCGAGGACACGGCGACGTCGCCTCCGCGGGCCGCGGACAGGGCGCCGCCGCCGATACGATCGAGGCGCGGCGGCCGAGCGTGACCGCCTCCGCCGCTCGTCGCGCTCGCAGGGCCTCGTGTATGAATGGCTCCCATCCGACGGCCGGGATCATAAATCAGAATCGTGTTTACAGTTTTTGCGGAGCGCACCAAACCTGTCGCGCTGCCCTTTGTCCGGCGGCACGAGAGGCGCGGGCTCCGCGCTCGGCTCGCCGTGGCGCTCACGAGACGCCCGAGTGAATTATGGCTAGGTGCATATACGCCATGCACTACACATACCTAACGTACGCGTCTACCTATCTATAGCTACGTGCAGCGAAGGCTGCGAGTACCTACCTACTCAAACAAAGCATTTTGCCCACAAATCCATACTGGCAGCCTCACACGGCCAGCTTTTGCGTTCTTTGTGATATTACGTGCAACACATCTGCTGGGGTGATGTCATGTTGTAAATAGTGCATTCAAAACATCTGTGATTGTCAATTGTTAATTTTAGTGTGCTTTTTGAGGTTAGATCGTGATTCAAGATATTGGGTGCCTACTGTAATGTTGTATCTATCAAAATAGTGAACCTTTCATTCCAAGAAGACTGTGTAATATTAGTGAGCATTGTGTGGTGTAGTGTTGAGTGGTCACAGTGTCTGCCAGAGGTGGCATGGTCCGTGTTGAGCCTGGCCAAGCAACACTCAGTGCTAGGTGAATCTGTGTCAATAAGGATTGCAGACACAGTGTGTCCAGAGTGAGGGGACTTCCTATTGGTGTGATCCATGTGAGCACAGACGTCCTAATGATCAGGTGATGTTTGCTAATGTTGCATAGACACTGTAGCTACATTTAGACCGTCACTGTACTGTTGAAACACAAGCAGAGTGCCATGCATAGGTTATTGCTCTTTTTAGTACAAAAACTATGAACAAAACACCTGCCTTTTGTTTACAATCTGATCAGTCACAACAATTGATGTGCTGCTATAAATGTCAGCCTACAACTCATTCGCACATAATCATACATAATTCATACCAATAAAACAAAATTATCAAACTCTACCTGCTATACAAAATGATTTTGTCTGTACAATTGTCCTATTCAACAAAATTTTAACAAGTTTATACAAAAAGTGAACTAAATATTTACATAATTAAGCAAATATATTATAATTAATATAGGTAATTCAAAAGTTATGTTATCATCAAACTACCTAATTACATATTTGGCATATAATAATCGTTATTTAACATTAATAACTGTTAATGATTAATTGTCTAATAAATGCTATTTATACATTATAGGCATTAATGACAATCCATTTTATCACTCTGAAACCATAATTTATTACCAACAAGTGAAGCATACAGGAAAATAATTAAATTTTTTGATACCAAGGTCTAGCTATTGAAATTGAATATTGTCATGCTTATAATATGGGAAAATTATTGCGTTTAATTGTATTGTGGGCCCTAATGTTCAATTTTATTAAACTATTGCATTGTCAGTCCTAAATTATACGGCTTGACTGCATTTAACATAATCCTTGTAGATTGTTGTAAGTATTTATTACAATAATTAATTATAATATCAAATCTAATAACTGTTTACCTTTTTAATTATTTAAAAAACAATTATACTCCAAAATTAACCTTGTACAGTATTGATTTTAATTGCTGACAATAATTATCACAATTTTTATTTTATATAACAATAAAATAACCTCTCAATTGTTGCCTTCATATTCAGCTCATCTTTTTCAACTAAAGGAATGGTTTTTTCTCTCCTATAGGTTCCTAAATCATTTAGTACAAATTCTCTTTATTGTAACTGTAGACAGATCATACATGTCTCTGTGGAAGCATAACAAACATTTAATAAGATTACAATTTTATCTTTCTTTGTCAATTATTGTTGGCAATATTTGTTCGCAAGATCTACGAGCAATGACATGTGCACGATAATTTGCAATGATCTTAGCTTTTTTTAAGTTCTCTACAAACACTGTTCATTTTGATTAATAATCTAGGCTGACCATTTAACTAATTATTTCTGCAAAATACAATGTTTTAGAACCTGTTTGCAAATATGGGTTGGATTTTATCAGATGTGAAAATTGTTGTTTCAGAATAAAGAAAGTTATAGAGACTTGTAGTTATAAAGAATATTAGCATATCGTTATTTATTATTCTATCTTACCAATTCTTGTTTTAATCAATTTAATATTATTATTAAATAGAATATGATCATCACTGCTGATTTATAAAAAAGTGGTGTTGATTTGTCTCAGCTGCCTTAAAATAAAATGAGAAATATCAGAAAACACAAGTAAATTCCAATAAATTTCTTTTATTTGTAGCATTATAGTAAATTCACATTAATAAAATTGTACCATTAAAGTATATCGCAGCATAAAAAATCCTGCTTTGTGTTAAAATTTAATTATCTTTGCCATATTATAGACACATACATCATTAAACATTTTGCACATTTGCATTCCTCTGTCTATACTAACTCAATTAACACATTTGTATGTTAATTGCTTGATTCAGCTGGATATGTACAGTCATGGGAAAAATTATTCCTGTCTAATAAGAGTAATTTTAATTTTCTGTCATAAGTCTAATCAATAGTCTCTCTATAAGTTACTTAATACATTCTTGAGAAATCATGATGATTATAGTATTTTAGAAATTGCACATTGCATTTTTAGTTTCTTAAAAGTTAATAATCTTGTTTCATATGGCAACATTATTTTGTTTCATTGTAGTTACCTTATATTCTTTAAATATTTCATTCAACTTTGAATTAGTGATATATTTTTGTAAGTGCTGGTTGCACTTTTAAATGCAGTTTTTGTTATTTATCTGGCTTGAAGAACCATAATTAATTTCCTATTGATTATTCTCACTTTATGTGAAGAAATAACTGGGTATACAATCATATGTATATAGGAAATTAGGAACTCACATATGTATATAGGAAATTAGGAACTCAGTTGTCTTAAGTATTTAGGCCCGTATTACGGAACTAAACTCAAGCGTAGATCTCTGCTTGAGCACTGTTAGAGAGGGATGGCACTATTGATCTCACACAGCGCCATCCCTTTTTAACAGCGCTCAAGCAGAGATCTACGCTTGAGTTTGGTTCTGTAATACAGCCCTTAGATAGTGAGTTTATAATAGATTTATACTAGATTCTATGGAATATCAAAATATAATCTTAATTTTCTTCCAGCAAATGTATTATAAGCTTTCAGGCTTAGAAATCCAATTTTTAATTATATAAATTATTACCTTTGAGTCTCTTTATCCTTACAGTAGATCCAAGAAGTAAATTAACCATGCATAAATAAAGTAAATGTTAATAAAAAATTGTGACACTGTCACCATTGTTTCTGTTTTAACTATAATAAGTATATATTGGACTTGTGTATACACAAACACATGAGCTGATATCTAGGCTAGTTGATAGGTATGATTATTATTGGTATTTTTTTTATTTATATTCTAACCAATGCTGAATGCTTGTTTCCAATCAAATTCATGACTTAATTAATTATCTTATATTGTCATACAAAAAAAAGTCATAGACATCAGGGCAAACATGCTAAATGTCTAACAAAAGTTTTTCCACAATATTATTAATGTTAGATTTGGTCAGTTTAATATGCCATTCTGTTCATACCAGAACACAGAATTAGGTTGTTTATAGTATTTTAATACCCAGAATTGAGGTTTATCTGAGTTTGTTTGTACTCCTCATATAGGTACAGTCAACTCCAAAATATGTAAGCACCTTTGACAGTAAATGACTCTTATTAGAAGGAAATAAAGATTGTCACCTCTAAAATGTGTAAATGTTTACATGTTTTTGTACTCAACAGTTCATATCTACATTTTTATAATTATATATAACTATATTTTTCTCTTTAACACAGATTCCCTGCCATTTGTAAAGGTTGTATTACCTACTTATTGTCTGCTTTGTGAAAACTGCTAAACCCTAAAAGCAATTAATAATATGTCCTGATTAATAACACTATATTCTATGTTTAGTCCCATGTTTAAATGTTAGGCCAGTTGCAATTGCAACCACCGATATGTGTAGGTTTGCTCATAATCCTTGTTTAATATGCTCTTGTATCTTCTGTTTCTCTTCTGGTTACAAAGATGTGTAATGTGTCTGCAGAATATCAACATTATTTTTGCTTGAATAATAATATTAATATTATTTTCTTATTTATCCCTTAAATCAGAGGCAATATTGAGGCAGTGGTTGGGAGAGCCCAAAATCACCTAGAACACCTCCTGTATTGTCAAATCGTTACCATTTTTAGTGTAGAGTAGAAGCCGACTTAAGAAAAAGAAAGAAAAAGAAAAATATATTTATTTCCATACAATTGTGAAACTAAGGTTGAAACAAAAGAACTTACATTTAGTGATCATTAAAAAAAAGAGCCCTACAACTGCATGGAATGGGAGACCCAATTCAGCATCACACAGAACAAAATGTTCTGACGCTGATTTTCAATAGGCACCCGTTAGGTCTGACAGAGGATGCCAAGGGGCGATGTATTCCCACCACTACTGCCCCTATATAACTCTGACGTAAATAGACCCCTTTTATGTGGCTCCACATCTTATGTCACAGAAAGGGCGAGAATGGGGTCTATGTAAGAGTGACTAACAGATGTCATTCATACGAGTATGGGTATCACATGTATTTTTGGGTTGTAGCCCGTCCATCAAATAGGCAGTCTTGTATGTAATTTTTTTTATAAAACCCCCCAGTGGAATTGGCTAAGACCATAAAGACACTAGGCCTAGCCACCTGAACCTTGTTGGCCCGTTAGGCCTTGTCACTACATATTTAATAATAATAATAATAATCGTTTATTGGCAATATGTTTACATTTATAATATGCCAATACACTAGCTCAGCCAGAAGCAACATAGGCGTAATTTTGGAAGAACCCATATATTAAATAAAATATATTACCTACACTTACCATAACATAAACATATCATCACGCCTGTGCCCCTGTAGGGGTAGGCAGGGGTGTCAAACATCCACATTTCGCCTAACACGTCGATGCGAGTCTGTTGCTATGCACCGGGTCGGAAAATTTATTAGAATATATAAAATTAGGTAATCTATTAAGTTTACTACTGACCTGTAATTTGTATGGTCATTTGCGGACGTGATCAAATCATCGAGTTAAACGTCACATTTATTGAGCAATTGTGCGTTATCTTATTTTTATTGTTGGTACAACTAGGGCGCGTATTTACAATTATGACTGATTCCACTAGTAATTAGATGGTCGAGCCTGTGGCATACATCTGTACATACATATAATAAAACTGTAGAGGTCGAATGTCTGTACATAGAAAAAAAAATGATTATAACGTAGTCAGGGAGATATAAAAAGAAGGAAAAATACCAAAAAAATATTTTTCAAATCTTTTTGTTTCTCCGTCTGTTTGTACGGGCTAATATCCGAAATAGCTGGACCGATTTCAATGAAATTTTGCATGGTGATACCTTATATCCCTAGTCATCATCTTAGATACTTTTTATTCCGGAAAATTTAAGGGTTCCCGTGGGAGAGTTAAAAAATCATAGTAACCGCGGGCTAAGTCGTGGGCAACAACTAGCTTTAAATATATCTATTAAACCAATAACCTTGAAAAGAGAAAAAAGCCACCATCGCCACCATTAGGCTGGCTATTTTCAGTTAACCTAGATATTTTTTAAGGGCCAGTTCTTGAACATAACGTAAAAACCCTATGGAAAAACGAATTTAAATACTAGGTACCTACTAATAAAGAATTTGTGTGATAAGCCAAATATCTTAGTACTAAGAGTAATTTAACGTTTATTTGATAAACAATTTGGTTTTCCTGCTCTGTTCTCATTTTGATTAGAGTCGCCTCTCACTCGCCATATCAGCACTTCAGCTATTCCTCAATTTTTTATACAATTTATCCATATTTTCACTGATCTCTTCTATATGTAACCATCTACTATCTTTTCCATGGTTACATGTGCGATCAGCCTTCTCAAGATCAGTTAGATTTTTATAGCTTTTTCACAATGGTAATGGTTTTAGTCATGTTAAAGTCCCTTAATGTTATTCATGTTAATTATTTCTACTTTTGAATTTATGCTAGTTTCTCATTGCGATTTTCTAATCGTTTTATCTCTTCATCGCTATAATGGCCTTTCAAATTATACCGCAAGGTACATCGCGGATCCACACACCATGGACACGTCGCTTGCGCACATGAATGAATATTGAACATCCGAATTATGACGTAAAATTCCTCACCTCCGCGCGACCCTATTTGATTTCAACTACGTCTTAGTGCGAAAAAAATCATGAATATTTTATAACAAAATAAGGAACTGTCGGAAGACATGTATCGCGGTATGAGGCAACCCTATCCTTGACACTTGACATTACTCTATCAGGCACCGAGTGCAAGCCATTTGGCTGCCGCGCCGAGCGACGCTCTTTGTTTACGCCGCTCGCTAATATTATCTCAATTTTTAACTTTGGCTTGTCCGAGAATCGTATACGCTCCACAATGCTCACTGCTTCACGCCAGCGCTTTGCACCAAAGTATTACGTAATACATCAGTTTCCTGTTGCTATGTCCACAAGTTCTCGTTCTAAATCACCTTGCGTTATTAAATAGCCATTTAAGCATTCTAGGGTCGGTATCGGCAGTGAGCACTGAGTCAAAGTCGCGCCGCCAGATGTTGGCAGGCTCGCCGAAGGTTACCGAATGTGAAAGCGACGCCGTCCTTGGCCGGAGGAAGTGGCTTTAGGCTGCCGCGCCGCAAAAACACTTGATTGCATCATTAGTCTCTCCGATCGCTGCCTAGTTGAGCAATCCACGCTAACAAGTGCAATCGCGTTCGATTGATAATTAATATGATCGTTGTCGCCCGCCACCTATAATGGGCTCTTATAAATCATGGACAAACGAAATTCGTGGGAAAATTACGAAAAATTGTAAGCGAGACCTTTTGTACAGCGATGTAGTTATATGTGTATGTTTAGACACGGTAGTTTACGCTACAAGGCGCTCAACGCTGGCTGGTTCGTGTCGTTTGCTTCGATTTTCCTCATCCAAGCGATTCTGAGCTCTACGCCGCGCGCAGAGAGTCGACTCGTGGACTCCCATGAGCGAGTAGCTTTGTCGCCCCTCCGCACTGGTCGCCATCATCCAATGGTTAACGCTTTCCTGGTTTTCAATGAAAATGCCAGATAGATGCTTAGATTTATTGTGAATTTACACTAGCCAACTCATTATTTTAGGTGTTTTGTAAGACATTTTCACATCTTCACGTTGCTTTACAAGTATTGCACTTAAAACGCGTTTTTTTTGTTGGTGCAAATATTTCTTTTGTTACTGGTCTTACGTTGCTATAAAGTGGCAGGATGCATACTTTCAATATACTTCTACCCTTTTTAATGTGGGTATGATATGTGGGTATGGTATATATCAAAATTTCAAACAAGCGGTCTGCCTCACTGATGATCATTAGCCAGTTGCCTAGAGTACATAGATAGCCTAGGTACACAACGTTGTCAACTTATGACATAAGATGTTGTCCGAGTAATTTCCAGAAATTTCATTGCCAATCTTACTCAACTTATTGCGTGATTTGTCCGCAAAGGATAAACAGCCTGTAACGTGGTGGCCTCGTTGTAAGCCGAAGCTTTTTTCATCTAGAAAGTAGGCATGATTGTCATTGTTTCCTTATTTTATTAAGAGCGTCTAATAAATGATGCATCGTAAGCTGACGACGAACATGAGACAGAATAGCGAATCACTATAGTCCAGAGATGTCTACTCCGGTGCAGCGGATCCCTAATACTCCACGATCTTCGGTCCTTCTGTCTGCAAGCATCCAATGACGATTGTATCACGTTCCCAAATCGACAAAGAATAAAATCCGACAATTATATTTATTTGCATTTTATGTCTTTAGAGGTAGAATGACATCATTTTCTCTTCTGTCTTTGCTAGAGCTTGTGTTGTCAGTCAACGTCTAACTATGACCAATGTTTCAGCGAGCACTAAAAACATAATCCACTTATTCCACGACACGTATTTTTCTTCACGGTATTACCAATATCATAGTCTCTTCTACCATGTTCCCAATACTATTTAGTGTAGGCGCAATTTTTTGTTCCTATCTTTTCTATCAATCTCAATATCTGCTCACTCCTACTTTCATTTACCCAATACACTCATACCTTCGTTCTTCCTCTCCCCAAGTAGCATTTCTTTTAAGTTTTCAGCAATCTTCTACTATATTCACGAGGATGAATAGAGTGAAGGCCGCTATCCATTGTCGTCTCATATCCATCTGCTATTTAAAAAGTTTGATTAGTTAATTTGATTCCAAATCTGAGCTACAACACTTATAACTCCAATTAGGTAATCTGTAAACTAATACTGTCTACATCCAACTAATTAGTAGTCATATTAATGAAGCGGTTTATATTCCAGTAACGTATTCGATTAATACCTATTAGTAAGATTTATTTGGATTTGCTTAAAACACTGAATGCGTATTGGTTGGTTTTTGAGTTTTGAACAGATGGTAACAAAATTGATTATGGTTTTTAATTAGTTTGTCAGACGGTTTCGCCACGGACACCTTGATAAGTTACCGTTAATATTTTTTTTTTTGCAAATTTAGCAACACAGAGGAATTCTGCAGCACTCCTTTGCCAAAAGAACCTTACACACAGTATAAATAAAGGCTGGTAATGAAACAAACTTATGGCAAGTTTTCGGGATGGGCTTACTAGAGCGTAGCGAAACTACTGTATTACTAATGCGGTCCGTTCATAGAATACAGACAAATGTTTTGTTGATGTTCAAAAATTCATTCAATATTCTGTTACGCTACTCGTAAGGTTTTGGCTACAGGATGGGAGGGATTGTCGGGGTTTGTACTGTCAAATTTGTTGTGCATTGTACACAGAGCCATCTATTGACAACTCTTTCCCCTGAAAAGCTATTTGAGTCTCCTGAGGGAACGCGGTTCCGAGACGAACTATCCAACGTATTCGGCAAGGACAAAGGCTTACGCCAAATTCCATATCGATCAGGCAACAGACAGACACCCTCAGAAAGGTCGGTTTGCAAAGTCGTTTCAGAAATTTAAAACTATTGAAATTCTTCAAGAAATGTACATTTTTCTCGTGGGGTTTTTGGATTTACAGACCTATAGGAATTATATGAGATCCCATACTTACAGGCGCTGTTGACGCTAGAGTTACATAACCAAGCTCTACATGATCATTTATACCTTTATATTGTACAAGAAAACATGAATGTTTATTATTATAATGATGACGTCATAAAAATAGTTCTTTAGACATTTTCTGCAAACCCTTGATAAGTTTTGCACTTGACGGTACAAGACCTTCGGTCGTAGTTTGGAGCGTACGCCGCCGTAGAGGTCAAGTTCTATACGTTTACTAAATAAATATAACATGGTTTCTTTATTCTTCTTTCACAGTTGTTAATATTCTAAAAATGGCTGCACTATTACCACGTTCGACCACGTAAGCTTGGTGGATGATTTACATAACTACAGATCTAGTTTGTATTACGAATAACGTCTAAATTAAGAAATCAGATGCTAATTCATTTTGATCTTCTGCCACGTTGTAATCGGTATCGCGTAATAATATTAATACCACAAGACTTACTGACGAAATACTCGGTAACGCTAATAACCTTAATAACCTTAGTATCGTTTTACCATGGTAATTTTGATTGCATGCTCTTTCAAGTAACTAACTGCTAATTGCGTCAAGTGATCGACCAATTGTGGGGACTATGAAAATGTCGTAATTTCACCTCTGGGGTGTTCTCCGTTTTCTTAGATATCCAGGACTTGCTAGAGTAGACTGTCATTCAGTATTTCGTGATTTCGATTTTTTATTTATTTTCATCATTCGGATCTGTCGGGATGAGGACCTTGGTCGCCGGAGAAGCAGGAAAATGACAATATTTTTTAAGTAAAAAATATTTATTGGGAGCACACGTTAATACAAATCGGTCGCCATGATGAAAAAGTGTTGCCGTAACAGAAAATAAAATTAACATTTTTGTTGGTGTTGCCAACAGGAACAGTTAGTGAGTATTGTCTTAGTCTTGCGTGTTTTAGTTTTATCAGAAGTGCTATGGATGTATTGGCATATTGCGATAAACCCAACCCTTAACGATAACGCTCCAGTGCCCAAACCCAGATTGTGCACGTAGATAAACGTAGGTTTTTGAACCCAGGGCTTTCACAACGTGCGCCGCTCTATGGCGTACTGCGTATATTTTATGCAAACGCTCCTCTTGTGAAACAACCCACATAATTGCTAAAATAGAATACGAAACTGGCAACTGGAAAGTGAAATGGTAATTTCCAGTCTTATTTCCTTGAAGATGTAATGACGTTGTTTTAAAATACTGAAGTGAGGCATAATTTCTCTTTGTTGAAAGTCTTGGCGCTGAAAAAATTGTTCGTTTTTTTGTGAACCAAATGTATATGCGTGCCACCGCCGCCGGAGCACCACAATCGCTTGTTCAGCAGAGCAAGTCGACGTGATAAGGCATGATAAGCGGCGTGACTAACTCGTGGCTAATCGGCGAGTCAATATCTGCGCGTTATCTAGCAACTGGGTCGACGCACTTGCCTTGTTCCGAGAGTACGCTCTTGCACCACACACGGTTTGCCAACACGAATGCATAATTAAAATTATATGCAAACCGCCAACCCACGGCTAATCCGTAAAATTACCGCGCGTCATGCGCCGCCATCGCTGCCCTCACCGACCTCACTACTGAACTGCAACAATTCGCAAGCCTAGCCGTTTAAATTTTCAGTAAAATACACATTATATCCGTTAATACGTTACGTCTTTGTTCTAATGGTAATTAGGAAACAGTCAACTGCCAGGATCTTTATTAGCCATTTGAAAATGATTCATTGTAAGGTGTACAAGTCGCAGCATTGCTCAACACTGAGCAAACACAGTGTAGTAGTGCCTGCGCAAGTCATTACCGGCACGAGCAGTTCAGTTGTCATACCGCGTCGGCCGCACTGCACTATGCACATCCAGTTTCTTAATAGGCCCGTCAGGGTCGCAGAGTTCACCATTTCACAACCGATCACTCATGTCGTCTGCCTTTCAAATCGAGTCAGACTGCGGTGCTCCTAAGGTCGTGGATCCACTCGAAAAGCGTTTCCCAAATTCATAGGTCATTTAAAAACTTCCATTGTTAATGATGCCAGCGAATTCTGTCAAAGGTGTCTCAAGTAACTTTTGGGGTTTTTGTCTATCTGAAATTGCGAGATTCGTGGATTTAAACAATGTTGGGTTAAAAGAAGAGGTCGAGCGGTTGCGGCGAAGTTATCTTTGTGAGCGCACGTTAGGAGCGTGCTCGGAATTTGTATAGATGGTGTGGTATAGCAGGTGTGGCGAGCGTCCAGCGCCGCAGACGGGCAGGCCCGGGGCGGCGCGCACTTTTTCACGACCTACATGATCGTCGGATCGTGTTACCGTACCATATACATACATACCTAACTCTGAGGACGCACAAATGCTTCAGTCGCCTCAGGGAGGTACCGAGGACCTATATTATCGCACCATAATTTTTCATTATTTTTTATCTTGGTACATGTAATTAGAAGAGTGAATGGGCATGTGACCAGAAAGGCTATGAATATCAGATTGGATGGTTATGAGGATAAGAAAGTTTAAAAAGAAATAGGATTGATTTTTCTTACGAGGACATGGCTTGGAAGGGAGTGAGTTTTGAAATGGTGTTATAGGTATTTGTATTATTATTTTTGGCAGATAAAGGTATTCCTCTCCCTGAAAAGACAAGTAGATTGTGCAAACGAGGCTAAGAAGAAAATTAGTGCTGACATGGTGAATGAAAGAGGAAGACATGTTGTGCCGACCCCAAAATTTGCGAATAAGGCAAGCCAAGGCAATACACCAGGCATTTTTATGCCAGTTCTCCCACTGTCGGGTCAGCAAATTAGATAGGTATTACGTTACAAGTACCGCGGATGTTCTGATTAATATCAAAGCTGCGTCGCTGTCTTCCCCCTTTATTTCGATATCCGAATACGCCATCAGCACGAGGGTGACATTCGAGCGCTCAGGCAAGGAATGCGCCCCTTTTGATGGATAGACCTGTTATTTAAGTCACACTATATCTTAATTAAACCTTGTTACCAATAATTGATTAATTTAACGGTTTTATAATTTAACTGTCTCGTGTTCAGTGATGCAAGAAAGTATAGGTTCATAGTTCACTTAAATATAACTCACAAACATTTTTTATCACGGCAGTGGTATTAACCCACATTTTACTTGATATGTTTAGGTTTCTATCTTTTGGGCGTACCTGTTGCAATTCACCGGTCATAGTTATAAAGAATACCCATAGAGCAAGCTATAGGTATTCTACATTTATAAATAACAGCAGTAGTTTTTATATTTTTAATCAGTGCTACGACCCTACCCTTTACCCGGCCCTGGCTGGTTGTGGAGTTAATCGATAACCAGCGCACGTGTTGTAGCCCCGGGTCCTCGGTCCCTAGTCCGTGCCTGGCTAGCTTTAGACTGGAAGTTTCGTCTCTTTCACACTTCACACGAGGGACAAGGAATGGAAATAGAGTAATTGCCTAGTGCTATTCAAAGATGGTTGTTAGTGGTTACCATGTAATTATAATTATTAATAATAGTACTGAGAGAAGAAAGAGTTCTCTCATTATCTCATAACTATTGTATATTTGCAACTAGTAAACTACCTTTATCATTATCAGACGTCACTGCTGGACATAAACCTCCCCCAAAGACTACCATAGAGACGATAGATTGGTTGAAAACAATAAACAATTATAAGGTCTGATCGTTTTCAAATTACTTTTACACCAAGTTTCACCTCATTTTGTTTACCGCGACTTTATCCGTAAAGTTTTGGACGAACTTTAAATTGACAGAAGGATCATAAAACGGATGCCCTTATCTCTTATGGGTGTTAAAACTGTTTACACCTCCTTCAGGTATGCTTATGCTTGTTCGTTTTTTTTCGTATAATTACTTGCACCGGCAACATCTTGTCGAAAGTGCCGAGTAAGTTCCTTGCCAATCAAAACCGTTACCACCATGAGTTAAGATTTTAATTATGTATAATATTTTTTCCTACACAAAAATATTGCTCGCTTGCCATATTTTTACACATATATAAAATCAAGCGTTTTTCCCGGTGGGGTAGGTAGAGGTTACAGATTTCCACTTGCTACGACCCTGACATTGCCTCATACAACAGGACTTGCTTTGTCTTCTTAACTCTGCTCTATATTTGAATAACTTTGGAGTTGTCTATCTGAAGGTTGTAAAACTAGCGTTAAAACTTTTTCTTCGCCTAATAGTTAGGTGGCGCCCTGAGTGCGTGCCTGTCGGGTCACGGGCGGGCGGTACACCCGCTCCCGGGATACACGTAAGCGTCAAAAGTCGATCGATAACTTCAGCCAGTAATTAGGTATAACTCGCACTACTACTACGACACACCATGTGCGGGGTTTTGGGATAGGACTGTTCCTAGCCAGCAGACCTGGTGCTTTTTTCATAGAAGAGAAAGAGAGAGAGAACAGAAGATAAGGGTATAATAGGTACAGTCAACTCCAAAAATTTGTAACAGTAAATGACTCTTATTAGAAAGAAATAAAGTGTGAAGAAATAAAGCTCTTTTCATAGAAGAGAAAGAGAACAGAAGATAAGTGTATAATAGGTACAGTCAACTCCAAAAATATGTAACAGTAAATGACTCTTATTAGAAAGAAATAAAGTGTAAAGAAATAAAGCTTTTTGCATAGAAGATAAAGAGAGAGAGAACAGAAGATAAGTGTATAATAGGTACAGTCAACTCCAAAAATATGTAACAGTAAATGACTCTTATTAGAAAGAAATAAAGTGTAAAGAAATAAAGCTTTTTACATAGAAGATAAAGAGAGAGAGAACAGAAGATAAGTGTATAATAGGTACAGTCAACTCCAAAAATATGTAACAGTAAATGACTCTTATTAGAAAGAATTAAAGTGTGGAGAAATAAAGCTTTTTACATAGAAGAGAAAGAGAAAGAGAACAGAAGATAAGGGTATTATAGGTACAGTCAACTCCAAAAATATGTAACAGTAAATGACTCTAAAGTTTGTCACCTCTAAAATGTGTATACATATTTTCGTATTCGACTGTAATAATAAAAATTACAGTTTATTATGAATCACCCTCGCCTCTTGTTGAATAGGAACTTGAACATGACATCCAATATGTGCGTGTAAACAGCTCTACCTGTCCCTTCGGAAAGTTTGTTATGTGCTGTGATTAAATACACCGTTGTCCAATTTTATAATTTTTTTTTTTACTAAAAATAAATTACGTAATAAATCTAATCTAGAGCACTGAGGCCTTGTACTATGGATATTACAGACGGATCTAGATAATTGTTATAATTATGCTAAGTAAACAAGCAAGATCGTTAACAAATATCAGTGTTTATTGCTGAAGTATTTGTCCCTGGCGGAGTTCGAAGCCGTCACCTCTAGGCCACTGGTACATACCTACTCAGAATATCAACATTGATAGTTTTGTGTCATCCCATTGAAATATCTATTTATTAACATGCTAAATACTCTTAATTAGTTATGTGTTGTTACTTTTCGCAAGGAAAGGTTATCTGGAAGAAACGGCTGTAGTGAGATAAGATCGGGAGTCGTGCAATTTTTTTAAGTAACTTGTGGATATTACACTCCATTATATCAGAAACATTGAATAAAACTATATTACTGTTTATCAATATTTATGCGAGGCGAGCTTTATTCAAACTACAGTACAGGCGGTGGAATCGAACCCGCGATTACCGCGGCCGCGGCCTCTCCAACGAGTAGTGATTTGTGCCCGGTACATGCCAACAGGCTCGCCACCCTGTTACATGGGAACCTAACATATCTGGCGAAAAGTGGGTTTTTAACACCTCTGCCTAACCCTTCGAGAAAAAAGCTTTTTAATATATATATATATATAAATATATATATCTATATATAGTCTTTATTGCACTTGAAAATACATTAAAATTTATGTTACATTACACAGTTTGCAAGGGCGGACTTATCTCTGAAATAATAGATATCTTCCAGTCAACCCATGAATGTTTGTTATACTGTTAAGCAGGTGACTATCAAAATTCAAAAAAAGAAAAAGAAAAATAAATAATTTGTTTACTTAAAATTAAGTACTATACACATATACATACCAATATACATACCTACACAAAATATACATACGTTTATAATAAAAATACTAATAATATATAAGTAAAAGATATGAAATGATTAACTTGCAAATATTATCTTGAGATAAGAGACTTGTGATAAACAGTGCTTCTTAAGTCTTCTTTAATATTAATATTAAACAGCTCAAGAGTATGTAGGTTTTTTTGTTTGAACGCGCTAATGTCAGGAACTCCGATTCGGAAAGTTATTTCAGTGTTAGATAGCAAAGACCAAAGCAACTGTTCCACGCGGACGAAGTCTAGCGTAAAAGCTAGTTATAAATATCGCTTGTTTTACATCGCCCTCGCCCCTTTTACATGGGGACTTAATAGCAGACGAAATGTGGGTGTTAGCAGCTCTGAAGTAAAGTCAATTACGTTGCGCTGAAAAGGTGAAGAGCTACTGCTCCTCATCTGCTACGGTACATCAACTTCTAGAAGAAAAGAGAATTAAGAGCCGGCTGACAAAAAAATCTTTTGCAATAGCCCCGCCCACTATACTGAAAACTTCAAACTAGATAATAGGGTCACTTGCAGGAAATTATAAACCTAGTTTAAATATCGATTTTGTAAATTTTTGACATTTCAGCCATATACGAATTGTCAAAAAATTACTAAATCTAGTTTTAAATCTCGATTTAAATAAATTCATTTGTGTAGGTTGTAATGAACTTTAGAAAATAGATTTAAAATCGCCTCATTTTTGGCAGCCGCCTCTTAATGGCTAGAAGATGCTTAGAATGGAAGTAGGTGTATCTAGAACGAGGCTTGAATGTGTGAGTTGGAGTGTAATTGATGTATAAAGAAAGAATCTAAATGTGGAAAAAAGGAACGAATGTGGGTTATAACAAGTAGACTTATCAAACTGACATGACAAGATTGGTAAAAAAAAATCTAAATGTGTAAACAAAGCTGAACAGACGAGTGTAAGAAAAACACATGTTGACCCCACCTAGAGAAAAAGGTAGGCAGAAGACGTACCTAACGACCAGACGCACACATTTCTCAAATGTATATACTTTTTATTAAATCAACTTACTTTTGACCACGGTTCCGAACGCACGGAGGCCTGTTTTACAAGCTTTTTATTTACCTTGCATTGTGTGTATGTATGTATGTTCCGGTAAAATCTTGCAACTCAATTTCGAAGCAGATATTTTTAATCGATTGAGCTGAAATTTTGCATGCATGTGTAAATCGGATGACAATGCAATATTATTATGACTTGGAGCTGATCTGATGATGGAGCTGGAAGGTGGCCATAGGAATTCAGTAATCAAACGATACAATGCCACCAAGTTTGGGATAGGCTTAAATACTGAAAAGTTTAAAAACAAAATTAAATCGTGTTATACTTTGATGGAACATTGAAGAACACCTTTTGCAGTCACGCTTTTATTTAAAATAGTAATAAATTTTAAAATATTTTTTTATTTTAAGCTCAAGTGTTTTTATTTAATTATATATTATGGACATAGGTACAAATATTTTACAAAGTAATATGTGTGTTAAATAATTGTACAAAAGGTGTGGACTAATCTTTACTTATTTTTACATGCGATTTTTTTATAACTTCTTTTTTTATATTACATTACGTCTACATTAATATTTTACAAAAGTAGTAATTTCAGAAGTATCTAGGGAACGCCTTCCAATAGCCAGCCCGTTGCAGCAATGGTTCCAATTGTTTTTTTTTCAATCAAAACTTTAAGCTCTGCGTGTAAAACTGATTTATTGTTGAGTCGTGGAGTTGGGCGCTGAGGGCTTGAGCGGTTGTTTCGATTCCAAACTTCTTCCGTTGTTGAACTGGATGGTGATCAAAGCATCAAGATTCCAACTCTCACAATACCGCTGGTTTTCAACAGCGTCGTATTTTATAAAGATTTTTAGTGTGTTTGACTAGGAGGTCTAAAACGGACACATAAGCAATTCCTATAATGAATTCGTAGTTGATGATTTTTTTTAAATTACGTTTTTACCAATAAAATTTTGATAAATTTCATGTATGTAAAATAGTCCGAATTCGTTAACGGAATGGCATGTAACAACATATTGCTAAACGCGGCCTTTTTATACCATCAGAATTTGCCTGATGGAAAACAACGATGTAGCCTAAAAAGCTTGTTACCGCTTCAATGTGTCGGTACATCCTCTAGTCTTAAAAATCCTCCTTAAAAGAGGATGCAAGTGTCGTGTCAATATTACGTTTCGACATAAATATGCGATAAGTACGAAAGCTAATAACTGATAGAATAAATTCTTGTTATCGCACACATTTGAACTTACGCCATTTTATTTACCTCTGTTATATTTATCTAGTTATTTAAATACAATAAGAAAAAAGTTTACATCATCATTATTTCAATTTCGTACCGTAATCATTATAGAATAGAAAATAGTTTATTTGGTACCATTATTTACCCATTAATCACCCATTGCTACCCATTATAGGCCTCGCTCCTAGTGTAAAAGTAATACATTTTTTACAGCAAATGACTTGATTACCATTTTGTATATACCATTCATCTCGATCCTTTCCGAAATACATTTAAAATTTTATTGCAATCGCACTTATAAAATTTAGTAGCTTTAACGCTTGTGTTATGGATGATCTAGTATTTTACATTAGTAGATTAAGATTAATTAGGTATATTACAAGTATGCTATTTATATATTCAGATATCCAAATATTCAGACAAACATCTGTCCCCTCCGAACTCTTACCTCATTAAGTGAAAACAAGAAGTCCATTATTGGTTTTTCTAGTCAGTCTACAAAGCGTGAGAAAAACAATAAAAAGGTAAAATAAAACACCACTTATCTCACAATATAAAACCATTAAATGCTTGTTAAAAATAAACCCATTTGACTGTTATCCGACACCCAACAATGCCCATAAAACACAAATACAATTCATTCATAAATATTTTAATGTGTCAATAAAACGTATTCAATTTTTTGTGTATCAAGTTTTTTATTTTGTCCATTGTAGTTAATAAGCGGAGATGAATCGAGCGCGCCGCCCGCTACGATTTGTTTACTAAATATGAATTGTAAATTGTATCGCCAGTTAATAAAGTTAATACCTTTTAGTTTAGTATGACGTTAATGATAGCATTGATACACACGGCGCATCATTTAACTATAATAGCGGCGATAATGAAACGCCGGCGAATTATAAAAACAAACATCCATAAGCAAGTAATTGCTCGGTAGCCATAATGTGCAATCATTAGATTATTTACATAGTCTGTTAAGGCGCGGTGTCGTGTTTACTATGCCGCTCCAATAATAGTGTGAAATAATTCAAGTGAGTTTTATGAATGGAAGTGGTTCGATCTGCCCGTTTATGTTTATTACGTGTGGCGGTATGCGCTCGATGAATACTTAAAATAGACGCGCGGATCAGCTGTTCGCGGCGTCCCCGCCCCTCCGGCCCGCACCCCATCGGAATTGATTCCACTTTACCTTACAGACACGGAGTTATAAAAGTTTGCGAAGTTCAACAGACGGCCGCCGACGCCGCCAAACTTTGGCCACTCGTTCGTTCTGCCATTTAATACATTGTTGTTTTATTAGTACAGTATTAAATTGTCATTGGACTGTTTACTGTTTTTATTACCGCCTGTCTTCATTCATGCGGTATTTACGATCGCTTTTTGCGTACAACCTTGTACAAGCGTGCATCATTTTGGCGTTACCTGTCATTTATCTTGATGCTACAATAACAATATAGGATAAAATGATTTTTCTTATTACTTACGTTTAAGAATTCTCAGATTTATAGAAGTGGTTTCGTTTATAAACCTCTAAATAACAATAGGGTTACAAAGATATGACGTTATTTGCTATTACCGCTACACTAGGAAGGGAGATAGCATGTTGCTCCCACTCCTTTAATAATTGTATCATAATTACTAATTGCTGCCTCATTTTGTGACTAATTAAAATAACCTGATCCGTCTGCCCGTTTGCCTCCTATCATATATTAAAAAAAAACGTGTGACCTAATTTTCACTGAGCAATATCCAAAAACCAAGATTAACTACAATTAGAAGGGTACTTTACATAATCTTTATGGCATTCCCACCATTACGGTACTCAGTGACATTGAAAACTGTTAATATATTACCGAAAGAGTTGATTAAAACTTTGAACCACCATATTAAACTTTATATAACCATCTGTGAAAGTGAAATGAACATCATATGTGCTTTATTGGTCTAGAGGTCACATCGAATCGCGCCATTGGCTTAACTGAATATTCATAATATTTAAATAGAATTTTTCTAAGGAATGGCCAGTCTTACGCTCTGAGTTTTAATTAACTTCATTAATGTATAAGATACTGTACTGTTGCTGTACAATGTTATAGAGTTCCATTTATATGTTGTATACATTTACACATACGTTTTCATACTTGTTTCCGGATCGACCACTCGTTTTCTTCCTTTTAGTCAAACTCCCTAAAGATAATGAATTATAACCAGAGAGAATAACACCTGTAGCTCGTCATTTAGGCCCAAAGGCATAAGTTTAACAATATTTTTAAAAATGTTTTGCAAAAAAATAAGCAACCCTTACGATAGACCAGTCAAATCCTTACGTGGTTGCAGACCTTACTTTATGCGTTCCCAATTATTGTGTGGGTAATGCGGGAATATCTTATGAAAATTAAGACATAGACATTATTAGCCGAGCTTCTCGTAAGAGTATTGTCATGAGAATGTGTATTCACTTTGGACAGTAAAATTAATTAGAATGGCGTAAAACTTCATGTTTTCAGGCTTCATGATCAGCCTAAAAACCATGAGTGCTGCGATATGATATTTATCACGCCCAATTGTTAAATTTAATTATTATTAATATAACATAATGCTGGTGTAATGGTAATGGTGTTGATCCTAAAGGGGCAAGAGTTTGTACACATTTTTGCATGTGATGTGACCTTCAGATCCAATGAAATGTAATGTATGTGTGTTTGTGTGCGCAGGGAGGAGGGCGATGATAAGCCGAAGCCGGCGGAGAGTCAGGACGACGGGTACGAGACAAGCAACAGCGGCGAGGCGGCGCGGCGCAAGCCGTCGAGCGCCGAGGGCTCGCCGCCGCCGGCGCCGCCGTCGCCCGCGCCCGACCCGCCGCCGCCCGCGCCGCCTGACTACGACGCCATGCCGCGTTACGACGACTTCCGTTACGAGCCAGTGCACCCTCAAACCCACCCACACCATCCCCACCCACACCCTCACCCCCACATGATGCCTGAACAACAATATCACCATTTTCCCTTTCCGAAATACGAGTACGGATTCAAGCGGGAAGAAGCTCCTTATGATATGAGTCAGCAGCACGCGTTTAAGCGCGAGGATATGTACGATGGTGTGAAACGTGAGGAGGACCCATACTCGTTCGTGGAGGAGGAGGCAGTGTGCGCAATGCTTGCGCCGCCGCCGCATCTGCAGCCGCCGCACCACATGCACCCGCACCAGCACCAGCTCATGCTGGCGCAGCCCAAGAAGCGAGGGCGCAAGAAGAAGATAAAAGATGAGAATGGGTGAGTACAACACAAACACTTCATTTGTTAGTTTTCTTATTGAAAGCAAAGCAACTTTCAGAAAAGTTCAGTCGTAGTTAACAATAACTTTGTGACCTAAATTTCCTCCGTGGTGTCTTGCTATTACGTGCTATCGTAATCATTTATATTCTACTCGCCAATTCGTAAAGCTGTGGTGCTCTGAACCGTATTACTGATGTGATTCTCCATGTAGATAGCTCTGTGTCCAGAATTGGGGCATCTTATATTTATGCTATGTTTCTACCTACCACAGTAGCCTGCATATTGCTGATGTGTCTAGACTTAAAACGCTGTGACAATAATAGAACATAGCATATAGACAAAGGGAGAGAGAGAAAGAGACAAACTACAGAGTTGCTTTTTCTTTTATCTGTTAAAGCTTTGTTGTAAAATTTTACCAAAGATGTTTTATAATATTTCTATATTCATTACTATATTATTTTGCTCATTTAACGCTTAACATATAGGTATATATTTAACGCTACATACAGTTTGTGGACCGTCGAGAATATCGCTAATGCTCGCGCAACAGTTATACACACAATGCGTGTAACATAATATTATTGCACCTGCCAGAGAATCGTAATTTCAGAATTCTGTTAAAATGTGCACATTCTCCCGTGAAAGTGTGCAGCGGCGGGTGAACGTAACGGCGCAGCTGAATCATGAGTGTGCAGAACTGACGGCCTAAAATGGCTACCTTAGCAATGCCTATTCTGAATTATTCAGCAAAACATAAAAGTCTTTAAGGCCTCTTTGTCATCATTTTATGTTTTTAATTTTATTTGCAGTAATTCACAAATTTAAGAGAAGTCGTAATAGATAAATGAGATATTGTAAATGTATAAATAAATAAACAAACAAAAAATAATTTATTTTCGACAAATTGCACCATATAAAATCGCTCAAACGCGGTAGCGGAATTGCTTTGAGCAATATTGCTAAATGTGGTCGTTTTAGACCACCCGAACACTGTTGGCACACGAGGCATTTGTTCAAAGTTATCGCTTTACGAAACGCACGTAAAATACCGCTAAAACTATTGCGTCAAATGACCTGACAAAAACAAACCAAGTACAATTCAGGGAATGTTTCACAGGGAATATTTCACCTTTCAGGCAATATTGGCCCATAACGTCCTTTATATACGATACCAGACTCGGGTTGGTATTAAATAAAAGTGTTGACAGGCTAAAATGATTTGCTAACATCTGCCATGTTGGCTCATTTGGATTTATAAAATGGTAATTTCGATTCCCTATATAAGCTATACTTCCAAGGATATTAAGAAAACATTTATAGACGTTTTTATTATGTTGTGACTGAAAATCTTACTTCGCCTCCTGTTTCATACTTGAAAAGAGGAACTGGCAATATTGGAGTATAAATAGATGTTACCATTTTTCTACTATGTTCGGCTGAAGAATAACAAGTAGTGAATCTACTAGATGTTGCGTACATGCTACATTTTAAGTAGAAAATGATATACACAACATTATCAGTGCAGCGTGAAATAGCCAGATCTAGTCGGCTTAAATGCTGGATCACTTCTCGCTTGAAAAACTCCATGTTGCAGCAGAAAATTTATAAGCCTGCTTGTGTTATATATGCTTCTTTAGCAGTATTACCAAATCAAAAAAGAGTTTTTTCAGGTTGATAAGGATGACATTGAAAAATTAGTGAGACCTCTGAGGATTCACCTTCTCCACTCCACATTAGCCACATAAAACTTGCCGGCATTATTTCCTCTGGCCTGCCGTTTTTTTTACTAACAGGAGCGTGACATCAGTGCTGTCGCTAGGACAATTTTTGTAAACTTTAGAGTGTTACACTTAAAGGTAGTTTAAGAGAATGCCAATGTTAACTCGAATCTGGGCTGCGTCTGCGCAACCGGCCCAAAGGACGCGTTTCACATTTACCAGCTAATTGTTTCGTTAACGAGCATCTAGTGGAAAGTCAAGTGTCGCAAGTGGACCGTGGCAGCGCAGATTTATCGCGCAGAGACAGTATACCTGCGCACATTCGGCGCGCACAACCATGCGCACGCGATCTGCCCATGCGACGGCTGTACAGTCACTAGCATAAATATGTTACCGCTTTGGTACCTTGTCATTCTAAGGTTTTAGTATTGTGTTTGCTGTTGTAGCAAAACAGTCATACAAGTGATAAGAAAATTACAAAGTACTTAAATGGTTACATATTTATGCTCGTAACAATACAGTGAATAAAACTAACGATTTGTTTTTTTTTCTAAGAATTCGGCGTGGTAATAGCCAGTTAATTAATTGCTTCAATTATTTATCTTTCATTTTAAGAGTAATTCTGAAATGCTTTTTGGAGTTAACTTATTTTTTGGCATTACATATATAAATAACATAATACTTAGGCCCCCTTGTAGGAAAATTAAATATAGATAAAAACGAGGTTAAGTAATTTTTTGACAGTTTTATTATGGCGATTTTGTTATTTTTGACATTTTTACTATGGTGAAAATGTCAACAAGTCTCTAAATCTAGATTTAATTTTCCTGCAAGTGGGCCTGAGTACTTAAATTGGCGTGATTTGGAATTCTTTGGCACTTCGACCCTATGGAATCTTTTGTGCTTCGCCTTCCCCACTTATCCCTCCCTGCCATTATCCAAAACATCAAGGATGATGAATATGTCTATAAATTCTTCTGGCTTGGGATAAGCCGCACCTAGAATCCATAAGCTTATTGCTTAGGGCATTGCATTCATATAGTATAGTGCGTGTTCAATCAGCTCAGTAACTGTACATTAGCAAGTCTGACTCAGCCTATGTTAGTGTTTACTCCCACCGGGATCGCAACCCGGAACCTATGGTGTAACAGAAGCCAAGGCCATGCGTTGTTTATGACTTATGAGTGTGCAATGATACATGTTATTGTTAAATGTTAACGTATCTTAGATTCATTGTGTTTTACCGTATAATCTAAATCTACCACAGCTATTGCCCTGTTGAATAAAAAATAATAAAATTATTGGGAATATATCCGGATACCGGGTGTCTTAAATTTTCCATGAAACAGTGGGAGTCTTTTGTACTCAAATTTTATCTTAACTCAGGATAGAGACAGAGATTGAACAAGCGAACTCTTTCTCTTAATGGGATATTCTAATATTAAATGTCTTTCAAATAATAACTGTTCTGCAATTTGTTGGTACTTTTAAACCATCGTCACTTGCTATAATATAGTCGCTATGTGCGAGTGAAGGACACCATGCTCTAACTCGTAAAGAACTTGTAAGAATACACGCCGTAAACTACATTCTTCACATGGGAACAGAATACGAACGGGTAAAGCGCTACGCACACTGACACATTTTGAATAAGCTAGTTGACCCTTTTTTTATTGGGCCCCAAATGATTAATTACTGATAGCCATTACATTTTTGCTTAAATGTCAATAACGCCTTCGTGCCTGATGGTCTATGAATTATCTGTGCCGTAGCGTAACGATTATTGTAAACAATTCAATACGCATGCGTGACATAGCCGACAGTTATGCTTGATTGGTTGCGGCTGACGTATGAGGGATTTTGACCATGTGTAGTAATTGTTTACATGACGGATTACTCAACAAATTTCACGAAAATGGTAGACAGCGTTTTTGGCAGATGAAAAAAGAAATAAAAATAAACCATGTTTAAATTGAATTGCTACAGCAATCCCTTATTTATATTTATCGAACTTGGTATATTTCGGACCCTTGTATTAAATACTATGTGAATGACACATAGTTTTCAATACTTTCGATATGAGTCAACTAGCCTATTGTAAAATTTGCAAAAATGTTTATTGTCAGACTACAGATCGATCCAAATATTACACAAAAATAACTCATAGGTACTATTTTAATCTAAACTATTGTTTTTCACTTTAGGATTGTAGAGAAACCCGGCTAAACTTAGCTACTTTCGCCATGTTTGGCTAACCACTGATGAGGTGACAATTAAAACATTGTAATCTCCGTGCCTCCGTGGTTCAGAAGACAGGTTCAGACTTGTTGTCTCGGCTGTAATTGTAACTATATCTACCCCTCACCAATCCGCGTTGGGTCTGCGTAGTCGTTTTACAGCTATCTGCTCATACGTTCCTCCATGTTGAATACCTGGACCAATCTCCATATGGATAGAATTGTCTTAGGACCATAATTTATCTCTGCTTGAACAGAAAGTGATAGTGCTGTTCACTCGCAGTGAGACGTATGTTTGTTCAAATGCTACTTCCTATTTGTCCTAAAACTTGGTACGAGTACACACAGCAGCACCTCAATTTATACAATCAACCAACAAAAACGGCTTCTATCACATAGGGTATAGAGGCGATCAAGATAGTCAATGTAGTTTGACTTGCAGATGTGTACCTATACTGGCTCCAACTTTATTATAATGTTCCACATATTGCGAGTAATATATTGTAATGCTTATTAACGACTGTACTTTGATAACATCTTATCGGAGGCACATCGGGCACAGTGACGTTGCAAAGGCCATTTGCAACACCGAATAGTTAATATTTACTTCCATTATGTAACTAACTTTGGAATTCATTTTGTAAATGGTTGCTTAGAAAATGTTGCAAAGTTTTCTAGTGAGATGTAGAGGTGTATAGTTTTTCGCTTAATAAGTTTTTAAAAATTTCAGTATCGCTTGTCTTACTTTGTGACTGGTAAATGCCAACAAGCTTGCCTCTTGGACGTGAATATATCCGGCAACATCTCTGCCTAGCCTTTTATAGAATTCGCATGTTGCTTTAATATGCTTTGTTGTTTTTAATTTCAAGCTTTAATAGCAGATAATGAATCCGCATAGACACTAGAATGTAGCCTTTAGATGGTGCGTGATACAAGCAGTTCACTACGGGTCAAAATCTGAATTGCAATTTAGGAGACTGGAAATTCCTTTTCGCTAATCATGCTGTTACGCAACAGTTGCAATGAGAATTTAGCAATACTTAACCTTTAAACAAACTACCGCAACGATATTCCAAAATTTTATTTGGCCGTAATCAAAACATGGAGATTTAGTAAAACTTCAGGCTAGCTTCATAAATATGTTCGGAGTTTTTAGAATCAGAAACTCCAGCGTATTTCTCAAAATTTGCGAGAGAGGTGACCGCTGTTGAAGCGAAAAGGGTTAGAGTGGCGGCCACGTCCTACTCTCCACAACGGTTGAATGTGATTCGGAATCCCACATCCTTTAGATTCCCTGCTTTAAAAACTGACAGGAACAGATTTAGTGATATCTTTGTTTTCTGACAGTATTATTGGGACTGGAAGGCGCAGTGTTGATAGATCATACACAGGTTCCAGATAACCTCTAGATGTGAGCAGCCCGAAAACGATTATTGTGGTGATTCTCGGATGGAAGCCTATGTCAAGCAGCAGGCGTCTTTAGATCGAGACACGGATATGTGTTAAATATTGGTCCCGGCTTTACATCGTGGGTGGTCTCCACTGTGCGCGGCCCTTTCTGTTCTCCTTTGACCCTCATGTCGTAACGACCGTGGTCCCGATCACAGTAACCCTTCACTTTCATTTCACCTTTATTTTGACATATGTTGTGCATCCGTAGCGCCGGCTGATAAATGTCACTGTGCCATTATGGTTGTAAATCAGGTGCACTGTGAATTATAGTAAAAATGGTTTTAGGAACACAGTCAGCATCTTTTCCTATACATGAATTCCACTTCGTTCACAACTCAATTCCACACATTTTTATACATGTAATCACGACTATTAACTCCTAAGGGTTAGTCAGAGACTAGGCAAAAGCACCGCAAAAGCAGTCCATTGCCATAGTCCGCGCTTCACCAAGCAGTGACTGCACTCAGCGTGACAGGTGGTGAGCCCGTCGACGCACACACATTTGATAAGCCCATCTTTATTCCTATGTACAGAAGTGTTCTCGATTACTAAAATTTAAGTTATCTTTGCACAATGATACATCGTTTCTTGTTTTCATGGTTCTCATCGCCATTGAGAGTTTGGTGTTTGTAAAAAAGCTCACCTCTATTAAACCCCTCCATATTTCATATAGCTATCCATGTTTGCACTCGTGTTATTTTTCACACAATCCATTCGTCTCGTTTGTAATTTTTTGAGAACCTTTCAAAGAAATGCTGTTGTGTGATAAGGTATGTGTGTGTATCTGTAAACTTTGAGATAGATCATTTCAAGAAAACGCAGTTATGTAATACGCTATATTCGTGAGTATTACTAATCTGTAAATCACACCTTTTCCCCCCTAGATGTACGATCCTGAGACACAACCTTCACTTCAACTAGGTACTCTTAACTAGCCTCATATTGCCCTTCGGTTCGAGGTGGATTTGACCGCCCTTAGCAAAATTTGTGAGAGCAAGGTGATAATTATGTTTCTGTCAAAATATTTAAAAGTTCTTAAGAAAACTCAGTGTGTGATAGAGTATAGAAAGAAAGTGTGACTGATCTGAACATTTTTAAGACTAAGAAGTAGTCGTATTATAGACTATTCGCGTTTTTGAGAACATTTCAAGGAAACGCAGTTATGTGATAGGTAGAGTATATTCGTGTGTCCGTGAACTGTAAATTTTTGAGATCAAGAAATGGTGATGTGATAGACTTTTCGTGTTTTTGAGAGCAATTCAAGGAAACGCAGTTGTGTGTGTGACTGCCGCGTTCGTGGCAGCGCTGTGACACAATTAGTGCGGCGGGCGGCGACCCCACGCCCGATTTAGGAGCCCGACCCACTTGCAGGAGCCCGCGGCACCAGCCCAGGCGGCAAGCTGCGGCGGCACGGCTGTTGTGGAAATATTAGGTCCTTACCTATGAAATTGGTGTTTTGTATGGAGATTTTGGGGAATTCTGCATTTTCCATACTAACATTTTTTCAGTTTTCTTCACAATGACAAATCCAAAGATAATAATATTTGGCATCTATCATTAGACAAGCTTTAGTAATATGTGTAATATCACACTTCATAAAAAATATTTTTCGTTTTTAAGTGAATGCAAATAAAATGATGTATTCGGGAGGCACTTAAAAAGAGTTGTCCCTGTGTCCAATTTTAACACAATTAAACTTACAACAAATTATCAAAACCAATCTAAAGAGCTCAAAAATATAGTCTATTTTTAGACGAGGTAATTATTTTTTAGGAATACTCTGAATCTTAATAGTTACAGACAAAATACTAAGAGAGAAAAAAAACACAAATTTCATAGGTAAGGACCCAATATTATAAAATAGGTGGGAGTCGCCGGTTTGATACCGACCTGTATCACTGAGATTGAAAACTTTAAGCACCCAAGGGAGACTTCCTTTACTCTTGAAATTATCAGTTGACACCTCTGGTTACCCCCTTAAAGGGCTTATGATGTGATGATATTGTTCCAGTTGTCATAACAAGAGAAATTTTTTATGATTGTTTTCGTGCCAATTTTGATTATAGCCAGATTTTCCCTGTCGTCTTTGTTATTATTCTGCTGTTTACCATCAGGTTGTAAAAAGATTTGATGACCTTTTCATTAAAAAAAATTAAGAATAATACCTAGGTATGCTTATACAAGACTATCGCAATTTGTATCGTCAGCAGAGTACATAATTCAATGAAGAACGGAAACGCGCTAACAAAACTGTCTTCTGCACATCTGCCTCCGAAAGGACAGGAACCCTCGAGGCTAAGGTCACTGACACCAACCTATGCCTCCAATGGTTATGGACAGGATATTCACAGTAGGATTGTGTATAACAACATTATGTGATCACGCTATCCCCAGGGTAGGCAGACGTGATAACCCGCCGCACATTTCTGATATGTTCAAGCATATGAATCTTTACTTCCATCGTTAGGACAATTAGGTAAACTACGTCACACTTTATGGTGGTGGAAGGTTGTTCGTTCGTGACGTCACATTCAAAAAAGACATGAAAGTAAAACTGTTTTCGGACTTAAAAATTTGTAGATATAAACATGGCGAAATATGTGACGTCACACTGGGGAGGGGGAGTCTCGCAAATGTGACAAGGACGGGGGAGGGCTCCAAAAATAAGGAAATTCGTGTGACGTGATTTAATAGTGGCCCCTTATCTCCATAAGCAACAGAGGGTGAGCCTGTTGCGATGCACCGGGCACAAAAATACAAGCGGTGTTCATAATAAACTCTATTTGAGTTAATTCAAATTTAGCGGCTCATTGAAAGAATACTACCAACCCATCTCTTGGGTGTCGTAAAAGGCTAATGGACTTAGAATTGCACAACTATCCAATAGCTTATAGCGGCGACGGGCTCACCACATGTCACGCAAAGCGCATTTGCAGTTACTGCTCGGTGAATCGCAGACTATAGCAATGGAATGCTTTTGCGGTCCTTTTGTCTAGTCTCTGACTAACCCTTAGGGGATAATAGTCGTGATTATATGTGTGGACGTAAATTTAGTGGTTAAGGCAGGGATGGAACTGGCTCTTGCAGGAATAGAGCGGTTTTCTGTACTCGGCTATCGCCTTTCGCATTAAGAATGTGGATAAGTATTTATCATCAGCCGCGGTTAGTCACCTCCCGACAACTTCGCACACAACGCCGTACGTCACTACTTGCACCACGCTTGACAAAGACAATAACTTTGAGTCTGGTCTGGCGTTTGAAACCTCAGTTTTGTTTACTTATGAAAGTTGCTTAGGTATTTTTAAGTCGTATGTAATTTATTGTAAAATAGAGATTCACTTGCTATTGTAGTAAGATAAGTTGATGTCGTATTGGACTCAACAGAAGTCCATAATGTCTATTGGTATACCGTAAGGGTTCGAGTGTTTGTGATATAAATAAAAAATGTTTTGTAGTCTTGTAGATAAGATTCTTTATTGCAACTTATAAAAAATACAATGCAACCCGCCTGTGTTGCATTTTATTTGTATTTTTATAAAGGTTGCCTGAAGATATTGCTATGTTATAGCTAATAGCAATATCTTCAGGCAACCTTTGGGCAGAGATAGAAAGAAAGAAAGAAACGGTAGTGTAATATACTTACATATATAAGGTGCATATATAAACTACTATACTACTTGTATTGGATTTTGTCAGTTTAATTTGTGTATATTTTTTTAAAGACAATAAATAATCTTAATATTTATAATGGCTGCCGTATGACAAGGTGAATTCCCGCGATGTGTCGGTTTTAAGCCAGCTTTGCCGTATAAAGGAGCAGCCGCCGGCATGGCCAGGCGTGACAGTCGGCAAAAGCCGGCGTCTGTGCCGCCAGCATGTGTGTAGCAGCCATAAGAAAAAGCAGCAACGGTATACTTGGGAAAACGGTACTACACGTACATGCAAGAGGTCGCAAGTTCAATCTCTGTTTGTGCCTCTGAGTTTGGCTGGCGTAGTGTGACGTCAAACACCGCGATTACGTATTCAATAATTTATTATCTAATATACCTTTCAATAACGGACAGCTATCTTCGATGAATATATACAAAGTGAATTATTAATCATCGGCAGTCCAGCACGCTTAGGTTCAGGTCAATGACCTTAATTGACTACTAGATCAAGTGGTCCTGGGTTCAAATCAGTACGTTATAAAAAGATATGCCAACGACTCAGTAGTCACAGTTTTGCGGGAATATATACACAAAACAATATACTCTGATTTTTTAAAGGATGAATTTTAATGCTCTATTTTTTTTTAATGTTTAATTCTTTTTTTTTAAATGCTCATCAGCATGAGCGAAGTGCTGTGGCTGTGGTATGAGTAAATTAACTGATTCAATTGAATTTTAAATCCTTTCGTTAGTAGGTACTCGTACACATAATTAATTTGTATACCTATCTACTAACAAAAGATTCAAAGCAAACGTAGTCATATTGTTGTAACAAACGTGTTAATTATAACTATTTGACTATTTGAAATAGGTATAATGTTATCATTTCATTGGAATCATAAATCATTTAAAAATAATATTAAAAAAAGATAATTTATTTTCGTTTTATTTCCGGGACACAAAAAGAATGTACCAACTGCTTTTCTAGCCTACCATGTCCTAAAAGCCGACTAAGAGCGTATTGGGTACTGGGTCTGTGATTGTGTAGGCGATGAGCTAGCCACTTGTTACTGCTCTTTCACGATTTTCATCTGACACACACACAGTGCTCCTTGGACTCTGCCTACCCCTTAGGGGATTACAGGCGTGATGTTATGTATGTATGTATTTCTGGGTGAACAATTGGTCAAGCAATTGAACTTCAGTTGTTTAAGAGCACAACACTATTTTATTTTAACCCTAAAGTGTTATCCCTCCAGATAGATACATTGTGTTTTAAATCAGAGCATAGCAACAGTCATAAATAAAATTGGGAACACTTTCTTTTCAATTGTTAATTATTCAATTATTATTGGCCGCTTTAATTTGAATTGTGGTTAGTCCAATATTTTCCTCGTTAATTCTGCTATACCTTTTATCGTTTCGGCATTTGCGTCAGTGTCCCATCCTTCCCAATATTTTGCAGCATATTTTTTATGATCACTATTCTGTAACGGAATTTAGGCTACAGTCCGCAGTAGCCTTTGTTTACCCCATTGCAGATCTGCAGTTGAATCTATTTCTGTTTTAGTCTTCTTCCTTAGTCACATTCTGCACAAATTGGAGATAGTTCATCAACTATCTCCACAGGACAGTGCCGTAATGCCATATCCGGCAGGTCTTCATTGATGGATTAACCAAGACCGAGATTATGTTATTATTATTTTTTTACCTTAATCTCCTTTATTCACTTCAATAGAAGACCTTAACTGTTATGAAATTGTCCAAAACGGTACCGTTCAGCTACCCACAACTGTCATCTATTTAGGAGTAGCGGTTTCGGGTTTCTATACCTAACGGCCTTACCCTATTGTGTTTTTTGCACAGCAGCTGCGGACGAAGCAATGCGCGAGACGTTTGGGGTTTGGCTGCGCAAGCGCATGGCGGGTTGATGACACGTTTTCCTTGTTGAGCAAGCGTGCGGTGACTTGAATAACAATGGATTTGTGGGAGAAATAAATAAATATTTTTTATGCGCACATAAATTGACCTAGCCCAAAAGCCACTGTAATCTTTAGTTTCGGGATCTATAACGTCTTATTTTATGCGATATTAAGGCCCGTAATACAGAATCAATCACAAACGTAGATTTTATCTTTAGCACAGCTAGAAAGGGATGTCGTTATGTGGCGATGAATAACGCCATTTCATTCTATCGGTACTGGAATTCGGGCCTAAGTCTGTCATTTTTATACGTACACGGAGCCAGAGCATGGAGACCTGAGAAGAGGATATACTAGCAGAAGGCTATAATTATTCTGAGAACGATCAAGAAACTGTCCAAGTTTTCACCTACCCTTTACTCTTGATATACCATGGTAACCTGCTCACCATCGGAGGCGAAGAATCATTTGTAATACGCCAACTTCCTACTACGAACTACGTAATCCATACTTATATTATAAATGCGAAAGTTACTCTGTCTGTCTGTCTTTTTCGCTTTCACTTCAAAACTACTGAACCAATTGCGGGTGAATGTTACAAAAATTTTACTAACGCCTTCCAGGAATGGACAAATTTACGCCTATGAACTTTGCTTCTAATAATAGAGTAGGAGTAAATTTTAATTCCACAATTGAGGCTACCGTTCTAATTTGAAAAGCTTTCAGTGTCGAATAGCCTATTTATTGAGGAAGGGTATAGGCCATACCATCACACTATCTCAAAGTAACTTTTCTACTAACTATTCTACGCGGACGAATCCTCGAGCAACAGCTAGTGTTAAATAAGTAGAGCTTCGTGACCTGCCCTCATAATAACTTGTAATGACTGCAATGCAATCTTTTATCTGTCTTAAATACTGTTGAACTAGTGTCAGAGTAGCTATCACGGTGCAAGGCGTTAAGAGGATACAACAATAGTCGAAAAAGTTCCAATAACTTGTCGGCAGTCTAGTGTCTCTCCGTGCCTACCCGAGCAGGTTCAACTCCGCGTCAAACACTAATGGAGCTATGTGATTATAGAGTCAATCCAAAGAATTCTTAAATCATTTTTATAAATTACTAGGTGTGCCGTTCGCGTGGCTATTGATTTAACGCCGATAAAAGTTTACAAAAAGTTTTTGTGTGTTTGTTAACACTGCATTGTTATACACAGTGCTCAAGTTTAAATTCCTACCTCTTGTTAGAAAAATGTTGATTGTTAATAGTTGAACTAAAACCTCTAATTATTAAAATAATGAAAATAACATTTCTTGTCAGTGTCATCTGGTTAATTGTTGTTGTAAATCTCTTTTGTCGTGTCATTATTTTATAATTCCGAGAAATTTTAAAATTCGAAATGAAATTACATTTTGACGGAATATGTCGCATAATACTCGGTCGAGCAGATATTGATAACCACGTTTACACCCGTGCGGTACCCGGTCCCATGGGAATATCGGGTTTAAAGTAGCCGATGTCCTTTATCAGGCTCTAGACTATTTGTGTACCAATTTTCAATTGAATCGGTTCAGTAGTTTTGACGTGAAAGCAAGACAGACAGACAGTTACTTTCGCATATACAATATTAATATGGATTGGTTTCAGTTATCAAAATTTTGAGCTAATAGATTTTGCATGTTGATAATGCATTATAAATGTGTAATTTCCAAATATATATTAAATGAGTAACTTGGTATATTTTAAACTGAAGTGATTTTTAGGTACATTTTCGAATTTAATTATGATCGAGCCAAAGCTAATGAATCCGGTTTTTGAGCTACAAAGTTCAAGACAAAAGCTTGAATTTACTTATATGAAAACGTCAGATTTTTTAAGTATCATCTTCCGAAAATATGAGATCAAAGTTGGTGCATTACGCCATTGAGTCGCCTTAAGAGCATTGTGCACGCTGCGGCTCTTACGAGGATGGACGGTCCGCGCGCTAATTTAGGAATTTCTCTCGTATTATTAAAAAAATTTACACATTTCGACAATATTTGACGACCTCCGTGGTCGAGTGATCTGTATGCCGGTCTCAAGGCGCCGTCATCTCGAGAGGTTCTGGGGATCGAATCCCCGGCGGGGGCAAATTTTTGGGTGATGAATTTTCAGGCATTTGTTCTCCAGTCTTGGATGTTTATAAATATTTATAATCAGAATATTTTTTGCATTTATCTATTAAATATATTTATCCGTCATCTAGTGTCCTTAACACAAGCAGCATTTGTTGCTTAAAATGGGGCTAGTTGATAGGTGTGAATGTTTAAAGATACATACACGGACATACAATCACGCCTGTAATCAGCAGAGTCCAAGGAGCACTGTATTCCATACCCAATTTTTGTATGGCTAAATGTGGTCTAGCCATACAAAAATTGGGTTTGGTCAGATGAAACACCGTAAAAAAGTAGTAACAAGTGGCTAGCTCATCGCCTTCACAATCACAGACCCAGTACCCAATACGCCCTTTGTCGCCTTTTACGACATGCTAGGCAAGAAAAGCAGTTGGCACATTCTTTTTGCGTCCCGGACCAACACGGGACGGGTGTTTGAAGATATTTATTTTATTATTTATTTATAATATTGTGTTGTAGAATACATGCTCCGACGCTGGCTTTTAGCGGTATTTCTTTCTATCGAGGCAACAACGAGTAATCGTATTTCTTATCAATAAGATTTAAAGAGTGAATCCTTACATATCTTGCATGTGAATAACATAATTACAGCTGTAGTAATAACAATTTTATGTTTTTTTTTTATAAAAAAAAATACAGCAAGAGAACCAATGAACGCAAATAAATCGCTAAAAGTTTGGTGCACTCTAAATATACCACGAATTGTCAAATTTCTTCGATAAAAGATTGCACTTTAAATCTTGTGTTTCAAGGTTGACTTTCTGTGAAGAATTAATTTAATTTCAATAATTCAATTTAATATTCCGTTAAGACTATTAAATGAAATTATAAAATTCAGGCCAAAATTTTGAAAAGTATCCCTAATAGGATGACTTGAGATAAGTATAATAATGACTGACTTGAATTATGCCATATTAAATAATATAAAAAGTTTCCATGTCTGTACATTATAAATATTCAAGGACATCTAGGCTGATAGCTCTTTTTCAGAGTAATTAAAGCCAAAACAACAACATTTTTACATGCATCACGCAAAAACTGCTGTATGGAGTCGAATGCAGTTTTCACCTAGAGATCTATTTTTAACCGACTTCAAACAAAAGGAGGAGCTTATCAATTCGACGAAAACTTATGTTTTTTTATGTATGTTCTAAAATATAGGCTCCATTACGAGTACGACTCGATTCAAAATTCCATGGCAATTGCGGGTAAAAGTTAGCAATTCAAAAAGTTCACGTGCTCTAGTCCCATAAACATGTATGAATTAAACCTTATGCCCTTGCAATAAGGACGAGAATTAGAAATAAGATGTAAACAGAATCAACACCGGTCACAGATTAGATATTTTGTCCGACACCTTGCCTGCGCAAGTGGAATTGACGTCTGGCTAGTACTATAAGTCACGTAGGCACAACTCCCATCAACAGCGTATTATGAAACTACGATGCAATGTCAGAATTGACGTTTTTACCGACTGAGATGAACAACATAACGCCTATTTTTTATTATTGAAGTCCCTATGTACAGAAGGCGAGCCAGTTGCCATGCACTTGGCAAGTTCCCGAACCCGCGACCTCGTAAGGAGTAGGTACCGTTATTGCGACTAAAAATTTAAACAAGAACATTAAATTGTCAGATTTTTGTCAGGTTTGGTAAGGAAGCTGGAATATATATAACAATTGCAAGCCCCCCTTGCCTCGAGACGTCGGTCCCGGCTTTGGACACCGTCACTCTTTCATATACATTCTAGGTCGTTTAACTTTCTCGTGACTAGCTTACCACCCCTTAGTCGCAGTAAAGATAGACCTACTTATGGAGCCGTTAATGGATGCTCGTAGGTCAACACTCAAAAGCAATTACATACAATGTAGAAAAACCTAACATGGCAGTGTGTAAAACGTTTCTTGTCTAAGAGGTCGAAGGTTCAATCCTCACCTGGGCCATTAAGTTGTTCAAACATCAAGAATGTTTAATATTCAGGTTAATATGCGTCTGCGCAAGTTTATGAATGTGAAAAACGTTTAACAAATTTCATCTCAATGTCGCCTTCTTATGTGCCCGATGGTCACGATAGAATTACCAACTTTAAGTGCCTACATAGGGAAGTGAGGGTAAAGATCCTAACCCTTTGGACACGCAGGCGCAATGATATATAGCTTTAGCAATAACTAAGCCTACTTCCACCAACCAACAGTCCAAAGGAAAGTCAGTAGCAGTGAGTAGGCCAAACCGGTTCTTAGTCTCTTTTTTGCTACAGACTGATTGGTCGGTTTTGGCAAATGGCCTTAGCGATAATGAGTGGGGGGTGCGGGGCGGCCTTGGGGGTCGTCGGCCGGCGCCGGCGCAGCCAGTGCAATTAGCGGTAATAAATTGCGCACCGTCTTTAAACCGTCCTCCAATAAATATGCTGATTAATTTAAATCTAAATAATTATTGTAATTATCAAATCGTGTCTCGAGGTAGGTTCAGGTTACACTTTTTGGAGTCAATCGACTGAAATGGTCAAAGTTAATTAAAGCTTTTGTGACTTCAAGCAACAATTATTTTAAACTGCACATCAAACTGCGCATCTACGCGCATATTTAGTTTAAACTTTTGTCCGTTGTTTCGCGGTGGCAATAGCGTATTCATTAATAATTGTATCATAACAATTATTCGTATTAGCTAATTTCATTTGGGTTATGCGCAGAAGTCTTCTAATTCCATTCACCTCTATCACTTGCTCATTTGCTACAAATAAAAAAATATACATTTAATTGAAGGCTCTTCCTCCGATTGCTACCTCCGGCCAGGACCAGTCCACCTACAACGTGTTTATTGATATGGGTTTGCTATAAAGTATGTATCTGATTTTAAAATGACAATTAAAATTAGACACCCAAAAACGTTTCCCGAAATTCGTAAGACAGATTACTAAAACAGGAGTGATGAGACGCCGCCTCCACCATGGGTCTCGCATCCAGCAGGTCTTGGTAACTCACCATTAGTAGTATTGACTACTATTAACTACATTAGTAAGCGAATTCTATGACCTACCTCTCAACAGTCTCAATAATACGGCACGCAACTCAAATAGCCGGCTTGTTGAGGGCAGCAGCATCGCAGTGTTTACGTCGCGCGGGTATTTCGGTACCGGAACCGATGCCCGCGCTATCGCTAGCCAAAAAATCCAGAAATAATCGGCCCAAGGTGGATTTGAGAAGGAACGGGAATGTTACGAGCATTGTTAACTTGCATAAATTATGAGCCCCTAGTATAAGGTTTGTTGTAGTAAAGGTTTGCGACAACCGCCACTGTTTTTCTCCATACGTACTCAAAACTATCAAATGAAAAATTATATCTGTCGATATCGAGAGATTAATTAATTCACTTATCGACTCGATGAAAACATGCAACGAAAAGTTAAGATCGTCCACATACGTCGGGTTTCAATATTCTATCTATGATAGGCAGAAGATAGGTTGATATCTTTCGTTCTGTACCCCCAACTGTGGTTGCTTAGCTATTAGTCTGCTAGCCTGTCTCAATATGTGGATAACATCTTGAAACTATTCTTCGCACTATTAGTATTGTAGAAGAAAGCATGCAGGAGCGAAAATTTCATATAATCGCTTGTGTCTCCGAAAGGTTAGACAGAGATGTTAATGCCCACATTTCGCTATGCACCAAGCTCATTGTTATAGGCAAGCAGTGTTCATAACTCATCATCTGTGACGCTTGTAGACAGTAGAAAATCAATTGTCTTAGCAGACTAGATCATGATCATATGTACTAAGTAAAGTTTTATAACTCAATGGATTTATTGATATAAAATGTTGTATTATCATCAGCAGAACCAATTAGTCAATTAAGAATTCGTGTCGCCCATAACCATGACAACATAATTTCAAGAAAGTCCAAACAGTGGCATTCGTTGCAAAAACCTTTTATGATTCCTCGTTATGGCATATCACGCTGTGCCAAAATTGATTAAATTACAAAATTATACTAATTATTAATATGCTGTGATGAAATATCCGAAATTGTCAATAAAATCGTTTATTACCATATTAATTTGTTTTGACGGAGCCATCTTTGCGCTCGTAAACCAAATCAAGACACTCAGTAGTGGTGCTTGCAACCGTTTTATGGTGACCAGGAGATCAATGGCTATGGTATTTAAACTTTATTAGTAATAATTTAAAGTTCCTTATGCATGCTGTGAGATTGATAAAAAATACATAAAAAATCATTTAAAAATGTGTCCTTCTGTAAGGTTTGAGTCCACTCATTCCTTTTGGATAGAGTCACGACTCACGAGTGCCAACGGTTTCCTTACTCCCACTGATGCAAATACCCCTACCATTGGCTCGGAAAATATTTCGCTCAGGGGAGGCAACATAACAAGAATCATATTTCTGGTCGTCGTGATGCGGTTAACCACGCGCGTCAGTTAACGTTCCCTCATTGATTCACCCAATTTGCAATTAGGCTCATCATTATGCCCTTTTATGAAATGGTCGCTTCATGTTGACGCCAATTCCCCTTCTGTTGTAATTTTGAAACCAAACCACGCCACGGTACGGTCCGTGCATTAAAGGCATCGTCAGGAATGCTGCCGCTCCCCGTTTGCGATTCGAGTCGAGCGCCCTACAGACTGGCAATGGGAACCATAATCCGGATCCCTACAAAAAAAGAAATTCTCCAGTGGCTAACCGGCACGCCTTGAGGCACAATCAAGTCTTAGTGACTTTCAAATCTCTGTTTACTCCATGCTACACCCCCGTTGATATTGCAACTATTACATTGGGTCAACTTGATAACGGGACGTATTCCTGATGTGTTTTTGTATGTCCCATGCAACTGAAAGTCTCAGCATCTCGCCTAATGAGCTCTGGCGACCTTACTGCAAGAATACAGCACTATAGGTAATGTAAAGCAACCCAAAATGTATACAATGTAGTTCAACTGTTCTAGTAGCCTTATCGCAAGACTTCCACATAGCCCGGGCATTTATTTCGCGGCAGTCTTTTGCAGGGTATAGATAGGCGTGTATTGCCGTAAGAGGTTTATCTGGCGTAAGATGCATAAAGCAGTCCTTTGATACGGCGTGAGGCGTAGGCTGTGGTGATGTAACCCGGCATACGGCACGCTCGCCCGGCCAAACCGGCTCGCCGAAACTGCGGACGACGCAGATTTATCGGATACCGGTTTAGGAAACATATGCAAAACTAAATAGTCCAAACGCACGTACGCCGAAATCTGCGCACAAGATGTAGGTACCTACGGTGTTGTAAATCCCTACAACTTTGTCTTTACCATTCGGAGACAAAGTTGTAGGAATTATGGAGACGATTCCCATTTTGCCAGTTAAGTCCCTGGCATGAGACGAGCTGGTTGCCATGCACTGGGCATTATTCTAATGTTATGCTTCACGCCTTACATTCAGCATTTCTTTTGTCTTTCTCTCATTCTAGACGAGCAACCGATATCTGCACTTATTAATATTGTAAATACATAGAAATATTGTTTTTATGATCAGTGTAAACTTTCTTTCCAAATTTAATTGATTGAATTGAATTAAATTATGACTAATAATAGTAATTGCGAATTAATAATTAAATAATTGATAATAGATGAATAATATTATGTTACATTATTTATTGATTTGTAAACAATTAATTCAATTTTAGTTTTTCTTTTCTTTTTTATATGTTTTTGTATTCAAATAGTAAATTCTTGATGAATAATTTAATTACAAACTATCACAGTGTGAACCTCTATGAAATGCAATAAATGGTCGAGTATTGAGTATTATTCCCGGTCTTTTTTGCGTAAATATTAACACAAGCCAATATTGAACCTTTGCTAAGCGGACACTGGTGGCAAGTTCATAATTAATATACCTACTACTTAAGTACTTAAGTTTAATAACCTCAGTGCTTGGTCCTATGAGATTGAACCAGCGACCTTTGAGTGTAGAGCCGAGTTCCCAACTCCGCTATCGCTTGAAATAAGAAGCTGTCAATGTCTAGTTGACAGGTCTGATAGTGGCCAAGGGCAACCAAGGTAGATTCATCGCTACAATAGTTGTGCGGTGATCAAAGGTTAAAATTCAACAAACCATTAATTGCAGTGTAACCAGTTTTGTATTAAATATTTTTTACCCTCGCACGACACGACTTAGCCCTACTCAAACTTACTTATCTAATGCTTGTGTTATGAGACTTTACTCTTTTATAAACTTTGCTTTGACCAGGAGAGTTTTTTACAAAGCTTTATTTCGAAAAATAATTAAGTTGACTATAATTTATAATTTCAATAAAATATCTAAATTATAATATCTTTTCCCATATGACACTAGATAGGCTCAACATACTCTTCATTTCTTTTCATATAAGGAATCACACATTCAATCTATCGCTTTGGTCTTTCTCTCATACTAGTTACATCTATACATCCATATGGTGTTCTTCTTGTTATGTGACATTCATCCATCATCACGCGTCCAAAATGGTTTTTAAAAAATCTTGAAATTACACAATATCATACTAAATGTTAATTAATTATTCTACATTTCTCTCTCGAGCAATATGTGCAAATTCATATGTTTTTTTCTTTACGTATCTTCGCTGATCCACGGAAGATACTTAATTATAGGTATCGCATATACTTAATTAGCAATAATTATGGCTCCTAGGGCATGGCCATTTGATATTTGAGTCCTGATTATTAATTTAATGGCAATTAATTTGCATACATGCTAAAACGGTTAAATATAATGAGCTTCTACGTTTAAAAATAAATTAGATAAATTATTACATTTTAATATTATTTTTCAATGCCGGACCTTCACATTAAGTAATACTTTAAAATATTTTTATTTCGGGATCCTAATAATTTTGTCAGCGTCTATCTAATAAATCGGTTACTTATGTACAGTTTATTATAAATATCGCCGGCCTCTCACTGGGCTTGGTGTGCATGGCAACCGACGGAAAGTGGGTGTTATCATGTCTGCCTTCTCTACAGGGCTAGAGGCGGGAAGATACTATGGTAGTTATTAAGTGTACTGTATCAATGATGGTAAAGAAACTAGGGACAGACCCCTCCATGCATTGCACAGGTCCCTATCAGTCACCGATGGCCCGGCCGTCCAAGGGCGCGGCTTCCGCCTTTTGAAGAGGTGAGAGGGACTCGCCCTAGGCAAACTGGCACCAGAGGGGTCGTGGAGGTTTCCGTAAGGAATCTCGTCTAGAAGCAACACGCCCGTGTTCGGCACGTGTTCCTCGTTCCATGATGACGATGAGGTATCGACACCTCACCACCACCGCACGCGCGTAGAGTCCCGTATAGCCCTACATCCCCTAAACGTAAGGTATGCGTAACGCTATTTCTAACTCCTACAGTGGTTCGAACTGCAAGACTAAAAAATCGAAAATATTGTCGCATTCTCCTACCATCCGGTGAAGCTGTAGTAGTCTAAGGCTAAAGAGTCGATTAATAATGTCGTTTCAGTTCGTTTTTCTTTCCATCATCGACATGTTTGACTGCACCTTGAAAAACAAGGAGACGCCGAAATCAGCTATACGATCATAAATATTCCACGAAAAAAGGAAATTAAAAATAAACAGTAGGAGTGATATTGGACGCCTCTGACGGACGGACAGTTATTGACGCGTCCATAAGCAAATTGTTGCTTAGCAGATCAGCGGTAATGGCTTGCATATTTAGGCGGTGATGTCCGAAGTAGAGATGGCACTCCTCGTCGCTGGGTCGCTGGGTCGAACCCCGCCGCCTGTGCCACAAAACTGAAGTTACTATAAAAGAAATATCGCTTACCTCACATTGTTCGGTGTATGGGTTTTCCTTTAGGGATAAAAAATTTAAATGATCTAGCCCCGTCGACACCTTATCGATGCACAGAAATGTTACGCAACGCAAGCATGAATACTTTTGTTTATCAACGACTATAAATGAAATCGTGCTTGTGTTGCGATTACGTTTGTCCACTTACGGAAACGTTTTGTTTTTACAATTGCAACATTAAATTTTATTTACGTCATCGTGTTTCTGTCATTGCAAGGGTCAGAAGTGAGTGTCATTTTGTACAGTCGACAATACTCGAGACATTACTAAACTGTAAATTGTTTAATAGACTTTCAACCTTAACTTTTTCGACTTAAAGTGTAAAAGTTAGTCAGGAAATTCGACTGTTTGTGGCAGTCGTAACGGAGTTAATAATGACTGTACATTAGACTATGATTCAAGGCAAGTGGACGTAGAGAATAATTTGAAGAAATCATTTGAGGAGCTATAAAATGAAGAATGTCCGACGTCTTCTGTTATGAGCTTTCTTGGGTTTTGGTTAATATAGGTACTCATTTCTTATAGCAACATCACATCACGCGTTAGAAATATGGAAGTAACATCATTGCCTACCCCGGCAATTCTGTAACGTCCACATTTCGTCTATGTTCATGTCCCTATGTAACGTTATCATAACTTCCCAGAAATCGATCCTTATTAACAACACTATCGAATGGTGTAATCATACAGGAAGGGGTTTTTATTCAAAATCTGTGGTTTGATTCCTAGATTTGATTATGAATTTTTAAACAAAATCGGGCTCGCACTCCTTTGAGCATTCTGCCCAGGATTTGGCCTTGAAGGCTCACATGAAAAAATCACTCCGTATATCATGTTGTTACCATCCAAGACGCGATATACAGGCTAAACTCATAAATGAAAGTCAAACTATTGGTATAGTCAGGATTTGAACCCGCAAACTACGACTAGAGCCGAGCAATGAGTTGTTATTTACATTCATCCATCCAATTTTTTCGGAGCATGAAATATGATCTCAAAACGCGTCTAGTGCAGCCCAGTTTTGCATTAATAAGCCGCAAAATTTCGCGTGCAGAATGCGCGAGAGCGAATGCCGGTGCGCAGGTGCCGTGTGTCCTCGCGCGAAAGCAGTTCAGCCTTGAGTCGTGTTCTTATTTTCGCGAACGCCATTTTAACTGTTTTAAGACTTTTAATTAACTACAAATTTAATTGTTTAAAACCCCCGGTAATTTTACCTAAAGCGTGTTTGTCTCTAATTACAACCACGCCGTGTCGCCTCTCAATGGTGGGAGACATTTAATATTCATATTCAATTTACCGTCTATAAATCAAGAGTTCTCAATGAGTTAATTACTACTTACGTAATTATTTTCACATTTATGTTTGTGTTAATTAAAGTTTTGAGGTTATTGTGCCATTTGGTCGTAACCCCTACCACTTTATTTTTGGGACTTTTTTTCCGAGATTGGCATTTTCAGTATTAGTAATAGTAGCATAGTTCATGGACACGGAATCATTAAAAATATCCTTACAAGAAATTTTGAAGTCTGACTTAACCGCTAATAATAGTTTAAAGCAATAATTGCTACAGATTATACGCCCTCAGCGTAATTATCTGTAATTATGTTATAACATGTGACGTTTATAGTCGTAGAACGAGTTTGAAAGCGAACTATTAATCGGATCTACGGGCGAATGGTAGGGGTTACTTACACGCCGCCCACTGCGCCCGCGCAACCCCAGATGCAAAAAATCGGTCAAATAATATTTCTGTCACAAAAAAACAATGCTTAGCTACAGCCCATCTATACTATTATTAATAATGTGAATGGAACGACTTACTGTATTGTTAACATTCAATTCACTATAATGATCGATCAATTTAGTTCTCGCTAGACATTTTTTTGTTTGTTCGATTGATACGCATGTTGGGAATCCCTCACTCTCATAGACAGATGTTAGAAAAGAAGTCTTAGGGTCAGTTTTTGATCCGTGACCATTAGGTTAAAATATGGACCAATGCTGAAATTATGATGTCGTGATATGACAACTTGTCTGACACTCGAATTTTACCACGTTTTTATTAACTCACTTTCTTGTTTGTCCGGTTAGATTTTTGTAACTCAATTTTGATGAGTGCATACATACACATACATACAATCACGCCTGTAATCCCCGAAGGGGTAGGCAGAGTCCAAGGAGCACTGTCTTCCTTAAGACCACATTTAGCCATAGGGTTGGTCAGATGAAAAAATCGTAAAAGAGTAGCAAAGCTAAAAAATATAATTGGTCAGCAAAATAACTAATTGGGCAGCAACTTTAATGTTTTCTCTGCTGCAAAATTGTTTAATATATTATGTTTTGATGACACAAATATTGTTTTTGTCATAAAAAAATAGCCTTAACCTAATATCTTTCAGAATACATTTCCTATGAATTGATCCTTGATCCTTCATTGTCTTTTTCCTAGATTTTATAAATTTCTGGTAACATATATATTGCTGCCCAAATAATTAATTTGCACCCCAAATCATTATCTTGCTGCCCAATTGACTACTCTGCTGACCAAATAATGATACTGATGATCAACTAATTAGTTTGCCGCCCAAATAATTGTACATCTGACAAAATATTTGTTTGCTGAACTAATGATTTTTCGGCTGACCTTTTTGTTGCTGACCTAATAATTAAATGGCTGCCCAATTAATTACTTCCCATTTTGAGGCACTTCCGGACTAGCTATCGTGCTGAAACTTTGGGAATAGTTCAGAACGCGGTGACAATGAAACTTGCAACTACTTTCAATTTTCTACGAGCACTTTCAGGTCGAAATTTAAACAAATTTCAGGGTTGTATGGAGAGAATACGCACAGCGCAATCTATTGATTACTGTTGAACCACCAATCAATAGATGGCGCTTTGCGTAGTTATAAAGAATGAAATAATAATTTTTGGATTAATCTAAAAATCCCACGTTTTTAAAAAGAGCAATAATCTGAATGGCTGAATGAGGGGTCACTCAAAACTTGGGGGCGCATCTTTGTAACTTACACTTATGATTTATGCATGCCATATATTCCATGCCATGTATTAGTTCCCCATGTAACTTGGGATGAGACGAGAGCCATAAACCGGAAACAGTGTGAGACAAGCTTTAATCAGAATAGCACACTATATTGGTGCAAGTGGGATCTGAACTGCCGAACTCATGCACGTACAGAGCCGTTTTTTTATTCCACTATCGCAGTTTATCAACTTTTTAGGTATCCGTAAGAATAGATTTTCTCCATTTCAAGACGATTTGAAGTAAATGTCATTGTGCCGCACGAAGACAGATTCGGTGATCGTAATTGGTTTCGCTGGTGGTCTACGTGACTCCATTTTGGTTTTTTCATGACCCACTGAGCATGAGAACCGGTAGGTTGACGTCTAGTGGCAGTCGTGTGGTGTGGCTGATGTGTCTGGTGTACTGGGCTTAAAGTGTCAGGTATTGGCATTTTATTAATTACTTACACCGGCTAACCTCAGCCTAGACCATAGATAAATTAAGTAGTATAGATCGCTATTCCCATACATGGGTTTTTAGTTCGTCTAAAAGTTATTACGCTACTATACTAGCGGAATTAGTAATTCCGCTAGTATAGTAGGGCCACCTAACGTTATAAGTCGAACGAAATGGTACAAGCAACAATAATAAGTTTTAGACGAACTAAAAACCCATCTATGGGAATAGCGTTCTGTACTACTGAATTTATCTATGGCCTAGACCTAAATTAGTGTTGTATAGGATCTAACTCTTAAAATAATAAATCATCAGGCATTGTGGCAGACACAGTCCAATACCGGAGCTCGGAAATAGGCACTACCCACTACTACGCAACCAAGAGCTCGTCGGTTTGATCTCCTCCTGAATCCCTTTGAATTAAACTTAGGTACTCTCTCTCTCTTCAGCCCACATTAGTCCACTGCTGGACATAGGCCTCCCCCAATTTGCACCATTTTACCCTATCCCCAGCCTGCTGCATCCAGCATCTGCCTGCAGCGCTTCGCAGATCATCACTCCATCTCGCCGGAGGGCGTCCCAAACTTAGGTACAATCGAGTCCAAAAAATGTTACCACTTTTGACAGTTAATGACTGTCACCTCTAAAAGGTGTATACATATTTTTGTACTCGATTGTACAAGAGATATTTATTATAAACTATAAATATAGATTGCCTTTCGCTGTACCCGGTGCGTAGCACAGGCTCGTCCTTTGTTGCATTGGGGCCTACACTCCACGGCCTAATCCTGTTTTCGAACCTTTTACCGTTGGATAGATGTGATTGGGACTCGCTCGCTCATTCTCAGGGAAAAGAATACCCACTGGAACTCCCACTACCACAGGATATACTCATTCCCGTGAGGGCACGGGAACTATTCGGGTTCTAACAGCGTGATGATAAATTACGTTTACTATGTTTTTGCACAGAGATCCTTGAAGGTAAAAAGCGGTAGCCGAGTTGAGACGGACGGGGCACTACTCGTTCGAGAGACCGCGGGACTCGTGGGTTCGATCGACCTGTACCACAGAGACTGAATAATACTTATGTACGATTGTGAATGGAGACTTGACATGTTTGGCCAAATGTAGGTGTCAACACCTCTGTCTACCCCTTCGGGGAAAGAGGCGTAAAGAAATAAAGAAATGTTATCCTTTGCCTTACAGTTTTTGCTGGAATACTCCCCCAACTTAAGAGCGTGTGCAAATTGCAGCTTGTTTTACATGTAATATTGTTCTTTCATTGTATTTTAAACCCTAATCTTTGGTATTTAAAAACTATTTTATTAATACAGTGGTAATATAGTGAATGTTACTTACGTATTTAACTCATGCTGTCAATTATGACGGCATACAACTCACTTAAATTACTTAGATGATTCAGTGTTAATTGCAGATAAGTTTATTTGTGTTTTTTTGTTTGGAAATAGTTTAATTAAAAATCAATTCTAGTCTCGCAATCAAGATATTGTTTATATTAATTTTAATAGGTATTTTACTCAGATCAAAAAGACGAATGACTAAATGAATATTAAAAGGAATGATCTTAATTTGATTAAGAAAAATTGATAACAACATGGGAAGTAAATAAGATTGTAGCCGCCTTTCTTGTCTCGTGGTTCACACCAAAGGGTGTTGATCGAGAGGTCCAGGTTTGATACTCCAACGGAGCAGAAATTGTCCTTCTCGGTTTGGTTGTTGGTAGGGTTCTAAGCCCGCCTGGCTAGCTACGAGTGCAACCGTCTTACCTAAACTTGTCGTTACAATAACAATGTTTTAAGCATTGTTGGTTCCGGTACAACAATGCCAAAGATAGCCAATTACTCAGTTGTTGAGGATTACAGGTAAAGCTCGCTTCCACCTTCGCCCTTTTCGTTACTTACCATCAATTGATATGATGGCCAAGAGCTTACCTGTCATATGGGCAATTCTTTTTTTTGGCATCGTAATCCAAAAAAATATTATACCAAATATAATCCCATAATTTTAACGCCCTACTTTCTATAGCGGGTTTAGCACAAGTAGAAGCTAAACCAATATTCTAGTGAATACTGACTAGCCCTCAGGGGATAATGGTCGTGATTGTATGTAGAAAGAGCAAGAACATTATATCCATTGTATCGAAAGTTAGGTTACGTTTACACGTCAACAGCGCTTTCTCATCAAACATAAAGTAAATATATGTAAATTATGATAACGTAACAATGGGATTTTCATAACCCCTTCTATGAAGTCATCACCCAACAAACATTTAAGTCACATAACAGCAACTTTTTGCGGCAACGGGCAATTTAAAGCTTCAAAATATTTGTATTTCAGCTGACGTGAGAGCATTATGTTGAATAACAGAGTTTCTGAACAATAATAATTCTATAAGCTTGATAAATTCTGTATACGGTTGATAATCTATATCCAAACTGAATACTGGTCTTAAGTAGTACTGTTAAATAAACTATATTCAAATTGAAGCAAATGAGACAGCTTACATCTGAATAGTAGCTGGAGGTTTCACATTGCTCTGTTTAACTCCGACAATCATTTCAATTATAAAGATTATTTCTGTATATGCGTTTTGTTGTTTGCTGTAAGTTGCACAACACATTGAATTATTCTTATTATACAGAAGCTGGATATTTTCTGATTTTTTAGCTTTTATGCAGCAAACGATTGCATAAATTGTAAATGAGTACGGTCTTTTACCTAACTTTCAGCGATAGAAGCGCACAACACCTCTATATCCAGCTTACAGCATTAACATATATTAATTCAAGGTTTTTATGCAGATAGTACCTGATTATTGGAGGAATCAAATGGTTTTATCTAAAACGAGCCAATTATATGTGATTAAATAACACAAAGATTAAATAAAAATGCCTCAAATTCATAGAAAAAAAGAAAAAGAACGGGAGGGATAAGAAGAATGTATTTAAAGGAGTACCACATGATAAAAAGTTATATCTGTTCAACAGCAGAAATAAATCTAGCAATAAGTGATACCTATATACCGCGCCCAAGCATGAGTGGAATTAATGAAGAGGGTTCCGTATGTCAATATTTTGAACAAAGCGATTCAAGTTCTGGTGGTAAAAATGTTGTTAAGACATGGAAATAAGCCATTAAAGCAAGTTGCAAAAAGGTTAATAGAAAGCAGTGAAATGGGTTGTTTAAAAAAAATGTAAGGGTACTGGACTCAAAACTAACTACCCAATACTACAAAAAGTAGACTTTACAATATAGTAAACTTGGAGACATTTATAATTTCACATAAAGATCGTGACAAATATTTTACAGCTACGGAAGGAAATTATAGAAATGAAAGAGATATCTGAAAAAAGTATTAAAGGCTATAGATTTGAAAATCTATCCGAAGTTTTACAAACTCCTCTAAAATCGTCTTATCTAAATATACTCGTATTCAAAGCAAGTTTACCTGACGCGAACCGTACAATAGTCGATATAGACTTTGATAAAATCAGTCATAAGTTGGTGGTCACCTCGTACAAAAATAATCTATATTTTATTCCTCTGTTACATACACTAGAAGCATAGTTATAAATTTTCTGCCATTTGACTTAGTAGGTATAGACATCTCTTGGAAACGATCGATGTAAAATAAAACGAAGTAAGTTTTTATTAAGTATAAGTTTTATTTGCAATTCTTATAAAATCAAACACTCCAATAAATAAACGAGATATTAAACTTATATGGAATTAGTGGGTATTAAGTATGTATTTTGAAATTTAATATGGTTATGCGCACTTCGTCCCATTCGCACTTCGTCCCGCGTTCGTAGTTGGTCGTTTGATATGTTACTTTGACCATTGTCATGTGACTGTTCGTGCTATGAGTTTCAAGTAAAGGATGTTCTGTCACTGCACACGTACTTTCGGAATCCATCTGTAATTATACAATACATTATACAAAGAAAAAACAAATATTCAATACCATAATTTTTCAACATTTAACGGTGAAAGAATTTTTAGTATTGGTCAGGTAGCAATTTCAATTAAATATTAATTCTAAGAATCTAAATTCAAATCATGTTACCATCAATTAACTGTTAGAGGAAGGATCATTCCTCGAAGAATTATCTCATAAGTGACATGGTAACTCAACATGACACGGACATCATGTTTTTTCCAAATGGTCCCCAATAAACTGTGTAAAAGTTGACATGTGGGTAATTTTAGAACTGTTTTTCAAAAAAGTTATGTTTATTGTACTTTTAACTATATTATACCTGAATAAATAGTCACAAACGAACTATTACACAGAAATAAGCAAAAAAACCACTGAACGAGCGGATCTTAATCAAGATAAACATATCGCCATTACCTAACCTTTTTTTATAAAAAATAATGCAAAATTACTCATCAAACACATAGATTCCCGAAGTAAAAATACTTTAGGTTACCAACAATATAGCCTCATTATTATCCTGTACTAAAATATTAAGAATGCATGGAAAATATTTACCATATAAAAAATAATAATTAACTTTAAAGTAGTTTATCGTGTGGCCCATGAAAATTTTACAATAAAGTTATATATATATTCACCGTAAAGTAGCATGCGTTTACAAATTCACTTCTAATTCATGGAATACGTAAAATAAAACTACTAACCAGTTTTCGCTGTTAACTGTTGTAAATTTACTAGAAATCCAAATCACACTCGCAAAACTGTCATTTTCTTAATTTTATTTGCACTATTTCTTTATAAAATTACAATTTACATCTGAAGTCTTAATATAAACTGAATATCTGAGGTCAAATATTACTTACTGGATAATTGAGTTATAGGTGCTGGATTAGAGGTAGTTCAGCATTTATTCAGAAGATATCCAACCTGTTGTACATTTATTCAGATAGTATGTGGCCATTAATCAGCGGTTATCCAAATTAAAGCAAGATAAAATGTGCCCAAACCCTTTGAATATCGTCTCTATAAGCGTTTACACAGACGTTATTACCTCAACCCATGCAGCTTAAAGTCAGTCGAGTTGCTTTTATACAAAAATTATTCAGCCAATAAATGTTTGTTGGGCAGTCTGTATACGTCCACTGCTGGATACGAGTTTAAGGAAAATATAGGAATAGTTTGGGGCCCTAGTTCTAAGCAATGCGGGTTGGACTAACGGCTGAACGCGCCTTCAAAGCACGGAGGAACTCGACTTCGGAATGTTTTCAACAATTACAACCATAGCGAAAGTTGCTTTGCTTTCAAATTATCGGTTTTGGAATCATAAGTCTTCTCTCTGATATTAATTGTTAATCTCCACCTGTTTGAATTACACTTCAATTAGCCCGTTCGAACGACGTGATTTTTATCATAGAAAAACAAAAAATATCTTATTTAGATATCTTGGTATCCTTTTAGGGTGTAGTTGTGATGATATATTAATATTTATAACCGATGTTTCTCTCCCCAGCATGGAGATCAAAGCGGACGGCAGCGTGGAGGGCGCGCTAGCGCGGCCCGTGAAAGAGCGCAAGAAGCACGACCGGTTCAACGGCATGAGCGAGGAGGAGGTGTCGCGCCGCACCCTGCCCGACCACCTCGCGGAGAACCTCGACATCATCATTGTGAGTATGATCGCACCTCATTTTAATATTCAGTCTTACGGCTCTGGTTGCAGGACCTTTTGAGCCACACGTTAACAGTAGAACACTTTTCTTCAGTGGTTTGCATTGAAATGCTAGTGTAATGCATTTCAGTGCATCTTGGGAGAGTTTGGCGTCAAACGATCGATGGTAGACACTGTGGTGTTACTTCGATGAGGTGGATTACCACGATAAAAATCCCATCGTTTTTCACACCACTTGACGATTATTTCAATGATTCTCACTATTGCTCATCATTATTGACACTTACTACACAAAACTACACTGATTTTACGCAACAAGATCAACTCCGAAACAATATTACAATCACTGAAATAAAAATCACGTCCGCCATAGTTGGATGCCACCAAAAACTCTTGATCGCACCTCCTTACCTAAATACTACAGATATACATTTACATAGATGATGCATGTACTGCGGTTGGCCGCTGCTAACTACTCTGCGTGCGTACGAATGGTTGCAAGAACTAAAAAAAAAGTCTCGTGTGAGAATTGGCGGAGAGGCATTAGGATTTTTCGATCGGTTTGGATCTCCCAAAATTACGGCGGTGACGTCACAGTAGACGTTAAAAATTGATACTTGCGTTATCTATGTCAATGTTTATATGTGTTGTACACACACATTCACTTGTCAGGCGACTCCATCTCTAGCTGTAATCTACATAGAATATTTCGTCCCGCCTGTATTCCTGATGGGCAGAATTCCGGATAGTGGTAACTTTTGCTCAAGTATTCCTGTTTTGCCAATGTGCTATCGCGTAATAAGCTATAAGAAAGAACGATTCTTTTATAGTCTTGATGTGGTGCCAATCTTAAGTAGAGAGTGTATTAGAAAAGACTTTCTCAATCCGGCTCGAAGGACCATATAGTAATTTCTTTTGAACATTTAAACATGTAACAAATTCAAATCTGATTACCATTTTGCGGTAAAGACCGTAAACAGAATAAATAAATAAATATTTTTAGACATTCACACATATCAACTAGCCCGTTAATGCTGCTTGTGTTACTGATGCTAGATGACGAATAAATGTATTTAATAATTAAAAGCATATAAATATTCAGAATATACACAATAAATATAAAAACATCCAAGACTGGAGATCCTGTATTCCTATTCATAAACATTTGCTCTCACCGGGGATCGACCCCAGAACTTCTCGAAATGCCGACGCCTTGCGTCTGGACCACAGACGTCGTCAAATAAGAGACATCTAAAATGTTCCCATATAAAGCAAGGTTGACTTTATCCAAGCAAGAAGGTACACTGGCCATTGATATGAAATTTAATGAAAACTATTCAGAATAGTAACATCGTAAACTAAAATTGAAAGTGGTGGACGGTTGTTGTCTTCTTGTTTTAACCGTGCTTTCCCTTTTACTTCGTTATTTAATTTTGTCAATGCAATGCTACGTGTATTTCAGTTGCGTATAGAATATGTTTTCGTGAGAACTCGTATCATTATAAAATATCATCGATGTAAATGCAGTAACTGAAAATATTATAAATTCTGTGTATTGTTATATATACATCTAGACATAATAAAACTGTTAGAGGTGGAATGTCTGTACATAGAAAAAAAATGGTTAAAACCAAGACAGGGAGATGTAAAGAGAGATAATACCAAAATGTTTATTATTTTTTATTATTTGTTTCTGTCTGTTTTTACGGGCTAATCTCCGAATGGCTGGACCGATTTCAATTAAACTTTGCATGGTGAAATAAAGGTCAAATCAAATCAATAGTTTATTAGCATTAGGTATCACTGGTCAACATCTTAAAAACTTTTTATTTCGGAAAATCAAAAGGGTTCCCGTGGGATAGTTAAAAAACCATAGTAACCGCGGACGAAGTCGCGGGCAACAGCTAGTATTAAATACAATATGTAGTAAATTAAAGTAAATTAAAATAAAATATGTAGTAATAAAAAAAACAAAAGGACGCACTCATATAAATTATTGTAAAATAATTATTTTTGAGTCTATCAAACGTTAATTACTTATCTCTGTAGACCTGTCACCAGTTCATGAAGTCGCTAACTCTGCGGTTCCGGATTCAACCGCGCTCGCGCTTTGCAAATTCGTCTAATGAATACGCCGCATTTACTGGCTAATACGTTTGTCCCTATGTAACAGGCGATCCAGCTATATATCGGACACAAATACACCAATACACCCTAAAACTTAGACACAGGGTAGTGTACTCCCTCCCCACTTACCGAAGCCCGCATTCGCATGAGCCCACGTGTCTCGTTCACAAAGGGTTATCAGTGGTAAAATGTGTTGGTGCGTCATTCTCGCTGACACGAGGGACGCTGCCCACCGACTGATTATTTTGTCAGTCTATACAGAACTGTTGATAGAAATGTTACAATACAGTATTGTAATGCAGCGATAGCTGACTTGGGAATACGGAAACATTCTGCCCCCGATTCTGCTTATTTACAACTATGGCATTAGTGTTTCAATGGTCAAAGTTTTGAGATTTCGTAGTCTAAATCTAAAAGTTGATAATCAGACTACGAAATGTCAAACACTATGGCTATTTGTAAATTAGCAGACTCCTGATTCATCCTCGCACAGATTGTATAGTCACGCACGAGTAAAACGTATACATATTTGACAGATGACATTGTCTTTATTCTTCTATTAGGAGTCATATTGTCAAAAGTGTATATGAATTTTGCACGTGATTTGAGTAAAACTCTTGTAAATAATCTCAGCAAGCTTAATCCATCGTTTAAAAGAAGAGGTTGTCGACTCTGTCATTTAAGTTAATGAAATTTTATTTTAGGTTAACTCTTTATTGTACACCAAATTGGAGTTTTTACAGTAAATATTTTTTTATTTTATTAATGTTTGGGAAACATACAATTATTATGATTCTGAATTTTGAATAATTCTTTCTGATTTGTTATTAATTAATTTATTTAGTTCAGCTTCTTTAGTTTGAATGTAAGAGTATAAATACTGACGGAAATTAGCTTCATTTTCAATATCGAAAACCAAAGAAACCTACGTACGCCACTGATCTTTTCTCCGTGGGTGTCAGAAGTTTTATTATACCCGCGCGATACCCGTTCCCTCTGAAATATCGGGATAAAAAGTAGCCTATGTCCTAGACTATCTGTGTTCCAAATTTCGATTCAATCGGTCCAGTAGTTTTAACGTGAAAGACCGACAGACAGAGATACTTTCCTATTTATAATATTATTATAGAAGTATGGTGCTAGCGAGGTGTTTTGTAAAATAGACGATGCGTATTTGAAAAACTCGATATATTTGACTTTCAAACTTGGTCATTTTATTACCGGGTCACTGTATCTGGATTCTCGTAGAAATTCGGAATTTCATTGTCATCGTGTAGTAGTCAAAAGACAAGTTTCTATTTTTTTATTTGCTAGTCATTTTCACATAGATATAATAATACTTAATCAAATATTCACCTAACTACTCTACATTTAACAATTACCATAAACTATAAAATTTTCACAATTCCAAATGCTCGTAAGCCACACAGAAAAATCTGCCCTTTGCGGTACTCGAACCCAGAATTATGTGAGGCATCTCTAACATTCTGGGTTCGACACACTTTATAAACTCGGTCGTAATAAAAGTTTTTATATCTTCCTTTTCTTTATTTTTTGTTTTTAGAATAAACCTTCCCATAGTACTTCCCTATTTCCTAATGATTGCTTAATAAAATACCTATATCCCAGGTGCTAATATTAGGTCCTTACCTATGAAATTGGTGTTTTGTATGGGGATTTTGGGGAATTCTGCATTTTCCATACTAAATTTTTTTCAGTTTTCTTCACAACGACAAATCCAAAGATAATAATATTTGGCATCTATCATTAGACAAGCTTTAGTAATATGTGTAATATCACACTTCATAAAAATTATTTATCGTTTTTAAGTGAATGCAAATAAAATGATGTATTCGGGAGGCACTTAAAAAGAGTTGTCTCCGTGTCCAATTTTAACACAATTAAACTTACATTAAATTATCAAAACAAATCAAAACAGCCCAAAAATATAGTCTATTTTTAGACGAGGTAATTATTTTTTAGGAATACACTGAATCTTAATACTTACAGACAAAATACTAAGGGAGAAAAAAAAACACCAATTTCATAGGTAAGGACCCAATATAAGCGGACTAATATAAACTAGCACTGCATATAGTTCGTGTGGCGTTGTTCTGTAGTGTATTAGATGACGTAGCTTAGTCTAAGTCAGGGTGCGAGCTAGCGGCCGTCGCAGCGATCGATACCGGTAGCCGCGCGGCAAACGCACGACAAACGCGCCCACGGCTAACTCGACTAGTAGGATAGTTGTCGCTGGAAAGTATGCCTTCATACGTATAATATTCTTGTCTGTATCTGGATAGATAGAGGTGTGATCCCATGTCGCTTGATGAGTAAGAGAAGGTAAGCCTGTTGCCATGCACCGGGCATAGTGGCTAGCGATATTCACACATTTATTAAAATTCAGCGGCACAGGCGTCGGGGTTGCCATACTTTCAACTCGGCTACCGCTGCCATGCAAGGCAAACTATACTATCTTCATAAACTATGCTTCGGCAACAGCTGCCCTCTTTATATGTATAAAAAACCCAAGTATCTACCTGATTGATTTTCTCATGAAAGTAATTAAGATTGATTTTCTTATGAAAGTAATTAAACGTTGTGCGCAGTAACATCACATGAAATGTTTGTTACCATCGTCTCATTGCTGGGCACAGGTCTTTCTACAAGAAGGAACAATACGGAGTATGGTCCGTAAGCCCACCACGTTGTCCCAACACACATAAAGGAGTAAAACCGTTGCAATAGCATCCGGGACCAACGGCTTAACGTTGCATTTGAAACAAACTCGATTAAAATCTTTGGTCACCTATCCTCGAATGTTTATATGTATTTATCTATTAAATATATTTATCCGTCATCTAGTACGGATACTAGATGCTGCTTGTGTTACGGATAACACAAGCAGCATTAGTTCCTTAAAATGGGACTTTTTGATGAGTGTGAATGTCTGAAGATATTTATTATTAATTTATAATAAATAAATAAGAAAAGGGTACACTACAGTTATAATAAACTAACGCATGATTCCCCTGAAGGTCGCCAAAGTTTCGTAAACAGTTTTAAAGTTGTTGGGGGAAGTCTGTGCTGGTACATTAATATTGTATTTGGGTCACTGTTACACCTGTTCTTATCGGGAAGCTAGTAGACATAGTAGAACATTCCTGGACCATTCGGTAACTCATAAAGACAATAAGTCGTTAAATGGACAACATTTTATCAAAAAAGGACAATGGTCACTGCCCATACAAAATTTGCCCAGGCCCGACAAGAAAGACAACTATGTTATTTTATTTGTTATGTTCAGTGTAATATAAATATGTAATTTTTATATTAAATATTAGTGACTTCGTTTTCTCCTCGGGCTTAGTATGAAAAGTATATAAGGAAACTAGTTTATCTAGATTGTCTCAAGTCTGGGTAATTTGATGCCCCCGGTTTGAACTTATCATCTGGAACTCATACTACAGCCCAACCAACAAAATTTCTCTTAACAGATTTTTTACACTGCGCTTGAGAAAAATAGTTGCGCTGTTTTTCCCTAAGGTCCAACATGAAAAAGATGTTAAGAAACGATTTTTTGTTATTTTGGCTGTACTAAGAGGAAGTTGACTTCTCCGTGGTCGAGTGGTCAGTCTCAAGGCGTCGTCATCCTGAGAGGTTCTGGGTTCGATCTCCGGAAGGGGCAAATGTTTGTGATGTTGTGTGAATTCAGGCATTTGTTCTCCAGTCTTGGATGTTTAAATATGTAGTTATTTTATATTTTCTGAATATTTATGTGTATTAAATATACTTACCCATCATCTAGTATCCGTAACACAAGTAGCATTAGTTGCTTAAATGGGGCTAGTTAATAAGTGTGAATGTCTGAAGGTATTTATTTATTTCTAGGAATTATTTTTAGTTGAATTGTATGTGTTATGTAGATTTAAGAAATTACATTCTTTTTTAATACAACCTGTTGTCTGTCACACCTCTGCCTACATTCATTCTATGTCTACTTCGTTTATACTATCCACTAAGTAAATTCTACACGCAATCCGTTTTTTGCGCGTGGTGATTCCTTACTCTCTGCTCGCTTCTGCTAGTCATGCCTACCAGTACATTAAATAGCCTGTGCAATTTGTCCTCAGATCGGCATCAACCCCGGACTATTCGCAGCGTACAAGGGGCACCACTACGCGGGCCCCGGCAACCACTTCTGGAAGTGCCTCTACCTGTCCGGCCTCACGAGGGAGCAGATGAGCGCCGATGAGGATTACAAGGTAAAATACTAGGCCGTATCTCAAAAAGATGCGTGATTTAGTCAGAAATTCTCGAGTAGCTGATATGTACTGCAAGGCGTGACGTTGGAAGGCCCCTAGGATGTACTGTGGGTGAGAGCAGATCATCACCGGTATTATGGAGATCCTTCAGGGCTTATACCACACAAGGTCTTTCGGCTGATTGAAGTTGGTCTTCTGAAACCTTTCATTGTTCCATCTCGAATTATAACCTGCTTCAAATAAAACTACTGTAGAGTGTGTTCGTGCAGTAAACAAAGCCTAAACTTAGGTGTGGGAAGGAAACTTTCTACAGCAACAGTGGCGACATCTATCGGTTACAAATTTTTCAGATTGATAGTAGGTATCATTCTATTTTAAGGTATGTACATTTGATAGGTGACAGTCTTTATTCGCTTGAAATAAGGGTCATGTACTGTCAAAGGTGCATACATATTTTTGGACTCGACTGTACGCGTGGAATTTAGAATCTAATAAAGTACTCCAACTTAGTCATATTATAGATAGCTCTCTAGCCATACATGCGGTATTTTTTGCCTTAGCTTCTGTTTAAAATCTTTATTAGTAGTTGATTAATATTAATTACTGTTCACAAGGAATGCCGCCTGTACACGTGTCCTAACAGCAACGCTTCATATTATAATACTGGAACCAATTTAATTAGAATAATTTCGTTAGTCCCCGCCAAAACGCATTATATGGGACCGGTTCGCAAGGCTGCCTCTATGCGGCTACTGAAGCTTGTTTTAGCTTCTTTCCGCTGCTTTTATAGATGTGGCGGTTTTAAATATGCTGTTAGACAAGACACAATTTCCTATTGTGTTTACAAAAGGGTCAGATTATGAGTTAACCATACCCTGTTTTTTTAACCACACCAATGTATTATACTCTTGTTCCAGTTATTAAATTTCGGCATCGGCTTCACGAACATGGTGCCTCGCGCGACGAAAGGCTCCGCGGACCTGACGCGGCGCGAGATCAAGGAAGGATCGGCTGTTCTGCTGGAGAAGCTGCAGACCTTCCGGCCCAAGGTGGCGGTCTTCAACGGGAAGCTCATCTACGAAGTCTTCTCTGGGAAGAAGGACTTCTGCTTTGGGAAACAGCCTGATACTATTGCGGGGACTAACACTGTAAGTATCTACTATATTGCTTCTAATCCTGGAAATATATGAGATCTGAAGAACATTTTATTCTTTCCAAGTCAACCTCGCCTACATGTGGTAAATTCATAGATTTAGGATTTTTTTAGGATTGATGAAGCATGGGAGCGAGAAATCCTAATCAAGTACAAACCGCCTGAGAGAAAAAGAGAAAGTGAATTAATGACAGTTATGTTTTCGCGAGTAGAAAGAGGCCATAGCGTCCCCGTTTCTTCTACGAGACGAAATAAATTGACATTTACCAACACAATGACTTATGTGTATCTTGTACATACTAAATCTATGGGCCCCACCAACCCACACTAGGTCTGCGTAGAGAGATATTCTGTATAGAGCGAAAGAGAAGAAAGAAAGGATACCCTCTCGTATTATTAACTGTTAGGATGTTTACATAAATGTTTATTTACAACCTTTAAGTTACTCTGTGGTTCTGAGCAATAAAGTGCCTACTAACCTGCATACGGTTGATACCGTTATCGCGCCTCTGGTTACCCTTAAGAACTATTGTAAAGTGCATATTCCGGTATTGTTCCCAAATTCATTCAGTTGACGAACGTTGTCGTGACTCTAGTATTGTTGATGTCAGCCCTTAAATCGTCTTTTCGGATTAAAGGCGCGGTGATATTTCCGTTAGCCACTTATCATATAACCCTTAAAACCTCTTTCGTAAAGTGCATATTTCCGTGTTCCCCAGAACATGTGGATGGTGCTCTCATCCTCGGCTGTTCTATGCCGCCCTGAAGAAAGTAAGGGACCGATACCCTTAGAATAACGATACTAAAGTTCCTATTTATGTGTTCTTCAGTACATGCTATTGATGACGTCAACGCCTCCCTCACCAATCCCTCTGATGATATCCTTAAAAATGTCGTTAGTAAAGTGCAATTTCGCGCGTTCGTAAGTACTTACGTTTGATGACATCATCGAGCCTCTGCTTACGTAGATGATAACCCTTAAGACCTTGTTTGTAAAGTTCATATTCCCGTGTCCCCAGTACATGTGGGTGATGCCATCATCGTCGGCGCGATGCGCGCAACTGCCCCGGGCAGCCGACAAGGTCCCGTTCTACGCGGCCTTGAAGAAGTTCCGGGACTACCTGAACGGTCTACTTCCCCACGTGGACGAGGCCGAGCTGATCTTCCCCGACAACACTTCGCGCCGCCCGCAGGAGGAGATGGAGATTCGCAGGTAACAGAATTGATCACATTAACACATGGACAAAGACACGATTCACTCAGATTGACATTTCACAATCTATAGTTTGTTGATTTTTAGATAAAATTTATAGGTGTTTTCTTAGAACTCTTTTACAATGTAAAATTAAAGAGCCTGGCCATAATATTGTCTTGTGGAAAGCAACGACGTGGTCTAAAGTAGACGCAAACGTGTAATTTATTCCTGTTCACACTTGTCTTGGAAGTCTCTAAATTGTTCCCCAGTTCGTTGCTTGAACACATTATATTTAATTTTTCATTGATATTTTAGCCTTACAATAAGACATTATAGTGATAAAATATTTGAATCTGTTTAGTCATTCAAAAGATTAGTAGAAAGTTGAAATAAAACCGTAATAAATTTTTCCATTACAAACTTTTTAACTTTTTTGTTGAGACTATTTATCTAAAATTCTGTAGTGACACTTGACATAAGTCAATCAATCACCCGTCAACATTTATAAACATTTACATAAACGGAACAAACAAATCATTTTTTATTATTTAATTTAGACGATGCATTTCTTGGATCTACCGGTTGAAGTAGGCATATTAATTTTGAATTATTTAGAGACCAAATATAAAATCAACCTGTACAACAGCTGCAAGGAAGTGCGGCGGTTCTTCGCGCCCTGCCACGTCAAGAGGGTCGTGCTCTCGAGGAGCGTACTGGCGACACTCAACAGCCTAAGGGAACACCTGTTCGTTGACCTAGCCAAAAATATCAAGGAATTAAACCTCAGCGGAGTACCAGATCTTTACGCAGACAACCTAAAGCCTATCCTTACAAACTTGACCAACCTAGTCACTTTAGACATAACTTTCACTAACATTTACCTATCGGACTTCATCGACCTGTGCCCAAAAACCTTAAAAAACATAAGCGCAAACTTCTTCAAAACTCCTAGGCAAATCAGAAGAGATGACGTCTGGGAAAAATGCAAACAGCTCTTTGAAGCTCAAGCCTTTCTAAATGTGCATTTGATAGTATTCGACTTTGTTGATTCAGACATGCCCTTGCTACTCCTGGATAAAGTACCAACAATCAAACACTTGGTTATAACCGTGGCGGACAATTACAAGGACTTTTGGGACGATCATGATTTCGATGCGCCTACGAATGTAGAAGTGTACACTATAAATTTCTCAAAACTATCGTACACCTTTCGCGATTGTCGAGTCACCCACAAAACTACGTCCTGCCTACGCGGCGTCGCCAATCTTGACTACGACCAAATCGAGTATATCTACATTATGTATCTAGAAAAAATAGTAATATACGCATCACCAGCTTTTAAACACCTTTTCCAAGTAACATGTAGTGATTTAAAAGTGGATATCTGTCGCCGACTACCGCTAGGTTTTATGCTGGACGGAAACATTGTGTTCAAGGCTTGGAATAAAAGTTCAAACGTGTTCGACGAGGAATTCATGCGCAACCTACTTATAGAATTGAAGAATTACTTCCCATCATACTTGTGTATGCACAGCAGGATGAAACTGGAAATTGTTAACTCACCAAACGACTGGTATTGCATCGACGCTTGCGACGGTTTCGAGAAACTTAACGATTTGCCAGATAAAGTGACGCTAACAGATTTCTGCCGGAAAGACGGCGCGGTAATTAGATGCAACAGGCCCATTCGACTCACCCGCGAGCCGAGGACATTGAGAAACATAACGTTCCTTAGACTCAGCAACATTTGTCTTCGAGACGATTTCTTCACAGTGCTATTCACAGAATGTGCTAATTTGGAAACGTTGGACGTTTACGTCGAGAAGCGAGGGCGTTTAAGCGTGTTCCGAGGATACACTGCAGCTCTCTCGAAAGCCATAAACTTGACGAAAAGTTTAAAGAACGTGAAAATAACATCCGAGGATATAGAATACGATACTTTATTTGAAGCTTTAAGCCGATGTCCCAGTTTGGAGAATATCCACATTTGTGAATACGAGCGTGCACTCGACGATACTGATGTGGATGTGAATAGTATAATCCTGGTGATTCGGAAATGCCTCGGGTTGTACAGCCTGTTCATAGAAGCGGATATGTCTCCGGAAAGCCTGACACTTCTCATGTGTCCATTGCGGGAGACTTGCCAGAGACTGGGCAAGGACCACCTGTGCGTGGAGGTGTGCGACTGCTACCGAGGGTGGAACCCCTTTGTCGACGTGTTCAACCCCAGCCCCTTGCACATACTAGACTGATCAATATACGCTTATTTATTATTTTTTTATCACTTGGTTTTATTTGTTGACTCCTAGCATGACCGATGAAATTCGATATAGTAATGAAATTTATCTTTATAAACTGTCAAAGTACATTGTCAGCCCACATTAGTCCACTGCTGGACATAGGCCTACACAAATGTCCATTTTCACCGTGCCATATCCAATGTATTTTTGGCAGTTTATTTTAGAAACCTTTCTTGTTTTATCATATCGTGATTCGTTGATCATGCTAGGAAGGTAGGAACGCACACATTAGAATCGATAACTCTGCACACGAATTTTCGCCAATGCTCATATTCCCGTGAAATTTGAAGAGGGTCTTCAGGTTTCATAGACGATATGCGTATGGCGCAGTGCACCTGAGGCAGTGTCTGTGTGTGTGTGTGGCGTAGTGACCCCCTCGTGTGCAGACTGACGATGGAGCCGGAGCCGGGAGACACCATCGTTCTCGAAGACGGGACCGAGGTGCCGCTGAAGAAGAAGCGCGGGCGGCCTAAGAAGGTCAAGTTGGAGAACGGCGAAGCGCCCCCCGCGCCGCGGCCCCGCCCCCCGCGGCCGCCGCCCGCCCCCGACGCCGACCAGCCGCCCAAGAAGAAGCGGGGGCGGCCCAAGAAGATACGGCCCGAGGATCAACAGTTTCTGTTGCAGCAGCAGCAGCATCAACATCAGGTGAGTTACTCTGACACTGACACAACCTCAAGGCACCTGCGCCCTAATTCTACTATAAATTTACAATTGCGTAACCAATGCGTTTGAAGAAAGAACGCTTAGCAGAATAAACATTGATGATTGGAATGTAAGCTTTTGCTTTACGTTTTTGATTTATGTAACATAGCAAACTGAAAGTAAAGCAAAAGCTTACATTTCAATCATCAATCAAGCATTCTTTCTTCAAACGCATTGGTTACGCAATTGTAAATTTATAGTAGAATTAGGGCGCTGTTCTCTCGCTGTAGACATTGTTGACAATATAGTGGATGGTATGACTTATTTTTAATATTCTCTTGGTCGCAATTCCCATTGTATGGTCATGTGATGAGGAGGGATAAATGCCAAATAACAAGACGAATGTTGAACATCGATGTGGATGGGGCTAGAATGAAAGGGAGGCTAAAGAAGAATTTATTGAATGCGTGAAGAATGATATTAGAATAAAAGAAGTGGATGCTGAGCTGACTGACAGAGGGGAATGGAAACGGAAGACATGTTGGGCCGACCCCACCTAGCGTGGGAAAAAGGCAGGAAGAAGAAGAAATATATGGATCCTCTATTTTATTTCGACTTGTGTCGAATGCGACGTCATGTCTACGGGGCGCGGGGATTCAAGAATCCCAAACAAGAATCTTTCATTTTTGATCGATTTTTCTAAACTGTTACCCATTAATTTCACCGTTTGTCTTTTACCTTCGAAGCAGGTACACCACAGCGCGGAACTAAGTCATCTGTGTTCTGCGGCAGAATCATTTGGACTTGCGTAGGGTTATGTGCCGATTACAGCCGAACGTTACCGTTATTGTATGTTTCTAGAATACGGGCGCGGGCGCAGGCGGCGGTGGAGGGGGAGGCGGAGGGGCCGGCATGCTGGGAGGCGCTCTGGGCCTGGGCCTGAACGACCAGTACCTGCATGGGGAGTTTAATCCGGAGATGGGCCCCGGCCTACTGTACCACTCGCAGGACCCCGCGCAGTACTTCACGCCGCCGCCAGGTACACACTTCGCTACTTCATCACTGAGTAACACTTCGTACACTACATTTTTTGGTTTTGAGCAGACGTAAAATAAATAAATATCTTCAGACATTCACACCTATCAACTAGCCCCATTTTAAGCAGCTAATGCTGCTTGTGTTATGGATACTAATATTTAATAGATAAATACATACAAATACATCCAAGACTGGAGAACCAATGCCTGTATTGATCACACAAACATTTGCCCCCACTGGGGATCGAACTCAAAACTTCTCGAGATGGCGACGCCTCGAGACCGCCGTACAGACCACTCGACTACGGAGGTCGTCAAAAATGTTTGGTTATGTTTATCTTGTATTGGTTCAAGTTATTGCAGCACGCGGAGTTTGTGTAGACAGAATAGGATAGGAAGTTTAATAATACCATATAATAGTAAAATATATCCGTGCATATGTCACAAATATACAGGTTGGGAATGTGGCACTGACAGGGAAATCGTAGTTCAATGCTACAATTTTTTCAAATGAATAATTGATTTTTTTTTATTATTCCTGCAATCTGTATTCTATTGTATATACATTCGGCTGGATGTTAAGAACTTAAAATCAGACGTGTTTGGAACGAAATCCACATTATTCTAGTAAGTCTTGCGGTGCACGCCTTTTTAGTCTCTGAGAGGTTGTACCAGGTTCTTTTTCCATTAGGTTCCGTGCCAGTGAGTTGGGGTGTTTTTGCATTCGTTTGCGGTACGATTGCAGTGTGTCAGCTGCCACGCTTATCGTTTTTGATGAACCACGGAGTATTAGTAATCATGCGAAGTATTTTGGATTGGAAGCGTTGCAGTATTTCAAGATTGGAATTTGAAGCTGTGCTCCATAATTGCACTCCATATGACCATATAGGTTTGAGTATAGCCTCGTATTGTAGAAGTTTATTATCTAAAGATAGTTGTAAATAATTGATGATGTCCAAAACATCAGCACGAGTGACACGATTTGACCTTTACTTTTGTGCTTGTCTTCAGGCGGTTCACTAGAAGGCGGCTCGATGGAGTCAGGTCTCGGTCTGCAGCGAGGGTACAGCTCCCCGGGCGGTGGCGGAGGGGCGGGCGCGGGCGCGGGGTACGCCGCCTCCCCGCGCGCCGCCTACCACAGCCCCCGCAGCCAGGGGTACTCGCCCAGCCCCGCGCGCCCGCCGGGCACGCCGCAGCCGCAGGTACGGGGGAGGGGGGGGTTTCGTTTTCAGGGCCTTCATAGACAGTTTATCTTTGATACCATCGACATCATTACCGGCTGAGCTCAGGTCTTATACGTAGGGAATCGCAAGAGAAGTATGAGCCGCAACACCGTCATATAGGTGAAACAGTCGTTTTAACGACCAGAACCAGGGATAAAGAAACTTTACTGTATATTATTCAGTCTGGTGTTCATCTTAAGACTGTCAATTCTAATTCCGTCCGTTTTCCGCAGTTCCCCGCGAGCCCCGCCGCGTTCTCGGCGGTGTCGCCCCCGCGCGGCGGCTACGCGTCGCCGGCCGCCCGCCCGCCCTACGCGCACGCGCACTCGCCCGCGCCCTACCCGCACCAGCCCTCGCCCGCGCGCTACTCCCACGACCAGTACCCGCAGGTACACACACACACACCCGCACCAGCCCTCGCCCGCGCGCTACTCCCACGACCAGTACCCGCAGGTACACACACACACACACACCCGCACCAGCCCTCGCCCGCGCGCTACTCCCACGACCAGTACCCGCAGGTACACACACACACCCGCACCAGCCCTCGCCCGCGCGCTACTCCCACGACCAGTACCCGCAGGTACACACACACACCCGCACCAGCCCTCGCCCGCGCGCTACTCCCACGACCAGTACCCGCAGGTACACACACACACCCGCACCAGCCCTCGCCCGCGCGCTACTCCCACGACCAGTACCCGCAGGTACACACACACACCCGCACCAGCCCTCGCCCGCGCGCTACTCCCACGACCAGTACCCGCAGGTACACACACACACCCGCACCAGCCCTCGCCCGCGCGCTACTCCCACGACCAGTACCCGCAGGTACACACACACACCCGCACCAGCCCTCGCCCGCGCGCTACTCCCACGACCAGTACCCGCAGGTACACACACACACCCGCACCAGCCCTCGCCCGCGCGCTACTCCCACGACCAGTACCCGCAGGTACACACACACACCCGCACCAGCCCTCGCCCGCGCGCTACTCCCACGACCAGTACCCGCAGGTACACACACACACCCGCACCAGCCCTCGCCCGCGCGCTACTCCCACGACCAGTACCCGCAGGTACACACACACACCCGCACCAGCCCTCGCCCGCGCGCTACTCCCACGACCAGTACCCGCAGGTACACACACACACCCGCACCAGCCCTCGCCCGCGCGCTACTCCCACGACCAGTACCCGCAGGTACACACACACACACCCGCACCAGCCCTCGCCCGCGCGCTACTCCCACGACCAGTACCCGCAGGTACACACACACACCCGCACCAGCCCTCGCCCGCGCGCTACTCCCACGACCAGTACCCGCAGGTACACACACACACCCGCACCAGCCCTCGCCCGCGCGCTACTCCCACGACCAGTACCCGCAGGTACACACACACACCCGCACCAGCCCTCGCCCGCGCGCTACTCCCACGACCAGTACCCGCAGGTACACACACACACCCGCACCAGCCCTCGCCCGCGCGCTACTCCCACGACCAGTACCCGCAGGTACACACACACACCCGCACCAGCCCTCGCCCGCGCGCCACTCCCACGACCAGTACCCGCAGGTACACACACACACCCGCACCAGCCCTCGCCCGCGCGCTACTCCCACGACCAGTACCCGCAGGTACACACACACACACCCGCACCAGCCCTCGCCCGCGCGCTACTCCCACGACCAGTACCCGCAGGTACACACACACACACCCGCACCAGCCCTCGCCCGCGCGCTACTCCCACGACCAGTACCCGCAGGTACACACACACACACATGACTAATAGACACACGCTGCAGGAGCGCACAGATGAAATCTTGCGTGTTGTACTCGAATGCAAAGATTTTTTTTCAAATAGTGTTTTGTTTTATACTCGAGCGGCCCGTGCGGCCAGTGAGCAATGAGTTTGGAATTTCAACCCTTCAATACCTTAATGTGTCACCAATTTCAAAAATACGTACATGTATTTGACTTAAAAATGTTATGCTCAGAAAGTGTCAGATTTAAGTTCACAGGTGTAATTAGTGGTGAGTAGTGTTTTGTTAGCTAATGAAGCTGTCGCGTTACAGACGGGCGGTCAGTCGCGGCCGTACTCGCGGTCGCCGGCGGCGGGCGTGGGCGCGGTGGGGGCGGTGGGGGCGGCGGGCGTGGGGGCGGTGGGCGCGGGCACCACGCCCTTCCCCGCCGCCTCCCCCGCCGCGCTGCACTCGTACACGCCCTCGCCCGCGCACACGCCCTACAGCCAGCACTCCTCGCCCGCCGCGCACAACCACCTCCTGCCGCAGGTACACAATCACACGCACACGACCACTACTATATATACACATACAACCAATCTTTATACACGCTACGAAGCCGGCTCTAGCGCCCTCGCTAGAAGCGAGACCCCTAGGGTGAAGCCCTCCAGTGAGAAATCTTCTTATAGTATTGGTTCGCCACTACTTGAGGATCAGTCTGAGGCATCAGTTTAGGTATAGATAAATTAAGTGGTATAGATCGCTATCCCCATACATGGGTCTTTAGTTCGTCTAAAACTTATTATTGATGCTTGTACCTCTTCTTTCGACTTATTACGCCAGTTGGCGCTACTATACTAGCGGAATCATAGATTAATTAAGTAATTCCGCTAGTTTAAAAGCGCCACCTAACGTAATAAGTCGAACGAAGGAGTACAGGCAACAATAATAGTTGTAGACGAACTAAAAACCCATGCATGGGAATAGCGATCTACTAATTAATTTATCTATGGTTTAGGTCAATAAAAAAGTCCGGTGCTGACTATATTAGCCTGTACTGTACATTTTTCTATTTTTTTTTTTCAGATACTTTTAATTTTAAGATGCAATGGTTTGTTATAAATAATAATAAGGACAACTACGAAAATGTGCGATTACATGTACGAATTTTGATGTGTCACAAACATAACATTTTTATTAATGACTTGTCTTTTTTATGATTACATTTATTATTCTATTCAATTATAAATGTTCATTGATTTAAATTTATGTAAGGATTAAATGATTTGACACGTTTCAAACGATGAGTTGGTCCAAAGATTTCTTATACTTTTATGTTTTCACTTATAATGAGATAAAATAAAATACCTCCCTAGCTTAGGGTGAGTCTTTGATCCGTAGTAATAGTTACCTCAATAGTTAAAATCTAGACCAATAGCTTCAATGGAAACGCCCGTCAGATTGACATGTTGTTAAATTTGCGGTGAAAATTCGAAGCAGCTGTGCCGTCAGCCGCCATTTTACTAATCCCAGCATCGTGTTGTGGTTAAATTGTCTATGATTAACATTAGTTATATTTGTAAATTCGACTATTGGACAAGTTTTCATATAACGAAATCATATGTTTTCGTTTTCGCAATTGGACAATATTTTAACGGAGTAGTCAACTTGACCAAGGATCAAATGACTAACCCTTAGTATTTAATTTCCGTAACTGATGCAAGCATATGCGACACATAGGTGGTAGAAAATAAAAAAAATCAAGTAGGTAGTTTCGTAAAGCGTCGGTAGAGTAAAATGGCATTCAAAAGTACTCTGTACGAGTTATTTATATACATTTTTCTTCGGTTTTAAAATCGATTGAATCTCGAATAGAACATTGAAATTTGCCTCAAATATTTCCACAGTTTGACGAAATCGTTGAGATAGAGAATTTCCGCTAAATTTTTTATCAACAAAAAGTTTATTATTATACTGCGTAGATGTCTCCTCGAAGAACAAAGGAAGTAAAGTTTATGTTACATTGAAAACACCTACATACAAGTAAATAACGCCGGGTCATTGGCTAGTTTCTAGTAAAACGATCGAATTATTAATTGTACAAATATGTTGCCGTGACTAATTCATGGAATACTCGAATATTGTACTACAGTAACCAGAATACCAAACTCAAGATTAGATCTCTGCTAGAAAGAAACGGCGCCATTAATCGCCACATAGCGTCATCCCTCTCTAGCTGTAGATGTGCGCTTGGAATACGGGCCTCATAGCTTTGTCCATGCAGGGCGGGTCGTCGGGCTCGGGGTCGGGCGCGGCGGAGCTGTCGTCGGAGATCGGCGCCGCCATCTCGTCGCCGGGCGCCGTGTCGCCGGGCATGGCGCTGGACTTCGAGCCGCCGGCGCACAGCCCGCTCAGCGCCGACCTGCACCCCGCCAGCTCCGACTCCTCCATCGAGGACTACGCCAAGGTGAGCCGTCTGCCCGCAGCCATCCACCTTTGTGCTCGTCTGGGGACACCGGAATGTTGCAGGACATGTGCCCGCCTTGAATAGTTTACATCAATTGTTGTGTTATGTCGTACTAAGTATGTGTGGGACTGACATATCTGTAAAGACGAAAACCCTTTAAAATAAAGAGAAAATAAAACCCACTGTCCTGCATCTGACATGTCCCAGTTTTCTGCTCGTCTCATCTACTATCTGCTGAAGGTATAGTATACTAATTTCGCAGATCTCCGTCATTTGCAAGACTGCAAGGTTGCATTGTGATAGGTGCATTCAGAAATTCCACAATTTCATTCCACGATCTGACTATGCAACATGATGAGAGTCTCCATTCGGACGTGTTCGATATTCCACCTTTTCGTATTCAACATTTTTTATACTACCCGCTGAATGTGACAACCTTCCTGCGACCATATTTGCAACACAATTTAGAGATTTTCACGACAGAAAAAGCTGTTGTCTGAGACGAATTTTACGCTGAACTTTGACCCTCCTCGCACAGTCTGCTTAGTGCTGACCTGCACCCAGTTAGCCAGGACTTTTCTATTCAGGACTATGCCAAGTAATAGGTAGTATTACTTTACCGCTGGTTAAGATATAATATCAAGTATAAGTTTCTCTAATGTTCGTCATTTCACCCTATCTACAGCTTGACAGCATCAGCGGGTATAAGGTATTGTCGCATCTTGTCACTTTCGACTTCCTTTCAATTTATAATCACATCTACAATTCATGCCACTCTAGGACACAGATTTTTTTACTTGCATAGAAGCGTTGAGTCGAGTGGCAGCGGCACGTTAAAAGAATACTACTAGACCATCTCTTCCCTTGAGTGTCGTAAATGGTGACTAGTGGACAGAACTGCACAACATCCAATAGCTTATAGTGGCGAAGGGCTCACCACCTGTCACGCTGAGTGCAATCACTGCTTAATGAAACGCGGACTTTGGCAATGGACTGCTTTTGCAATGCTTTTGCCTGGTCTCTGACTTTGACCCTTATGACCCTTAGGGGATAATAGTCGTGATTATATGTATGTATGTATGAATAATAGAAACACAAGAAATACACCCAGATCTTGTGACACTTACCGCGCGTGTTGCTCGACTTCTTACTGATTATTTAAAATAAGACCCTTTGCGACTAAAGACTTTTTTTCGTCTCAATACTTTTTTAAGAATAGTCTGTCGTCTGCGCAGGATCTAAAAGGGTCTTGTCCTGAGATCGGGCACAATCTGTGCAAATAAATATTTTCCATGTAACTGATGTTATGATAATCGGTCAGTCGGCGCCGGGCGGCGGGCCGGTGTCGCCGCCGGGCGTGGGCGTGGGCGTGGGCGTGGGCGAGGGCGTGGGCGGCGCGTTCGGCGGCGCGATGTACGACGCCGAGCGGCTGGGGTACCCGCGCCTGCACGCGCCGCAGCCAGCGCCGCCCATGGACGACCACTACCACTACCAGGACAGGGGTGAGTGCAGGGGAGGGGGGAGGGGCTACTTGTACAAGATACCTAATTTAAACGTGAGCCCGCGCTCGAACTGCTCTGCAACTGCTGGCTTTTTGTACAACTATGGCGGCCATGTTGGTATGACTCACCGCGAGAGCAGGGTCCCGATTCTGCTCATTTACAACTGTGGCAATGTAATGGTACATCAATAAATAAATAAATAAATATCCTCAGACATTCACACCAATCAACTAGTTCCATTTTAAGCAACTAAATGCTGCTTGTGTTACGGATACTAGATGACGGACAAATATATTTAATAGATAAATACATATAATTATTCAGAATATGCATAATATAATTCATATATAATGAACATCCAAGACTGGAGAACAAATGTCTGAAAATTCATCACCCAAACACTTGCCTCCACTGGGGATCTAACCCAGGACCTCTCGAGATGGCGACGCCTTGAGACCGGCGTACAGACCACTCGACCACGTAAAAAAAAATGGTAAAAATATTGTCATTTAGTCTGAATTTAAAGCAAAGTGATTTTCAGACCACGATATGTCAAAAATTGTATCATTGAGACACTATTTCCAATATATTGCTTTAGTTAAGCTGAAAATTTATATTACCAGATTACATAATGTCGAAATTTTTACCATGTGATCCAACCCATTGTGATCATTGTGTGCCATCCTATTCTGTCATATTTAAATGAGCAGACTCAGGGCCCAGGGCGTTCTCAGTTCAACGGAGCGGCTCGAAAGCGGTTGACGACTGTTGTATTTTTTACAAACGCGTGATGGATATCAATGTAAAAATAATCGAATTCATACTGAACGCTGGTTAAATGCGGTTCTGCGCCTCTTTTACCAAAGCCGGTGGGTGGCAAGACCAGTGGAAGAAAACAGGTCACTACAGCAGCACCAGTACCATTACAAGGACAGAGGTAACACACGCACAGATTGACAGTGACCAACACAATATATTAAATATTGGCGTGTGTAATGGTTCTAAAAGAGACAACAACACGACGGGCGACACGAGTTCACGCGATAAAACTTTTATTAGCAACTAAAGGTTGTCAAGTATAACTTTATATATATAACTCTTTATTGCACATACAAGGGAGGACTTATCTCTAATAGGGATATCTTCCAGTCAACCCGTTACAGGTGTGTGAGATCTCAGGATGTAAGAGAAGCGACACCAGTGCACAAGACAAAACAGAAATCTATGCAAACATATACAAAAGTTACAAAAATTATACAATGTGTTCGCAATATTTCGCGACCTAATAGTATTCTTATTGAAGTTGTTTTCATTTTAACGATACTAGACGCTGATTGTGGGTCGTTGATGATTTTTGCGTTAGCGAAATGAGAGTGCTAATTTGAATCCGTCAATTGGTTAAAAAAGCAGTTAACATGATTAACTTGTTTGCGTTTGTTGAAAGAAGCAGTTAATAGATTTAAATGATTCGCTAACGTTAACTTCAAAGACTTCGCGGTCGTAGAAAGAAGCAGTTCATAGATTTAACTGGTTCGTTGACGTTACCGACTGTGCGTAGTGCGCGTTCGTTGAAAGAAGCAGTTAATAAACTTAAAACCAAGTCAGGGGAATGAAAAAATATTTCTTTACAGTTTATGTTTCTCAATCTGTTTGTCTGCTTATACGGGCTAATCTCCGAAATGGCAGGACCGATTTTAATGAAATTTTGCATGGTGATTCCTTATATCTCTGGTCAACACCCTAGGTAGGTTAGGAAACCACAGACGAAGTCGCGGGCAACAGCTAGTTTTTAATTCGACAACCTCACGATGCTAGCTACCTACCTCAACTTGCGGAAGTGGTTTACTCATTAAAAATAATCCTGTATAATGATGATTTCCAGGGAATGGTGTTGCAGAGAGTCCACGGTTAGACCAGATGCACCAACACCCCTCAATGTACCCTAGCAATTTCAATAGGTGAGTTCTATTCAATTTAAGAACTTGGTGTCAATAGGTGAGAACTATTCAATTTATGGTGTAAGGCGCATGGTCAAATTATGCTATGTTGAATGTATTAGTCAGCGGTAGCCGAGTTGGGACGGACGGGGCACCACACGTTCGAGAGGCCGCGGGAAACGTGGGTTCGATCCCACCGCCGCCACCACTGAGTTTGAATAAAACTTGTGTACAGTTCATTGTGAATATTGCTTGCCACACATTGTACCCGGTGCATGGCAACAGGCTCGCCACCTGTTACATGGGGACCTAACATATCTGGCAAAACATGAGTGTTTAACCTCTGCCAACCCCTTCGGGGAATGAGGCGTGATTATGTGTGTGTGGATGTATGGGAGTGACAAGGATGGATAGCGTGAAGAATGAGTAAGTACTGCCACATTCAAAAGTTCATTCACAATAACAAATCTTAAGAATTAAAATAGCTTGCACGGAATACACACACGTAGACATAAACTGCCTCAAATAAATAACAACTTTATGTTATCATGAATAAGGATTCAATGCATGTGTATCATGTTTTGACGTGCTGCTCCATGCGATAATTTTTACCTATGAATGGACTTTTGAACTTGGCCGCACAACAAACGAAGTCTTAAAGCAGCAGTAATTGGAGAAAATTTGAGGGATAGGAGACAATCCTGTGGTATGGACTATGGAGAAAAAGAATTGAAAACATTATTATGGTCATAGACTCATTCTTTTGCTCAAAATGTGATAAAAAAATAAAAGTGGACAGTTGTCTAATTCATATAAATTTGGAGAGTCTTTCTAACCTTAAACGAATACCTTATATAATTTACGTAATAAAATAAATTAATTGTACCAGTTTCCCGATTAAAAGTAACTTATTCAAGCACATTTAATACCTCAATAAAATTTACAATAAATTACCGGATATATTAATTAATGACGAAAATAATGAAACATTTGTAAAATTATTAAAACCAATTTTACATAATAAATGCTATTACGATTTAGACGAATACCTAAATGATAATGTTATTAATTGTAACGCCCAATGAGTTACAATTAATAACATCACCATTAGGTAAATATATGCCAACGAAATACGTCCTCTTCTCTTCTCTCCTCTCCTATAGTAAATTGCGTGCCCAGCGGGATCCATAATGATCTTGTATTTATTCTGACCATCTTATGTACATTATGGTTTTGCAATAAATTTATTGGATGATTGAAAATTAGAGTAGAGTGTTAGACCCGTTAAAGGGCGAACCTGATGACAATTATGTTGTGTTATATATAACGTGTTTCCTCCGTCAGGTCAACGCCCCCCGGCGATGGGGGCGCGGCGGGGGCGGCGGCCGGGCCCTACTCGCCGCACCATCATCCCGGTAAATACTTAGAGATATGTCTAATTCATATAATCGAGAAAGCTTCTAACGGGAATAATAGATGAATCGTCATCAGCCTATATACGTCCCACTGCTGGGACAAGGCTTCCCCATGGAGAAACACATGAGGAGTGGGCCGTAACGCCACCACGCTGGCCCAATGCGGGTCGGTGGGTAGAAACGGTCAGAAATGCTATCGGGACCAATGGCTTAACGTGCCTTCCGAAGCACGGAGGAGCTCGAGATCACAGACTTGGTCACCCATCCACGGCCTGACCATGGCGAAGGTAGCTTTGTTTTTGATCGAAGCCAAAGCGATTAGAAGAATACAAAAACGTAATACAAAAGTAGTATTTTACTGCATCACCACGCTCTTCCTATGCAGATTTTTGGATAGAAACGGTTGCAATAACAGCTCAACGTGCTTTCCGAAGCACAGAGGCACTTCGAATCACAACGTTTTGGTCACCCATCCAAGGTGTGACCATATCAAAAGCAGTTCTGTTTTCAATATCCACACAGAGTTCCTCAGAGTATGCGATATGATCAGGTTCTCCCGGCGAATTCGGCGCAGTCCAGAAGCCCAAGTCCCAAGACGTGGCGTCCAAGTCCCTGTCGGGGCTGGAGTCGCTGGTGGACCAGATCCCGTCGATCGCGGAGGGCCCGGCGCCCGGCCCCGCGCCCGACCCCGCGCCCGCGCCCGCCCCCCCGCTGCCCGAGTACGCGCCCGCGCTCTACGGCCACTACAGCGCCTACGGCGGCGCGCCCTCGCCCTACGGCAACAACGGGTGAGTCGCCAGCTTACTGAGACACCCCTTCTTACACGGAGAAACCGAAAGGCTCGGGGAATCATGTTTTGCTAGGGATATCCAGCACACGGAATCTCCTTCGGGCACACGTTCCTTCGTGCTACAACATGGGCTCCTTCAAAATAGGCGTCAAGAGGCTTCAGAGCTATGATGGAGATGATTAGATCTGTTGTTGCATCAGGCAGCTTGAGTCTCCGGAGTGTCATTACTTTTATGACGTGGCACAGGAGACACATTGGACATTTTTTTTTCCGAAGCCTATAACACATTACATTTTAAATTATGAATAACGTTTTTGCTTAAATGTCAAAAACGCCTTCGGTCCTGTAGTCTATGAATTATCTGTGCCGTAGCGTCACGATTATTGTAAACAATTCAATACGCATGGCTGACGTAGATGACAGTTGTGCTTGATTGGTTGCGACTAGCGTTTGACGGATTTTGACCATGCGTTTATATGATTGTTTATATGAAGCGTTACTCAACAAATTTCACGATCATGGTGGATAGCGTTTTTGACAGAAGAAAAGAAAAAATACATACATACATAAGTCACGCCTTTTTCCCACAAGGGTAGGCAGAGATTACATCCTTCCACTTGCTACGACCCTTGCATATTTCTTTCGCTTCATCAACTCTCATCACTGTCCTCATACATGCTCGGCGATTTCGGGTACTTTTGACCTGACCCTTCTCTAGAACGTCTTTAATTTGGTCGAGAAACGTTCGCCTAGGTCTGCCTCGTCCCGTATCTCCACTCACCCGATTCATATATCCCTTTAGTCAATCTATTTTCAACCATCCTTTCCAAATGTCCAAACCATCTTTGCATACCTTTCTCTATGAAAAAATAAAACATATTTAAAGTGAATTTCTACAGCCATCCCTAATTTATATTTATCGTAAATACTATGTGATAAACACATTGTTTTCCTTACTTTTGATATGAGCCGACTAGCCTATATCTGTGGCATCATAGTGTGGAGTAGTAAAGTAAGGTGTGTGGTGTGTGGTGTGCGCAGGTACGGCGCGCCGTCCCCGTTCGCGGGGTACAGCGGCTGGGGCGCGGCGGTGATGCGGCCCACGCCCGCCTACCACCTGTCGGAGTGGCAGTACGGGTACCCGCCCGCCGTGCCCGCCGTGCCCGCCACGCTGCCCTACAGCCCGCCCTACTACACGCCGCCGCCCGCGCACCACCAGCAGGTACTACTGCCTGTGCCCTATGCCCTATGCCCTGCCGCACGCCGCCCGACCACAGCGGGTGCTGCCCTACCGCACGCCGCCTGACCACAGCAGGTACTGCACTACCGCACGCAGCCTGGCCACCAGCAGGTACTGCCCTACCGCACACCGCTTGACCACCGCAGGTACTGCCATACCGCACGCCGTCCGACCACAGCAGGTACTGCCCTACCGCACGCGGCCCGACCACCAGCAGGTACTACTGCCTGTGCCTATGCCCTATGCCCTGCCGCACGCCGCCCGACCACAGCAGGTGCTGCCCTACCGCACGCCGCCCGACCACCAGCAGGTACTGTCCTACCGCACGCCGCCCGACCACTGCAGGTACTGCCCTACCGCACGCCGCCCGACCACCAGCAGGTACTGCCCTACCGTACGCGCCCATTAGCAGGCACTGCCCTACTCCACGCCGCCCGCGCACCATCAGCAGGTACTGCCCTATCAACGCCGCCGTCCGAGCACCACCAGCCTCCCGTCGGCAGCCTTCGGCCGCTTGCTTTAAGGCTGAATGAATTTCAAATTGTAAGTCATGTTGTTTATGATGTTAGCTCTCTAGTCGAAAGATGTTGTTGATGAATTAAATTTAACCCTGTATACTCATGTGAATTTCTTCAGTAAGGCCAACGAGACGAGATAAAGAATGTAAACAATCAGTCCAAGTTACTGAGTTACATTGCGATGCCGAACGATTACTATTTGTATCCTTATTACGCCATAAGGGCGTCAGTTGTCTACGACAGCTGTCGTTTTCCGATTCACGAAGCTCGTCGAAATGACATATTTTAGGATAGTTTATTGTCAAAAATGTTTAAAGTCCCTGATTTGAAATATAAAGTAATAGCAGCCGTCGGTGTTCTAAAATGACAGTAGGGTGTGTCGTTCCAGCCGCACTACCTGTCGGCGCCGCCGCTGATCGACCTGCACAAGAACGGCGAGCACGCGGGCGGCGTGCCGCCCGTGCCCTCCGTGCCCTCCGTCGGCTTCGGCGGCTTCTGTTAGCCGTCGGCCGCGCTCGGCCGCCCTCGGCCCTCCTCGGCGCTCGTCGGCCCCTCGCCGGCGGCTCTAGTCTCCCGCCGCAGCCCGGCCTACGAGATGTATGTACTTAGGCTAAGCGCGTCGAGTGACGCTATTTATAATTGAACATTAGCATTTTTTACAGTACGCCCGCAGTACGGCCGCGGGCCGCGCCCTTAATGTTAAACTTGTACAAAGATTCTTAAACTAGTAAAATTAAAATTTTCTTTGCACAAACGGTGAAATCTTGAATCTAGGCTAAGAACGAAATAACATACGTAATAAAGACATATACGTTAATGATAGGATACTGGAAAGAATTTATATGTAGCGTTGGGTCGGTCGCCCGTGCCCGTCGGCACGCCGGCGCGCGTCGGCCGCGCTCGGGCGCCGTCGGGGCCGCTCGGCCCCGCTCGGCCCCGCTCGGGCGCCGTCGGGGGCGCTCGGCCCCGCTCGGGCGCCGTCGGGGACGCTCGGCCCCGCTCGGGCCCGGCCGCCGCGCGTCGGCCGCCTCCGGCCGCTCGCTCTACGGTCGAACGGAATTTCAAATTGTAATGTCATGATCGTTTCGAATATTTCTAGTCTGATTACTTTATACGCGCAGAGCGAGTGTCGCTGAGTACTTAAATTGTCGACTAAGTATGTGTTCATCGTTGTACCGTTCGAATGGTTCGTTATTCTTATTTTGTTTTTGACGATCGAGAAAAAAATTTATAAGTGAAAAAAAAATGAAATCAACAGGGTATTTAAGATTGCTTAAGATTTATTATTTTATATTTATTATTAATATTTTGTGTGTTGCCTCGCGCGTTGAGTTAGTGTGACTGAGGCGGACGGTCGCGGGAGTGTAGGTACTTACCTGGCTGTCCAGTGATATACATGTATTTAAGTACACGCACTATTTATTAGTACTCCTTTACAGTACTGTTGTTTATGACCAGTGAATGCACGAGTCAGTTTTGCTAAGTTTAATTATATATTTGTTTAAATCCATTTTATCGCCTGCGATCGTTCGCTTGAATGAGGCGCGGCGCTCCCTGCAACCAACACATATTTAAAGCACATTAAATATAATGTTCACAGATATATTTTACAATATCTACAGAATTAGACACATTGATAAGTCTAGTCGAATTTAGTCGCCCCTTATTACTTGACTTATACGAGATGTGGGTGATTCCACCTCCGCCTACAGGGGGATATCGGTGTGATGGTGATCGGTGATCGGTGTTATGATAAATTACGGTGATAATAGTGCTTTTGCTATGTTACATTTTGACAATTTTAGTCAATATATTTTTTCTGTAAACATACGCACAATTTGAATTAGTTTATTTCGTTTCTATATATAGCGAAGCACACATACCATGACGATTATATAAGGAGGATCCGGGTTCAAATCCCAGTGGGACTAGATGTTTGTAGGATGAAATCAAAGAAAAAAATAACTGTTGGTTTGACTCCAAATATAGAGGGTATTAAAGTTTCTACAATATATAACATTTGAAATTTTATTTTATGGAATTTAGGATAGATATATATCCGTCTCCATCGCGTCTAATAACTTCTTCGAGATAGTTTTGTGTATTTAGTTTAATAATACTAGTTACCTATGTTGGTTGCGGCGGAGTGCCGCGAGTGTCGTCAGTTATATTGTTTCCACACTGCAGTTACCTGTTGACCAACGTTTACATATTACTCAGCAATATCCGACAAAAAAGTTATTAACAGTCAATAATGTTCACCAAAATTGTACCACACGTCCCAGGCGACATTCCATATATTTTGGTAATGTTATTGGCGGCATCGACGCAAAGTAACAATCAACAAACAGTAACAAGCCACAAAAGTTACTAACCTAATGTTCCCGTGTTGCGGAATGTTGCTCAACAAAGAGTAACTGCGGTATGGATGCAGGGTTGGTGTACTTCCACACAGACTCAGAGAAGAAGGCTTTTTCATTACGTTTAAAATAGACCTTTGAGTTATGAGGGTTTTCTCTACTGCTGCCACCAGGCGGCGCTACGTCAAACTCGGGTCTAACAGCTGTCAGATAGCACAGAGTCGATTATACATCTATGAACTGAAAATGTGATCCGACACAGATGTGTTTCGACAGCTCCTAGACTCGACGTTACAGTGCTGCCATCTGTCGTTGATCGTTTTGGACCACCCTCATTGCAATAAGGTTTATTTTCGTTTCACTTCTTTTGTTATTTGGAATGCTTAAACGAAAGAAGGGAAACGTTAAAATAAACCATAATACAATGGCTCGAAGATCTGTTTTAAACGTACGATATAAAAACTCTCCTCTCCGAGCCAGTCTGCGTGGAAGGGCACATATTCTTACTTCGTTAAGTTCTTTGCCTTTGTATATAACGAGTGCTTATTACGCTTCTTTTGATATTAAATTTTTATTTAAATCCAATAATCGAATCATATTTCTATATTTTTGCTTTTGTAACAAGTTTGTAACAGTGTCCGCGCGCCGGCCGAGCAAGCCCTCAGCGGTGTGTAATGATCTGATAAACTGGCATTTATGTGTGTCTGTAACTACGCTGCTGTCCTTATCTGTGATATTCGTAGTCGAATCTTAGGCGTAGCGTTTGGGCCCGCCTTGCAGGCCCAAGGCGGGCGCGAATGCCCCGACGCCAGTACCACGGGAACTGTGATCCGTTGTTGGGCCGAATTACGCCGACGCGCGGACTAAAACGTTTTCGTCTCGCTCGCTATTTACCTTAACGGTGTAACAGTCAGAAGCAAAAAGATGACACTATTCTACTTCATTATCAATAACAAATAGGACTAAAAATCAAGGATTATTAGTAGGTATTAGTGAATATTTTGTAGTAAAATGTATTTCACGTTAGAACTTTATTAATTGTTGTCAACACAAACTTGTGTAGAGTAGCAGCCGATGTTAGGACCAATTTGTCCCCACTTTACTGCCTCGATATTGTCTCTGATTTTAAGGCCAAGATTTCTTTTGAATAATTAATGTCGTGTTCTAATATTCTAAAAACGACTCGTTTCTGCTATGGGACAGTGTCAAAATGTAACCGTAGCCAATACGACACGTTTTTGTATATTGGAACACTGTAAAAGTTGGCTTGCGCTGTCAGATTCCTACTTCCTGCAACCGTAGGATGGGGGTCTTCGACAGACCGGCATATAATGATGCGGATGCCGTACCAGCTATCTGCATCAGCCTAAGTAGTATGAGCATCGCAATCTGATAGTTGTCACGTTTTTATCTCGTCCAACTATCAAATTCTATTATATTATGACAGTTGAACGTAATCAAAAACTCGATATAATCATATTGCGGTGTTCATGTTATTAAGGCTTATGCAAGTAGCTGATATGGCATGAAAGCATCATGCTCTCAGGATCGGGAGGCACAACTCCAGTCTTAGATTCACATGCCATCTAAAGATATTGCTATCTTTTTCTGGTGACTGTATCAGCGAGCGAAGACGAAAGCAATCGCCATTATACCCATTGTTATTTTGAATGAGTGGTGCCGTAGACATTGGCTCAGGAACGCGGGGCGGGACTCAGGGCGTCTGCCTTTATTTGCTCAAAAGCTCCCCAAGCGTCGATCTCACGTCCACGCCCCGCCAGGCCACAACGGACTAACCCGACCATCCATGACAATTCCAAATATCGAATACTAGATTAGTTAGTCTTTAGAAAAAATTTTTAATCGTGAAATATCAAACTTTTAACAAATTAGTAAATCTTATGAGAGCCTCGCCTAAGCCGGCCGGAACACATGTAGCTATAAGCACGCGCCGGTAAAGAATGGCATCGCAAATATAGTTCATGGTGCATTGCGGTCTCATTCCCACACCGCGCGGTATATAAGTAATTTTTAGGTTATAAAATTGTACTAACTCACAATGAAATAGGATGGACTCCTATGTTTGACCTGCCCGCTCGAATGTACAGTGAAACTCCTTTCAAAATTGACGGTGATTTTTTTACATGCAGATCAATTTCAAGTTACCCATCGTTCGTCCGAGCGGGTAGCTATCGAAATTTAGTCAGCGTCTACGACTAGTCTGGAACTAAATAAGTACATTAGTTGATAAGTTTAAATTTGTAATGTAAGGTGTGTTTCTGCCGGCGGCGTTCCGCGGCCGTTCCTGGGGCAATGTCGGGATATGTTCTGACCTTAGTTAGTTTTATACGTGGATTTGGGCTCCGCCACAACTAGACCATTTGACAGGACACGTACACTTGATTTGTATACAATATCCTAATTTGAAAGTAACAATCATTGGACTAAACTACAGTCCTGTCACGGTGTCAGCGGAGCCCCGGGCACCGCACCGGTCGTAGGAGTGACGTCCTACCGGGTGCACGGTAGGACTCGGTAGGAGCGACGACCACGAGCCGTCGGCTGTTAGTGTAAGTGACTATCAACGAGTTAGTGTAAGCGGGGCGCGCCCCCTACGGTCGACCAGTGTACGAATTGAGTCGCTCAACTATTTGTACAGTATGTATATTTTTGTAAAATTCATTCTTACTGGTGGCAATATTATAAAATTTTAAAATTTATCTCTAATATTAATAACTTAGTACAATTATTGTTATGTAATTATTTGAGAAGGTCTGTTTTGCGTTTGTCGTTGGCGGCGGCGGTGGCGGGAATGTTTATGTTGAGCGCAGCGGCCTCGCCGCGGCCTTCTACACCAGCTCTAGCTGCAGAAGCGAGACGTCACACACGTAGCGTATAGCGGCGTCTCGCTTCTGCTCTTCGTCATGTTTTAAGAGGCGGTGGTTACCTCATAGGACGCCGCGCGGGACGCCGCCGCCGCCCCGCGCTTGGTTGTGAACTAGTACACCCGCCGCGACCTCCCCCCTCCTTCATCGCCCCCCACTCTCCCCTCCGACCCAGCAAGTCGTGCCAAACACAGCAGGACCCCAGCAACAACGCTACGATGTACTCTCGAAAGCAATAAACGTGGCCGTCGACGCCAGGAATTCGCCCTTCGGTCCTAGCTCAATTTATGGATACTTTATTATGATTATGGTACTGTAGTCGCTTGTTGCCCGGAGCGCGGCGCTGCCGGCAGCGGGCTCCTCCGCCACGCGCCCGCCACGCCTCCGCCACGCCCCCGCCCCGCCCCCGCCCCGACGTCGGCCCGCTGCCGGCGTCAGTCCTCATCGACTCTATGTTTGTACAGTTTTAACGATACTTCTCGTAGCATACTAAGCAAAAAATATTTTTAGTATAATAAGATCTAATCGAATTACATTTTAGTGTAATATAAAGTACTCGAGGTCGTATTTCAAAATTTCTTTTCGACTCTGTATGAGCATGCGAGTTTGGTTCCACATTGTGTCTCCTGAGGCCGACTCCGTGGAATAATGTAATTAGATATAAACAGGAAGAATTTTAAATAATAAAAACAACATAATAATGGTTAAGTAATGTATTATAAATAGTTAAGGTAAAAAGTTATTAACATTGTATGGAAAAATTGTGACAAAATTATAGTCATTTGTAATATTACAGTGTTGTTTTATTATTTACTGTGCTGGTGCACTCGACCCTCACCACTTCAGATGTTTGGAAATTGGAATGAATTTGTAAAATGGATGCTATTTTTAATTTCTCCTATAGCTATATGTTGATAAGAACTGTAATCACTACAGCAGTTTTTGAGGAATACCTCATTAATCATATAGACACAATTTTTCACATATGACAGGTAAGCTCTTGGCCTTTATCTCACCTGATGATAAGTGACGATAAGCGGAAGGTGGAAGCGAGCTTCACCTGTATTCCTCGTCAACTGAGGAACTGGCTGTCGAACCGTTAGAGGAAAAGAAATACGATGTTAAAATAGCAAATCCAACCATATCTTTACAAGGATATTACACATTTTTCATCGTGCGTCGAAGAGCAACCAACGGTGGTTGCTTGTCGAGCATTGGCCCAAAGTCCGAACATAATTCGGGTCATAGCTTGTATGTTTGTTGTATTGTCGTTTTGGTACCAAATAAAGATTTAGAAGACCTCCGTGGTCAGTGGTCTGTACGCCGGTCTCATGGAGCCGCCATCTCGAGAGGTCCTGGGTTCGATCCCCAGTGGAGGCAAGTGTTTGGGTGATGAATTTTCAGACATTTGCTCTCCAGTGTTGGATGTTCATTATATATGTTTAATATTATATATATATATATTCTGAATAATTATGTGTATTTATCAATTAAATATATTTGTCCGTCATCTAGTATCCGTAACACAAGCAGCATTTAGTTGCTTAAAATGGGACTAGTTGATAGGTGTGAATGTCTGAGGATATATTTTTTTTTTCATTCTTTCAAAAGAACTCTTTTAATGGGCTCTGCTGTAGTTTAACACCACCACGCTGGCCCGATGCGGATCGGTGGGTAGAAAGCAAGAGCGATGAAGCACTGTGAAACTCTAGATCTCAGTTTTGGTCACCCATTCCAGGACTGACTATGGCGACAGTAGCTTTGTTTTATATATCGAAGACCAAAGCGCCTGCGCCACTGAGTTCCTCCAACAGTGTACTATTTTCATAGATGGAAATCGTGTTTCGAGGTATTGGCACAAATTCTTGCAAATCATCATTGCTTGAAACTACGGCTGTAACAATTTAGCTGGTCCAGGTTCCACAGAGTTTAAGGTACCTCGTCCATTTCTCCTCGTGATTGTTTAAATTTCATAATAGTTTGCACTATTTCTATTCTAGTGAGATAGTTATAGTAAATAAAAATTGTCATATATATTAGGTCCTTACCTATGAAATTGGTGTTTTGTATGGAGATTTTGGGGATGTCTGCATTTTACCTACTAACATTTTATCAGTTTTCTTCACAACGACAAATCCAGAGATAATAATATTTGGCATGTATCATTAGACAAGCTTTAGCAATATGTGTGTGAACACGCTTGATAAAAATTATTCATATTTTTTCCCGCCCAAATAATGATATTGCTGACAAAATATTTGTTTGCTGCCCAAATAAATAAATAAATGGCTACCCAATTGATTTCTTCACAAAACAAACAAAGGTGTTAAATAAGTATCTATTTTTTAAACGATTTTTTTAAATGATTAAAAAGCTCAACCCATGCTCACCTCCGCAGCTTCGGCTGCTTGGACCAGTTACAGCCGCCATCGCGCTTACAAAAACAATACTAAAGGTAGGACCATGGTAATACTGACTAGTTTATTTATTTATTATTAGAGTGGTGTCCAGGGCCTGTGAGGCCCTGGCGCGACACGGCGACCTGAGTAGATCTATTGTGACTGCCCCTACCTACTTACAGCACTTCCCCAATTGCTACGCTGATCATATATTCAATGTTGGCCAGGGGAAGGAGGTTTTAATCTCTTCAGGAGAGACTAGAAGGCCTTCGAAGTCCGGTTTCTGTAGTGGTGCAGTAACGAATTGGCGAATTTAGTACTAAAAACTGGCAGTATTTTACGCCTACCCCTTTAGCTTTGTGGGGTAGGCAGGGCAGATATTACAACTTTCCACTTGCTAAGTACGAATAAACGTGTAATAAAAAACAAAGATCTTTTCCTGGCTTTACCTTTTTGTTATATGGCAATAAATCGACCCAATTAAACAAATAAAAAGGTTTCTGTGTGTTGTTCACGCCACGGAGAAGAATACCAAAGAACACTGAAACAGCAGTTTTTCTACATTTGCACTGATGCACAGATTAGACAGACTGATGAAGAATGATCATGATCAGCACTCTTCGAAAAGAATAATGAAATTAAATTAAATTTGTTTCATTTCCCGCCAATTTCCATTTCGAAAACATTTTACGGCTCTAGGTTAAGTCCAAACAGCCAAACCATAAAATATAATGGTTGTATAAATTGGTTCCCTTTGCATTTTTGAATCTATGGTTAATAAATCTTGAAAAAAAGTGGAACCTGTTACCAAAATTATGAAGGTTTCTACTCAATTTTCCGCAATATTATGGCGAGGTTTTTTTACTTGAAATCATAAACTTATCATAACATACTAGAGGTTTATATACAAACATTCTGGATTAAAATTTAATTTCCTTTTGTTGCCATAATTAATATTGTCCTTGACAAAGATTTTTTATACATTGGCCCAGTCCGCATAAACCCACCAATTTACTTTGACCAATGTGATAAAAGAAAACCGCTTTAAATCATTGAGCACAAAATTAGGGGAAGGGATACAAAATGGTGTATGCGGATTGACAGATGTTAAGGGTTACTCTGGTACCCAAAAGCTTTAATTACTCAAATATTACTTCTATTAAATTAAAACTATAAGTTTAGTACTGAAAACTCACGGAAAATTATCGAACGTCAAACGTTAAAATAGCGAAAGGTTTTTAATTGTAATAAATTCAAGATGAGATACAATTAGCTCTGATTACCGTGAATTAGAATTATAATACAATAAATTATTCATAACTAATCCCTTTTGAATCCCTCACAATTTTTGTTTCTCGTTATTTATTTAGACGATTCGTTTGTTTCAATAAAATTACCAAGGAATTTTAAAACATCTGTGTCGAGAATCTTGTGAGTGGTCTATGTATACGATTGAAAATCAAATGAGATTTCGTAGTAAAGCAATTGACAAAGAACGTCAAAACCAAAATAGAGTTATTAAAAAAAATAAAGGTTCTTATCGTAGCCTTTGATTCCCTTTGGTTTAAGCTTGTCTAAAATATTTACAAACTTACAATATAAATAACTTATCATCCTATTTTTGTTGATCAAATTATTTTCTACTTAATAAAGAGTGAAAATAAAAAATAAATAATATTTTTGGAATAAAGGGATTTATATTTAACGCCTGTGGCAGTGTCCATCGAAAAGAACTCAAGTTTGATGGCTTCGAAACCATAGACAATTTGAGTTGTCGAGAGTCTCCAAAAAGATCGGCGGATCGCCTGTACAAATTCGGTGTGGATTGAGATGTCGGATATCGGCAGTGGAGACGAGGGGATTAATAGTCAGAGTATGTATTTATTATTGATAATGGAGTGTCCCCGACGTTGTCCGTTTCACCCTGAGCCTAAATATCGTCGCGAAAGACGTCCCGAGTCGTCCTAGCGTTCAAAAGTAAATATCTCATTGTTCCCGTTTCAAAATGGCGAAGCGGGCTTTGCTAGCCATCCGGCGCCGAGGTCTCCTAGGGTGCCTGCTGAGGGCCGGGCCCAGCGAGTGCGGGCGGCGCGCCGTTGGGTCCGGGGCCGCTTGCGGCCGTCCGCCGTCGGAGGTTGACGACCTATCGATTTTTTTGTCTGCGACCTCTCGTCGGCGGGCGGGCCGCCGTCTGCGGCCGGGCCGCTGCTGGCCGGCCGCGGAGCGCCACCGCCGCGCCGCCCCCTCTGACCTCGCCCACTGACCTCACTAATCTTATTAGTGCTTTATGACATATCTCCATCTCGCGAGAAGTTCTGGCCATCTTCAGGTCAGAACTGTTCACCAGCATTCTCTGGTGCTTTGTTTCCACAGTGAGTGAGTGCTAAGAGTATTACAGTGTCAGTGCTATGTGATAAAGTGAAAGTATTGATGTATCTGATGCCACTGGCTATAAATGAAGATGCAGACAAAGGATGGCAAACAGCTGGGTCTCAAACAATGACATTGTGTGTTGGAGAAATTGAAGAAATATATTTGCTTTATTTTCTAAAGAATTATTTTTAGACTGAGAACAGATGTTTGATCTTGTTTCGTCAAATAGCCATAGATGTAATGGCATACAGTGATATTTATCATCATATCATCAAGACAAGTAACAGGACATCTTCAATGGCTTCATGGAGTGAGGGTTAGTCTCTTTGTGTGCTTGCATTATTGCTTGAATCCCAGGCAAGGTAAGTATAACCTCAAACTTTTTGAATTAGTAACAGCTGATCCATGCAACTGTCTAAGCTCAACATGAGTATGGTATGGTAAGAAGACAACTAGTTGTAACCCTTTAATCTAATAAGAAATAAGAAATCTAATAAAACTGAAATTATTGATATAAAAATACATAGCTTTGTAATAACTTGAGAACTTTAAAAAAAAGTGGAGACAAAAAAAAAGCACATTTTCAGAAACATGTATTGGAAATGCAAGTATCTAGGAATATATTTATGTCTCGAGAGTGTGTGTTCCATCTCTACCAGTATCAACACAAATGTGATGCCATAATTATGGCAATCTTCTTCATTTTGCAAAATGTAGATCTCCAAAAACATGCTGTATAATCAATGTTGCAATATGTAAATTACTTTTATAAAATTTTTATTTTGTTAATAAAATGAAATTTTGTTGCTCAACTGAATATTTAAGTAAATGAGGACAAAATCTTTTGTTCAATCTTTCTTTGTATTTTGACATATCTGATTATATCTTGCAATCATTATGAAATGTGCTGGAAATAAGATGTGACCTTGGTTCTACACAATACTGTCTGGCGCTATGACTGTGTATGGTAATTGGTGCCTATCAACTAAGGTGTACATAAATTTGTATTAAATCAGTATGAATTCTATTGTAGGACAAGAAAATTGCCTGAAGGCACAGTAATCCACTCATGTGTTTATACTAAATACACTTATAAACATTATGAGATTGAGATACATGTATAACAAAGAACAAGATATGGGAAATGTTCAAACTTAGACTGTGACTACAGCATTTATTACAGCATCCAGTTCATTACTAAATGAGAATTGATATTTTAACAGATTCCTTGGATATTGATATAATATATGTTTCATGAGTTTTTAGATTTGACAATAAATTCTTTTTTTGATTAATATATCAATTCAAGCTAAGAGATAATTTCTATTCTATGGCTTACAATCCCAATATTTTCTATGCTGCCTGTCTATTATTTAATATCTACATAATTGTGAAAAGTATGACACACCTGGTTCTTATTTAAGGTTTGCAACTCATGTAGATTATTCCAGTGTCCTTGAAAGAATTCTCTGTGAAACCTCATGCTTTAGAAGCATTTCTCAAAGAAATTTAAAAATCTGTTTTTAAACTGTTTATAAAAATCTTTTATTTTGATGAAGTTATTCTTTGGTTCAATTCAAAGTCATTTGCTAGAACCAGTTTGACCAACATTCTTTATTTCATCAATGTTGGATTAATATTAGAAGGGCCAGGTAAAAGTACCAGAACTTGCCGAGAATGTATGAGGAAAGTGATGAGAGTTGATGCAAATGAAATATGTAATTACCGTAGGAAGTGAAAAGAATGTATGGTAGGATGAATATTCTTAATTTTAGTAATTTTAAGTATAAGCATCCTCCGCAGCAAGGTGGCTCATATGTATGCGTATTTAAACCTGAAGTTTTGGGGTTTCAAATCCAGACAGAATATGTTTGAGTTATTGTACCAGAGTTATAGCTGTAAATATATTTCTAGCCAAAATGTACCTATCTATCTCTTTGTTTATTTATTTACCCCAGCTGACTAAGAAAGAACACCACATTATGATAAAGGGTTTTTATCACTTTGTCATAGTACTATACAATTTGACAGTTGGGCATGAAGCGTGATAGAAACATGATAAATATCATATCACATTTCTCATGCTATTTAGGCAGGTCATAACACAAGCCTATACCATGCTTACTTTAGGCTTGGTTAAGCAATGGAATATATTGAAAAATATGTAGGTTTTTAGGATAATATAATATAAGGTTGAGCACTGAATTTTTCTTTAGAATGTTTAAATAATTTTATAGCAGTTGACTGAATAAATGTAGGCACAGGTGTTTTTCAGTTAATTGCATACTTTTGACCAATTATAAACATATTAATATGTAAGTTACACATTACTGTTGATTTTACAGTAATTTATTAAGTTCTGTAATAAAGTAACCTTTTAACATCTTATTTTATTACTGTAAAATCAATATTTGTACATAGTTTTCTGTGACCATTTGCGTCACTGTAGGCCTGTGACATTAGCTAATTTTAAGTGCTACTGAATATTATTGATAATAGATACCTCTGCCCATTTACTTGTTAAATTATGTTAATGTAAAATGAGAGGAACATTTCTCAGTGTATTGCCTATTCCTTGAACAATGCTTCCTGATAGTTTTGTCAATGAATGGCGTAGTTTCATCATTCATAAGCATTTACCATGATGCATCTTAACAGAGTTTACAAGGCTATTGTCCTTGGAAGGGGAAGCCCCGACTAAGGCCACGGCTACTCCAAAACATTCGCCTAAACAAATTACTGGATTTGCCTTTGCATTTTGTAATATTATATGTCTAAATATTCGCACACACGCAAAATAGGAGCTCAGACGTTGAGTTGCGTAAATCTGCCCTTCAATCCTTATAATTTGATATGTAACTTAAATTTGCTAACACAGGTCTTACATCATTTGCTTTTATGGGTCCTACATTTACTGCCAAGGGCATTTAATAACTAAGAAACAGAGGTCTGTGGCGGCACCTAATGGGCCAGCAAGGTGGTGTCTCTGTGACCCGCTATCTCCGCAAATGGACTCTCCTACAGCTTGCCATCAGGTGGTGTTAAGTCAATTGCCAACCAATATAATCTTTCCACCAGTCTCTGTCTCTGTTGTCGCCTCCTCACCCATCTCTTTTTCTCTGTACTCAGTCCCTCATATCTGATGATCGTGGTCAGCAACTAGAGAGGATGGTCGACTTCCATTCCTGCGATTCTTACAACAGTGTGGAGATTGGAGGGCAACGAGTCTTTCACCACTACCACCCATGTCCTATTTTACTTGGTCGGCAAAACACGTTTTCTTCAGTTCTCCTGTCTCTCGTCAGCTAAGCATCCAGTTACTTTCTGCTCAATATATTTAAGATATTGAATGTATCGTTTCATTGATCCTCCACGGCTCTGCTTACATTCTTCCTGTCACGGCGGCACTTCACTTAGCTTTGCGTGTTCGCATAGCGATTTCGTTGTGATTGCGACTTTGCCCAAATAATAAAATCAATTCAAATAACCTATCCAAACATGGACTGTTATCAGGCAAACAACTCAAATAATCCTTTGATGTGTGATCAGAAACCGATAAGTAGACGGAAACGCATTTTAAACTGCATAAATCGTTTTTCGCTATTTTTGTAGTTTGCACCGTTCGTGCAGACTCAAATAGACCGTCAACACATGGCCGTTTTCGGACAAACATAGCAACAACACGATACGCCTAGTGATGAGCCGGCATTATGTATTCATCCATCATTTCTTTTCATCACTCTTTCATCGCGTTCAGCTGTCAAATTACTATAGAATTTGACAACTGGACGTAATAATTATAGCGCGTTGCTCATGCTACTTAGGCTGGTCACATTTCAGTTCTAAATCATTGCTCCTCATCTTTTCTGTCACTGGCGCTTTCGAACTTCCCCTGATATTCATTTTTCATGTGTGCTTCGGAAATTGTGGTCTTTATAATGGGGTGTACCGACTGGTGAAACGCAACATGAAAAGAGCATTTACACTATAGGAATTCGGTTACATCGCACGATACATGGAGACCATTTGTATACCAAATTCTTTCATTGCGTGTTACATTTTACATTTACCAGTCTGTACCATTAGAGCCTGATTTGTTTGACATAGGATAATCTAATGGAACGCTAGAAGTTGGTAAGGTCTTCTCGATTTTCACGTTCATAACTTCACTGGTGACATGATCAATATCTTTTACTACTATCAATTGCTATATGATTCGTCAATGTACTATCAGGGATCGCCGGTTCTATCGCTTGGTTTACGCGCTGTGCCCTTGCATGGCAACAGGCGTGCTCCTTGTCAGTAACTCGTCTGCTTTCCCCTTCCGGGTACAGACGTGAAATTAAATGCTAAATCAGCATCGTGGGTTGTTTGTGCCTCATGCGCAATGCTGTGCGGTGGCCCTTTGCACATTCACTTCAGTTTTTTGACATAACATTACATATCACCCCATTACATAACACCAAATGGGTTTACAGAGAAACATCTCTCGAACAAGGTAATCCCTAAATTACGCATGATACCTAGTTATAGATTACTAGCTGTTGCCCACGACTTCGTCCGCGGTTACTATGGTGTTTTAACTATCCCACGGGAACCCTTTAATTTTCTCTCAAAGTCTCAGCCCGATCGGTTTAAAATTGATAAAGTTTCATACAAAATTTCATCCCCTATTTTATCCCCTTGGGGGTGGAATTAATCAAAATCCTTTCATAGCGGATGCCTATGTCCTAGCATAACATCTACCTGCATCCCAAATTTCAGCCAGATCCGTCCAGTGGTTTGGGCTGTGCATTGATAGATCACTATGTCAGTCAGTCACCATTGAGTTATATATATTTTATATAGATTTATATTGAAGTATTTTCTGTTTGTTATAAGTTTCTTAAACGAAGAATCCTTTGGAGGCTGTTCTGAATTAATGTCTATACTAGCTATATTGGATATTTTATTTGGCAAACGATTTATCTGATGGGAAGCAACTCTCTAATCCAATCCAATCTGTGCTCGAGGCGTAAGGATGTATTTTGATTGGATTAATCCAATCCTATCAATTTGGAACTAACGAGTTTTATAACGACATTTATATGCTCTGGTCAGTGGAATTTTATAACAATGCAAATGTCCAGAAAAGGAAAAAAAATAGATCCTTCTCTAGATGAGTTTTATGCACCTCCGGTATTGTAGTTGTAACCAAATAGACAGATTCCAGCAGGTAATCCGTCTATTTGGGTTTCCCTCGTTTCCTTTTGAAAAAGTAAATAGGTAAAAGAAAAACTTGCCACCCCCTTTCCTAGCATATTATGCGTACAACCGTGAGATTCAGTTTATAGATGTGTGATGTACAGAAAAATAATGGCTTTCCACTAAAGTGTTTAATCACAATGAATCACAGTCGAATACAGCAATGAGCAGAGTCAATTCGGAATTAACGATTGTGTCATCCGGAATATATTCGCGAAAACTGCTGTCCTCCACTCGATTCGCTGTTTCAGGTCAATTCGCCGGAGTAGAATCATCCATTTTAAACTGCATAAATCGTTTTGGGCGTCAGCATGTCATGGCTTGCCCCAAATCACACGAAGATAGCTGACGAAACCAATTATGCCAGTCGTAACGCATTCGCTTCCTATGTTCTGCGCCACGGTTGGTTTAGCAATCTTCTTTGTTTGGATAAATAGATTCCATGCTAATATCCAGGCACGGGTGAAATCGAACTTGAATGAATTATTAATAGATTCACGTTGTCTCAATGTATACTTGCTTGTTTTATCTTGCATGTAATCCCTTTGAATTGAAGCTATGGGTGCTGATAAACTTTAAAAATAATCTCTCTCTTTATTTAAGCGTGGGTTAAAAATAATATTACAAAATCTATTTTATTATTTAAACTGTGCATGTGTAGAATAGACTTTTGTAGGCGGAATTTTGTAGAAAAAAGACGCTCTTGAGACTTGGAGGTATCTTTGCAAATTGCCAATTCCATAAAGGTTGGAGCAGAGGCCCGCTAACTTTTGTCTCGGTAGACCCCTCGACATTTAGTGTTTCTTTTTTTATAAGTAGAAAGTGTAAGTGAACAATTAGTATTTGTCGATAATCTGTTCCTTCTTTGTTTTCACAAGAGAAAATGTATGTTACTAGTAACCTACCCCCGCTACGCACAGATTACCCCCTTATTGGTGAAGTTTCGTAAAATCCGGAAGTCCGCACTCTATGAGGAACCTACCTGCAAAATTTCAAGTTTGAACGTGTTATAGTGTCTGAGATTTCGTTATTAATCAGTTAGTGGTATTTCGCTCTTCCGTAGATTAGTTATGTTCCTTTACCATCGTTTGTACAAAAATATATATAGTAGTCGTTAGTAACAAATAATATAATTGTTTGAAGACTGAACTGCCCAATGAAACAATCAGATAAACAACTGCGGGTTGGTGATATCAATTTGAACTCAACAAATCTTCAAAACTTTTTTATGGAACTAAAACCATAGTTTCTGCTGTACAATGATATCGTGAAGCTGATTTCTCTACTTTAAGTAGAGAATGAGGGTAGGTAAGAAATATCTAAATACGAATGAATGAATCATTGGTCTGTTAGGATACCTGTATTAGGAACAGGGCGTGATGAAAAATTAATAAAAACTTTCTGTTACCTTTACATTTTTCATAAATAGATATGTGAACTTTTATTTGTTTTGTAGTGATTCTGCCAATACGATTGTTTCCATTTTATGTAATATTTATGAGTGTATTTCGAATAACAACCGTTTTAAGTACTTCTTTAAAAATATCGTTAATCGTAGAATACTTCGTTTGAACTTAACTTACAACTTTAAAGAAACTACACCGTATACACCTTTTAAATTTCCGTGATGTAATCACAATTTGTGTGTCATGGTGTCGCGATATTTCCGCAAGCTTGTCTGGCAAACTTACCATCGATCCGTAATATTTGCAAAAAAATGACTACGTAAAAACCGGTATATTGATAAATAAAACAGAGATTCCGATGTAGAGGGAGCTATTTTTTGTTGGAACATTTAAATGTTGTTATGGTTTTGTTAATGATGAAATGTGGCGTGGACGTGCCGCGCCCGCCGTCCGCCCGCTCGCCTCCGCCGACCAATAGTACTTGCTCTCAACTATTACGAAAAAAACGCAGGTTTCACTTTTTTGCGCGTCTGGCTAGCGTCTGTTACGAGCCCCGCAGCCAATGACCCGCCTTGAACTAGTTACATTACGCGGCTTGTCTCGGCTATGTTTTATCGGTGCTCCCCGCCTTTCATATCGCTCTGACCCTCATCTTATCGCTATTGAATCACTCCACCATCAATGCTCCCGTCCCAAACGATTCGTTCTTGACACTTAGCAGTCCCATTTAACTCACGTGTCCTTGGCCACTAGATTTTATTATATTTATAGATTTCTTTCCGCTTATGGCATCTTCTAATTTATTCCATTTTGACTTGCCTGTAATTTGTATATTGTAGATCTTCAGAAAATTTTATGTAAAGGGAGGATGGAACCCTTGCGTTTCTTGCCTGTATCTTCTCTTGACAAGGTCTCCCGGTAGTGAACAGGCGGAAAAACATATAGAGAGGTAAACGAGTAGAAATGTATAATTTGTTTGTTAATTTTCTAATGTTTTGTCGTCATAAGTAAGTGTAACTACTTGTTACCTAAATGATTAAATAAAGCAATTCATTTCGTCCACAATTTACATTACTATTTATTATGCTCGTGCTGTCCTTTTCCATCTCAGCGTTCCCGCGTTAAAAAAGAGACGGAAAAAATGTTTTATAATGTGCCGTTTCGATACTGGCCGTTTTAACTGTGGCTCATTTATGAGGCATCGGCAGTTTAAATTGTAAATCGTTTTTGTGATTAAATAGAAATATTTATTCATTCAGTTCGCAGACAATGGACATTAGGTTTTGCATGCGGTTTGGGTATACACAGCGATATTCGAGTTTAAACAACGACACTACTTTTGCAAGAAGTAACTGGACCAGACCATTCAATGTGCCACTGAATTGAACACAATTTAAGAGTACGGAGTCCCGATTCTGCAAATTTATAGCTATAGTAATATAATGGCAATAATATTTCAATGGCCAAAATATTGACATTTTGTAGCCTAAATGTATGCATGTTCAGTTCAATATATTGTTTTAGTTAATCTGAAGAAAATTTATTATAAGACTATAAAATGGCAAAATTTCGACCATTGTGATCCTATTGCCATCCTATTATGGCATTTGTAAATGAGCAGACTCAGGGCCCGGTTTATAAGAATATCACTGGCCTTACTCTGTCCGGTGCATGACAACAGTGGCGACCCCACTTACATAAAGAAAGAGATATCAGGTCAGTGTAAACACCATTGCCAATCCTTTCGGGACTAAAGCCTTGATTATGTTTATTATAGACTGGCCTCGGAAGATTCGGAAGTATCAAAATTACATAATCATGTTTAAACATGGCAGGGAATTTAAATTTAAATATTATTGTTGAATAGTTTTTCAAATGCCGGCGCCAGACATGTACTCAAAGATTTGTTCACACATTTGGACTGGGATCTCTTTGAAGTGCGCTTAAAAACCGACACGGAACGGCAAAGCGCACATAGATATGTGCTCAAATATTTGCAAATAGTATCAAAAACCCGTGCCTCACATGTGTTCAAAGATGTGAACAAATCTTTGAGCACATGTTTGGCGCCGGCCTAAGCCAGATAACATTGAACTTGCTTAACTAGTTGTGGAACGCTCTGCATGGCATGACGATATTGTTGGACTAGGTTGGATGAGCGCGGCGGCGTTAGGGGGGAACCAAGTCCAGCATTGGACGGGTGTATGTTGATGACGATGGTAATGGAACTTACTGTATTGTATATTATTCAAGAAGTTCCTAAGGTTCTAAATTCTGCTTGGAAGTTGGGTGCCGCGGATATTTCAGATTTAATTTTGTCATCAGGTCTATTATCTATATTCTTTGTATGTATATTTAAATTTAGTCCGCGTATATAGGACGAAATCTCAAATTTGTTGTGACGTATGGTTATTGAGGCGCTCTGTAGTTTTATCTATTTTTGTAATTTTGGAAATAGATCATTTCGGTGCGATGAACTGCGAGCATTCTCCGAGGAGCGTAGCGATAATCTAATGCATATCCCGCGATTGTTTGTATTTAAATAATAGAGCGATGACACTATGCTGTGTCATAAGTGAACACTTTGTGTGTACAATTACTGGTATTCTAATGAATGTAAATTTATTGACAGCATAGCATTTGACTTGAGGAAATGTTATTTTGACAATTGATGATCTTTGTAGATTTATGATATATTTTACATTAAGCACAGTAACATGGTTTTAACTTTAATGAAAACTGCACATTTAGGCCCGTATTACAGAACCAAACTCAAGCGTAGATCTCTGCTTGAGCGCAGTTACAAAGGGATGGCGCTGTGTGGGATTAATAGCGCCATCCCTCTCTAACAGTGCTTAAGCAGAGATCTACGCTTGAGTTTAGTTCCGTAATACGGGCTATTGCAGAGTCAGCAGTGATAACTAGGAGTAGCTGGGAATATAATAATTTATTAGACTTTTTTTACATGCCAACATAGGAGCGACAAGAGAATAGAATAGTGTCACACTGACACACAGAGTGTTCTTTATATTTGAATTCAGGTGTGCCCACATTGACAGCAAGTAGTTTCAACACCCCCCCGCAATGTGGACACCCTGTATAGAACCATATAGACATATCAAAAACAGCGTGCTGGGCCCATCACCTATTGCAGAGTCAGCAGTGATAACTAGGAGTAGATGGGAATATAATAATTTATTAGACTGTTTTTTTTACATGCCAACATAGGAGCGACAAGAGAATAGAATAGTGTCACACTGACACGCAGAGTGTTCTTTATATTTGAATTCAGGTGTGCCCACATTGACAGCAAGTAGTTTCAACACGGGCCTTAGTGTTTAGTAGTATAATATCATCCCAGAGACGCTCACTGCTGCCTGCATCCTACGAAATATTAAATAAAAATTTCCTACTAATAATGACACATAGTCCAAAGTAAAGAATTGCTAGGCTTCTGTTCTGCTTATATATCATAACAGCCAAGACTCTAATACAAATGCTCGTATTCATCACACAAACATCCTATGATCTAGAACCTTAAAGGTGACGACATCTTGAAAGACTCGTAAATAAATACAAAACAGCTCATAATTTTTAAATAATTAAATATTATAATGTATTTCTTCACCCTCCGGTTGGTCACAGGCATGTCGCAAGGGCCGATACACTGCTAATCAGTGCGCGTTGACGGCGCGGTCTGGTGCGCCCGCGCACAGAAACCCGACCCCTCTGCTCACCTGTGACTGCTCCATGGCTTACTAGGATTATGTGGTATGTGGGTGGTAACACTTGCTTACCCCTATATTCAGTCATGAAGATACGTGAATTGAACTCTTCGAATATCTAGACGCCATAAAATGAACAGGAGTGAATATGAATAGGTTTTGAGCGAGCGCGCACCATCTAGGTCTTATCTTCCCTTACCTTCAGACGAGATAGAAGTCAAACGCTTACCTATTCGTTATAACTGTGAGATAATATTTGTCCATGGCCATGGTTGGTGTAGAGTAGAAGAGCATGTTAAGAAGGAAGATTAATTAATTAAATTCGTGAAAAAGTTAAAGGTGGCAAACTGTATCGTCAACGGGGCCTGCATGAAGACCTAAATGTCAGAAAATAATGCGAAAGGGTGTTCCTCTTAAATTATCCACATGTGTGCTAGAGTTGCAGTTAAAAGAGAGATGTAATTCCTCTCTGTGCTACACCGGCAGGTTACGTCCAATAATACCATAGACGTTGAAACATATTGACTCCAAAAAGTTGTTATCATTTGAGTTTTGCCTAAAAATTTTAGTGAATCTCGATCAATCAATGGATGAAACACGTGGTGCCCTTGAAACTTTTGAACGAAGTTTGTTGAGTATCCTTCAAGCGTTGCCAAGTTAATTTTGTTGTGGAATCTGGTGTTAAAATTTGTTTTATTAAAGAAAAAGTTAGAACCGCGATATTGTAACACCTTCGTGGATCGTTGTGCGGGGGATCATAATCAATATGCCATTGACGCCATTTTTGAATTAATTCACCCACATGTTGACATAGCTGGTTAAACAATGTTTATTTAAGGCGAAAGGTAAGGCAAATGACTTTCAGCGTTTGGCGTAATCGAAATTGAGCGACAGCGACATCTATTGAAAACTTGAGGTGCGTCGTGAAGCACATTGCACCGTAGCGCCATGTTTTGATAGCTATGACGGCTAGTGTTTATCACAGAGTAATTTCATCTACAGAGAAAACTAAAGGTTTGTAATAAATTAAAATGTACGATTGATAGTTCGTAAATGAAATAACCTGATAGTAATAGGATCGCCTTAGTTCATGTATCCAGTTTCCAGCATGTCAGACGATCCAAAATTAAATCAAGTTTTCTCAATTGATTTCCAACTCAATGTTTTGTGTAAGAATTGAGTTCATTATCTATCGATAAATTATTTTGTGGTAGTCTGATGTGCTCTTATCCGCACCAAAATTTGATTATACAGCCAGAACCAGAAGATCATGTACAATTATTTTTTGTCTTTTTGATACTGTATCTTGCTGACCTGTCTCTGAAATGTGTTTTCTTTTTAAAGAATTTTAGTATCTCTTTTTTTTTGTATTATCATTACTGTAATTGTTTGTGCAACTAGGATCAGGACTGAAAAAATTACATTATATAGTTTTTTCCGAATTTTTTTATTTTTTGTCAATAGAAACATAATATTTACTGATAAAAATCGTAAAATAATATGACGTCTCAAGTAAATACATTTAATAATGGAAAATGTTACGATTCAATTTTTTTACAGTATAAGTTGTATGAATACAAGCCTACACTAGTTTTTGTTTCATTCAAAACGAATCAGTATTTTTGATTTTAGACTTATCTAAAAGTCTTAGTTCCGCTTCCAAGCATGAAACATTGTATGTCGTCATCATATACACACAGGCCGGTTGGGACGTAGGTATACATTTTTAAAATCGCGAGAACTATCGAACGGACTGTCATTAAATGATTCAAAAGTAATATAAAGGTATCGAACCAGTCTTGAACATAAAGTTATTTATTTTGATAAGGATTAATACCAATAAGGAAATAAAGAGCATTTTGTAACGAAATTTTAATTAAATTGAATAACAGTCACTGTGGCTAAACTATATTAATTAACGTAAATGATTATTATTTCTAAACATTACGATGTATTCACGCCTACAGTGGAATCCACACATATTAACCTTCGCTACGAGCATAAAACTTTCGATAAGCCAAATTTGACGACTAAGATTGACAATATTGTCGAAAAATTCGGTAAATTTGACAGATAACTCTTAAGAGTGAAAAGAACAGATGACTTTATCGATCTAATATGGCGACTCACTGATGTTGAAACGGCGAAATTAGTTTATTTTAGCTATTTTCACAGCGTAATGTCGTATAGACTACTGTTGTGGGGCTCCGCTGCTGACATTCAGACTATCTTTGTACTTCAAACGAGAGCCATTCGTGCCATTTACAACCTTAGACCACGTGACTCGCTCAAGGAATTATTTAAGGAAATTGATATATTAACTGTAGCCGAATACATCTGTGAAAATATTTTATATGTTTATAAATATAACCACACATTTAAGATAAACAATGAATGCCATAATTAAAATACTAGAAGCAAAAATGAACTTGCTGTGCATTTATGGGAGAATGTTAACAATTTTATAATAAAATCCCACCAAACGTGTTGGGCCACGCTCAATATAGGGTTCCGTAGTTTTCCATCCGTCACAATTTTGATTGCGTGAACCAATTTTAATAATTCTTTTTTTATTTGAAAGACGATATGTTCTTTATCATAAAATATGTAAAATGAGATAAAAAAAATGATTGCATATATCGTTAAGTCACAAATGTAGTTCAAAAATTATTTTGTAAAATTTATCAAAAACTGTTCAACCTATCGAGTTCAAAATAATTTTCATAGAAAGTATTTATAAAGTTCTACCTTTTAGAACTTTTTTTATTTTTTGAACTTATGGTTCAAAAGTTAAGGGGGGGGGAACATTTTTTTAACTTTCGGAGCGATTATTTCATAAAATAAATTTTTTATCGTAAAATGATGTTAGAAAATTTAAACGTGGTGTGAATTTTCAGTGATTTGCCTAGTGATATAATTTTTTATCATATTGAGTAAAATTTTCGAAAATTCTTTAACCTTAAAACCACCTTAAACTTTAAAACCAAAATATTTATTTTCCCCTTTTTAGGCCATTAGTAAAACGTTTCATACAGTATTTATGTAACCCTTTTTTATTTTATTTTTATATATTTTAATTTAATATTGTATTGTCACTGGGAGAAAGCCTGTATGTAAAAATTCAACTCAATCGGATGTCGGGAAGTGGTCGAAAAATCGATCGCCAGATATGATCTCCACAGACAAGAAAGCAAGCTAAGAAAAACGTAGTAAAGTAGTAGTAATTAATAATACAATCTTTCCTGCGTAGACTCTGTATCGGCCACTACTCTGTGCATTTTAGTAGTGAGAAGTAATTTTTGGTAGCTCGATTGTTCTTGCACACAGATCTGAAGGTACAATTATCTACATTATGACGAGGATAGGCAAGGTAATTAAAGAGGGTGGTACTTACTATAGTGTATTATCAATATTTTGCTCTTGACAAATAATAATTATGTAGAATGTTTAATAATTAACCGTTGCTTAGCAACGATGTCATTTCTTTGCAAAAGCGCCTACGAAATTTTGCCAGCAAATGTACAATTATGCAACTATAATATTTTAGTAGGCGCTACTAGGAAAATCATTGCAATTAATAAATTTGTGGTCATTTCTAAAAAAACTCACCGTCGGAGACTAGGTATTAATGTAACGGATATGTAGACTGAGTTTGATAATAAACAGAAAAGTCGTTAAAAGAAAAAAGTGTAAAAGAAATTTCAATAAATTATGATAAATTGAATGCTCTCCATATGTTGCTATAAATAATTACTAGTATTTTGGACCGTCACGAACAAGTTTATGATATATGTAATAACATCAAATAATCTGATCATCCCTTGTGCTGTATTTTTGCCAGACTACTGTACCAAAAACACCTCATTATGAACATTTGCCTATCCCTTCGCCTTAATGTAATTATATTGGAAAATTTTGTCTAAGAACATGTTGGGCTGTAGCTACAACATCATGATATTTTAGTGTAATATCAATCTTTGTTATTATTGTTACTGTTATTGACAAATTGTCTTTTCAGTTGTCGTCTTGTATGGAAAGAAGTCCAACAAGGCGACACATACCATCACGTCTCTATCACCAAAGGGCTAGACAGAGGTGTTAAACACCACAACAAGGCGCCATTGTTGTTTCAATTCCTTTATACTGAAAAAGGCAATAATCATAATTTCTCTGCTCTGGTCCCCTAGAGAAGATGCCTGTCGATAAATTGCTGTTGCTGTCGTTAATTGGAAAATGTACCGGATTCGATGTCAGCTTATAGATACATTTTGGAACGTAATGGTCAAATCCCATAAATTTTCATAATTTCAGCCCACATTTTCAATTTAGCTATTATTGGACATCTCTCGCACTAACATTTTAATTTTCTGAGGGGGCTGCTCCTTATAATTTTTCTGGATCAATATGATTTTTAATAATCAATTCCATTGGATTGTATCTGTTCTTATTTTTTTAATTCGCATTTGCGTTTGTTTCATCAGTATAGTGCCAGTATAGACCATATTAGAAAGTTGAGGTTTTGTTAAAGCTGATAACGAAACTCGTATTCGGCTTAAGCGCCCTAGAGACGCTTCCTGGCAGCGATACCCTAGGAGTGCCTACATGCCTACCAGACAGAAATCCTCCAGTGGTGGCTTGCCAGTACAGGACCCACCAAAGTTCTCGCCTTCCCCAAAATATCCGGTGAAGCTGGAGAAGCCATCTGCGGCGGCCAGTTAAAAAATAATAGGTACCGATACTGAATTTACTCGGTAAAATAGATGGTCTTAGTTTTAGTTGTCCGGTAAATCTACCAGCTACATCAGAAATCATGTAGGTCTTGTACAAGGTATAAGGTGTAATTAAATGCAGCAAATATTGCGTGTCGAGGTGCCGTGTGTGCGCCAGTACGCCGTACACGACGCCCCAGTTATATGCATTTTAGGTTCTTCAGCCAACGTGCACTGTAATCACAGAATTCTGGTTCTTTTACGTAAAAGTATAATAATGAGGCTTCAACTGTGATTTATTGCTGTACAGTTTATTTGGTTATTTGTATTAACAGAACAAAAACATCAACATATGTTTAGTTGAAGAAATTACTGAAAAAAAAACTTGTTAAACAAAGAGTTTGGATCGCCATAATTTGGCTCAAGTTTTTTAAGGAGTTTAATGAGGAGAAAAGGATATTTTCTTGTGAATATAAAAAGGCAAACTAGCCTTTCGCCGTAAAAAGTCAATTCAAACCTAGTCTAGTAGTAGTTTATTAGATTTGGCTTGAGAATCACGACGCATGTGGATAAAGGATGTACCGCAATGCATGCTCGACTTGGCGCGCCAATTGCATGCACCCAAATTGTATAATAAAAAATAACGTATAGTGTACTGTTTATATTAAGGATGGTTAATGGTGAATGTTTAAGTCATTATAATTGTAAATGGAATGAAACAGAACTAGCCTTAAATTTCTAACTAAGAAGGTATATATCCGAAAAAAAATCCTCGGTACATTTGAATCCGAAATGATGATTATTTAAAGAAAGTAAGTAAAATATCCCAACTCATGTCGGACAGTGTCAAATAAATGTTTTTGTATCGTTTAACAACAGAGTTCCCTAAACCAATAAGAAAAATAAATAAGTTAATTGGTAGTCGACTGACAAATGGTTGAATTACTGGTGAAGCGTTTAGGACATTATAAAATCGGTAGAATACGCTTGGGTTATCTTTAATTTCACTAGAAAATATCGGCAAAAAATTTGTCGAATAATTGATGAGTTCAACATCTTTTTTTGACTGATTATGTAACATAAAATTTGTGGGTCGTTAAACTTTGCTTTGAATGAATGAATAAATTTTATCTCTTTTTTCTCCTAGCCTGTTTCCAATTTTATATGTGGTTGGTGCAAATTATTTCCTTATCCTATTCAATAATATAACTATATCATAAATATATCTTTTCTTCGGTTTTCTCTCCCAACAATACTACAACAAAATTCTACTATCCACTTTGCCATAATATCATTTGAGTGTTCAGATAAATTTTTTATCATCCTTTTTTCCTAGAATTAATTCGGAACCCAATGAATATTTCAAAATAATATTTAAGTGCCTAGAAACAATACACAGCGGACCCACGCACAAGTCGAGCAGGCTTAAGTTCCTTTCAACAGATAACATTCTTATGAATATTTTCCAATAAAGACGCTTTTTCAATGTTGTTTTATTTATAATTAATCTTATTCCTCCCTGTATTAGAAGGCATTAAGCCCTTTGCATGCTACAATTTACAGACGAACCTCATGTTACTGAAAACGTAACTATATGTTTGTATATTGTAGATGGATAAGAATCTAAATGTCTAGGTGTAAAATGTGAAAATTGTTTTGTATCTATTAGTAGAGTTCATGAAAGTTTAAGAAAGCCTTAATCCATATGTTTTTAGACTTTGAGAATTTAAAAAAACATCAAAATTCAAAAGCGTTTATGCAGTTTAATTGCGTTTTAACGCATGCTTATGAATGTCATAAATATTTTACAATATTTCGTGAAAGAGAAAAACTACGCCATCCGTATAAATAATTTAAAAGTGACCCCTACAAGTCTTACAAATCAAGACTGCTTTAAAAGTGATGTTTAAATATTTATCTATATTGATTTAGCTCTCTAGATAAAAAAATGTTTCATCCCGTTATATATTTAAATAGACGTTATACATTTACTAGAAATCCGTTCCGAGTTGCCAGACTCCCAGTTTCCCTACAATCCGTTTGTCTGGAGTGTCAACTTTTTGCTGTGAAATATTGCGCGTTTGTTTCAAGTTGTCTGGTTTATTTTGCAAAGCTATGAGCTTTCCGGGAATCCTCTTGGTATTTAATCTGGACACCAGTGTCTACCCGATTAAAGTGTACTTTATTTTCTAGTTACTAACGAATCGTTTTGTTTGAATGTTGCAGAATATCATGGTCAAGGAATGGACGGCGGTGGAAACAACTTCGACTCCGGTAAGTGTTGCGTTATCATTTTGATTACATATTATACCTAATACGTTTATAATTTGACAACATTAAAACCATGTTGTTGTTAAGATATATTTAAAAAAAATCTAGACTAAGATTAGTTTAATTAAAAACTTGTATAAGGGATTCTTAATGACGGATAAACATAACATAATTTTTTTTTGTGAACACGTAGGTAAACCCAGACAAAGACAGACATGACATGAAAATCAATCGTCGCGTCTGTTTCGTCAAAGAATACATCAACATTATCATTCGATCGTGATATCAGAGACAATAGCACAGCATTGGAGGTGTCAGTGAACCGTGTGGTCCGCCAGATGAATGGTCGTGTGACCCAATTTGGGCTGGAGTTAACGCTGCGTCCTCAGCACAGAGCAAACAAACTGTCCCCTTGTTAGATAGGATTCGAGCGAGGCTTTATCAAATCCAATGCTTGCTTAATCAATTCGTGATACATCCTATCTCTTTGTTTCTATTTGTATCTCGATTTATAATAGGTTCGTTTACGTTATCATACTCTATTTCTTTATCGAATGCAATATTCGTAACCTGGCACACCACGTTTCAGTGGTTTCGGAGCATGTTGACTAGTGTCAAGTTACGTAGTAATTTATTCATGTACTGTTAGTACGGCGGCGGTTACATTTAGAATCAATCTGAAGTCTACTAAGTCTACTTGGCTTCAAATTTTAACACCTGGAAATTGGTATCCCGGAATATGTACATTTTACTAGCGATCATATTGAATTACTACACGATTCATGTTCAAATATACCTTTTGACGTGGAATAATTGTTGCTGGGAAATTTAAAAAATAAATTGGTGCATGCATATCAAAACCGTTGGAACCCTTCAATGTTCCAACGCCAGTGGCCACGTTGATGTTGATCGCTAATCAAAAACCGATAGGTGTATGTACGCCTGCACCCGTGATGGTTATATTTCGGCTTCATTTACTTTGTGCTCGATAGATCTCAATTAAATGATTGAGGATTCGGCGTTCTATTCATTCGCATTTGAATAATGGTCGTGCTTTGGATTGAATGTCGAAAATTTTGGAGCGTGTCATATGTCAGCCTCTAGAGCTATGCTTTCAATTGGTGTGGTTTGATTTTGAATTGGATTGGTTTTCAAGTGCTGAGCGATATTCTATCTTGTGCTATTCCTCTGTGAGATCGTGGTTATCTGGTTAGGTTTCATCAGAGATTTCTACATACATTCATACAAACAATCACGACTATTATCTCCCAAGGGTTAAATAGCGACCAGGCAAAAGCACCACACACGCAGTCCACTGCCATAATCCGCGCTTCACCATGCAGAGACTTTAATTTTAAAAAATTTACTTTATTTGTGACTAAAATTTTTCCGATTATTATTCGCAACAAAAATTGGCATCTTAAGGAATTATGGTAACAATACCTTTAATGTTGATTTGTTTTTGTATTTTAAATTTGACGACAAGTTATGTCTTTGCCCTCATTTTTTAGGCGCTGTCGATCCAAACTCTAATACATTAATCGTCTATCACGCAAATAACCCCTATAGTTCATTTTTATGACTGTTTTAACAGCTTGCGAGGCTAAGTTTTGTGGCAGCTCTTCGATAGTAACATTCCGAAATAAAATAAAAATTTTAGATTTGCTCAACCTGCCATTTGTTTATATCTAATAATTACATATCTTTACCGTGATAACCGTTTTTGCGTTATAGATTTCGGAGTCATGTGTGTCTTGATCTAATGTCAGTCTAAATCATTTCGATTTGCTAAACTCCAAAATCTTTGAATTACACATTTAAATTATAAAATTACATGTAGTTTTATGGGCTACGCAAAGTATACTACAAAAACTATTTTACTATATTATACATTCTTTTGTCACACGCTAATTTATTTATACAAGTATTAAGATGGAAATCGAATACATTACCATAAGTCATTTAATTGTAGCTTGAAAAGGTAATGGTTTTATTTGCGTGAAGTGCTACCCACTTTACCCCTGATTCCCGATATATTGCGGTTTGAAAATCTGTTTGATTGGTTAACGGTCCGCAACTATCTTGATGACATTTTTGTTAAATTTGGAAATCTTTGTTCTGTCATAATTCCTTGTCGTAATCTTAAATTTTATTGGTATTATGATTAAAAACGCTGGAATAAATATAGATCCAAGAGCAGCAGCCTCATTCGTGTGAAATCGTTACCTAATTAACGCGTTAGTGGCCAATTAGTGGCACCGGACGAGCGATCTCTATTCAATTACATAATTTATTTGCAATCGTTTCCGTTCTGACCTTAGGCTTTTTACGGATGAATTCCGGGCTATTTATAGTGGATCTTTGAATTTAATCCGCTTTGCATTCCATTGATATTGCATCACAAATAGATATCCATCTTTTTTCTTCTCGAGATCGCCGCACTTTTACTACTAAAGTAGAATTGTTACATTTAGGGTGAGTTTTTGATCCGTAGTAACTAGTAATAGTTACCGCAATAGTTAAAATCTAGACCAATAGCGTCGATGGAAACGCCAAAATGTATGACGTCAGCTTAACAAATTGTTAACTCTGCGATGAAAATTCTAAGCAATATACATCAGCTGTGTCGCCAGCCGCCATTTTATTAATCCCAGCATCGTGTTGTGGTTAAATTGTCTATGATTATTTAACTTTTGTTATATTTGAAAATTCGACTATTGGACAAGCTGCCGTATCACGACATCATACGTTTTCGCCATTGGTCTATACTTTAACCTGTTGGTCAACCTGCCCTCGGATCAAAAAACTGACCCTTAGACATCCACGTTATTCATGAATCTAAAGTAAAAACATGAATCTTTGTATATAAATCGTTATTGAAAGATTTTGTCAATTTGTTTGAAAGTTGGGCGCATTAGGCAAACTACTGTATTTCACTTCAGTTTTAATCGATATCTTATTCAAGGATTTACTTTCGAAATAACTTAATTATCTTTTATTGACTTTAAATTGTAAGAATTTCCGAATATGTTCTTAATTCAAATCAATTTTTTATTGGTGCAAATTTACTTTAAATCATTTACTTTAATAGCCCAAATCTATAAAGCGAAGACAGAACGTATCGCCAGGGAACCTTTTGTTGTCTGGCAGCTGGCAGGTGGGCGGCGCAGCTGGGCGGGCGGTGCACCCGCCCAGCGCCGCACACCAATCGATAGCGCAATTTCTAATTACGCATTCGTATTATTTCATTAAAACTTACCGATTTGAGCTGCAGTTTCTGATTGCTTGTCTTCGTGAATATTGAGGGGTCAATTGGTTGTTTGGTTAGGAGGATGACGTGTACAAAGTCTATTAATATTAAAGTTAGTCTATTAATTAAAATAATAATAATAATAATTTAGAAATGTAAAAGCAATGTGCAATGTAAACTAAATAATAAAGAGTTCATATTTTTCTCTTGTATCTAGTTGTGGTCCAAATTGATGTTGCTCAATACGCGCTTGTATTATAAATACTAGGTTATTGACAATTATACTCAATAATTATATTTAAATATTGGAAGTATAAATAAAATGTACATCTCTGAATACTTCTGCGAGTGGGTTGTTATATTATTGAAACACAATATTTTGTTTTTCACAACGAAGTTTTTAATACAAGGGGGTGGAAATAAGAAAGCAGTTCCATTAATATATAATGTGATCACCGATCATGAAAAAGCAATACCCTTTAGAATAGTTTAGCCCGGGGCAATACAGGTATATCAAGAAGAGCTTCCATCACGAAATTCCTACGAAAGTGTTCAGTTAACTATTGAGCTGTTTGGTTCTAGGCTATATTAAATAGGGATCAAAAGGGCTTATATTCATAGCAAATGTAGTTCTTGAAATTAGTTAATTTTAAAAATAATTAGGTCTACGACTTCATTAGGTTCATGGAACATTTCTGATATAGCGAAATCTGTATGAATGCTTACTAAAACAAAAGCTAACCAGAACTGGTTAGCTCAGCATTATCGAAGTCCGTGTTGCTTTCAATTCAGCAGCTTGCAAGGAATTGTCTAATTACATTATTTTGTCTTATAGATGCATCATTCCTTTTCTCTCTTTAAAAATGTATGTTACAGTTTAGTCTCAGATTGATTCACTGCGACAAACGTAATGCGACATTAACCATTTCAGCCCGAAATTCTTTCATTGCGCATGGCCACAAAAGCTTTTTGCCTTACACATATCTCCGAGTATTACGTATCACGAGCCTATCATCCTAGGGTCAGCCCATCTTCGAACCAGTCACCCACCCTGCTAGAATGTCTGGTCTACTGCGGAGTTCACACCGAACACCGATATGGGATCCCATAAGGATCAACTCTCCCATAAGGACCTAACCTAATCTACCAAAATCTACCCATTATTTCTTACCAAGCAGTTCTTGGAACAGTTTTCGAGGAGCTCGGTGGCGAAGTGGTTAGTACGCTTTGGCTTTCGATCGGAAACAAAGCTACCTTCGCCATGGTCAGACCGTGGATGGGTGAACGAAACTTTGTGATCTCGAACTCCTCCGTGCTTCGGAAGGCACGATAAGCTGTTGGTCCCGGTCGATATTGCACCCTTCTCTACCCACCAACCCGCATTGGGCCAGCGTGGTGGTGTTACGGCCCATAATCCTCGTGTGAATCCTGTGCCCAGTAGTGGGACGTTTCAGGCTGTGGACGTACAAGCAGTTCTTGTCTTGTCGAAGTTTTAGTCTTGTCCTTGCATCAGCTGTCGCAGTTGTTTGTCGTAGATTGGATTTTTAGAATTAAGGCCCGATTTTTCAATCCTCAGATAAAATTATCCGCCATTTAAAATTATCACTGTCACTTTCTAAAGTCATAAAAAGAAAAGGGACAGTGCTCACATTTGACTGACAGATAATTTTATCTGAGGATTGAAAAATCGAGCGTTAGTCTCAAGTTTTTAACCATCCTTTGGTAAAACCAACCGGTTTTACCGAACCATAAAGTTTGATTCCGAAATTCTTACCGCACAGGTCACAAACACCCTTGATTCTCTGTAACTACGTCGCGACGTTGCGTCTTTAAGCTCCTTTTATCAGAAGTACCTTATATAGAATCTTCTGAAGAGCTTTTTGACTTTATCCTACCCTCCCCTTTCCTGCTGAGGAGCACGCGTGCCGGATTGCGAAGCCACGCATTTATTGTGACCCCTTTGCAAGCGCGTACTGACAGATTCAGGGAATCATATTAGGTCCTTATCTATGAAATTGGTGTTTTGTATGGAGATTTTGGGGATGTCTGCATTTTACATACTAACATTTTATCAGTTTTCTTCACAACGACAAATCCAGAGATAATAATATTTGGCATGTATCATTAGACAAGCTTTAGCAATATGTGTCTGAACACGCTTGATAAAAAGTATTCATCGTTTTTATGTTAATGCAAATCAAATGATGTAATCGGGAGGCAGTTAAAAATAATTGTCTTTGTATCTAATTATAACACAATTAAACTTACAAAAAATTATCAAATTAAATAATACGAGCTCAAATATATGGTCTATTTTTAGAAGAGGCTATTATATTATAAGAATGTTCTGAAACTTAATAGTTACGGATAAATTGCTAAGACAGAATAAAAACACCAATTTCATAGGTAAGGACCCAATATTTGGTCGTACATCCAGAGCATGGAATTCCCTACGGGCATTTTTTTTGTTTCCTTCCTCCTATAATATCAATTATCAAGAGAGATCATCAGATGGTTAGGGTAGCTATTCTCTGGGGCCCTAGCTATCTCCGTTAATAGGCTGTAATTTTTTTTCTTTTTTTACATACGACAGGTAAGCTCTTGACCTTCATCTCACCTGATGGTAAGTGACGATAAGGCCGAAGGTGGAAGCGAGCTTCACCTGTAATCCTCAACAAATGAGGAACTGTCTATCTCACCTCTGATTGCCGGAACACAACAATGCTTAAAACATTGTTATTATGGCGACAAATTTAGGTAAGACGGTGGTAGCTAGCCGGGCGGGCTTAGAAGCCCTACCACCAACCAAATCGAGCAGAAAAACTTCTGCCCCCACGGGGAATCGAACTCGGACCTCCCGAGGCGGTTAAAATACATGGTCCTACTGCTTATCATTAGCTGGTGTTAAGTCAGAAAATGTGCTTTTTGTAAATAAATTTAATTTTAGCATTATAATCGTGTCTATTTTTATAAGTATTCATAATAGAATTATAATCTTCCCTTCAACATGCAACATAAATAAACAAAACATACTTTTTGTTTATTTGTGTTGTGTTTGCCGTCTCAGCCCCACGTCCCGTAATCCGTATTCACAATTAGCTTATTTCGTTTTCGTACAATTAGAAACTGTTTTCATTTCGTATTTTACCTTTGTATCTCAGAAGTTATGGAATTCTTAATGAGTTCCGGGGATGTTAATAATCTCCCGTATAAGATATCTAACGGATGGAACAACTCGATTTCCTAGACGAGGCAAGGAAAGAATTAGCAATTCATAGTATATACTAACGTACACTTGGTTCTTAAGTACAAGAAATTCTGTGTGTATTTCTGACTATTACCGGGATAAGGAAGGTGAATTTACTTTTAATGTCCAGTTCTTCTTAGAACCCGCCTGCACCACTGAGTTTGAATAAAACTTAAGTACAGTTCATTGTAAATATCGCTTGCCTCACATTGTACCCGGTGCATGGCAACAGGCTCGCCACCTGTTAAGCCCCCATGTAACTTAGTTAAGACTTAACATATCTTGCCAAATGTGGGTGTTAACCTCTGCCTACCCCTTCGGGGAAAAAGGTGTGATGATATGCTATGTTGTTGTTTTAGAACATTGCAAGGCCGAACCGAAGAAAAAACTCCCCGGAGACAAAATCACTTATTGCTTCAATGTCGCCATTTTGTCCCCTGAAACTTTTTCTCTCCTGTTCGTGCTAGCCCTCTTTCAGTCAATTTTTCGAACATAGCGTAGTTTATTCTTACGTTCATAAGTGTAAGTGTATATACTTAAATAAAAAAATATCTGATGTGTTGGTTGCAGGTCAGCAGCAGCAGGAGCAGGAGCTGGCCACGAAGATGCTGCAGATCCAGTCGAAGCGGTTCTACCTGGACGTGAAGCAGAACCGCCGCGGACGGTTCATTAAGGTTGCAGAGGTGAGCACTGGCGTCTGCTTTATTTTATTGATCAGATATGTTAAATTCTCCATCTGTCTGCTTGTAAAGGAGATTCTGCGACTCTCGGAAATACCGTATTTTGAAGGTTCATAACTTTGGGTCTAGCGCTGTCTTTTAAAATGACTTGCTTGTCTCAACTGCGTCCCTATCAGGCTTTTCACCCCCTGAATATTAAAACATATCCGACTAAATGGGAACCTGAACTACCCCCTTTCGACTAGCCCAGACCTTCCAACTCCCCAGACCACAAACCTCTCGGTTGAAAGTAGTCCAAACATGAGAGATGCGCGGATCCTGCAACTGTACTTACTGGGCGCATTGTATGACTCTCCAAATTATTTGTCTCTACCACGTCTTGGTGTACTCGCTCGCCCTTAATAGAGTGGGGTGAACCCTTCTTCCTACTCTTTTCTCACACTATGTGGGGTGGCCGCAATATGGCTCCCGCTTCCATTCTCCTCTGTCACGAATATCATTCTTCACGAATACAATCCATCCCTTCATTGGTCTTCATCTCATACCCATCCACATAGACAGTAATAGAGTGAGGTGGACTGTCATCTACTTAACGATAAACGTTTAATCATATCCTGTTTGACCACCAGGACATGTTAAGCCTAAAGGGCATCATATACGGTACGATCCATCGTTACGAGCAATCTGACGTTACGAGTAATCGTAACAATCGATCGCTTTAAAATGTGCAGCGCATACACGAAACGATTGGTCGTTACGATCGATCATTTACTCAGGGTGAGTGTTTTGATCCGTAGTATGACTAGAAGTTAGCACAATTTTTGACCAATAGCGTAAATGAAAACGCCAAAATGTGTGACCTCAGCTTGACAAAATTCAAAGCAATATACATCAGCTGTGCCGCCAGCTGCCATGTTACTTAGTTGAATCCCAGCACCGTGTTGTGGTTAAATTGTCTATGATTATTTAACTATAGTAATATTTGAAGATTCGACAGTTGGACAAGCTGTCATATCACGACATCGTACGTTTTCGCCATTGGTCCATATTTAAACCTACTGGTCAAATTGACCACGGATAAAAAAACTGACTCTAAGTTGAAATGGAACGGTAAAGACGTATCAAATTGAATACGATTCCTTGTAAAATGAAAAACTTTTATAGAAAAAAAATAAAAATCTAATCGTTGATCGCAACGAACACGGGCGGTTCATCGTTGCTATCTTTACGATCGCATGTATTTTTGTTGCGATCACCGATATCGTCTTCGACTAAGTAAATCGTTCTCGATTTTATTTTATTTTTATTTTATCTTATTTTATTCGGAATCGTTCTCGATTTAGACAAACACCGTCGATTAGTCGTTTCAGTTGGTCTGAAACGATGGTTCGTTCAGAGCTATCGTTCTGTATATGGGGCCCTTAATCCTTCTCATCAACAAAAAAGGGGCCTAAATACTATAGTGGTATATTATCGTGTAAAACAGTTTGCGCTGTCTCGCCCGCGTCTGACCGAGCTAATATTTGTATAGTGACGGCGGGTTTGTCGTCTGACTGAGATTTTTCGTTGGATTTAATTGTTTTGATTATTTAATCATTTTAAAGACTCATTGGAGGTATGCTTTCTTAAAATTTAACATTTTTGAGAAAATAATAATCACAAAAATCTTGCTTGCTTTTTATGAATGTTCACACTTCACCAGATCTTTCTGGGTCGACTTATTATCTTGGATGAACAGTATCCAAATGCAAAAGACCCAAATCATACACCTATGTAAAAGAGTCACTATAGGTGACACTAACACGGCACTCTATAAAAGTGGACCAATTTGTACCGCGTTTGACCCGCTCGCACCATTTCGATTAAACAAATATTTATCATAGGCAATTTAAGGTGTCTTATGAAAGTGACGTGATTCGCAATTTAAATATCAGGTGTACGGTTCGATTTCACCGTAACAGGGTTAAATCAAAACCCTTAGGGGTTAGAGTAATATAAACTATATTAATAATTTTCTATTTTTTCCTGGTAAATTATAATTTTTTCTGAAAATAATTTGAAGCACCGGAAAAATGCGAAGGTAATCATAATTAATCCACCGTAACAAAATCGTTACGCAGGTATAATTGCGCCATTTTTTTTCCTTGCTTCGAAATTTCGCTAAGGTGTTATTTAAGATTCCAGTTCATGCTAAGGGTGACTGCACACTATTATTTGCACGCGAGCCAGAAGCGTAATACGCACTATTACGCACTCCGGTTGTGTTACGCGTCTTGTTTATTATGCACATAATACATCGCTAAGAATAATTTGGTGCTTTATTTGTTGTAATTTACAATAACAAATGTAATTATGTGTATTATGTGATTATATTGATAACAAACTTACTTTTGAACCATATAGTGAAAAAATCATTCCGTATGCTCGGCTTTGTTTTAAGGGTCGGTAGATACTTTAAGAACTGTTCAACTATTAGATTTTTGTATTTTTCACTTGTCAGATCTATACTGGAATATTCATCAATGGTCTGGAATCCCCCATACAATGTTTACATAGATTCGATAGAAAAAAAAAACCGGAAAATAACTAAATATTTAACTTTTAGAGCCGTTATAAACAGGAATTCTCCAGTATCCCTTCCTTATTGGTACGCCGTCTTGAAAAGGACTAGTACTTTCTGTACAAAATTCTTAGAGGTTTAGTAGACTCCCCATTTCTTTAAAGTAATATAAATATAAGGTGCCCCGGACAAGTCCCCGGCTTAATAACTTATTCTCTCAATATGTACATAAGAGCAAATAGACCCGCAACACATTTTTGAATCGCTCATGTGATGTGTATAATTTAAAATTTAATTCAGTGGATATTTTTCACTGCACTGCTTCTTAATTTAGAAGTCAAATAAATAGTTTAAATATTGAGGGATAGTGTTTAATTGTTAGAAAATAATATAGTATTATACTTTTTGATTTTGTTATTGTATTTAATGTAAACTTGTTTTTATAGTGCGTAGGTGTTTCTCTTGTGTCCGTAAAGACTTTTTTTTTATGTGTTATATTTCTATGGAAACTTTACTGATTTCTGTACCATTTTTTATTGTTGTTATTTTTAAGTTGTATAATAATTGTTTGTTTCCTAAATAAAGTAAAATAGTAATAATAATAAAGAAATCTAATGCAAATGTATTGTTTCGTATTTGCAATGATGACGGATTTTCAAATAAAAAGGGTAGTATTTAAACGAGTGACTGTAAATTAATGTTTTAAGTGTCAAAAATATTTAATTTAGGTTATAGTATTACTAAGTGAGCGACTGACTGCGAGCGACGAGCTTTTTGTCAGTTGTGCCAGCAGTTCACAAAACTATCGGAAGGGCCTATTCTTAAAGACAAAGTCATCACCCACCTATTTTAAATCGTTTAGTAAAATAATATATTTTAAGAATTTCTAATTATCTGGAATAAAAAGGCACTGATTTTGGTTGTCACTTTAATCCAACTGACAAATGACGTATAAAAACAACATAGATCTATAGAAAAGTAAATATCTATCAAAAACAAAGGTTCTATATAAAATTTGTGCCAATTTGGCACAATATCCGTATTGCAAAATTTTGTCTCGCCGGGATTCTGACAAAAAGCTCCTTGATAACCTCCGTGGTCGAGTGGTCTATTCGCCGGTCTCAAGGCGTCGCTATCTCGAGAGACTCTGGGTTCGATCCCCGGTGGGGGCAAATGTTTGTGTGAACAGGCATTTGTTCTCCAGTCTTAGATGTTTATATATGAATATTATATTCTGAATATTTATGTGTATTTATCTATTAAATATATTTGTCCGTCATCTGGTATCCATAACACAGGCATTAGTTGTCTAGTATGGGCCAGTTGACAGTTGATCTTCATAATAATCCAATGTGATTTTATAAATCATAACATTAAAGAGGGTCCTTACTTGGTATGAATAGGTCTAGGTATATGTATGAATGAATTATCGTACAGTCATTCAAAAAAGTCAAGGTTATTTTTTTATCGTAAATTTTTTTAGCAACAATACTAGCGACAAAAAATATAGGCCTCTTAATGTGCCAGCTGATGTAAGAGCGAGAGAGGTATAGGTATTATTTGTTCGTCTGTCGACCCCTTTATACGGTGAGGTTACTGTGCTTCTCGTATTTGCTATTGTAAAGTATTGTTTGATGTCCATTGTGTTATTAAATAGGATTTAAAAGCGACAAGGGTTGAGGATGTTGCACTATGGTGTAGCCGAGATAGTATTAGGTCCTTACCTATGAAATTGGTGTTTTGTATGGAGATTTTGGGGAATTCTGGATTTTTCATATTAAAATTTTTTCAGTTTTCTTCACAACGACAAATCGAAAGATAATAATATTTGGCATCTATCATTAGACAAGCTTTAGTAATATGTGTAATATCACACTTCATAAAAAATATTTATCGTTTTTAAGTGAATGCAAATAAAATGATGTATTCGGGAGGCACTTAAAAAGAGTTGTCTCCGTGTCCAATTTTAACACAATTAAACTTACACCAAATTATCAAAACAAATCAAAAGAGCTCAAAAATATAGTCTATTTTTAGACGAGGTTATTATTTTTTAGGAATACTCTGAATCTTAATAGTTACAGACAAAATACTAAGAGAGAAAAAAACACCAATTTCATAGGTAAGGACCCAATATTTCTACCATCAAATTTGTATGTAACCCCAAATGTGTGAGCATAGGTACCTCTATATTATTATCTTGTACCGAGCATAATATAAGGTATGCAATATTCAGCAGTACAAGGAATTTGAACCGCCGAACTCATAAATGAAATGAAATGAAATCTTTATTTGCTTTGAATAAGGTACATTCTGTTGGTAGTTGTAAATAGGACAATTCTCTTATTCAGCTATTACATTTTAGCATGCAAAAGTAACAGAACCACATAATGATGCTAATTAATTACACAATATGACTTTAATTAAATTATTTATTGCAATTACATTAAATATAAAATGTTATTAATAATGTCAGAATAGTGAATGTTAGGATATAAATTTCAATCGTTACACATTTGATTAAAATAAAATAAAGGTAACAGTATTTTTATGTCAAAATAATTATATTTATGTCAAATTATACATAGTCGAGCAGTGTTATTTCATTTTGCCTATTTGACTACAATGGCTCGATGATATGGCTAAAATGGCTGTAACAGCTCGGTGGCGTAGTGGTTGAGACGCTTTGGCTTTCGATATCGAAAACAATGCTACCTTCGCCATGGTCAGGTCTTGGATCGGTGACCAAAACTTTGGTGATCTCGAACTCCTCCGTGCTTCGGAAGGCACGTTAAGCCGTTGGTTCGGTCGCTATTGCAGCGGTTTCTACCCACCAACCCGCATTGGGCCAGCGTGGTGGTGTTTGACCCATACTCCTTTTATGTTTCTCCATGAGGAAGTCCTGTGCGTGGCAGTGGAATGTATATAGGCAGATTGTAAGGGCGCTCGCACACGGCGACTTTTTGTGTTAACTAACGCGTGTTAGTGCATTTAGAATATGCCACATTAGCGATGCCAACGCACTATGAATCGCGCTTGCATCGCGACAGAAGCGCGACAGTATCGCGTTAGCATTGCTACAAAAAGTCGCCGTGGGCGAGCGCTCTAATGGTGTAATTGTGCGTACCACGCGAAGAAGTAGGCTTTTGTCCTGGATTTCACACATTATTTTAACACATTGCTGATATGTTTTTTTTTGTCAGATCGGCGCAGACGGGCGCCGCAGCCAGATCTTCCTGGCGATGTCGACGGCGGCGGAGTTCCGCGACCACCTGTCGAGCTTCAGCGACTTCTACTCGTCGCTGGGCCCGCCCAACCCCGACAACGTGCCCGACGACGGCAAGCTCAAGTCGGAGATGATGCTCAAGGTATGCTGTCAAGTTTAGAACAGGCTTTTCTGCTGTAAAACAAGTTATCGACCATTGCGTACTGCAGTTTCCACATAAAGAAACACATGAAGAGAGGAGATGATTTTCAAGGTACGTATAAATGTTACCAGCTTATCTAGAATACAGCCTTTCGTGCTGAAGATATGCATTGAAGAAAGATAGAAAGAGAGAAAGAAAAACATTTATTGACCACAGGCACAAGCAAGACGCAAAATACACGAACAATCACATATAAGGTCAGCTAGGACCCGACTTCAGCATATGCTGCATCAGGCGAAGCTGAAAGGGAGTATCGTTATCAGCCTATATACACCCCACTGCTGGGCACAGGCCTTCCGCATGGAAACAACCACATAACACTACTACGCTGGCCCAATGCGGGTTGGTGGTTAGGAACTTACAATAGCAACCGGGACGACTGCTTAACGTGCCTTCCGAAGCACGGAGATCACAAATTTTTCGGTCACCCATCCACGGCCTGGCTTGGTTTTGGATCGAAAGCCAAAGCGTACTAACTACTGCGTCACCGAGCTCTTCTAAGTGTAAGTGGATGATGTATGACTAATAACATGCACAGATTTTTTTTCTGTAGTTGTCATTAAGATTGCGTAAATCGGTTGATGTTTGTTTGTTTCGGACTTTCTAAAGCAAAGGTGTAAGTATTGCCGTCTGTTTAGGACAACCGGCGGTACTATCTGGACCTGAAGGAGAACTCCCGCGGTCGGTTCCTGCGCGTGTCCCAAACCATCACCCGCGGCGGCCCGCGCTCGCAGGTGGCGCTGCCGGCGCAGGGCATGATCGAGTTCCGGGACGCGCTCACCGACCTGCTCGACGACTTCGGCACCGACGACGGCGGGTATGGCCACACACACACACTACACCAGGTGGCGCTGCTGGCAGCTGGTGTTTGTATCCTATCACACCCTGCATTAAATGACCCAGCAGTAGCCGGGTGGGAAAAGGCAAATGATTGTGAAAAGACCAGTTTTTTTCCTCTCGGCTATCGCTCAACATCGCAATGTGTTCACCAACCTTCTAGATGACTTCGGGATAGATTGCGGGGAGTATAACACTATTATACCACACACTACAAAGTAGTTATTTCCATGTATTTGCATGTGTATTATAACAAATGTAATTTTTTTTTTGTAAAATTCTCTCTGAAGGACGGCAAAGGGAGCTAAGCCCATACATCCATGTCTTTTGTAATAATGTCTTCAGTAATATACATTGAAATAGCTAGCTAGTGCTAGTGTATTTTTTTCACATATGACAGGTAAGCTCTTGGCCTTCATCTCACCTGATGTGACGATAAGGCCGAAGAGGAAGCGAGCGAGAATTCATACGAACTAAAAGTAAATCACTAACTCTTTTTCCCTTTCTTTCAAAAGTCTGCAATTATTGATCACAGAAAGGAGAATGCGCAAAAAAAAACAGAGTAAACAGATGTGGTTTAGAATATTTGTGATATATAGTGGATTGATTGTGTAAATATTTCACTATCAAATTACATGGCTATTATGTGATATTCATTTCTCAAAGAAGGAATGTCTTATTTATCACGACGAGCCCATTGTTCTACGTATATTATTAAAAAAAATATAAAAGGGTTTTCTTTATGCAAGTATGAAACCCAAAATATACTAAAATCTCAATAATTTTGTTATTTTTCTTCCCATTAATACTTTTTCACATAGGAGAGCAGGTAAATGATTTAATATATATTTAGATGTCTTTCTGAGTCGAAATAAACGATATTTCCAATACTCGACAAATCTCCCCCACTAAGATCAAATAGCAATATCAATTATTTAGCCATGGAATTTGATCGTGAAATACATATAAAGTTAATCCACTATTTATAACTAACATTCTAAACACTCTGAGTTTTTTTCCATACTAGCTGCGCATTCTCCACGTTAAGTTTATGTTATGGACATACTGTTGTTTCATTTTATTGTAACGCCAACTGCATAATTGAACACAGTATTGGCAATAAAGTTTTGTTCCAATTTATTGATCAATCCAATATACTCCTACTTGATGGATTTCATTTTTACTTGTTTTGATCTTTGTAATCATACTGATAAACACCTTAAGTAAAAGGGTTAAAAGTCAATTTCCAACAACATACGTAACTCTCTGATAACTTTCCATATTCTCAGCAGTTTCAAAGGCGAATTGCCCGAGGGAAGGCATTTGCGCGTCGACAACAAGAATTTCTATTTCGACATCGGCCAGAACAACCGCGGGATCTACATGAAAATCAGCGAGGTGGTAACATCGTTACAAGTAATTGTAGCACAGTATTAACTGATTATTTATGAGGTGTTGCCAGGTAACGATCACTGGGGTAATTTTTTTTTTTTACTAAATATGAAATCATCTATGTAATTAAAAATTTTGTGAAATATATTTACACTCTCTCAGTGTTGTTATTTAAATGTTTTTAAGTAAATGGTGATCGTTACCTCCAGCATCTTTTTGTTATAAAACTTTACAGTTTTATATAAATAAAACTAATATGTAATGGAGAATCTTCAATCTCATTTATAAATACTACTGTACTACTAATTTAGTTAGATTTAATTCTTTGGTAATGGTAATTTGAATTTTTGTTTGCCCAAGGGTTAGTTTTTTGTAAAATGGGGTTAGTAAAATGGCGGGTGGCGGCACAGCTGATGTATATAGCTTCGAATTTTCATCGCAAATTCATCAATTTGTCAAGCTGACGTCATACATTTGCGCTATTGGTCTAGATTTTAACTATTGAGGTCACCATTACTACGGATCAAAAAACTCACCCTTTTACTGTGTCTTTTGCATGTCAACTGATCAATAGGGATCAATAGGGCTCCTTGATTTATATGTTATCTATTAAATATATTTATCCGTCATCTAGTGTCCGTAACACAAGCAGCTTTAGTTGCTTAAAATGGGGCTAGTTGATAAGTGTGAATGTTTGAAGATATTTATTTATTTATTTATATTTTATTTAATAGGGACATAAACATAATTATTATCAGACGAAATGTGGGCGTCAACAAGTGTGCCTTTTGTATTAATTTTGATTAATTTGGTCTATGCATGAAGAAGGCAATGAAGGAATGCATATTTTGTAGAGCCGAATTACATTTTTTATTTCTTGTTGTCGGGTCCGCAGATACTTTAGTTTAAAAACCAAAAAAGTCACAATATTTGTCTGTCCTGATATCAGTTCAACGGTTCCCGGTGCATGGCAACAGATTCACTTCCCTGCAGTAAAGATGGGCAAAAGGTGGGTGTGATCACCTCTGCCTTCACGTCTTTAGTTTTTATACCCAAAAGTAATTTATTTTGTGTTCATAAGTATGAATAAATAAAGACAAGAACAAGAGTAAATATTAAAACAATCATAAGACCTGTTGTTATGTATGGATCGGAATGTTGGGCTATGAAAAAGATGGATGAAAATAGATTGCATGTGGCCGAACTGCGTATTTTAAGATGGATGTGTGGATGACGAGGATCGATAGTGTGAGGAATAAGTATATCAGGGGATGCCTGAAAGTTGCTCCAGTGATAGAGAAGTTGAGAGAAAAGCAGCTATCGTGGTATAGACATATTTTGAGAAGAGAGAATGAGCATGTAGCGAGAAGAGTTATTACTATGAGAGTGGATGGTAATGCAGGGAGAAGAAGACCGAAGAAGAGATGGATAGATTGTGTGAATGGCATGGCTAGAATGGGAGTGAATGTTGATATGGCGTGTGATAGGGGAGAGTGGAGGAGAAATACTCGTTGCGCCGACCCCAAATGAAATTGGGAAAAGGGCAGGCTAATGATGATGAAGTAGAATCACGGTTGTCCACAAGTTTATTTTAGGGGCTGTCTCCACGTGCGAGAGAACAGTCGTGCCACGTATTTGCTCTAAGCATGTTTCTACATACGTCGATATTATCGAAGTATGAGAATGTATAAAAATACGTGGCACGATGATAATATCGCTGCGGTCCCCACTCGTTGAGACGGCCCCTAATAATACGGTGTATATATCGGACATAGGCGTGATGCCTGCTATTTTTCCAACGTTTTTCATTTTTGACTTTCATGTTTGTCTCTTTGTTCGGTTGTGTTTTTGTAGTTGGGGTACTTCCAGACTATCTATCGGGTTGAAACTTTGGAAATAGTTTAGAATTCGTTGACTATGCAACTTGGAACTAATTTCTTCGCACACTTTCAGGTCATTTCAACAACTTTCAGATTCTGTATGGGGTTTCTAATACCAATCAATAGATGGCGTTGGCGTTTTGCGCTTTTTAGGATTTAAAACCGTGGGATTTTTAAGACTTAAGCTAATATACCTAATATACCAGTAGAAGGCCATTACGTCGATATGTATATTGTGGGATTTTGCAGGTGAAGAGCAACTTCCGCACGGCGATCACGGTCCCCGAGAAGTGCTGGACGCGCTTCCGTGACATCCTCGCCGACTACTGCGACAAGATGTGTCGCGCCCACCACCACCCCGACGCGCTGGCGGTCAGTACTAACACTACTTTCTCAAACATAAATAAGACCTTAAGTTGCCTGTCTTTCGAGATAACTTCTTTTCACTTGCTACGAACAAGAAATTAAATGTTTTCAGAAAATTATTCCTAAACGTATTTTGTGGTGGTTTGTGAAATTTTTGTAGCTATAGTAGAGCATTTTTATATTAGTCAAAGTAATTTGTTGATATGTTTTGTGGATTGTTGTAGAATACCTATTCTATTTCCTTCCTTTGACTGTTTGAATAGCTACGTGCACTAACTTAATTTTTTTACTAACGTATAATTTTATTATTTAAAGGAAAACTCTTTAATGTATGCATCTAACAGAAATGCAACTATATTATACTCAATAAAAGGATGAAGAACAACTTTCTTAAATTATTGTACTTCAATATTTTGGTCGTCCCACGTTGGGCGCCAAAAAGTTTGTTTTGGCGCCCAACGTGGGACATTATTTAGTGGTTAAACAACATACTCTGAATGTGTTAAATGTGGATAGTATTTAAAATGTTAACGTTGGTTTGAGTAACGCTGGAAACTAACAACAGTTTTTTGTACAAATTGCAGGGTGGCGGCGGACCAAGCTCGCAGCCCCCACGCCCTGATATAGTAAGTATTGTAACTAAGTCTGTATTTATTATTAGCGGTGTGGTAAAAGGCGACTAACCTTGGGTGACGTGAAAGGCGACTAATGAACTTGAAACTGCACAACCGTCCAATAGCTGATAGCGGCGACGGGCTCACCACCTGTCACGCTAAACACATTTGCAGTCGCTTCTTGGTGAAGCGTAGACTATGGCAGTGGACTGCTTTTGCGGTGCTTTTTCCTAGTGTCTGACTAACCCTTAGAGGATAATAGTCGTGATTATATGTATGTATGTATGTTATTATAAATGTCGCTTACCTTACACTGTGCCCGGTGCATGGCTACAGACTTGCCGCTTGTTACATAAGGACTCAAACATCTGCCTACTCTTTCGGTGATATAGGTTGATTATGATAAGTTGTTAAATATAACGTGATTTAGTTTAACTAGGATACCTTAAAATTTTCCTTTTGTCTTCCAGGATATTCCAATATCTGGAAGCGGCCCAAACCGGATTTGATTCGAGCGGCTGTCCCCCCACTGAACCACACCGCCCTACCGCTGCCACGAACCATAGACTTCAGGACGGCTAGCTCTAGCCTCTCTGTATATAGTATTTTATATACGTATATATAGTAGTGTATGTTTTGGACGGCTCTGTGACTCCGTACGGTTTTTAGCGAGTTTTTTTTTTTAAGGCAGCTACCTTGTTTACTTGTTTACCTCACTTATTTCGCATTTCCATAGTTGTGACGTACGCAGGTCACAGGGTCGATTCCCGGTCGCTCTGATTTCCGAAACTAGTTGTAAGGTGATGTGATACATATTTGAGCTTCGTTCATTTTCCGATCGATGCGCTGCCGTCGGATGGTACTAATGTTGCACTTAACGATTTTATTTGTTGTTGATCTTTACTAGTGTAGGGTTGCAAGGCGTCTGTGTGGTCGGACGGTGTTGCCACTACGGAAAATCTGAGAAAAATTTTGAAATTGTTAAAAAACTTCGATTTTTTCGTGTGCCTACACGGAAATATTGAGTTTTTCGCGGTGTTATTCTTGTTTCTATACCAAACGGAGGTGGCCTTTTAAACTAAATTATTAATCAGCGCCCCACCGGGCTACTGTTCGAATCTTTGGCTTACAGCTTTACTTTTTAAATCGTTTTACTTTCGCCCTCCTGTTTCGTGTAAATAGTTTGGCACATGATATCGGGATTATGAAATGTATCGAATGGTTATAAGTCGGAATAGTAATTCCAGTTATGAAGTCATATATTTTTGTTAAGTTATATGATATTAGGATGTCGTCCGCGCGGTTCAATTGGCTATAAACGTAAACGCGCGCGGTCGGCGTAACTTGTAATAACATAATAAAAATTGAAAAAAAAAATCTGTTAATTGTAAAATGCCACTTATCTAGTTTGTAGGTGTATGTGTTTTTTTAACATGGATTATTTAATTATAGTTTTTTTGTCTAAACTAAGATGCATACGACAAGCACGGATGTGTGCGGGAGGGGAGCTTGTGTCTTTAATATCCATATTTGCAATATTTTCCTGGTTTTAGTGTCATTGGAGATTGTGCTTTATCATTACGTCAATAAGTGCTGTTTTACTGTAGCTTTTTTTCACTGACACAAGTTGTCCTCCCTTAGGTAAAGCACCGGGTGTTTACAGGGCATGTAGTCCGGTGTAACGAGACCCCAACTTCTTACATGGTGTGAGAAGAAAGAAAGGGGGGTCAGGTTACAGCGGCTAACTCGAATCATTAGGTAAGTGCCGCGCTGCTGTGATATACTCGTAGGCGTACGATCCGGAAAAATTAAAAAGGTATCGTATGAAGGTGCGGCCGCCGCCGCTGTGTTTTACAATTTGGCAGGGTTTTGCCAGTTTTTTAGGTATTTATCTAGTGTTATATATGTAGATGATTTTTTGATATCTATAAAATTTTTGAGTGTAACTCTTTAGATGTGTCGGATAAAAATCTTGCAACAAAATGTTGTGAACATTAACTTGAAATTTGAGTGTGACTCAGTGGATTATGTGATATTTTGGAACTTTGTCGGGTTTGACTCGACACGAGCGTCGCTCGCAAAATTATGGTCTGAATTGATCACAGTTATTGGAGTGTATTCGGTTTGTCAATATTGCCTTCGTCTTGCGTGCGAGTTGCAATCGGTTCAACTACGCATGTAGCTATTTGTATTGCCAATTAAAAAGTAGAATTTCAATTATGAGAAAAGTTTTTTTAAAGAATCATACTGTTAGTGTTTCCGTAATGTATGAGATCGTAAGTGTATGAGGTTTATTATCGTTTGAAATGCTATAGAGAAATGTGGGCGAAGAACGTAGAAATTTAAAATGACAATATCCGATATTGACAGATTCAATAAATAAATTGATGTTTTCGTCTCTATATGGACCAAGTGAAAGCAAGCTATACACTGCCACTTGTAACTACGCTTGTAACGAAATTATATAAAAAATCTCTCAACACGCCTTCTGAAGGTAGATTTGAGAAAATTTATTTTGAATTGTTATTTATTTATTTTAAATTGCAACTTGTAAGCAGGAGGCTTGAAGTCTTAGTCGCATCCGCCTTAGTCTAGGAGTATGGGGGGTGGGAGGGGGGTATGGGCTTAGAGGCGGCGGCCGCCCCCAGAGGGGTAGGTTAAGTTTGGTAATGTAAGCACCCTGTGTTTAAACGCTGTGGGGAGTTGCTCTTGGATTGTAAACCTTATCACGTGCGACGGAAGGTTCAATTGTGTATTAATCCCTTTTAAACTTGGACGAAATTGTTATATATTTGCATACATGTGTGCATTTTACTTTCATTTGTTACGAATAGATCTTCTTTGAGAAGAATAAGCAAGAAACTTGCTTGGATTTATATCAAATTGAGAATTTGTCAATTTTTTACAATAAATAAGGTAAACTCAGGCATTACCGCGGTAGGAAAAAAATCTGCAGGTATTACCAAGGTGAGTATTACTGGGTAATGGTTTACTTAAAAAGTTAAACTTTTACGAAAGATCTATTTATAACTTTCACATGCATGTAATTGCATAAAACTGTAATAATATTACTCACCTCGGTAATACGTGCAGATTTTTGACTACCGCGGTAATACCCGCGTATACCATAAAAGGTATTTTTGAGCCAACTCCCCGCAGCCCACGCGTGAATGTGAGCGTGCGCGTGTTTGTATATATGTATGTACGTATGTATATGTGTGCGCGGGACGCATTAGGATAAGATCAGTACACCAGGCGTCGGACGTGCCTTTATTGTATTTATGCATTTTTTGTTTATTATTATTATTATTACGGTATAATTACATCACCCATTCACCTTTATTGATAGCTTTGTCGGCGTCGCGATGCCATTGTTTGTAGCAAGTTAAACTGACTAGAACTTTAATTTAGTATAGTTAAATTATAACCCAGAAACTTTTATCAGGAGATCTATAGATCCTGTTCAGGATTTCGTTTCGCAATTCAAAAACGAGTGGTTTTTAGATTATGTCTATTAAAACATCGTAAAGGGTCTAATATGAGTTTTTTATTCACTAAATATTTAAGAAAGTTTCTAGAATCAGCCATTCAAACCTACTCCTATACCTTTCTGTCATTTGATGACATAAGGTTGTTAAATATTTCGTTCTAAAGCAATTTCAACTGTACTTTTCATGTCCAGTCAGATTAGGTTGCGTACAAAGTTTCACTTTGAAGTATTTGAAATAAGTAGTGGTGCTATCTCTTTCAGCCTGATTTAATAAAAAAGAGATAGCATCACTTAAATTTTGCGTCAAAGTGTACGTATATTTCCTCTAACCTGTACCTATGTGTCCGAAGTCGCAGACGTGATAAACCGTTTATTGTGATGAGATTCAATATGCCTTTGTTTTTATTGTAGACTTAAGAACGATTGTATATTCGACCTTCCCTGCTTGTTTAGCTATGTATAGAAACTGGTGATTGAACTAAAGACAACTTTATTTGTTATTGTATAAAGTACTTTTTCGTAAAGCAAATGTACCTTCAGTTGCGATGTTTTGTCTCCCCTTGTAATGACAAAACTTTACTTACGAAGGTTTGACGTCATAAAGGATGTCTTTTAGCTTGTTCACAGGTTATAAGCCCGCTTTCGACCGTGGTTCACCCACAGCTAATGTAAATGTTAGCGCCTCGACCGCAGCCGACTGCAGCCGACGGTAGCCGACGACAGCCGAGCGCCGTCGGCAGCGGTCGGCTAAAGCCGGTCATTGTCAACGACTACTTGCAGATGTTTTTGGTAACCGATCAAATCACCTATGTTTGATTTTGATTACAAAGACCTTTCATGTAAATACTCAGTTCAGTTTAATCAATTCGAGTGTTTTAATACAATCAAAGACATCTGACATCCAGTCGTGTAAACAATATCTGTAAAATAGTGTATTTTCACCCTTACGGACATAGCAATAGAAAGCGTTTTAGACTGCCCCCTCAGTCGGCCGTCAGCCTGGTGCAGTCTAAATCGGTCCCAACGTAGGTTAATTTACAGTACATATTCCTCCGAAGACCATAAAGTGGCAAAAGTCGGTGACGTCCGTTAAAGAGTTACATATAGAAGAAAAAAAATAAAATAACTATATAAAAAATCTCTTTCTATGAGTAAAAAAATAGAAATATATTAGAAGCGTGGGCGGCGCGGATTCATTCGTTAACGTAAGTTAGAGTAGTTCTGGGGGTGGGTCGGTCTGCGTCGGGTCCGGTCGCTCGTCATCGGTTCTGCCGGGGCTGTCGGTAATCGTCGGTTCCTGTCGAACTTCGTCGGGTACTATCGGACATCGTCGGGTCCTGCCAGCGTCGCGTCGTTAGGCCCTGTAGAACGTCGGCGAGTCCACTGGACGCCATCAGATACTGTATGCGTCTGGTCCAGTCGTCCTTCATCGGGACTTGTCGGCTGCCGTCGGCCGAGTCGCCCCGTCAACGGTACTGCGGCCTCGCGAGGAGGCGCACACGCCTATATTACTAATTAACTTTAGATGTAAGACTCATTGCTCGTCTCTTTTATCTTCTCAGTGCGTGCGCTAGTTTTTTTTATAATTTCGGGCTATTTCAATGCCACATCTCCTACTATCATATCTATTCCTCTAATGTCTATTTTCCCAAGTACCACATTCCCCTTTCCCGCCCGTAGCGTTATATGTGGTCACCCCAAACGGAAGGTTGTATATGTGCCTCCCCGCGACTAGTGGCTTAATTTAAACAACAATTGTATGGTACAAAAAGTAATTTTAGTTCCATAGACATTTAAGAACTACAGAGATTATATTTAGAGTAAATAAAAGAAGTATGTCCTCTGTCTACGGTCAATATAAAGTATAACGCTACTAAAGTGAGGTTACTGGTTGATGTTGTTATAGCCGGCTATAGAGAATAGTCTAGTGGAGCTTGTTATGAGGTGATTTTTTGCCGTATTTGCTTGGGCTGGCAATCGTTCCTTATTTCTATTGTTTCCAGTTTCCTAAAAAGGGACTTTAATATCCTTTAATGTTCATTTTCTGCGCAATGCCGTATTCCACACTAAAACGCTTAAGCCAAAATAAACCAAAACTTCGAAACAATAAAGAGCAGCTTCTTTTGGGTTTATCGGAATTAAAGCTGTCTCAATCCTTTTATTATACCTCAAACCAATGAGTTTTTAACTGGCTTTCGTCGTAACATCTCGTGTAATTATCTCATGTTAGTTCCTCTAGTTATCAATAATTGTCTAAACTGCTAAGTCATATGTGTCAGTTGCTTGGTCGTTAGCCAGTTCTCGCAGTCTGATATGATAGTCAATTAACGTAATCATTAATCGCGTTGCAGCGTGGACGTCACACACTATTTTTTTGATTATTTTAAAACTAAATTGAACCAAAAATCGGCATGTTTTGGGCCTAAACGAATTTGCAAGGATCTAAATCAATTTTGTCCACTTACAAATATTTAGCGGTTTTTTTTTAATTGAAGGTAAAAGTCAGAAGGTGTCTTGAAGTGTTTAGAGTTCTGGATTAAGTTAACTCCCCGAGTGTGCCGCCCTCGCTGCCCCGCGCCGCCCTCCTCTATAAGTGTTAAACATACATTAAATAGGACATTTAGTTATGGATTACAAAACTGTGAGAAACTAAAAAAATCAGAGTTTTAATAGTACGTTAGTTTTAATTATATTTCTGATATTAATTGATGTTTTGCTAAAAGATAATTTATCTGTGCGTTACGTTTGAAGTCGTGGGCATGCGTCGAGTCGCAGACTGCGCGTCGCCCGCAGACGATACGTCTCTAGAGTTCCTCGATTCACTGCTGTAATATCGTATGCACTGTCAGGCCACGGTAATGAGGCTCGCGTCACATCCCTGGTGCCCTACGCGTTGCGTTACGCTACATCCAACAGAATATACAATACACATAGGGAGTCTAAAGCAATAATAGTAACCCTCACTCGAGCCCACATTACCTGGTCAAGCTTTAATAAATAAATAAACCCGCCACGTATATAACCTCAAAAAATATTATATTACATATAAGCAATACCACAGTACCTGAAATTGATTAAAAAATGAAATATATAAAAAGGTAATAGTTCGGAAATATTGATTGGATACAGTAATAGATAAAATGGCGGTGTTCGATGAGCAGATACAAAAACTGGATAATGTTTGCGTTTTGTGGACGGCCCTGTATGTTAACGGATGCGCAAGAGTTGGGTACAGCCGTCCCCGGGTTGAGTTGTGATGTCGGTTGATTTCATTATTATGTACGTTAGTTTGAGCAGTTGGTCGTAAGGCAAAGGGGACACAGGAAACGTAATTCATTTGCTTTATATTTCATTCTTCGAACTTGTAACTGTCTTAAATTGGAGCTACCGCTTCCCGTGCCCTCTGGTATGTAAATACAGGCTGGCTATATTTCGATAATACATCCACTTTGATTCTAATGCTTGGGAGAGCGCAGGTCGAAACTTTCAATAATACAGTTGGGTCGTGTGGGTCGATGCGCCTGCGTCGGTGGTCCGCGGAACACGAGTGGAGGGCCGACGCCCTCGCGGTAACATTAGGTCCTGGTTAGGGTAAACGGTTGAAGGGATCATAAGCGAGGTGATAGGACTTGTTATTAGCATAAGGATTCGCTGGGAGCGACTGGCGGTTGTCTCCGGCCCGCTACTGTACAAGGGACTGAAGCTTCCTTCATAAAATCAAGGAAACATATAGCGAGCCGGGTGGATAAAAGCCAGTCGCGGCCAGCCGTATGATAAGGACGTGCCATACGTAAGTTGAGTCACCAGTCAAACCGTTTGCAGCAGTTGGCTGCCCTGTCATCCTTTTGTAAACAGTGCAGCCAACCGCAGCGGCAACGGTGCTATGGCGTTTCGTTACTGTGGAGGAGGACAGGTAGTTCAGTATCCTAGCGGTTTACTTTCAATGTACGAGTATGTTTAGGATATCCTTTGTATTAACGTCCAGGAAAGATAATCGCTTCAGTTTTATGTTTAAACGTTAGGGAAGATCGCCGGCCGTAGCGGCCGACGCTCGTTGTCGGATCGTATGCAATGTAGGTAACGTAATCACGTCACGAGTCAAGTGATACGCGAGGTAATATCATGAGAGCGAATGAGGTGAACAAATACTGCCAATCGAATGTAGTTTATAATAAATAATGGTAAATGATTTGTAGAGTTACGATTTCGAAATATTGTGTCCTGAATATTTCATATTTTATGTATAGTATTGATATGCGGTGGCTTGGTGTTGTTCAAATGTCCCGCCTCAGGCCGCCACGCGGTGTTCGTTTTGTTCGTGCCTTCGATGCTCAGTTGATAAACTTTCAGACAATAGTCGCTGTACGATTCATTTGTGTGTTTCATCCGATGTTTGGACATGATCGGCCACCATGTAAATGTTTTCCTTAGGGTGAGGACGATGGATACAAACTGTGTTCTGTAGTGTACCGAGCGACAGGGCGTTGTCTAGATAAGGTTGCACTTGCCGCGGCGGCCGTTGGGCGCCGGCCGCCATCTTGTCGGCGCGCCGCGCGGAATGGCCGCCACGACCTTTTTAGGGGCGGACATTGTTCGCTGGAGCTAAGTTGTAAAAAAAAATAGATTGCAATATAAATTGTGGTTGTTAGGTATAAGAAGACGGCATATTGGGTGTTGTGTATGGAGAGGGAGGAGGGATTGTGAAACTTGCGAGGGATTGGATCGTCGTCGGGGTCCCACGAATGTGGTGTTCTAGACTTCCTAAGAAAATTTCAACAGATAATTGTCGATGCTGATAAAGATTGTAATCTTGCTGATAATTAGCACCCAATATGCAGCGACGTAGTTGATAATTTTGATATCGAGAAGGACGGAACTGTGGGACTGGTTTGGCTCATGTGATGAGGATAAAGGTTTTTTTTGTATTATTGATTTGAAAAATGTTTCGTGTGTAACACGGCTCGCTTTCTTGAGACTGGTTCGGTGTGAGGGGGCGCGGGATGAGTGGCTCGGGCTTCGCCCCGGGACGTCGCCCCGCGGCGGCGGCCGACCGCCCATCGCGCGCCCCAAAGCTTGCCCATTTAATGATTCATGACATCATCCGCAACCTTGGACCATCGAGTGAATCATGAAATGGACACGCCTGAGAGTTTTTGTATCCAAAGATTGAATAGTGTGATGTATAACTTCCTATAGGTTTATTATAATACTAGTATTTTATATAAATTGTTATTTTTTCTATTGTTTGACACTAGTTGATATTTAAATTTGGAAAAAATGACAGATCTCCCGATCGAATTTTGATGGAAATTAACATATGTAAGTTTGTATGTATGTGACACTCATGACGTGATGGGCGCGCTCTGGACGGTAAAGTAAATTGTAACTTAGCATGTATACTCTAAATAGTTCCAGTCTGTCATGATTTTTTTATATGTATTTTGGAAAGAGTGGTACCTCGCGCTCGGATGTGCACCACCAACTTGTTCCAAGAACTCGTTGGCAGGAATAATTCTGGGTGCGCTTTGAGCGCGGGGAGCAGATATCAAAGGAGAGGAAGGCAGTCAAACTGCGCTAGATGGTGCTTGTGTGTACTTACGATGGATATCATATAAGTATATTATTTCTATACTTGAGAAAAATATTACGCCTATTTATTTTTTATGTTAGGGAAACGGAAAATATTTAAGTATGTATCAGATTCGTTTGGCAATTGTTGATTGCGATTCAGTTTTGTACTCTTGTCTTTGTGAGCGGTCCGCGTCTGCCGTCCGCGCCAGCTTGGGCCGATGAAATAAGCGCCATCTGTTGAGGTGGCGATGGAACTTTATCGCTGTTTGTTGGCGTCGGAACTAGCGCCCTCTGTTGTCGCGGGCGGGGAACACGCGGGCCGAGGATGAGCCGTGACGTGAGATGGATGAGGCTGGAGCTGTGGAGGCCACAGCGCGAAGGATCGCTCGACATACACAAGTCGGAATATTGGTGCGCGACTGCGACGCGCGGTGTGCCGTAGGAAAGTTTTACGATAAATGGTGAAAAAATAAATAAATTACAAAAAAGCTTGTTTTTATTTTGAAGCCGTATGCCCTCTTTCTTTTCCATATCACCGATTATGAAATTTTAGTAACAGGAATTCACTTGCCTTACGACTAATAGATACTAATGTTACCCGCTGCTGTTCTCGGTGGCCTTCCTTGGGGAAATATATGTTTTATCGAATTGAGTTGTACAGTTCACTGCAGAAGTATCTGACCACTGCAGCAGGTACTTTATCATATTTACGACAATTTCATGGGACTAAATATTTTTTACCTACTTTCGTATTTTTATACATTTGCAATGAGACCGCTGTATAATTTTCGTTTACATATTTTTGGTAACTACTCGGTATTCCACCGGGTTCGACCACTGCTTGCTATTAAGCAATATAGGCATTCAATAAAACTTGCTGTTGCCTGCGACTTCGGTTTATTAAATATCCCACGGGAACCCTTTAATTTTCCGGAATTTAAAAAATCTAAGATGTTGGCCAGGGATCTAGGGCCATGCAAAATTTCATTGAAATCGGTCCAGCCATTTCGGTGATTAACCCGTACAAACAGACAGAGAAACAAATAATAAAAAATTTAGTTTTTGGTATTTTGTCTCTTTTTTTTTCATCCCCCTGGCTTGGTTTTAAACATTTTATTTCCTATGTACAGACATTTGACCTCTACAGTTTATGTAAGTATAGATAATTCGTTTCGTGGTTGCGATAAAAAATGATATCCTGAAATTTAGCGAATTTTAACCTTTAACCAAAAAATCTTAAATCAGTGACAAAAGTAAATAAAAAATTAGGCATGATTATTTATTATAAGTACAATATACCACCTACGTGTAGTTTGTGTCGTTGATCAAAAGATGGGTTATGGGATGGGTCACCGCACCGCGTTGTGTGAGTGTGCGTGTTCTAACGTACGAATGTATTCTCCTTTTGTATAAAAAAACTCAAGCGTCCAACAGGAAACGAATCCATGTGCGCTCTTGCGTCGAAAGTGCGGCAGACGCAAGGTATTGCGCACCGAATTGTGCTTGATTTTCGAACAGCAGAGCTTCGTAATGTCGAGAGCCGTCGTAATGTAGGTATCTATTCGCGCAGATGCGTTTAAACACGCACGATAATGCGATTGACGCACCGCACAAGTACGCGCAAATCGCCAGGTAACTGAACACAAATAATTGTAATGTATTGTGTATGCCATGTTGCTCTATACATGTCTAAACATTTACAAACGAACAACAAATGCCCGCATACCTCACGCAACATTAGTTCCCACCAGGAATCGAACCCGGAAGTTCTAGACACGCCGTTTTCAAGTTCAGCCAGCTTATTAGCCAGCAACAAACCACTGTCACGGAGAACGTCATTAACATTTGCTTAATTACTAGTATGCACAATACATATATGACGACCTCCGTGGTCGAGTGGTCTTTATGCTCAAGGCGTCGCCATCTCGAGAGGTTTTGGGTTCGATCCCCGGTTGGGGAAAATGTTTGGGTGATGAATTCATGCAATTTGAGGACCTCCGTGGTCGAGTGGTCTGTATGCCGGTCTCAAGGCGTCGCCATCTCGAGAGGTTCTGGGTTCGATTCCCGGTGGGGGTAAATGTTTGGGTGATAAATTTTTAGGCATTTGTTCTCTATCTACTCTTGGATGTTTATATATATTTATTTATATTCAGGATATTTATATGTATTTATCTATTAAATATATTTATCCATCATCTAGTGTCCGTAACACAAGCAGAATTAGTTGCTTAAAATGGGGCTAGTTGATAGGTGTGAATGTGTGAAGATATTTATTTATTTATATTTGTTCTCCAGTCTTGGATGTTTAAATATATTTATATAACGCCCCACAGACGTGCCACATGAAGGGATATATATTCAGGATATTCTATTTATCTATCAAATATATTTATCCGGCATCTAGTGTCCGTAACACAAGCAGCATTATTTGCTTAAAATGGGGTTAGTTGATAGGTGTAAATGTCTGAAGATATTTATTTATTAATTATTATTATACTGATTAATATTGCCGATCAAATCAAAGATATTCTTGAGAAGGACCAGGTCAAAAGTACCCATAATCGCCGAGCATGTATGAGGAATGTGATGAGAGTTGATAAAGCAAAAGAAATATGTAAGGATCGAAACAAGCGGAAAGGAATGATCTCTGCCTGCCACTGTGGGAAAAAGGCGTGACCGTATGTATGTAATATTACCATGTGTAATCACTTTGTTGGCCAACAATTAATCGGGCATAAAGTAAACAGAACATCCGGCGGCATCTGAATTGCGAGCACCTTGACATTCACTTTATCAGACAATGATTTCTCATTAGACGTTACTCAATCGACCGAATAATCAATTATCGGGTCTTCTGCAAACGTTTGTCCATTTGTGATGTTTGCTCTAGTTTAAATTCTGCCGGGATTAATGATATAAAAACGTCATCTATTTCCGAAACTCCATCATTCGGTCGAAACATCTCCAATTCAACATGAAGTCTTTTGTGGTGTTCTTAATGGCTGTCGCTTCGACTCTTGGCTCCGGCCCGTACTTACCCAGCGGGTGGAAGCCTGATGGCCCAGCATTCTTGTTACCAACAGAAGTCGAAAAAGCTCCAGTAAGTCCCCAAAAGGAAGTGTCAGAGTCCGAAGTATCTAGCTCAGATGTCCTGCAAGAGTACGGCCCTCCCGAAGTTCTGAACATTTACCAAGCTGTCACGAACCAGGCTTTGCCAGACCTGTTTACGGAAAAAGCATTCGCTGCTATAGATGTCAGGGTTTCGCAAGACCAAAACATTATTGTTGAGTCTGAAGTCATCGACCAAGTGAGAAGCAATGTTTTTGAAAGTGTCGATGCTAAGATCGATGAAGTAAATGCTATTGAGTCTGATGAGGGTTTGGAAGGTATTGGTGATCTAGACAGTGAAGATGAATCAACGCCATCAGTTGAAGGAGCTACGGAAACTGCTCTTGGTGTAAGGTTTGGTTCTGAAGAAACCGTTAGTACTGAGGCAGCCCTCAGCGTAGCAACGGAATCGGTCACACAGGATGATTCTATCAATGATAAGGAAGTAGTAATTGAACTAAGGACAGCTATTGAAGAAGGCAGCGGAACCCTGAGCCAAGTACCGGAACCAGAGAGGGCTGGCTTCAGAGAATATGGACCTCCTAAAAATGGAGAAAAGAAACCTGAATCTAGGAGGAGACGCTTCTCATCCAAGCACGCGACTGTAAACAAACACTAAATTATTAAATACTTACGATTGATGAATTAAAATTGAAAAAAAAAAAAATTATTTCGTGATTATGAAGACTTAAATAATAAAAAATAATAGCTGTAAAAAATTTTATTGCTATAGCGGTCGCCCGCACAATGTATTATTTAAGAACTGTAATTGGAATGGGGTCACAACCATTGGTTTATTTTATTATAAATATACTTACACCATCTTTATAACACATACCTATATTGTGATCATTCTATTTTTTTTCTTTATTTTCCACACACACAGCGATAGCCGAGTCGGGACGGATGGCAATACCTGGCAATACTCGTGCAAAACCTCGACGACTCGAGTGGTTTGTATGCCGGTTTCAATTTGTCGCCATCTCGAGAGGTTCTGGGTTCGATCCGCGGTGGGGGCAAATGTTTGGGTGATGAATTTTCAGGCATTGATTCTCCAGTCTTGGATGTTTATATATATTTAGGATATTTATATGTATTTATCTATTAAATATATTTATCTGTCATCTAGTGTCCTTAATACAAGCAGTATTAGTTGCTTAAAATGGGGTTAGTTGATAGGTGTGAATGTTTAAAAAAAAGGATGCTGGTTCGATCCCCCTGCACCATTGAGATTGAACCAAACTTCTTTGTTTTAAATATCGCTTGCCTCATTGTGCCCGGTGCGTAGCAACAAGTTTGCTTCATGTTATGTGGACTTAACATATAAGGCGAACTGTTGGTGTTGACACCTCTGCCTACCCCTTCGGGGATTTAACTTGGCTGTCACCGCGAACACCGGTGTTCGCAAACAATAGATGTTTCTGTTTTGTCTGGTTTTCTGACCATTGACTAGTTAAGTTGCATTAGGTAGATGGTAGATACATATACCAAAATACAGTTGTTGCGGTCAGTTTTTATAAAACCTTTTTACACATTTTGTCTATTGCTTTTATGTATTTTTTAATATGTCTTTGTCTTTTTATTACTACGTTTGCGTTTTGTCGTGTTTTGTGTTGGAGCAGAATATAGCAAGTTTTAAAGTATCTTTCGTTTCATTGCTAAGAGTTCCAACACACGTATTCGTCCTTAACAACAGTAATTTATGTTTTCATCGATAAGAAGAGATCACTCCATCTCTTCTAGGCAACCTTAGAATGACCCGACAAACAGGAGAATGAGGGAGGTTTGGATGTATAGTGCTGTAATGAGGCACTATATCAGTATTAGTGCCTATTTGTTGTTATTACTCCTTCTCTGGCCATTTTCTCTTTCTTTCTGTTTTAAATTAGCATCTGTCTCTTTTCATTGTTTTTGGTTTCCAATTTGCGTCTGGAGCGGTTGCCTGTCTCGCCGCCAAAATTTATAGAATAGAATAATAATTTATTTGCCATATAATAATTAACAAATGTTCTTATTAACTAGCGAACTCTGCATTAAGCTTAGCTTTTACCGCAGAGTCCAGACTAAGATTATCTTAACAAAAGTATTTGTAACACAGATCGAGCAATTATTATGAAACTTTTTCTTGCGTGGTGGTGTTATGGCCCATACTCTTCATGTGTTTTCCATAAGGAAGGCCCGTGCCCAGCAGTGGGATGTATATAGGCTGAGGACGAAAATGTTTCAACAAAGATATACCTTTTGATAAATTAACATATTCCATATAAAATTATACGCCACTGTTATACAATAAATTACCTAGAAAAATTATTGAAATAGAAAAGCTTTCTGTTTTTAAGCAGGTTCTTTACAAACAATTTATAGAAAAGGCGTATTACACTATTGAGGAATATTTAGCTGATGTGATGCTTTGCCATTATGTGATAAAGTTATAAACAAGTTAACATATAATTTTAAATTACCTATATTTTATTGACATTAAATTTTTTCAATTATATCATTTTTCTGACATTTGCACTTTTTAATCATGAATTACTGCTATACATGTGAGAATTTAGTAACATTTTGACTGATTGTTTGTTTATATATATGTAATGATTAATAATATGAATCGTATTTTTATCAGTGATTTGCATACCGAAAGGTTAGATGTTGGCTGTTCCTATTTTTATATTAACACCATTGTAATGTACCCACTTTTGCAAATAAATTGAATTGAATTGAATTGAATTTATTTAAGTGTTGTATCTACTCGTAATTGAATGTTATATGGTTATTTTATTTTTGTTTATGTACGATTAAATTTTAGACAAACTTAATAAGTAGTTACATTTTGACTGATTGTTTGCTTATATACATGTAATGATTAATATTATGAATCGTATTTTTATCAGTGATTTGCTTATCGAAAGGTTAGATGTTGGCTGTTCCTATTTTTTGTTAACACCATTGTAATGTACCTACATTTGCAAATAAAATGAATTGAATTGAATTGAAAATATATAGGTACCTACATACTGTTCATCAGAAAAAAAACCAACACAATTATTTTTAATCTAAACATTTTCCTCACAATATAAAACTACTTACTGTTACATGTTAAGTTAAGAGTTCATTTATACACTCATGACACTATTTGTTTGTGTCTAGTTTAGGGCCCAATAACTTATTCCAATGTCCCACTTACGCCCGCCATAGTGAATTTTGTTGAAGTGCCGCATCTCGTGGGGCGCGGAGTGCTTCTTTGATCTGATCTCGCTTCTGCTTATTTGCCTGTTAAAGGATTCTCGTAATGAATCGACTCCTTCCATCCGTTGTAGACGACCGACGCCTTGTTTTATTCAGATCTGAGTTTTTTATTTAGTAGGTCCAACTGTAAACATACTGGTGCGAATACACCTACATAAACACATAAACATTATCATCACGCCTCTTTCCCCGAAAGGGTAGGCAGAGGTGTTAAACACCCACTTTTCGCCAGCTATTTTATGTCCCCATGTAACAGGTGGCGAGCCTGTTGCCATGCACCGGGCACAATGTGAGGCAAGCGATATTCACAATGAACTTTATATAAGTTTTATTCAAACTCATTGGTACAGGCGGTGGGATCGAACACGCAATTCCCGCGGCCTCTCGAACTAGTAGTGTTTAGTCCATCCCAACTCGGCTACCGCTGCCTTTACACTTAGTATGATAATTATAAATTATCCGATAAAACGATATTTTTATATGAACCATCAGAAATACCTTAGATTAAGGCTTCATACCCCTAGCACGATCAACAAAACTCGGAACGATAATTTTTTTTTTCATTTTATAACATTATAGATTTAAAATTTGTGGTGCAAACTAGCCCGGATAGATTTTTTTATTTGAGTTTGGTCTGTGTACACTAGCGATAATAGGTAAACAACATAGGGCTATGATGTCATATTACAAAAGTGAATTATATTTGTAACACATAGTTTTTTGTTTCGAAATACAACAACGTGACAAAGCCATAAGCTGTAATGACATATTATTGCTTGTGACTTACTTTACTAAAATCAAATGACTTAAGACCTATTTTCCCTTGGCGATGCCAGTGCATGCCTCTACACTTTCCATTCTTTTGATTATAATAAACACGGGTTATGCCGAGAGCTGTGGAGCGTCCTTCGCATAAATTAACAATATTTTCTTTTTAAATCCTCGCTTAGCTCGGGAGCTACGCTTTGATGTTTAAATTAATGTTTTGAGATGGTTAACAATAACGCGTTTGCTTTATTGTCCTAAGTTGGAAAATATTAGAAGCAGAGAAAAATCAGGAGGTGTTAAGTCATTTGCTGGGCGGATTATAAAAAAAAAATTAAAGAGAAAATAAATTACGGATTGTGTATAGTGTTTGGCGGCATCCAACTATGGCGGACGTGATTTTTTTTTCAGTGATTGTAACATTGTTTCAGAGTTGATCTTGTTGCGTAAAATCAGTGTAGTTTTGTGTAGTAAGTGTCGATAATGATGAGCAATATGGAGAATCTTTGAAATAATCGACAAGTGGTGTGAAAAACGATGGGATTTTTATCGTGGTAATCCACCTCATCGAAGTAACACCACAGTATCTACCATCGATCGGTTGACGCCAAACTCTCCCAAGATGCATTCAATGCATTACACTAGCATTTCAATGCAAACTACTGAAGAAAAGTGTTCTACTGTTAACGTGAGGCTCAAAAGGTCCTGCAACCAGGGCCGTAAAACTGAATATTAAATATGGATTGTGTAGGTAATTGATGAGCTATATGATAGAGGTGACTGAAAAGAGACAAAATCACAGAGAAAATTTTGAAGAGGTATCTTCTACATGAATATTGAGCATCCGAGTGTGGTAGCCTCTACTAAAAACATTAGGAACTTTGTAATGTTGTTGCTACGGAGGGTAAAGTACCTCATTGACATACCCTTGTAAACGGAAGGCTCGCTTCCTTTTTTTATTTTTACTGGATAGTTAAGCAGTGTCCGAGTACAAGTAGTCCCAAAAGGATTGTGCTATTTTTACCCACCTCGCATAGCAGTATTGGAAAAAACACCCTGGTTACTCAGGTGCCACGATAGCGCCTACAGGATACGGAGACCTCTCTATGTGCTCACATGTGACATCCCTGTGTGACGTGTGGATGCCGATGTAAATAAAACCGGAGATCTTGTCACATAATTTATATATTCAAAAACATAATATATATACTTAGTATCTTAAGAAAGTTATTTAGGTATCTACTTTGGAAATTTACTGTACGAAACTTTGGAAATTGGCTTAGGCGTAGTTAAAAATATTTATATATAATTATATTACTTATTATATTATTATATTAACTAGCTGTTGCCCGCGAATTCGTCCGCGGTTACTGCTTTTTTAGCTATCCCACGGGAACATTTTAATTTTCCAGAATAAAAAGTATCTAAGATGTTGATCAGGGATATAAGGTATCACCATGCAAAATTTCATAACAATCGGTCCAGCCATTTCAGAGATTAGCCCGTACAAACAGACAAACAGACCGAAAAACAATAAAAAAAAAAATTTTTTTTGGTGTTTCCCCTTTTTACATCCCCTGACTTGATTTTAAGGTATTTTTTTCTATGTACAGACATTCGACGTCTACAGTTTTATAATATGTATAGAATATAGATTAGTTTTAAAATTGGAGACCTAAAACAATGACAAACAGACCGATGGTTAGTTTCAAAACCGACACAAAGAGAAAATGGCCAGAGATGAGCGCAATCACAGCCAGGAGTCGTCGCTAATACTGGTATATGGCTTCCCACGTTCTGTGATATTGCAGACGGACGCAGATTCATGATTGAATTTCATTCATGAATCTGCGCATGAATCGCTAAATCTGGCTTCCCACGTTCTGTGATATTACAGAACGACGCAGATTCATGAATGAGGTGATAGCGATTATCGAAAACCATTGTCGGCTCCTGATGAGTTTGTCGATCGATCAGCTGATTAATTCTGTGCTAGATATTGATGTGAGTACATTGTAATCAGCTCAATAAAATGTATCTGCTTTTAATTTAAATTTAACCCTATATTGTAACTATTACTATTGGTAGGTGTTAGTAGGAATTGTATGCAATTGCAAGTGCAATTATTTCATGTAGGTATCAAATTAGAGACGATAGTCATAGTAAGTAGTTAACTACAGTTTATACACATAAAATACTATAAATATGTCATCAAAAATTTTATACCCCGAAAAAAAAATATATCCGAAAAATATTGTTCAATTGTCAGCGTAGATCCCGTAAATATTAGAAATTCACTATGGGATAAATGCATCCCATTTTTTCCCAATACCAAATCGAACCCAAACCATTGCCAATCCACAAATAATAATTGTCATCTCAATTTTTTCAGTAAACGTCAAGGCAAAGGAGTCGTCTTCAAAGAGACGCACTCGACGCCCGCCGGTGCGTGGACACTCCAAACTCAAAGGGAAACAATCTATTTGCGCGGGATCGAGGGCTGACATCCTGATTAATGCAGTTTTTTTAATTTTATAGCTATGCGGGTGTCGTTGTTGATCTATCGGGTGGAAATATGATTTGGAGATACTCGAGGATGCTATTGAAGTTTTTGCGTAGTCTCAAGTAGATAATGAGAGTTGAGTAAAAAAAATAATTCCTATAAACTTCATAAGGACAGAGCTCGGTCCTTTACAGAGGAGCTCAAACAAAGCCAAAGTCAGCCCGTGGATGAGTGACCAAAAACTTTGTGATCTCGAACTCTCCGTGTTTCGGAAGGCACGTTAGCCGTTGGTCCTGGTCGCTATTGCAACCATTTCTTCCCACCAACCCGTATTGGGCCAGCGTGGTGGTGTTACGGCCCATATGATACTCCTCATGTGTTTCTGCATGTGCCCACCTGGCTGTGCGACGTATATTGGCTGATGACAACACTACTTCCAAATAAAGGTTCTACATACTGATCTTTCGATGGTGTATCTAAATATTCATCTTATTCAAATTTAATACTTAAGGGTCCGGCGAACAGTGAATTTTTCATACAAACGTAATACCAAAATAATTTTCATTTTGTGAATATTTGGACAAATCATCGCTGTTATTCGGATTAAGAAAGTATTTTTCTATGTTTCTGTTAAAATTACATAATGATTAATTGCGTTTTTAATATGAAACAAATAAGCGGAAAATATGTCCGAAAACGTCGAAAAATTTACGAAATATAATCGCATATATTTATAAGTTTATAAATATTTGAAAAATTTTTTTTTTAACAGAAACATAGAAAAATACTTTCTTAATTCGAATAACAGCGATGATATGTCCAGATGTTCTCAAATTGAAAATGATTCTGGTATTACGTTTGTATGAAAAATTCACTGTACGCCGGACCCTTAATAATTTCGAGTGACTACTGTGCTCTACCTCAGTCTCCAATTAAAACCTTAGACATGATAGCCAGCTTCTCAATTGTTGAGGAATACAGGTACTCGCTTCCACCTTTTGCCTTATCTATACCTAGCGTCAGGTGAGATGAAGGGCTTGCCTGTCATTTGTACGTATAAAACGATCTTTTTTTTCAATAAAACTTCGCGTTGAACCAGTAGGTAGGCACAGTTAAAAATAGATCGATCATACCCACATAGTTTTAATTAAATTTAAATTTATGTCTTTTAACTGGACTTATTACTTTATTAAATAATTATTCATGAAAGAACGCTGTAAACTATGATTTTTTTTTACACAAAAATTTAACTCCACACTAAAGAGAGACACCACCTGTAATGAAGTTACTTTTATGACCTTGCATTTTTGCCACTATGGTTATTTAACTGTTTTGTAGAGGTTGTTTTATTTATTATTATTATCTGTTAATTATTTTGTGATACGGAAATAACTTGATTACCTACTACCTAGCTAGCCAGCACAGGGAAAAAATATCAAATTTTATATTAAAATTTTAAACCTTCATACCCAATAGTTTAATTTTTTTCTGTGTAGGTAATGTAGACAACCTAACCTGAAAAATAACATTAAAAGGTGTAATCTCGGACGCTGAAAATTCGCTCAAAAAAGTCTCAGATGATATTTTAACAGTGTCGTAGCATGTCACAGTGGTTTGATCTACCCACTTAAAGATTTAAGACTGATTTTTTGTTTTGTTTATTGTTCATGACCATGGATACAGAGTCCTTGAGTCGTATACATTGTGTGTGGTCTAGTCTTTAGTAGTATTAAGTCTTCATTTGCATTGAAATGCAAGTGTTATACATTTCAATGCGTCTTGGGAGAGTTTGGCGTTAAACGGTCTATGGCAGATACTGTGGTGCTACTTGGATGAGGTGGATTACCGCGATAAAAACTCATCACTTTTCACAACACTTGACGCTTATTTCGATAATCCTCCACATTGCACATCATCACAGACTCTTATTACACAAAACTACACTGACTTTAAGGAACAATATCCACTCCGAAACAATATTACAATCATCGAAATAAAAATCACGTCCGCCATAGTTGAATGCCACCAAAAACTCATTTAAGACTGATCTTGTCTCTTGTGACAAATTAACAAGAATTTCTTTTGCTGCCTTCATATAATTTTTTTCACAAATAAATAAATAAAGTCAATAATGTTTTGTGTGTTTTGTGTAAGGTTAATAATGTATTTTCATAATTCATGTTGTGCAGACACCTCACCTAGAGTGGGAAAATGACAAGAAGAAGAATGAGAAATAAATAAATAAATAATTTCAGACATTCACACCTACGAGTATCAACTAGACCCATTTTAAGCAACTAAGGGCGAATTCGACTAAATTGAGATTAGTAACACGGGAATAATAATACCAAACTGAGCTGAAACGATCGGTCGAATCTGCCCTAAGGGCGGAGCCGATTAGCTATCCTAGTTTTTTCATGTTTGGCTACACGCTTGCTACACGCGAGTAATATTATTTTAATGGAGAACGCAGTTTTTCGCGCACGAATGTGTCAATGTCTCGTTTGACACAGGGCAGATTCGACCAATCGTTGCAGCTCAGTTTGGTATTACTATTCCCGTTTTACTAATCTCAATTTGGTCGAATTCGCCCTAATGCTGCTTGTTAGATGACGGATAAATTTACTTAATAGATATATACTTACATATAATTAATTATTCAGAAAATATTCAATACATATATAAACTGAATATCCAAGACTGGAGAACAAATGCCTGTATTATTCACAAAAACATTTGCCCCCACCGAGGATTGAAGCCAGAATCTCTCGATATGGCGACACCTTGAGACCGGCGTACAGACCACTCGACCGAGGATGCCGTGATGTCAGAATGATACAATTTTGTTGCCATTATACTGTTATAAAGGACGTATTACATGTATAGATAAGTGACGCCTTTTTGAAAAATCTGTCAGTTTGTATTTTATGTCGTTTTAATAAAAATATATCCAGTAACGTGTTACTACGGAATTTGATCAAACATTTTCAGTCAATTTCTTTCCGCAATTTCAGCTTCAGTAATTACCCGAGTGCTATGGAATGAGATGGGCTTTCATTTCCTCAACACACCCACCAATACAGACATCAGACATTACACTTGACATGGTGTGCGATATAACATGCGATTACCACTCCAATTCACGCTGTATAACATTGTAATAACGTCTATTTTTGTATAACGGAAGGTTATAACAACATATTCTAGATACTTATATAAGGTCAACATTGTTTCAAAATCGACGAAGATGTTGCGCAAAAGGCTGTCCGCGCTTAAATTATTCAGTAACTGCGCAACCGAGCACTTATACCTCTCTCTTTCTAACTCAAGTTCAAATTGTAGCTCTGTCTCGCTTGGTAAACTAACTGGGGTGTGTTGCGCTTTCGCCGGCCCATACAGTTGTCTCTGTCTTTTGCGGAGGATTCGTATGTTGCTGTCTCTGTCACTCTCATTAGGTTAGTGGAAGAGGTGTGTTTGCGGACGCTTGCCAGTCGAATTTTATATGTGGCGGTGTAGAGAAATAGAGACTCATAGAGGGATCGCTTTTAAAATAAAAGGTTTCTGATGATACTCAGTAGATAATATATTAAAAATTAATCGTAGGCAGGGCTTCTAAGCCCGCCTGGCTAGCTACCACCGTCTTACCTAAATTTGTCGTCATAATAACAATGTTTTAAGCATTGTTGTGTTCGGGCAATCAGAGATAAGATAGCCAGTTTCTCAGTTGTTGAGGATTGCGGTGAAGCTCGCTTCCACCGTCGGCTTTATCGTCACTTAAATTTTTTACATTAGCACACAAGAAAAATGCATTTTACCTCTCCCCAAAAACAATACAAGCATGGCCTACTCGATTACAATAACTAAGGCTGCCCTGAAGGCCGTATCACTACAAAACCTACCATGTTTTCACTGCCTCTCTAAATTAACGACAGTAGACACCAACCGACCGAATCTTCTCTAAAAAACTTTAATGGAGTCTACATGTTGACTCCACGAAACTAATTTTAATAAGTATTTACCCAATATTCACAAGATCCGTACACCATATTGCAGTTAATTAATCAGCCCGGGTCCCGAAGGCCCCCGCTCCCAAACCGATTACTGGGCGCAAATATTTGACGCGAACATGCGCCCGCGGCGAGGGAGGGTTACAGGGTAGACAATTGGTGTTTATGCTGTTTGCGGGTCGTTATGGGATGTCGCAGGGAGTCAATGTTATGTCATATTTATGTTAAACATCTTACTTAATTTTTTTTATCTTCTAAAATATATAATTACATTAAAAGGGCCTCATGTATCCTAGGATTGTTGGAAGTTGAGATCTGTAATCTCTGTCTACCCCACTGGGAAAGAGGCGTGAATAAAAGGTGAAGGTCGGTTTGGGAGATTCGATAGAAAAACTACTAAATGAGAGCACAAGCAAACGTTTCAAATTACTATATTGAGGGTTATGATATACAAAACATATAAAAGATAAATAAATGAATACATTCAGACATCAGACACGTATCAACTAGCCTATAATAATCAACTAATGCTGCTTGTGTTACGGATACTAGATGGCGGATAAAAATAAATATATTTAATAAATGAATGCATAAACATTCAGACTATATAAAACATATAAATAAGCATCCAAGACTGGAGAAAAAATGCCTGTATTTATCATAAAAACATTTGATCCCACCGGGGATCGAACCTAGGACCTCTCGAGTCGTCTAAAACAGTTTTCAAAAGGCAGTTTTGCATTGGTGATTATTGAAGCAATGTTCTCTTTGCTTATTATGTCGTATCTATATCTCTTAATAAGCCATTATAATCAAATGATAGACTATTCGGAACAGTCGAGTACAAAAACATGTATGTTTTATAGATGCCAATCTTTATTTTCTTCTAATAAGAGTCCCGTGTTGGTCCGGGACACAAATAGAATGTACCAACTGCTTTTCTTGCTTGTATTGGGTACTGGGTCTGTGATCGTGTAGGCGATGAGCTAGCCACTTGTTACTACTCTTTCACGATTTTTTCATCTGACCAACCCTATTTTTGTATGGCTAAATGTGGTCTTAAGGAACACAGTTTTCCTTGGACTCTGCCTACCCCTTCGGGGATAACAGGCGTGATTGAATGTATGTATGTATGTAATAAGAGTAATTTACAGTCAAAAGTGGTAACATAAATTTGGAGTCGACTGTACCTAAAAAATAAGACCCATAAACGCCTGCCTACCGTGTAGCCAGTACGTAGAAGGTAAAGACCGTGAAGGAATCCCTCACCGTTAAAAAAGGCCTAGATCTGATCCGCCGCGATCACCTTCATTGACAAGTATAATCAGGTACCTATAACTACAGGTTTATGACTACCTACCTATATCTAAAACTTTTAACCGTATGTCGCTTCAGCTTAGTTTATAATAGAGTTTGCTCAATCACGCGCGACAAAACCAATAATCGAACAACAGTTAACCCTAAAGTGACCGGGCGGCTGGACGCGGCCTATCCGGCTGTAATTAGTTTATACGTTCCGGCGCGTGCCGGACACGTGCCAGTCGGCTTCATTATTAAGACCCGGTTATTAATAACTTATGAACTTAGTGGAGATAGTTAAGTTTAAGTTTAAGAGTGGCTGTCAGGTTACGTTAAAGTAAGAGACAGGCAATATTGTTTGTTAGCTTTACACCCGCTGTACGGCAAGGATCGCTTTACATAGGGAGTAACATTTCCGGAGATATGTGGGTGGCCCGGCCTATTATATGGGGTCTGGAAGATTTTATTTTAATTTTGATCTTGTAATGATATAAGTATCGTATGAATTACTAGAAGACATTGTGAAAATTCGAATAGTATCATGGAAAATAATTAATTTCATGCATTAGTAAATTCTTCTTCAATAATACCAGCATACAGATTTATATTCGTATTTAAGTTCCGTGTAATAAATTCGCCGATATTGGTTTTTTTTAATGTCTATTTAATGTACAAGCATCGGTAGGTAGGTATATCACTTTAATCCTTTCAAATTCCATGCCCACTTATAGATTTGCTATCAAAGAAAGAATAAAAATGGCTATTGATAAATTACGATCTGCATTTTACGCGTTCACGAAACATCTTACTTTGCTAGGTACTTCTATAGCCATAGTAGAGCAGGTATAAACAAGAATAAAAACACAAAATTACATGGTATATCTCACCTTTTTAATCTAAACATTTTAAAAGTTTCTCACGAACATGCCGTGATGAGAGTCAATATCATCAAAGGCACGCGCCGCGCCGGTCGCCATATTGGAACACTTGCACCCTTGTTATTGACTGGTAATTGGTTACCTGGCTTATGAGTAATATTGTAATAACCGTCAAAACTTTGTTACCTGGATATTGATGGTAGAGATCTGATATGTTTGTGGAGTTGTTGAGGAGTATGGGTCGTAACACTACCACGCTGGCCCAATGCGGGTTGGTGTGTAGAAACGGTCACAAATGCGACCGGGACCAACGGCTTAACGTGCCTTCCGAAGCACGGAGGCGCTCGAGATCACAAAGTCTTGGTCACCCATCCACGGCCTGACCATGGCGAAGGTAGCTTTGCCAAAGCGCACTGACCACTACGCCGCCGAGCTCCTCCTCCTCCTCGTCCCATGGCCAATAGCTAAAGTAAATTAGTTTAATTAGTTTGGTTTGGTTTGGTTTAGTTAAATTAGTTTAATTAGTTTGGTTTATTAGTTTAGTTTTGTTCTTGTTGTTAAGTATCTGTTTTTCTTTATTTTATTTTATTTTGTATTTTTGTGTGTGATGGAGAATTTTTGAGTGAATAAAGATTTATCTATCTATCTATCTAGTTTAAAAAATTTGTTAAATAATAGGTATTCTATTCTATTGATAAAAAACAGGCTTGTTTGTACATCTAAATCTTCTACTTTGTCTTGCCCTGTTCCCAATTCTATTAGGGGTCGGCGCAACGTGTCTCCTTCTGCCACTCTCATATCACTCGCCAAGTCAACACTCACTCCCTTCCTCATCATATCATCATTCACACAATCCATCCATCTTTCCTTCGGTCTTCCTCTCCCTACACGCCCATCCACTTAATGCATAATTTTCCTGGTGACATTATCATTCATGATCGTTCATTCTGTACTTTTTACATATAGAATAAGAATCTACACTTATTAGGGTTAAGCTATGTTATATTATGGATAAAAATATGGGATCTTTGATATTTTCATTTGTATTTTAGGTCATGTGCTTGGCATTTGTGGTGTTACTCGGAAAACATAAATCCAAAAAAGTTAGCATCAATTCAATCTAACCAAATTACATATTTATATTAATAAATAACTAAACAAATCATTATTTGGAGCGACGTAAATCAGAGATCCAAAACCGTGAATTCTTCAAAGGTTTTACAATAATCAGTGTCGCTTCTTCAACAAAATCTCGGAAGGACGTTAATGCGCTAGATTCTTTTCATAACCAATATTATTTACACGTAATGCAACGTCTTTGTTATACAATACAACCTTCTTACACCACGAACTGATACTTATGTCTATGGTCATAAATAGTTATTCACAGAGATATGGTGTACGGAAGTACTTTCGGTGCCGGAACTATTGTGTATTAGTGCGGTAATTCACTGGTAATACGGGATTAGGGTGTCGGTAATACGGCGGCTGTACATGGGTTAAGTTCGGAAAAAAATTGCCAGCTATTTGTAATTCTGTTTTCAATTTTATTCTTGATAGAAGCACCCGAATTGTGTTTATATGTAATGATATTTATTTATTTGTTCCAACTTGATGCAGTCGAGGAACTTCGCGGTAGAGTTTTTTAGAAGCTTTATTAAAAAATACTAAGATAGTGCAGTCAATAGCTAATTATAAAAAAATACTGTTTTAACCATATTCGTTCGCTCGTCCACAGCCTACATCCCACTGCTGGGCACAGGCCTTTTTTATGGAAATGAATACATCTGGAGAATGGGCCGTAACACCACCACTCTGGCCCAATGCGGGTTGGTGGGTAGAAACGGTTGCAATAGCAACCGGGACTTAAATGCCTTTCGAAGCACGAAGGAGTTTTTTTTTTTATAAGTGGGCAGTTTTTGTTAGAAGCTATCAATAGTTTAAGATCACAAAGTTTTGGTCACCCATTCACGGCCTCATCACCCACCCATTCACCATGGCGAAGATAGCTTTGTTTCAATATCCAAAGCCAGAACGAACTAACCAGTACACCACCGAGCTCTTCAACCTTATTTCCAGAGCTTACCTACTTTAATAAAATATAACGCTTCAGAAAAACTCTTATAATTCGTCGACTACCAGATTTCATGCCCAATTCAAATAAATCGTCTCAAAAGAGTCGTGTGGTAGCGGCTCATTAAAAGAATACTATCATCCCAACTCTTCTCTTGGGTGTCGTAAAAGGCGACTAATGATCTTAGAACTGCCAAACATCCAATAGCTTATAGCGGTGAATGGCAGTCACTGCTTGGCGAAGCGCGGACTATGGCAGTGGACTGCTTTTGTGGTTTGCCTAGTCTCTGACTAACGTGAATATATTTATGTATATATGTTATCTGATACGATTCAGATTCTGTGGTGCAGGCTCGCATTGAACAGGCAATTGAAAGCAGGTAAGTATATTTAAGAAATTCCTGAATCCTTATTGTTTCCGTTTCAAATATATAGCTTTGAATGTGTCGATTTTTAAACTGCAATCTGTGTGGGAAGAGTTGGCTCTAAGGACAGTTTTTTCCCATATGACACAACTCTTGGCCCTTATCTTAACTAATGGTGAGTGACGGTAAGACCAAGGTGGAACCTTCACCTGCATTCCTCAACAACTGAGGAACTAGCTATCTTACATCTTAAGTGCCGGAACACAACAATGATTAAAAACAATGTTATTATGGCGACCGATTAAGGTAACACGGTGGTAGCTAGCCAGGCGAGCTTAGAAGCCCTAGCGCCAAACAAAGCAAGCAGAAAAACCCCTGCCCCCTAGGGAATAGAGACCCGGACCTCCCGATCAACACCCGGTGGTGTTAACCACTAGAACAGAGAGGTGGTTGAAAGGAAAAGTTTGAAAAGTATGTGGTTGAAAATATGACTTGCTTATTAGATTCACATTTTTACTTTCGTTTCTCTCCTAATTTAATAGAAAGTGTCACAAAGAATGGCAAGAATGTGGTAAGTGATACAAAACATCCCGAGATGATAATAAAACGGAAGCAGTCGAGTTCAGACGACGGAAGCGCTTTGATCGCGCCGCGGATTAATGGCCGGATTACGAGCTCCCCGCTGACATAGTTAACTGTACCGCGGTATCTTGGCAGTATTTGTTTGGACATCTTTTATTAAACCCAATTTTTGTACGGCTAAATGTGGTCTTAAGGAACACAGTGCTCCTTGGACTCTGCCTACCCCTTCGGGGATTGCAGGCGTGATTGTATGTATGTATTTATCTTTTATTAATTCTTAAAAACCATTCTTAAAAAATGATTGGAGCAAATTTTAATTTTCTGTCAGTCTTTTATTAAACATTTTTTATTAAACCCAATTTTTGTATGGCTAAATATGGTCTTAAGGAACACAGTGCTCCTTGGACTCTGCTTACCCCCTTGGGGATTGCAGGCGTGATTGTATGTATGTATTTATCTTTATTAATTCTTAAAAAACATTCTTAAAAAATGATTGGAGCAAAAATTAATTTTCTGTCAGTGGGTTTCTTTTTGTCAATTTTAAAACATTTTTTTCACCTATTCAAAATCACGGTGTATTTCTTTTTTTTTTACATTTATTTCATTTTATCTCAATAACACATTTTTTAAAAATGCACTGGAAAAAATTATCGCCAATAATAATGTAGGTACATTTTCTCTTCAACCGATGCAGTTACTGTTAGCTGAACTGACATGAAATGTTTCGAGCCTTTTATAAAACCCTTCTACGAACATATAAGTTGAAGCGTGTGAAACATTTTTTTTATACCAATAACAACTGTCTTATTTGATGAAATTTTTACACACGTAAAATTAGCGCTTCCAAGAGCATAACATTTAATCTATGCATCGAAATTATTTTATTATCAAAAAACGCATAACTGCGGCCCTACTCTGTGTCGTGATGTTGACAAATCAATATTGATTTAATGCAACGACAAATGCCCTTTGGTATGCCTTTGGCATGTCCTTTGGTAGTCGCAAATAATTAAAAAAAGGGTTCAAAATGAAATAAATCCAATTCATATCCATTGAAATTTGATTAGAGAGCAGGGCAGCTGCCCATTATCTCTCTTTTTCTCTTTAGTTTAATTTATTTGTGTCAGTCTTAAAAATGATTATTGTAATCTCGGCATCCATTCTCGAGGCGCTTTCCTGAATTTTTGAGTCGACTTTTGTCTATGATGAACATTGATTGACGATTTCTCAAGATTTTTACTTCTTCTACTGCACGTAACTATACTATGCCTCTGGCGACTCTCTGTCTGTCGGGTCATAATGCGCATTATTTAATTGTATTTGGCAGTCTCCAACCGCCCTTATTACAATTGAGATAAATACGTACGGCTTAGCGGAATACGGCGATTTTTTTGGGTTTGTCGAATTGCATGGGGGTTGGAAGTGCGAGATTGTACGGGTTTGAATGAAGGCTCACTGTCATTATTAGTGTAATATTTGTGGGTGTCGGCACAAATCAAATCGTTAGACGCTGAGAGGTGTTAGGTTTTTTTTATTTATTTTTTTATTTAAGTTAACGCTCTGCTATTACATGGATCTTGGTCTCTGAAGGCTCTGAATATTAAGGAGAATTTACATAATCAGTTATGACGACAAAGAAAGACCTACTTGAAATATATGTGAAAAATAATTCAATAACTATTTTATTAAAAGCAGATTATACTTTAAGCGACACAATTGGTAAGTAATCATGAAGCCCGCTTGCTGATAAGCGATTACCGTAGCTTATTCACGTTTGTAGCGCCTACTGATTTTGCTTGCTCAATAGAAAAAAGCGTCGTATCTTGATAGTAGGAGATAAGCCCCTACTTCAAATAAACATAACGCTTTCTCTATGCTTCTATACTTACTTCGACCTTAGTCTGTCCTTCAATATTATACTTTACCCAAGATATAACACAACATCCAACAACATGGGGACAAATATAACACAACATGGGAAGATCTCGCTGGCGTAGTGGCTAACCACTAACTAATGCTTTCGATTGAAAACAAAGCTACCTTCGCCATGGTCAGACCGTGGATGGGTGACCAAAACTTTGTGATCTCAAGCTCCTCCGTGCTTCGGATGGCACGTTAAGTCGTTGGTCCCGATCGCTATTGCGCCGATCGCTATTGTTTCTACCCACCAACCCGCATTAGGCCAGCGTGGTGGTGTTACGGCCCATACTTATGTGTTTCTCCATGAGGAAGGCCTGTGCCCAGCAGTGGGACGTATATAAGCTGAGGACAAGATATAACAAATTTTCATAAGCCACACAGACACAGTGCTTTCTTTGTTCTAAGCTAAGTAAGAAATATTTATCTTTACCGCGCATGTCATATGCCTTAATAAGTTCCTTAAGCTAACCCGTGGGCCGGAACTGCCATTGTGGCTATCCACATTTCGGCGGCAGTCGGACCGTAAACAGATTAGCAGGTTCATTGTACAACGTCAAGGTGTGGGCCACAACGAGTGGGCGGACTCCCGGAATTAACTTGGATTATATTGAATTGTGCAAGATTTGAAAAAAAAATATCTTGTTCCCGCTTTAGAAGGAACTTTTCCTATTTATTTTTTACATCTGACAGGTAAGCTCTTGGCCTTCATCTCACCTGATGGTATGTGACGATAAGGCCGAAGGTGGAAGCGAGTTTCACCTGTAATCCTCAACAACTGAGGAACTGGCTATCTTACCTCTGATTGCCGGAACATAATAATGCTAATCATTGTTATTATGGCGACAGATTTAGGTAAGACGTTGGTAACTAGCCAGGGGGCTCAGAAGCCCTACCACCAACCAAACCGAATCGAACCCCGGATCTCCCGATCACACCGGGCGGTGTCAACCACTAGATCAGGAGGTTGACATTCAGGTGAAGGTGAAGATTGTAACGGTTCTCTCTAAGACTCAGAGAACCATAATGATCAGTAGTGGACTGATATAATAATATTGGTTATAATATCATCCAGAGCAAATTGTTCAACATCATTTTTAAAGCACTTAAAAAGACCTCTAAATTTTTGATCCTCTATAGTCTATAGCTTTGTTTACCCTTTATATTATCAAAGCCAATGTATTCGAATATGCACGGTCTCTTGACGCCAAATATATTGGGTCCTTACCTATGAAATTGGTGTTTTTTTTCTCTCTTAGTATTTTGTCTGTAACTATTAAGATTCACAGTATTCCTAAAAAATAATTACCTCGTCTATAAATTGACTATATTTTTGAGCTCTTTTGATTTATTTTGATAATTTGTTGTAAGTTTAATTGTGTTAAAATTGGACACGGAGACAACTCTTTTTAAGTGTCTCCCGAATACATCTTTTTATTTGCATTTACTTAAAAACGATAAATATTTTTTATATTACACATATTACTAAAGCTTGTGTAATGATAGATGCCAAATACTATTATCTTTGGATTTGTCGTTGTGAAGAAAACTGAAAAAAATTTAGTAAGTAAAATGCAGAATTCCCCAAAATCTCCATACAAAACACCAATTTCATAGGAAAGGACCTAATAGTTAAGGACGTAACATTCGTTTATATAAAGATAACATAACATATCATCTCGCCTCTTTCCCCAAAGGGATAGGCAGAGGTGTTAAACACCAACTTTTCGCCAGATATGTTAGGTCCCCATGTAACGGGTGGGGAGCCTGGTGCCATGCACCGGCACAATGTTAGGCAAGCGATATTCATTTATAAAGATAACATACAACATAAAATCATGTCTGTTATCCCCGAAGGGGTAGGGCAGAGTTCAGGAGCACGGTGTTCCTTAAGACCACATTTAGCCATACAAAAATAGGGTTGGTCAGATGAAAAAAAAGTGAGAGTAGTACAAGTGGCTAGCTCATCGCCTACACAATCACAGACCCAGTACCCAATACGCCCTTAATCGCCTTTTATGACATGCTAGACAAGAAAAGCAGTTGGTACATTCTTTGTTCTTTCTTTTATAAAGATAAGCTTACATAATATTATCTATTATTATATTACGTTCTCCGCTTAATCGTAGTGTTGTGCAACGGTAACAGGCTTAGGCCCCCGCGCATTGTGCGCCGCATTTTGGGTGGAAATATCGAGTTGTGTGTAAATTGTATGGCAGGGGCGTATTCTTCAAATTTTGTGACAATATTGTAAACACCTGGTCTTTTATGGCTGGTGTCGTAAAAAATACATACAAAAACATTTTGTTTCAGTAATAAATAAGTATATAAATATCTTCAGCCATTCCCGCCCATCAACTAGCCCAACTAATGCTGCTTGTGTTACAGATACTAGATGACGGATAAATATATTTAATAGATAAAGACATAAACATCCCAGACTAGAGAACAAATGCCTGTATTCATCACACAAATATTTCCCCCCACAGGGTTCCACAGGAATCGAGCCCAGAACCTCTCGAGATGGCGCCTTAAGACAATGTAATGTTGGTAATCTGGACATCGTCATTTAACATTTGACTGAATGAGACGGGGAAAATGAGCAGCACTAAGTATCCATTCGGGATTGTATGTTTTCGCATAACTTCGATTGTCATAATATCGTTTGTCATACATCGAATGGCATAATCATCAAATAGCATAACACTCATGTCACATATTCCTTCTTACTCATAACATTCAAGTGGCATAACTCTCTAAGGGCATATTATTATAAAGCATAAGTATAGAAATTCCTAGTTTCATTTAGCACAACATTAGCTAGCCCTAAAATGATTCGAATAATCACCCAGATTCGATAGGACCAAATCCAAGGAAATGTGTTCTGGTAGATATTAGGTTAAGGTAATTTTTTTTTATGACCCTTAAAAACTATATTTGTGACATCGAAATATATTTAGTAAACAATTTGGGGCAGAGAAAAATATTATGCGTTGTGATCATTATGCTTTTCATTAGTTGTGCGTTTCAAATTTATGCCCTTTAATACTTATGACAAACAATTTTAGCCTATACAATATTAGAACTCTCAAAATTATGCGTCGCAATTTTATGCGTTTTGATGATTATGCCTTTCAATATTATGGATCTTCATATTATGACAATAAACGTTATGCTTAAAATTACGGAGCCTATCCATTCACGTTAAAAAGAAATTGGAATTAGGAAATAAATTTCTTCAGAACTAATTGCACTCAAAAGCACTAATTGAACAATACTCTCGCAAACGCACTGACGAGCTATTAAAGCTCGACAGGAGTAACCTGAGCGTGATGATTAGGACTTTGACTGGTCACCTCACTGCAAGTTAAACAGACACCTTTACAACATGAAGCTAAAGGACACTGACACTTGCAGATTCTGCGAACAAGAGCGTGAAACACCAATGCACCTCTTATGCTACTGTGAACCGCTGATTCACAAAAGAAGCAGACACCTGGGGAAACACACCCCTGATCCAGATGGAATAAAAACAATCCAAGCTTTCTTTTTTATACAGTGCCCAGTTGATGGAGCTAATGTAGGGCCTAAATAGAACTTACATAGGAGGCTGGTCACAATAGATCTTATTAGGTCGCAGTGATGCGAAGCAGCCCCGACTAACACGAATAATAAAATGTGAAGTTTTTTACTTTTGGTCTCTAACCCAGAATTCATCTATGGCCAGGATTGTTTTAATTTTAAAGAACCACTGCGCCTTCGATAATTTCCTGACCTTTCCGAGCTTTCAGAATAGTCGTCCACGTAAACAGATGCTCTGTTTCGCACGGGGCTTGGTGTTTATTACAAAATATGTATTGCCAGTGGGCTGTGATGTAACATTATATTTATCTATACATACAAAACTATAAAGTAAAAAAAAATTACATTTAGCATTAGCATTTCATTTTTTAAATTATCTAATCACAATGTGCCGAAAGAGGATCAAAAGTATTAAGAGTATGTTTGCTTGACGCCTTATTCTAAAACTTCACTACTCAACTGTCAAGAGTCGTCTCTATTGATAAGCATTTCTTTCTTTCTTTCTCTCTTTCTTTCTTTCTTTCTTTCTTTCTTTCTTTCTTTCTTTCTTTCTTTCTTTCTTTCTTTCTTTCTTTCTTTCTTTCTTTCTTTCTTTCTTTCTTTCTTTCTTTCTTTCTTTCTTTCTTTATTTATTTCTTTCTTTCTTTCTGTCTTTCTTTCTGTCTTTCTTTCTTTATTTCTTTCTTTCTTTCTTTCTTTCTTTCTTTCTTTCTTTCTTTCTTTCTTTCTTTCTTAGTTGTTCCGTCTTCTTCTAACCACTATTGAGTTACTACTGTTTCATGGTCATGCATGATCTAACAATTTTCCAGCTTCGTTGCACCATCATTGGATTTACTGCCAGCGATGTGTTTCCTGAGGAGCTCGGTGGCGTAATGATTAGTACGCTTTGATTTTCGATCGAAAACAAAGCTACCTTCGCCATGGTCAGGCCCTGGATGGGTGACAAAAACATTGTGATATCGAGCTCCTCCGTGCATCAAAGACACGTTAAATCGGTGGTCCCTGTCGTTATTGCTACCATTTAAACTCTCCACCCATATTGGGCCAGCGTGGTGGTGTTACGGCCCGTTGTGATTCTCCATGAGGAAGGCCTGTGCCCAGCAGTGAGACGCACATACGATAAGGACTAATGTGTTTCCTCCTTCTTAAGTATACTATGCTTTCAATTCTGTAATACTTACACAGCACTTGTTTTTCAAAAAGTCATAACAATAAATGTTATGGTGTACTTACTATTATTAATATTAAATATTGTAGACTTCGCCAGCAATTGTTTCAATTGAATAAGTACTCAGTCGACTAGCAGCCCCCCTTCCCCTACCGTCGCAGTTAATAAACAATAACAGTTAACAGAGGCCAGTAAACATTATGTTAACTGCACTCCAATGAACAAATCATATAAAACACAAGAGGCGACCTAGAATCGTAATCACGGCAAAGATTATGATGATACTTGTATTAGTTTTCTGCCTACACTCTCTCAGAGAATTTAAATAAAAAATTATGGTTGGTCTTCGCTGAACAAGACACTTTGAAATTCAATTCATAGTGAAATTCATTTACTTCTGTCAAATGACAATGGAAGATTTAATTTCACTGAATTTATTAGTGATTCTTGCGTGTGATCGGTTAAAGTCTTGGACACGCTAGCTTATTTAGTGTCCCGCCTTGGAAAGGTAATAATAAAATTGCAGGATACTCTGACTTGACAATTTAATTATGGTACTAGTTAAATTAGTAATTGTGATTAATAAGTAGTTAATGAGATACTTCATATTTAAATTCTGAATGACTGTTTTAATAAATTATCTACTTTATCGGTCACATAAATAAGATATAAATTATATAAAAGTCACTTAACATTTGCTGGACTATCAGTCCAATTCCGACAGCAAAAAAACAACCCTTATTTTTCGTGTATCGCGTCTGCGCCTCACCAGTGCCCGAGGCTCCGTCAAGAGTCTGCAGATTTCCTTTATTGTTCTCACCCCAGTGGGGTAAAAAAACTCGTGCAATATGCTCGCAATGAGTCCCGCCCCGCTCCCCGCGCGTCGCCTCGTGTAAGGCTTACGTTTTGATTGATATTTTATTGTTTTGACGGTTGTTATGTTCATTGCTGAGGGGATTCTTAACGCTTTTTAGGAGCTGTTAGAGATTTGGAAATACGGTTTGACTGTGATATAAATTGGATTTGAAGCTACGGAAATTGTGACTGATTTATTCGAGCTTATTACAACGTTATATGTCGATGTGGTCTGTTATGGAAACAAAAATTTACATTCCCTGAAATAGTTACTTTTATTTTATTATCATTATTGGTATGGACATGTGATGAGAAGGGATGGATGTCACATTACAAGGATGCTGAGCATGGATGTGGACGGACCTAGAGTGAGAGGAAGACCAAAGAAGCGATGGATTGAATGCGCAAAGAATGATGTGGATGCTGAGCTGATGACTGACAGAGGATAATGGAAGAAGAAGACATGTTGTGCCGACCCTACCTAGAGTGGGAAAAGGTCAAGAAGAAGAATGTTTTATTGTCATTATTATTTATTTTTGTGGTCAAGGCACGTTACTCGCCGAAATGAAGCGATGATTCAGATCATACTTAACTGGTAGGTGTAATGGATGGTAGTCTATATGATGCAATCGACATAAGACAGGATTATTTTATATTGGATATCCTGTGGTCCTATGGTCATATTCCAGAACCTTTAAAAAATGTTTAACAAATGTGTTTGTTGAATTACGCAATTAAAATAGCTTTCTCACGCTTTTGTATATGTGTATGTATCAGAATGTATGTGACAACAGGTTTTCATTGCTTTTAGTAATAAACAATGCCAATTATTTCTCTGCCCTCTTGCCGATCGCGATTTTATTTGAAAATACCATTAGGGATTTATATTTACTTATTGATTTATATGTGCTTAATACAGAGAACTTTATCCTCGTGATGCAACAAAAATAGACTTCCTTTTGTAATTGATTGATCGAGCGCAGTGTGATTCCCAGCTCCCGTCAAGCTGCCAATCTCAACTCATCTTCGGATCCAAATTGGCAGCTCCGAGTGTCCCGCTGTCCCGAGGGCGGAGTCTATTACTAGTACTACCAGTTATTGAGGGGGTGGCGGGACCCTTACAAAAACTATGGACTATAGACGTGTCCACTTTAATGTTCTCCAATCTTGGGTTCTATTGAAGACTTTCTAGTTAAACGATTTACAACTTGTACATTCTCGAGAAAGAACTAATGCGTGTCCAAAATTTTGAAATAAATATTATATTATATTTTAAGCATGGTGTGTGTGTGTGTGTGTGTGTGTGTGTGTGTGTGTGTGTAAAATGCACCTCTGCCCACCCGATGTAGACGTTATAATATGCACGTATGTGTATTCTACTAAGGAGATTTGTGTCATGGTCCGAATGGATAAGTAATAATGAGTTTCTCCGCATTTAAAAAACCGTCGTTTAACACCTAATCTTATTCAAATTCTAAAAACTGTTGTTCTTTTTTTTGTTATCCAATACAACAATTGTAATACAACTAATATTCTTTTACAAAACTTTAACTATCCCACTTTGTTCACATGTAAAAGTATTGCCAAAGCTTATAAATACAATGACCAAATCCCTTGCCGCGTGGTCACCGTAGCTGTCATGCACATACCCCCTGTAATTGGTGTCGCGTCTGAAGATTACACGCCTAATCTGTGTCGGTACAGACAGTCTACAGGGAACAAAATGTAGCTTAATACGAGTACCTATAGTATTTTGTCATATTAAGTAAGTATTAATTATGTTAGTTACTTGACGCGGTAACACAGATAAGTTAATGAGACAAGGTACTAAGTCTACAAGTATACTTTTGTCGCTATCCATACTTGTAGACTGTAATAGCTATTTTCCATTTTGAGTTTAACGAAATTATATAAACATTATTCGGTATTTGGAAAATGGGTCAGCGGCGCGAGCACCGGCGTTCGCAAGCAAGAGATGTTTCTATTGTGTCTGGTTTTCTGTTCATTGAGAAGTTAAGTAATATTTGGATATTGGTATTTATTTATTAGAAACTAATATTAAGATATAATGTAGGTATATTGATTCGAGGCGTAGTACCTACCTATTATATACATCGCTGCTGCTTGAATTTTCAAACAATAAGAAGTTAGCCATACTTGGAAAATGATTGCATTTTATTTTTAAGACTCAACTTGCGACCTGATTTGGGAGGCTCGTGGAGGCATTGGCTCCGATTGTTATTGAAATGAAATAATTTATTCTGCAATTAGATTTACATTAAATACTTTTGCACGTCAAAAATTTTTTCTACTAGCACTTCGACGTGAATGGCATGTTAAAAAGAAGTGCCGCAAGAAACTCAACAGTAAGCCCTTTTTAAACAGCCATAATAACAAAAGAAATTTAGAACATTTTAAATATTGCAAAATAAGTATGTGCAGAGGAGCAAATTATAGTAGCCACGAATTTTTATCATTAAAATAATCTTCTATCTTATAATACCCCTCTTTCATTAAACAATTAAACATTTATTAGCTCAATACTCTTACTAATTGTATATCACACTTACAATATTACATTCGTTGACCTCCGTGGTCGAGTGGTATCGAGAGGTTCTGGGTTCTTTATGATTTATTATTTATTTATACTTTATTGCACATAATATATATAAAGAACTTCCCTGGTGGGGGCAAATGTTTGTGTGAAGAATACAGGCATTTGGTCTCCAGTCTTGGATGTTTATTTAAGTATTGTATATTTTCTGAATATTTATATGTATATATATATTATGTACATTTATCCGTCATCTAGTATCCGCAACACAAGCAGCATTAGTTGTTTAAAATGGGGCTAGTTGACAGGTTTGAATGTCTGAAGATATTTATTTTATTAATATGGTTTGTACTTACGCACTACGCAGGTATCAAAATAGCGCCACCCATGAGGTACTGAGGTCGATTTCCAGTTTTAGCGTTTCTATCAAGTCTATCTATGTTATATAATTTAAACCGTCTCTCTGGTTCCCCGTCACCCGGTGGTCACCTGGTGGTTCACACCAACGGGTAGGTCCGGGTTTGATTTCCCATGGGGGCAGAAGCTCAGTTTTGTTGGTGGTAGGGCTTCTAAGCCCGCCTGGCTAGCTACCACCGTCTTACCTAAATTTTTCGCCATAATAACAATGTTTTAAGCATTGTTGTGTTCCGGCAATCAGAGGTAAGATAGCCAGTTCCTCAGTTGTTGAGGATTACAGGTGAAACTCGCCTCCACCTTCGGCCTTATCGTCACTTATCAGGTGGGATTAAGGCCAAGAGTTTACCTGTCATATGTAAAAAAAATCTGTTTCCAGTGTTAAGCAGCTAACACTAGCTTTTCAGTGCTTAGTATTTGCAGTGAGAGAGATCCGAGGATAGTTGAGGGTCGCGGTAGATCGGTAAAGATTTTTTAAATAGTTTAAGATTTAAAGTATTATATTGAATACTTGTAATTACTACTCAATGCTTAGAAGTAACATAATATTAGGTCCTTACCCTATCTCTTAGGGATAAAATCAGAAATGAGGTGATCCGACAGAGAACCAAAGTGGTCGACATAGCCTACCGAATAAGCAAGCTGAAGTGGCAATGGGCTGGCCACATTAGCCGCAGAACCGACAACCGTTGGGGTAAACGAGTTCTGGAGTGGAGACCGCGCCTCGGCAAGCGTAGTGTAGGGCGCCCTCAGGCCAGGTGGAGTGACGATTTGCGCAAGGTGGCTGGCAGGAGCTGGATGCGAGAAGCCGAAAATAGATCGAAGTGGCGTGAATTTGGGGAGGCCTACGTCCAGCAGTGGACTGCCATAGGCTGACGACGACGACGACGAGGTCCTTACCTATGAAATTGGTGTTTTGTATGGAGATTTTGGGGAATTCTGCATTTTCCATACTAACATTTTATCAGTTTTCTTCACAACGACAAATCCAGAGATAATAATATTTGGCATGTATCATTAGACAAGCTTTAGTAATATGTGTAATATCACACTTCATAAAAATTATTTATCGTTTTTAAGTGAATGCAAAAAAAAGGATGTATTCGGGAAGGCACTTAAAAAGAGTTGTCTCCGTGTCCAATTTTAACACAATTAAACTTACAACAAATTATCAAAACAAATCAAAAGAGCTCAAAAATATAGTCTTTTTTTAGACGAGGTAATTATTTTTTAGGAATACTCTGAATCTTAATATAGACAAAATACTAAGACAATAAAAACACCAATTTCATAGGTAAGGACCCAATATATCGATTCTTAACTGGATAATGTAATAACTATTTATCTATTATATTACGTCTTTGTTTTGTTCTTATAGTAAGTATTATTTACTTACGTTTTTGCTACAGCCTTACAGGGTATGAAATTGTAACTTAATAAATGGTAGCTTTTGCCCGCGACTTCGTTCGCGTAGAATAGTTACTTTGAGATGGTGTGATGGTATGTAGCCTATAGCCTCAATTGGTGGGATTGAAAATTTACTCCTACTCTATTATTAGAAGCAAAGTTCATAGTGGCGTAAATTTTTCTGGGAGGCGTTATTTAATTTTTTTTACATTGACCCGCATGGCACCCGTTCCCATGGAAATATAAAAGGTAGACTATGTCCTCAAGACTATCTGTATACCAAATTTCGGTTAAATTGGTTCAGTAGTTTTTGACGTGAAAGCGAGACTTTCGTATTTATAAAATGAGTATGGATGAAAGATGAATATAGATCTCATATTGACATATTTGTGTTATGATCAAATATTTTCACTATGAACTATTGTTATATTTTTAAATGTAAAGCTTCCTAAAAAACTCTACTTTCCGTCATTGTAGAGTTTTCATTATGCGTTATTTTCTGTATTAATTAATACCAAACTAATTGAATTAACTTGTCAATTCGGTAGTTACTTTTTTTCTGTAAATAAGTGCAATAAATTATTACTAATAATATCCCACGCCAAACCATATCAAATATCAGTAAACACACGCTATGCGCAGCTTTCGAAACACAAAAGGCACTCGACCAACGGTTTTCACTCCAACTTTTAATTAAAGTCAGTCAAATCAGCGACCATATTGTTCCGGAAATAATATGGCATCGTGACTTCCGGTCGCACAATGCGCGTGCGCCGACAAAAGCGCAGCGCGATATAATTTCTGCCGTTGGTTTTGCGTCTGATTGCTGCTGGCTCGGATTACTCGGCAGTTGCTTGCAGTTTACACTGGCTCTCAAAGTTTAATAGGAACTTGTGCCTATCTATTTGTTGTAAACCAATGGCGCGCCCTTTAATTAGCAAGGTAGATTGATGCGCCGCGGAGTCGTTGTTGAGCGCGCGAGCGAATAGGTGTGTGAGGTGCGCGATCCGGTCTCGCGGCATCCATCCTCGTGGTGCTAAAGAAGTTGTTCAGGTGTCTTGGTAGCCTAATAGGGCCCCCTGTGTTGGTGTTCTTTTATTTGGTATACTGTGCAAGTGTCGTCATAGTTGTGGGAGAAGAAAGGCCTGGCTTGGCTTTGATCGGCCTGGTTGGCTCAAGGGGGAGCGCTCCTCCCAAACCCCGTCGCTGTTCAGGAGCTGCAGACGAGCACTTGCCAGTAAGTAGTTTTAAGTGTTTTATTTAGGTACATCTATTGTGCCACCCAGTGCCGTGTATCGCGGACGTAAGTACACCCCGGCGTCTTGTTTTGGTGTCAAAGGGTAAAGTGATTTCTACCCTGCAGACGGCCGGCAGTGTACTCAACATCTGGTAGCAGAGCGTGGTTAAATACTACTTTGGAGACACGATTTGTGTAGCCATTGGGCTAAGTGTCTTAATGATTACTTTTTTTAATATTGTTTTATTTGTTAAAATACACTGGACCGGACGACTGGACGCTAGATATATCTAAATATTGATTGCGTAGGCTTTGTAGGTTCGATTGTTCCAGTGTCTATCATAAAATTATTTTAATTGCATTGTATTTTGGTAATAAACATATATTTCATTAGTAAAATAGCGGCCCGAACGCGCCGGCGCCGGTACCTAGCACGTGCTAAGCGCATGATTCATTGTTCCTGTCGCCAGGTACGAGTTGTTTACTACAAATCCCGGCAAATATTTTGTTATTGATTCCGCCCGTATTTGTATTGTAGTACGGTTGATTTTTGTTTGGGAATCGCAAAGATTTTTTTTTGTTGTTATTGAACTTAGCATTCGAGAGAAATAGTAAAATTGTTTCGTAATAATTAACCCACATTTATAAAATTGTAAGTTGAAGATATTTGTTAATTGAAAGTAATTATAAAAGAAAAGCTATAATAATAAGATATTTAATAGGAACATATAAGTTTAGTACTTATCACTTGTATTGTTTGCTAGTATAAACTGTTTGTTGAGACATTTGTTTGATAAACTGCAAAAAAAAAATTGTTTTTGCTAATAAATTGTTTTGTTTCGCATACCTACTATAGTATAATTTTTGGTACTTACACAATTAATTTACTGTTATTGTTTTAATCGGTTGGTAGTCATGTCGGCATACTCCTGCAAGGCAAAAATTAGAGCGGAATTGCGCTGGTTGGTAACAGCCGCAGCCTTATTAGACAGACCGGATCGACAGGAGGCTTTATTAAATAGATATGTTGACCTGCCAATTCGGATGGCAGTGGTAGACGAGCAGTATGCCATATTTCTTGAGCGAAGTACGGACCTGGATCAGGATCTCCGGCAGGAGGTGGAGAATGACGTCGATCAATGTTATGATCTCTCCGATCGTATTGCCCAGATAGCTCGCCCTCTCCTACACGCTAGGGAAGCCGGTACAGAAACAGCTGTGAAACCGGAGAAGTCCTTGCCAGCTTTGTGGTCCCGTCTTCCCCCACTTGATCTAAGACATTTTTCTGGTAGGCTCGATGAGTGGGAAGGATTTTCGAACCTTTTTAACAGTCTTGTCGACGCTAGGGAGGATTTGACACCGGGTCAAAAACTCGCATACCTTCTCACCGTTTTGGAAGGGGAGGCTCGTGAACAGGTGCAGCACCTGGCCCCCACGGATGAGAACTATAAAGTAGCCATGGATATAATCACTCGGCGTTATCAGAACGTTCGTAGGCTAGCTGATACTCATGTTGCCGTTATCTTGGCCCTCCCACGCGTCAACAGCGTGTTGCGGTTGCGGGTAGACATTTTGAACCCGCTGCTGGTCGCTGTGAATGCTCTTCGTAGCTTAGGTCTACCAGTGGACGAGTGGTCGTTTTTATTATTGCACATCATACTCGCGAAGTTGCCCGACAACCTAAAGGTGCGTTTCGAGCACAGATATGGTGGTGATAGCTCCACTTATTTGCCGCCCTTTACAGATCTTTTAAAATTTCTGGAGGATGAATGTAGGCTGGCCGATAATTCGGATATCAGTGGCTTGTCTCGGGTAGGAGTAAGAGAGGCTCAACCTACCTCTGGTAGTAGATTTGTTAGATCTCCCCGACCTATACCGAAGCGGTATTCGGTGGTACAGGAGACCCTGAATTGTGCCTACTGTAAAGATTCTGAGCATCACGTGCCCAGATGTACTAAGTTTTTGGACCAGCGCATACAGGGTCGTAGGGCAATAGCTCGCCAACGAGGTTGGTGTTATGCTTGTTTGGGTCCGCATCTTCAGCGTGATTGTACCCAATCCCACTTGTGCCCATATTGTAGTGGCAAGCATCATGCATTGTTGTGCATGAATAGGAGTACGGGGAATTGTGAGCGAGACTTCAGATATCACGAGGGAGGTTACAAGAACTTTGGGCCTAGTGATACTCGCCCTCGTACTCAAAGGGCACATCGCACGGGCGGGGGCTTGGAATTCCGGCGTCGCCGCAGTAACTCCGGAGGTGATGTGGCGGGATCCAGACCTCCCCAGGGGGAGCATGCACCCTGCACGGGCGGGGGTTCAAGAGGTCCTTCACCTCGAGACCAGAATGGGCATGGTAACAATTTCGGCGTTACCACTAATGCTCAACGGCGTAGCTCCTCTCCTCCGTTCGCGGAGCATCCGCGCTTGAAACGGCGGAGCAATCAGCCGAAATGGAGTATGCTGGATAGGTATGAGCGACCTGGCCCTGCGGGAGAAGCAATTCGCTTCCCCACGTACTAGCAATTAACGTCCTCCTCACCCTCAGTAAACCCTCTAGAGACCGTTTTGCTCCCGACGGCCTCTGTGAAAGTTAGGGGATCAAAGGGTAGCTTTGTTTCAGCGCGAGCTCTTTTAGATTCTGGGGCTCAAGGATGTGTGCTGTCATCTTGCTTGGTGGATCGGTTAGGTCTCAAGATAAGATCGCATAAAGAGGGTATCAGGGGGATTGGTGATGTGAGAGTACCTAAGCTGGTAGGGAAAGTTACTTTCACAGTTGCTCCTGTCTTTGCGTCCAACCCTAGTATTACGACTTCGGCTATTGTATTGGACACAGTTGTTGGTAGACAACCTTCCCTTGAGTTAGATCCAGGCATCTTAAATCTAACCTCTGACTTGTTCCTAGCAGACCCCAAATTCTATTCCTCTGGGCCGGTTGATGTTCTGCTTGGAGCAGACGTTTTAGGGAAGATATTATTGGACGATAAAGTTAATTTGCAGTCTAGTGGTCTGGTTGCCTTGAAAACGGTTTTTGGATATGTGGTGATGGGACCGGTGACAATTACTGCATCGGCACCGCCTAATGACCGTGTTGTGGTATTAGGGTCTTCCCTCTCTGACGCTGTACAGAAGTTTTGGGAAGTTGAGGAACCCCCGTGTGCTCCGCGTGTAGATCCAGAACAAGAGGAGTGCGAGTTGTTTTACCAGAATAACACTGGTCGACTTCGTTCTGGACGTTTGTTGACTCGCTTACCCTTTCGGACCGGTCGTCCTCCTCTAGGCGAATCCAGAATGCTAGCGGAAAAGAGGTTAGCATCAATGGAGCGTCGCATGAGCAAAGATCCGGTCTTCCGCCAGAAGTACATAGACTTCATGCGGGAGTATAGGGATATGGGGCACATGTCGATCTCCACATTGGACTGGCGCTCAGAAGAGCATTACTTTCTTCCCCACCATGCAGTATTGAAAGCAGGGACAGGTAAAATTCGGGTGGTTTTTGATGGTTCAGCACCAACAACTTCCGGTGTTTCGTTGAACCAGTGTCTGCATGTAGGTCCCAAACTACATAAGGAGATCTCAGACATATTGACCAACTTCCGTAGACACCAGATTGTCCTTATGACCGACATTCGAATGATGTTTAGGCAAACTGTGATCCATCCTGATGACCGCCGGTATCAGTTAGTACTGTGGCGAGAGAGTGTCAATGATCCAGTTATGGTATTCGAACTAAACACGAATACGTACGGTCTCGCTTCGAGTCCCTTTGTTGCCATCCGCTCGCTCTTAGAATTAGCGGAAAGGGAGCGTTTTAGTTTTCCTCGAGCCTCCGACATTCTAAGAAATGACGTATATGTTGATGACATTTGTACCGGGGCGTCTTGTGTAGAGGAAGCGTTGGTCATCAGAGATGAGCTGGTAGCCTTGATGAAGGCCGGAGGATACGAGTTGAGGAAGTGGTTGTCCAACTCGCCGGAAGTCCTCGCTGGGATGCCTGAAGAATACCAGCAAGATCCTCATCTCTTCGAGAATGTTGACAATTTCAATGTTGTCACTGTTCTCGGTGTCCAGTACAGACCTTTGCCGGATTCTTTCACTTATAGCGTTGACCTGAAGATTCCGAAGACCTGGACCAAACGCCTTGTTTTGTCGACTGTTGCGCGTACTTTTGATCCCAACGGATGGATCAGTCCAGTCATTTTTCAGGCGAAGTGTTTTTTACAGCGTCTCTGGATGTGCGGAATATCATGGGATGAACCCCTCACTGGTGAATTGCTGCGAGATTGGATAGGTTTTGTGTCATCCCTCCCTGAAATCAATCAGGTGTCGTTGCCGAGACTTTTCTTGCCTTCTGGGAAGTGTAAAGCAACCCTTCACGGTTTTTCAGATGCTTCTGAAAAGGGATTTGCTGCTGTTGTGTTCCTGCGCACTATTAGTGATACGGGAATGGTGTCACTGCATTTAGTGATGGCGAAGAGCAAGGTCGCTCCCCTTCGGACACGACTTACGATTCCGAAGTTGGAGTTGTGTGGAGCTGTTCTCCTTGTACGCCTTTTGAACCACTTGCACTCAACTTTGGGTCGTTCCATAGAACTGACGGGTATTTATGGCTGGACGGACAGTCAAATCGTGCTTTGCTGGCTTAAGGCCCCGGTTCACACTTTGGAGGTGTTTGTAGCTAACCGAGTAGCGCAGATTTGTAATTCATCGGTTGAATTAATTTGGCGTCATGTTCCCGGCGATTTGAATCCAGCGGACTGTGCTTCTCGAGGTTGTGAAGCTCCGCAACTAATAAAGCATCCTTTGTGGTGGGGTCCTAAATGGTTATCAGGACCTGAATCTAATTGGCCGTCACATCAAACTTCGTCAGCTGTAATGCTGCCACTGTTGCGAAGTGCTGTTCCTGATGTGCAACCTAAACGAGACGTTGAGTTTTTATTAAATCGATACAGCACGTTAGATAAGCTGTTGGGTGTTACCGCCTGGATTCAACGTTTTTATCGCAATTGTAAGCGACCATCGGAAAAGTCTGTCTCTTCAATTCTTCAGCCAGAGGAGCGTCAAGAAGCGTTGTTGTTTTGGATCCGAATAGTACAGGCAGAATGTTTTGCAACGGAAATCTCTATTTTGAGAGATGGTCGTTTCAAACTGAAAGGTGCTATATCGAGATTGAATCCGTTCCTTGACGACGTTGGTCTCCTTCGAGTGGGAGGAAGGCTCAGGAATGCTAGCTTATCTTACGGAGCTCGTCATCCTCTTTTATTGCCGAAGGATGGACACTTGGTGCGGCTTCTTGTGTCGGATCGCCACATCAGAAATTCTCACGCCGGTAACAATTCATTGCTAGCCGTGTTGCAACGTGAGTTTTGGATTCTGTCAGCTAGGCGGACTATCCGTAGTGTTATTTTTCGTTGTCTACCTTGTTATAGACTCAAGGCCGCTACAATGCAGCCCCAGATGGGAGATTTGCCTGCAGATCGCGTGACGGAGAGTAGACCCTTTGCTGGAGTTGGCACGGATTTCGCTGGCCCTTTTATGGTGAAAACGTCGCGTCTCCGTAATGCTAAATGCTATAAAGCGTATTTGTGCGTTTTCGTTTGTCTGTCTACTAAGGCTGTCCACTTGGAAGTAGTATCGGAGTTATCTACGGAGGCTTTTATTGCCACATTGAGCAGATTTGTTTCCCGCAGGGGACTGCCGTCATTAATTCGTTCGGATTGCGGAACCAATTATAAAGGTGCGAACAATTATTTGAAAGATATTGGTAAATTTTTATTGGAAAATCAGGTAGACATTGGAACAGCTCTCTCCCAGAGGGGGATAATCTGGAAGTTTAGTCCTCCAGCTTGTCCACACTGGGGAGGGATCTTTGAAGCATGTGTAAAGGCTGCCAAGACCCATTTGCGTCGCGTTGTAGGTGAAACTGTCCTTACGTTTGAGGAACTTGATACAGTTTTTTGTAAGATTGAGGCCGTCCTCAATTCGCGACCAATATGCCCTTTGTCTTCCGATCCCAACGACCTGGAGGCCTTGACCCCAGGTCATTTTTTGATAGGTCAACCTCTTAACGCTCTGCCTGAAATTCCTTGGAAGGATGTTAATAGAAATCGTTTGTCGCGGTACCAGCTCTTGCAACAGTTGTCGCAAAGTTTTTGGGCACGCTGGTCTTTGGAGTACCTGCACATCCTACAGCAGCGCGTTAAGTGGACTGACAAGACGAATCCACCCAAGAATGGTGACCTCGTGTTAGTAAAGGACGCAAACCTTTCGCCACTGTTTTGGCGACGAGGACGCATCGTAAAGTTAGTCTTCGGTGCTGATGGAGTTCCTCGTTTTGCTGAGGTCTTGGTTGGGGATTCGGTTTTGAAGAGAGCGGTTACTACCCTCTCGCGTTTGCCCGTGGATTAGCGTACCGTTCGTAACGGTCCGGGACGGGGGGATGTTGTAAACCAATGGCGCGCCCTTTAATTAGCAAGGTAGATTGATGCGCCGCGGAGTCGTTGTTGAGCGCGCGAGCGAATAGGTGTGTGAGGTGCGCGATCCGGTCTCGCGGCATCCATCCTCGTGGTGCTAAAGAAGTTGTTCAGGTGTCTTGGTAGCCTAATAGGGCCCCCTGTGTTGGTGTTCTTTTATTTGGTATACTGTGCAAGTGTCGTCATAGTTGTGGGAGAAGAAAGGCCTGGCTTGGCTTTGATCGGCCTGGTTGGCTCAAGGGGGAGCGCTCCTCCCAAACCCCGTCGCTGTTCAGGAGCTGCAGACGAGCACTTGCCAGTAAGTAGTTTTAAGTGTTTTATTTAGGTACATCTATTGTGCCACCCAGTGCCGTGTATCGCGGACGTAAGTACACCCCGGCGTCTTGTTTTGGTGTCAAAGGGTAAAGTGATTTCTACCCTGCAGACGGCCGGCAGTGTACTCAACACTATTGATATAATTGTTTAATTCAATACACTTGGAAGTGTCAAAATACTTTCTTAAGTACCTGTATTTGATGTCCTAATGACAGCACCACTAGTGTAAGCTGTCATTGTAAAAAACTTTATTTGATTAAAATGCATAAAAGAGCTCAATTTCTATGGACAACGTGATTTCTGATTTCACGTTTCACATAGAAATTTAGTTTCAAAATGCAAATTAAAAAAATTAAGTTTTTTACAATGATAACTTCTGTGATCCTTGTAAGCAACTCCTACTCCTACAATATGGTTGTCAACTCAACTAACATCTTTCGATAAAAGAGCATGTTGTATGAGTCTACATGGGCAGGAGTCGGAGCGGGTCTGTATCAACTTTGTGAATCTTGTTGTGTGTGTGTGTGCGTGTGTTTTAAAATTCTCCCATGTAGGGAAGGCAAAGGGAACGGAGCCCATACAGCCAAGTCTTCGGTATTTTAATGTCTTCAGTATTTGCATTGAAATGCAAATGCAACATTTCAACGTATCTTGGGAGAGTTTAGCGTCAAACAATCGATGTCGGACACTGTGGTGTTACTTCGATGAGGTGGATTACCACGAAAAAAATCTCATCGTTTTTTACACCACTTGACGATTATTTATATTGCTCATCATTATTGAAACTTATTACACAAAACTACACTGATTTTACGCAACAAGATCCACTCCGAAACAATAAAACAATCACTGAATTAAAAATCACGTCCGCCATAGTTGAATGCCGCCAAAAACTGCCCTGTGAATCTTGTTGTAACTACGGGCCCACAGATATGGATCTTGTATTTTAAAAATGGTGGAGTTGACCATCTAGTTGAAAAGTGTCTATAAATTGCGAATTATTAGACGAGCCTAATTCTTCATTCCTTATGCCCTTGCGTTACCTTTCACCGAATTTCACTACAAATAGTGCTTCGAAAGTTTGCTATAACAACCATTTCTACCCACCACTCCAAGCCATGAACAAAGCCATGACAGACCTCCCACTGATGGAGGCCCCAAACGACGGTATGTACGTCCGTTACTGCTTCGACAAAAAGTATAAAATACAACTCCAAGACGACGGAAAAGAAGGTCTTAACCTAACAGATCTGAGAATCTTCACAGATGGCTCCAAAACCGGAATGGGGACAGGTTGCGGCGTATTCTCGTACGATCTAAATATGAACATCTCTATACCTATGGGAATTCACAACACTGTTTTTCAGGCGGAATGCTTGGGAATCATTACCGCCACAAGAGAAATTATAAGAAGGAACATTCAAGATCAACACATAAGAATTCTAACAGACAGCAAATCCGTTTTGCAAGCACTTAAAAACACTCAATGTCACTCAACACTAATCCACGAATGCCACCACGTCTTGATGATGGCTGGGAAGAAGAACCACATTACCCTGCAATGGATAAAAGGACACAGCGACTCGTGCGGCAATGATAAAGCAGACGAGTTAGCTAGACGGGGGTCAGGCACAAAAATCTACGGACCAGAACCGATAGTGCCTCTCCCCAAACAATGGTTTAATTACCAGATCAAACAGAACACCAGACTACTTCACAAAGAGATCTGGAAGAACACAGAGGACTGCAAACAATCAAAGGCTTCACTACCAGAAATTGACACACGCCTATCAAAGAACATCCTGAAACTAAACAGGATGCAACTCCGTCAGGTAACCGCGGCCATAACAGGCCACGGACCTTTTAACAAACACCTTTTCAACCTAGGTATAACCGACAGCCCCATGTGCAGGGTGTGCATGGAGGCGGAAGAAACGGCTGCACACGTGATCATGGAGTGTCCAGGTGTGGCGGACTACCGGGTAAGACATCTCGGTCAGCCGAGCTCACTACCGGAGGTTTTCGGTAAGTTGAAGAACCTGCTGAAGTACCTGGATGAGCTGGGTTGGCGAGAATAGGAGCATCATTCCCACACACGCAAAAAAGGCGCTTAGACGTCGAGTTGCGGAAATGGCCCGTTTAACCTTATACCTTATACCTTATACCACCACTCCAAGTCTAAAAACTAAAAAATAACAATCATACGAATAATCTAATCTAAAATATTAATGAATACAAAAAAACTTGTCATGTTTATTTGTTCAGCAATAACATTCTCCTGAAGCATAGTTTTAATTTTGGTTTAAAATGAAATATAAAATTTTAAAACATCGTATTGTCTAAGCAACAGCTGACTTCTACCTATTCCGGTTAAAATTTTATATTAAAATAATAAATATGTCTGGAAATATTCGGACTTGTTGCCAAGCCAACATATTTAAACCCGTTTTTTATTTAGTTGGTGCTAGAATTTTGATTGACATTGTTTATGGTGAGTGACATGGAGGCAGTGTGGCTCTCACCTACTACAATGAATTTCCTAGATGTTTTCGGGTACTTATGGTGACGCCCGGAATCATCTGATCACCTCTTGACTTTATCGTAAATCCTTATAATTTACAATAGCTTCTACGCAATCCCCGAACTAGGGGACCCTATCCACATGCAGCTACCTACCCTGCTGCTGCGGCTGCAGTCCACACTACAGCTCCGTGCCTGACCCGGCGGAGCCTGACTGCGAGGCGGAACCTGCTCCGACAACGTCCGTAGTCGAGTCGCGTTCCCTCGCCTGGCTCTTCTAGTTCTAAGTTAAATCGCCTACTTACCTCTCGCGAACGTCGTAATTAATAGTGTAAAAGAAATATTGATTTCAAATCTTTCTCCACTCTCTTCTTCTACAACCAAAAATTCCCACTAATTCCCATAAGTTTGAGAGCCGCCGGTCGCCGTCGCTGGGCGGTCCGCGCGGGCGCAGCTATAATTTTGCGTTGTTCAGTTCTCTGTACAATGCGCTGAACCTATAATAGCGTAGCGTTAAAACGATTACTATTACTCGACATCTAACGGTTCTTCGATGACTTCTAATAATATTTCTAGTTTTTACTATTCTTATTAACAATTTTATTGAAGCACTTTCACTCACTTCTGTTATTCTTCATCATATTGTCTTACTGTCACTACTGTAGCTAGCTATAAATAGAGGTGTCCTCGTGTTTCAGCTGATAAGCCCATTCCATTCTTTTTCCTTCTTTCATTACATTCTTCTCTATCACTATTCAACTCAACATTCTTTTATATTACATGAAAGCTGTGACAACGTAAAAAAACACAAGAGTATGTATTGTATGATATATAATATTTAATTACACTCAATATTGCGGGCTGAATAACATCTTATTTACAAAATACAAGAATCTATATCACAAATTCACAAAACCTTTCTCTTCGCTACTTAAGTATTTACAATATGATCTTGAACACTGATTAGGTTGCTAATTAAGTTTTTAAATGAACAAATTCAACAGAACAGACTCAGTTTGATCTTGATTTTCATTTTATAACCATAGATTTTGCAACATCTCCTTCTATTTTGTGACACAAAAGTTAATTGGTTAAATCGTGACAAATTCATATTATTTGTAGATTAGTTTGTGTTTAATTAAAATTCAAATAAAATCCTCTATATAACGACATATCCTCTTATTTGGTGAACAGTCTTGCTACTACTTTTAAACGAAATTACTCAAAATAATAAACACTAAGGGCCGCTTGGAGGAAAATTTAAACCAAGTTTAAATCTAGATTTTGTAATTTTTTGACATATTAACCATAATAAAAATATCAAAAAATGACAAAATCGGCATTTAAACTAGGTTTAAAATTTCCTGCAAGTGTGCCTGTCAACAATCTATAAATCGTTATTACAAACATTAACCTTTTGAATTTAGATAGGTATCTTTACAACCTTATACAGGAAGTATGTATAAATATGAATATTATTTTGTGATTGTGAACAAAACATTTCTAAAATAGCTCTGAGAAGGCGTGAGATCTCTACTCCATATCAATTACTACATATAGTACCTATTTTATATTTATTTACATTCTACAAGTATTTACAAATATGCAAACATATGTTAAATATCTAAGTATATTGATTACGTTTAAACTTGAAAACGAATCATGGAGAAGATCTGTTTTTTTTTTCGAATATTTCTATTGTTTTAAAGACAAGATTAACGATGATTAAACATTTTTTTTTAATGAAAGCGATCAATAGGCTAGTTGACTCATCAAAAGTTATGAAATAATGTTTAATTCATATAAGTAGTTGGTATTTAAGTACTACTTATGTGACCGAATCATACCAAGTTTAATAAATATAAATAGGGGATTGCTGTACAAATTCAATTAAACATGTTTTATTTTTATTTTATTTCAAAAAAAAAAGCTATCACCATCTTCGTGAAATTGGTGAAGTAAACGGATCAGATAAACTATTAATACGCATGATATAAATTCGTCAAACGCTAGTCGTAACCAATCAAGTATGTCTGTCGGCTGTGTCGCGCATGCGCATTGAATTGTTTACCAAAATCGTGACCTCACGGCACAGATAATTCATAGGCCATCTTAGCCGAGGGCATTTTTTACCGTCAAGCAAAAACGTAATTTAAAATTTATTGGGAATTTAGGCCTCAAAAAAAAATATATTAATTTTTATGGTGGTGAGTGACAGCAATGAATCATTTTAGCCCCATAAAAAAGGTCAATTAGCCTATTATAACTGAAATGTGTATTATAATCTAGAGTTTTGTTGTTGAGTTTGTTGAACACTATATGTTATCTATTTTTACAATCACACTTCTTTACTCCTATTCAACCAGCGTCTTTTCTAAAATTAACTGTATAATTTTTAATATGAGACCACTTACATTATTCATTCTAATAGATCAATTCGGTTCTGTCAAGAATATACAATGAAATAATAAATGAGATCATTCAATTTTTATCTAGCTTTCAATGATTTCTCTGTCGTTTGATAGATCATATTCTAATGGTGACTGTAAATTATTCTACTGTCCCCATTTTACTCCATTCATTTCTATCTCAAATTCTACAACTCCTGTAAATATCGTTCTATTTTACAACATTACTTCAGCGAGATCTGCGGTATCTACACCGTATGTATATTTTATATTTACACTCCATAAATATTCTATATAGTTAATATTATATCAAATCCATTCGCCAATTCATTCATTAGGTTCTCCAAAATGATTAAAATATCCACCGGGTCACAATAATTTAGAGAAGAACGTATTCGGAGCCGTCATGCGCGCTGGGTCTATTATGCGGGGGTAGGAAGCACCTAGAAACGGCCTGAATGCGGCCCTGCTGGGCTCTTCCACTGGGCTCATAGTCGCTTCTTGGGTAGACTCATCTTGAGTATCCAAAGAGGAATCATTGTTCGACCCACCAACTCCCAAATGCAACTTTCTTGTATGCTTCTTAAGGTCGAAATTCCTGCAAAACCCTTTAGCGCATATGCTGCAAGTAAAAGGCTTTCTTTCGTTATGCGTGTGCATGTGGAAAGTCAGGTTGTAGACCTGGTGGAAAGCTTTATTGCAGATGTTGCATTTATATGCCTTTTCGCCGCTGTGAGTGAGACGGTGGTTCTTGTAGTTCCCTTTTTGATGGAACCCTTTGCCGCAGAATTCGCAGACGAATGGTTTGTACCCAGCGTGGATCCTCGCGTGAGTGTTCAATGTTGAAGACCGGTTGAATGCTTTCCCACATGTTAGACATTTGTGCGGCTTCTCAGACGTATGAATTATTTTATGCCTGCACAGCGTCGACGCTTGCCGGAAACCTTTGCCACAAATTTTGCAGACGAACGGCCTAGCCCCAGTATGAACCGGCATATGCCTAGTTAGATTGTAGTGCGCGTTGAAGACCTTCCCACAGTCACCGCAAGCGAAGCTCTTGTTCTTTGCTGGAGAAGGTGTGGGGCCTGTTGTTGAGGAGACAGCGTGGTCTGCAGCCGGAGGCCTTGGAGACGGTGGCCTTTGCACTGGAGAAGTAGGCGGAGGCGGCCTTGGAAGATGGAGCTGATGGGCGTATGTTAACGACACTAAATCTGGCCCATAGTATAGCAAAGGATAATGAGAAACCAGCTGTCTCCTCGCTGCTGGAATGTACTGTTTAAATGCTGAGTCTAGTAAATGGGCTCCGTACGATAAAAAGCCTGGTGGAGTCGGAGGTTCGGGTGATACTGACTTCTTCCTATCGGGTTCCATGAGGCGGGCTATGGAGAAGTTGAGGACAGGCGCGGGGGCCGGCGCAGTGGGCGTGTCGGGGGACTTGGCGCGCTCCGGGGACGACTCCCGGGGACCCTCGGGCCGCGCGGTCGACTGGAATGGCTGCATGGTGGGTCGGACTGTCTCACATCTGGAAAGAAATGTTTCAGTTACAAAATGACCATGACGACTGCGATTTTTTAAAGATATCGTTTGCCCAAAAGCTCGGTATACGTCCCCGTTCGCCGTGTGTGGTAATTTAATATGGGGTAAAGTTTGCGTTACATGTCTGCTTGCCTTCGAAAATATATGCATGATGGTTATGTTAGTACAATGGTGAGGAGTTAATGGGCGAGGGGATCTATTTTTCGATTATGAACCTGATAATAAAGACGTCTCTTTGAAATCAAACAAAACACCTCATAACATTGACGCTTGCATAGCGGTGGGTGTGTCCGATAAAACCAACAAAACGCGTCGGTTGTTTTAAGTAAATTGGAAAACCGTCGCATCGCTGCGTCTGACGGTCGGCACTCGGCACTCGGCACTCGGCGCTCGGTACCCTTTTTGATTTGTAGAAGCCGTGTATTGTATGGAAATCGTTTGCAAACAGTCGGCACGCACAAAGGATAAGGGTTCTTTTCTCTCGTCACGCTTGTGGAATTACGTTCGCTAATTAAGCGAAGTAGTAGTGGATTGTCGAACGGAGTATTTGCTAAATACTTTGACGTTAAGAACTTTGCTTAGACAAAGGACTTGTAGGTATACCATTGGTGTATATGACCTTGCTTCTCTTCGAGCCTATATACGTCCTACTGCAAGAGTAAAAGTCTTCCAGGTAGAGTAGCACATGACTCTGGCGGGGTCATAAGACAACCGCGCCAGCCGCGCTAGCCTAGTCCGTACTTATCGATAGCAACATTTAGTATATTTAGGGTATTCTGGGGCCTATGGTATGTTACCTATGGTACAAATTTGTACGGTAGAAATTTGAGATCACAAAGATTTGGTCTCCCATTCAATCCAACTGCAGAAAAGGTTGCATTAGTTTTAATATCGAAATGTGAGAACCCGATAATGGCAAATTTTGATCTGAAGTAAAAATTTGCTCCGTGGAATATTCATACTCGTATTCATAAATATCTAAATATCTTCAAACATTCACACCTATCAACTAGCTCCATTTTAAGCAACTAATGCTGCTTGTGTTACGGATACTAGATGACGAATAAATATATTTAATACATAAATACATATAAATATCCTGAATATATATAAATATATATTAACATCCAAGACTGGAGAACAAATGCCTGAAAATTCATCTCACCAACATTTGCCCCCACCGGGGATTGAACCCAGAATCTCTCGAGATGGCGACGCCATGAGACCGGCATACAGACCACTCGACCATGGTGGTCGTCAAAAGTATAGTTATTAGGTATGCGTATTAGGTAGTTCTGCTTTCTCTTCTTGCCTTTTTTCCCACTCTCGCGCCATGTTGCGGCGTTAGCTAGTTGTGACGAGTGATTTTCATCTTTGTTCAATTGGTTATTCGCTCAATACATACGCAGAGGGGTAAGCAGAGTCCAAGGAGCACTGTGTTCCTTAAATCCACATTTAACCATACATAAATAGGGTTGGTCAGATGAAAAGATCGTGAAAGAGTAGTAACAAGTGGCTAGCTCGCCTACACAATCAAAGACCTTTTACGACACGCTAGGCAAGAAAAGCAGTTGGTACATTCTTTTTGAGTCCCGGACCAAACGGGACCGGATGTGGATATTTCCTCCATGTGTGCCTAATTATGTCGTCAATCATCCCAATCCTTTTACAGTAACAATAGAAACGCTATCCTTCTATAAAATAACTTGAGATTGGGAGAAATGAAAAATATCTTTATTGAAACAAATCTGGTGACAAGAAGGCTGGTCTCTGCGTCGCTGAAAGAAAGCGTTGCTGTTCAGAGAGGTAATTCAGCCAGTCTTCTTGGCACACTCCGGCAATGGATATTATTTTTTGAAAAACGAATATTGACATTTGATTTTCGGCATTGCATCGATGATAAATCGAAAATGAAAACAAAAATGAACCGCTTTATCAACCGGTATGAGTTATCAATAGATATTAGTTATATCGACGATGTCCCTCGAACCTTCAGTTGCTGATATTCATCAAAAACAAATTTAAAATCATTTGTTTTTATTTACACAGCCATAAACATCTTTCCCGTCACCGCTGACTCCAACCCTTCACTTAAAACAAGGCGCGTGAGGGTTGGATACGTCATCGCAGCAATTAATTCGGGTACAAAAGACCCGGGGCGGCCGGTTAACCCGCGAAATATGCTCGTGCGACCGCGAATGGAGGCAGCGGAGTAATTGGACGGGTCTAGTTTACCCCACGTTTTTTATTGTTTTTTTGCGTGCTATGTTTTTGTTAGAAGCACGTCTTGGATTGTTAAGTACTGCGCCAACGTATTGGTGAAAGTTTGAAGCAGTCCAATTTACGACGATAAATTCAAAACGTAAAATACGTTTTAATAATACGCTCGGCGGCGTAGTGGTTAGTACGCTTTGGCTTTCGTTATCGAAACTACAAACGTTTCCAATGTAATCTTGTGACGTGATAAATGCCGGAGATAATGAATGAAATGAAATGTCTTATGTCTTTACTTATTGTTGAATATTTATTTATAAAAAAACTAAGGCACACTAAATCAATTGATTAAAAGGTAAATCTCACAAATCACTGAATATAAAACTGAAAGATATTATCAAAGGTAGGACTACAGGGCTACTCACAATAGTGCCTTCGTAAACTTATTGAAACTTGAACAATTAATATCATTACAGATTATTTATTCGTATAATAATTGTTTTTTAAATAAAATTGGAGACCAAAAAACAATGAAAAATAAGAGTAACCCTGTATACGTCCCACGGCTGGGCACAGGCCTTCCTCATGGCACATGAGGAGTATGGGCCGTAACATCACCACGCTGGCCCAATGCGGGTTGGTGGGTAGAAACGGTTGCAAGAGTGACCGGGACCAATGGCTTAGCGTGCCTTCCGAAGCACGGAAGAGTTCGAGATCACAAAGTTTTGGTCACCCATCCAAGGCTGGACCATTTTCGATATCGAAAACCAAAGCGCACTAACCACTACGCCATCGAGCTCTTCATACCGGCTCAGTGGGATAAGGACTTATCAATTCTGAACAGTATCCAAACATTAATTTGAAAAAAAATAAAAACAAAAGTTTTCGTCGAATTGATAACTTCCTCCTTTTTGTAATAAGCATATCTCTCCTCTTTATTCAGACAACAATAAGCATTATTGGTGTCTGAATAAAGTCCCTTATCAACTACCTATATACTCATCTTTTCTTGTATTTTTGTTATTCACACAACATAACCGAGTCAGATTTAACTTTTCCTTCATAAAGATGGAAGCACTCCCTCTTCCTCTGCCCTAGAGCTTAGTCAGAGTTCCTTAAGGGTGCCATAACCACTCAGCTTATTACTAGACCCCGAACAGCCCGTCCCGTTATCAGAATCAGTGCCACAATAGCCCTTATCACGTTATCAGCCATCTCAATAACATAATTGCCACCTCGCTCAGATCGCATCTAATTCGGCTCAGCATCAATGGAGATAGCAGATTAGGCACGCGAATCGTGATCAATAGACCGCCATAGACTTGCGACTATTATATTTGTTTGAGGGATATGCTAAAATGGTTAGTTATGAACGATGGGTGAAGGTAGATCGACTAAAAGACCAACCATAATTATATAATGGCTATTTAAAAAAGTGGCTCATGAGTTTCATGCGGGATTCTTCTCATGAAATTACTCTTGGAATCTGGCCGCTTGTATCGATTATACATTTTAATCGTTATTTATATTGTAAGATATTATGTAAAATACAATGTAAAATGTTGAAGATTATACGTGCCAAGTTTGGCCAATGAAATAAAATTATTTTTGATTTTGACCAATTATTGTTGTTCAAACACTGAGAGATGCGCGTGGATCCTGCCACTGAACTTACCGCGCGCATTGCTTGACTCTATGATCTGACAAACACATCAGTATATTATGTTAGATGAATCGGGAACAAGTTTAAGATATAGAGCGTGGAAAATTTAAAAACATTTCTCGATCAAATCGAAGGCGTTCGTGAGAAGGACAGGTCAAAAGTACCCGAAATCGCTAAAAATGTATGAGGACTGTAATGGAATGAGAGTTAGATAAATCGAAATAAATAAGGATTGTAGGTGTTTTTTTTACATATAACAGGTAAGCTCTAGGCCTTCATCTCATCTGATGGTAAGTGACGATAAGGCCGAAGATGGACGCGAGCTTCACCTGTAAATCCTCAACAACTGAGGAACTGGCCAACTTACCTCTCATTGCCGTAACACAACAAATGCACAACATTGTTATTATGGCGACCAAATTAGGTAGTTAGCCAGGCGGGCTTGGAAGCCCTATAACCAAACCGAGCAAAAAATTTCTGCCCCCATGGGGAATCGATCCCGGACCTCCCGATCAACACACAGTGTGAACCAGTAGACCAGAGAGGCGGTTAAAAATTTATTAAGATTTCGATGCGATTTAGTGGTGGCTACAGTAGAAAATAAAACCTGATTTACAGGTCACCTGGACTTAACCCTGAAGGATCAACAAGAATAACAAGACGATCTTCAAAAGAACAAGACAAACGAATCTCTGTGGCGTTTCCTTCCTGGTTAGTGATATTTCTTCTACACCTAAGAATAAAGATCAAAATTGAATGAAAACCAATGAATACCAAACAAGAGTGAACCGAGTCCTCTCAGAAGCTATTCATCTACTTTACAATGGAAATTGACCCTTGTGACATCGTAATAAAATCTCTTTTTATTTCGTATCTTATTAAGCAAAGTTATTTAATTTTAAGCCGTATTTGTGGGGGAGTAAAGTCTTTTATTGTGAAGTTGGTTCGCTTAATCATTTACTTAGATCACCCTCTGGTGGAAGTGAAGTGTTACTTGCAGAGATGATTATGATCATTGAGTCTTTAGCATTATTTAAAACTAACTTATGCTCCTGACTCTGCTCATATTTTTATGGATTTTGTATAATGAGTAAATTTTGGTGTAGTTCGATCTGGTTTCTTGGTGGTTTTTAGATGGGTGATATTAAAATATTTGTGATCTAAAGTTGCATTAAGCTGCAGTTTCTGGGCCCAGATCGCATTAAATAAGAACGTATTTACAACAACCAAATCACTTTTGGGCTCATCCACATTCCACGAGGTGACCCGAGGGCATTGAGTGTAAGTGTATGGAGTGTGGATGTGCCATAATGGCGTTTTCGACTGTGATTTGTTTGTGTTAAATACGTTCTTACTTAGCACGATCGGGGCCCTGGTCAGCACTATACCCGTTTCGACCTAGCAATTTGCATTGGACCGCGCAGAGTGCCCAACTGCTTCCGATCTCCTATTCCGTGTTGTTCTGGATGGTTTATAAATAGGACTACTACTAAAATGCGCCGGGGTGCTCTTAACCCGAAATGTCAGCTGTGTTGCATGCGCCACACACATGCAAGTACGACCTACGACGAAATTCAGAGGGAGATGGAAATGAAATTTAAATTTCATGAGACCCAAAAAAAAAGAGGCAAGAGGTGAAAAAGGCTCAAAGGACCGAAGACGCATCGTTTCAAATATTGCCAAGAGCAACCTTTGCACGGCTTCGCCTCATATGGCAATCGCGAAAACTCACTAGAAGTATCTCAAGAATTTCCGGTCAAACTTGAAAATTTTGCTGTACGGGTGTGAGACGTGGAAGCCAAAGACAAAGGTTATCTTGGAAAAACTCGCAAGTAGTTATCCGTACCTTCACCGCACTCTCGGCATTTACTAGCCCAAGAAAATCACAAACCATGTCCTGTGGGACCGCTGCAGCGAGATTCTAATCGATGAACAGAATAAATGCTGCAAGTGAAATTAGATCGGTCGTGGCTCCGAACCAAAACGAAGCTGCTTTGTCCGATGGCATGACAACCGATCCGATGGCAACGCAGCGGCAATGAAGATCGGGGAAAAACATAATGTTATATGTAGGTGTCTTTGTCTAGTGTGTATGACAGAACCGTCGCAGATCTGACCCAACAAAATCAGACCAGCACTCCTCCCCAGAAGCTGGGTACGCCCATGCTCTATTCTTACCTAAACAAGTATCGGTCTATTAAAAAACGTACTTAAAATATATATGAACGACGGAAGAGACAGCGGAGAAGGTATTACAAACAATATAAAAACCAAGCATTTTTTGGTATATGTAGTTTGTAATTGAAATGCAACAAACGACTTTTTCGGGCATGTAGCAATTTTTTTTGTGCTGTCTAGTGCTACCCAGGACGTGGTCCCCTAAGTTTAATCAGGCACTGTTTAATCTCGATACATTTCGATACATCTCGTAAAAATTTTCCATAGACATCATAGGAGACAACACACAGCTGCTATAATTTAATATTTTTACATTTTCATATATTACGGATACTAAGATGAATGAAAGGAGGCAGCAAGCAGCTGCTAGTAAGAACGAGACAGGTTTATGCGGCATATTATTGTATGTGATACTAAGACAATTTGAAGGTACATATCCCAAGATGTGAAATATGTGGGTACATTAATATTATATATTATGCCGTCCGTCTGGGAAGTCCATAAGGCTCTCAAGGTTAAGGTTAAGACACAAAAATTGTTTTTCGTGCTACACCAGGCTGATTTTGGAAAAAAAATGATCTAAAATACTCGTAAGATACCTAAGGCTACATTTTATAGATACTTGAATACCTTTAAATACCTTAAAACCTACCTACCTTTTATACCTATAAATTAAAATCCACCGACTTCAGACTGCGTTATTTCTCTTTGATGTCGATACCTCATCAAACATAAGTCAATCAAATCAAAACGCGACGACATCTGTCAACTCAAGACGCCATTAACATCCCATTTGGCCCGGAATCGAGCCAGCACCCGCTCATTAATGTTCCCGACACTCGTCACTTACCCCCGGCTGTCCTTGTCTCCCCTATTGCATTTATATCGCTATCTCACTCCAAATCCGATAATCTCAGTTCTGACAACCATCAAATCGTCCAGAATATCCTGAACTCTGTAGCTGAAAGTTGTGTTTTCGATCTATGTTGTTAGAGAGGTCTTGTTAGATTCGTCAACACAATGAGAGGTTTGGTCTTTGAGAATAAAATCGGCCAAATCCTTATTCGGGGCACGCCTGTGATTGGAGTTATTATTGTGGCGAAGATTGTTTATTACGAATTTGGTAGCGATGGGGGAGGCGCCGAGCTATTTGCGGGGTTGTTTAACGTTCAGAATAAATATTTTATTTATATTTGATGGTAAACCGATTTTTGTAATAGCGGGCCGAGAATGCAACCTTGCGGTACGCCATAAATTTTTGTGACGGAGGTTTTTCAAGTACGAAACTTGTATAAAAACGGGCTTAATGCCACACGATATTATCTGTAAGTCTGGTGGAAAGTTGAGATAATAAGCTAAAACGAACGGTGCAAAGGCGTAAAAAAATGGACAAAGCTTAAATAGTAATTTTGTAGAAAGTTTAAATAAAGTCATAAGGCACGTATATAATCCATTGTAGGGTGTAAGCGACCATAGGCAAAGCAACTACGTACCATAAGGTGGGCCGACATTGACCAGCAGAGCTGAGATAATATCGTAAGTTATCTTTGATTTCTTACAAACTGGATTGTGGGTGAAACACAGACACAGACCTTACCAAAATATTATTCATTCAAAAAGTAACCCGCGTCATGTGAAGTGCTTTAGTGGGACGACAATTTAATAAGGTTCAATAATGTCACCCGACCACGCGCCGTCACACACCCTACTAAAAAGGATTGAAGGAATCCGCGCAAAAAATCCTTTCGCAAATTAAATTTGATGTCGTGTCTGTCGTTAAAAGTTTGGTAGTAGTGCAACGCATTTTCTAATAATCCATACTAATATTATAATTATAAATGCGAAAGTAACTCTGTCAGTCTCGCTTTCACGTCAAAACTACTAAACGAATTTAACCGAAATTTGGTACACAGATAGTCTAGAGCCTGAGAAAGAATTAAGTAACCCGCCACTATAAACTTGTCTTCTAATAATAGATAGGAGTAAATTTTCAATTCCACCAAATGAGGCTACTGTTCCAATTTAAAAAGATCTGTCAGTGTTGGATAGCCTATTTATTGAGGAAGACTATATGCTACGTACCATCACAAGTAACTATTCTACGCGGGCGATGTCGCGGGAAAAAGCTAGTAAGTAATATTTATTTAGTAAGAAAACTATATTTTTTTTGCCTACCTTAATATTAGGTCCTTACCTATGAAATTGGTGTTTTGTATGGAGATTTTGGGGAATTCTGCATTTTCCATACTATAATTTTTTCAGTTTTCTTCACAACGACAAATCCAAAGATAATATTTGGCATCTATCATTGGACAAGCTTTAGTAATATGTGTAATATTACACTTCATAAAAATTATTTATCGTTTTTAAGTGAATGCAAATAAAATGATGTATTCGGGAGGCACTTAAAAAGAGTTGTCTCCGTGTCCAATTTTAACACAATTAAACTTACAACAAATTATCAAAACAAATCAAAAGAGCTCAAAAATATAGTCTATTTTTAGACGAGGTAATTATTTTTTAGGAATACTCTGAATCATAATAGTTACAGACTAATAGTTACTAAGAGAGAAAAAACACCAATTTCATAGGTAAGGATCCAATATCAATCCTATCTACCTTTCCACCAATTTATTCTTCATTATTTATTCTTATTTAGTATTGAGCAGAAGTTGTGTTTTTGATTTTGCGCAAAAAAACTACAGCTTGCATAGTAATTTTCCAGCGCAAATTAACAAAATCATAGGTTCAACATGAAGAGTATGAATAGGCTGTAACGTAAGACTACCACACTGATCAAACGCGGGTCACGGGGTAAAAGCGGTTTCCAGTCTGCGTTTGAGCTGTGAGGAGTGAAATATCCGCTTATCAGCCGCCGATTCCACGGAGCTCGCACGAGGACTGTACGCGCCTTTCGCCTTGTAATAACATGTTTTTGTGTGTGTAATGTTTTTTTTTCTTTAAGGACAGCTATGGTTATAGCAGTTTATGTAACTGTCACATAATATAGGTAATTAAAACACGAGCGTGGCTTTAAAAAAGTTTTTTTAATAGTATCACGCGAGTATCTACTACTACTACATTATCTACACTCATTATTCAAAGAAATAAAACAAAAAGATTAATTAATTTTATTTATTATTGGCTGTCTGGAAAACATTTGCCATAGTTTTGTGCGTTTTTAAGAAAAATATGTGTTGCATAATGAGTCCAACCTGTTGCATAATGGTCATTATGTTACAGTTTCCATTTTTAAATTTCCTTTTTTATCATCTGTGTTTAAAATTATGTAATTATGAGTTCGAGTCTGAGTTCATTATACGAACATTATAACATAAGTGTAGATAATAGATGTTTTCTCAGCGAACACACATAAAAACGCACATTTCCTCGCATAATAATCCCTGTTCTTTTCGATTATACCATCAGTCCCTTGTTTGATAAAGCCGGTATCGCACATATGACTTAATAACTTTTAACAAACAAGTGACAGCCTAATCTCCCGCGGGACGGGAGTCGAACCCGCACCAATTACGGAGAGCAAATATTTGCGGGTAAGGGTGTCACGGGCCTAAGCGAAATTATTATGCCGTGTACTGACAATTATGCAAAAAGTATGCGTACTTTAGATAATATTTTTCGAGAAAATAGTCGGCAAGATACTCTATATTTTTACAGTGTATTTGTCATGTTGTGGGTGAAGATCCAATACTGAGAGCCTCGATTCTGATGATGAAGTTCCTACAAATCTTAATACTGCACACAATGCTGCGTAATCGTCATGTGTGATCGATACGAACTTGTCAAGCTTTTTATTAAGCTATTGCATAGCTTCTATCGCGGGCCTTGAGCGCGGGGACCGAATCCAGAAATTCCGTAACGAAAAAACCTCACGCTCCCCACTCCGATGCGCAAGGAGGTGTGGCTTGAAGGCCGTGCATGTTAAAACCCAAGGTGGTTACCAAAATGAAACACCGTGTCCAAGGCGAATACAAATTTTAATTAACATCGGTTTGACCATATAAGTCTATGAGAGTAAACAATAGTGCGTTTTAAAGGATAGGTGGCGCCATCTAGTGATACAACAAAGACCAAATTTTAACAAAGACGCCACTTTGGTTTTATTTATAAGCTAACTATTACACATTGTTTATTATGAGTTTTGTTATTTTATTAATTAGTTTATTAACATTTATTTTAGATAATTATTTTATGATTTAATTTACTTATAAGTGATCCGAACGAAATAATGTATATGCAAACTACCAACAGTTTATATAATTTGTTTTCTTATCGGTCACCACGCTCAAAAAGTGTAACTTGAATTAATATCAAAGAAAAAGAAATACTGCATGAATAAAATAAATAAATAAAATTATAATTGCATAAGTTGATACAAAATGCTATGCAATAGCTTTACCGCGGCAGTCCCCGAGTGCCACACGTCTTTTTTTTTATTTTCAGTCTTTGTCTGTACTTAGAAAAAGTAAAGAAATTTCACATTTGTGAATTTAACTATTATGTAAGTGCGGAAACAGTATGGCATGGAAAATATTTGCCCTCCAGCTTTTATTTGCTTACACAAACCGGCATGATATTTTCTAAAATCCATTAGGTCTTAGTTTTTAGCACAGCGTAACATCGCAAATATTCTATACTCAAGGAACATAAAATAACAAACAAATAGTTAAAAAAATTATTTTAAGTAATGAAGACATTATGTCTTCATTACGGCTAATGTACATAAAAATACACAAAATTATTTCTCTAACTAAAACTAAAATCTTTCTACTAATCTCATACTAAATATATGGGAGTGTATAATATCAAAATATTGGGTATTTCTCGTTTGATTTTTAAAAAGTTATTGATGTATTTTACTGATTAGGTAACGTACTTTCGATGTCAGTTTAAAGGTTTTTGATATCTCTAATAGTTACGATATACACACACTTAACGATTACACCCTGTAGTGGTACGTCCCAACAGTGGGACGTACCCACTGTTGGGACAGGCCTTCCTCATGGAGAAACACATGAGAATTAACTTATATTTATGTTACTATAATATATATTGTGATAATAATATATGCCTATCCCAAAATTCTTAAAACAATAAAACCATTATAGCGCTTATTTTGAGTAGGGCCAATTAGTGGAACGTATGATCCTTAAAGACATTGCGCCTATGTGTGTACTTAACCTGCGGTTTATTCACTAAATAATAAGTTGTAACTTGTTTTGTTTAGTTGAATAATAATAGTTTGCTTCCTAAATAAAGTAAAATAAAATATCGTCACGCCTGAAGAGGTTATAGAGGCGGCGATAGTTCAATAAGTACGACATTGCGTTTTCTATTTTTGTAGTACTGGATAAACTTAGTAGCCTGATAAAGAATATGAGAGCAGTCGCCAAAGGAGTTCAAAATAAGAGGACCGCATTCTGTAAAGTTTTTAAATTCAAAAAAGCTTGCAGATTCTGAATGTTGCCAGGGGATTTCATGGTCCATTCTTTATTCCCCTTAGAATATCGAGTAAATATAATCCTATAGTATTGCGTGCCCAGCGGGGCCCATAATGATCTTGTATTTAACCCTGAACATCTCAAGAACATTATGTTTTTGCAATAAATTTATTGATTGATTGATCGATTGATAAAATTGGCAGTAAATCGATTTGGAACTTAGCGCTATAGCGCTAACTTTTAATCATTATAAAAATACCTATTCTACTATGTAACACACATAGCTATTGGAAGGGAGCACCAGGGTGTACAAAACGCGTATAAATAACTTCAATGTTTTATAAAGAATCACTCTTAACGGGCTAACATTTGGAACTAGACGTCAAAGTCACTTTTATTCAGCTCAAAAATACCTTTCCAATGATGTACCTACACACATAGCCAAAATCAAATTATTGTTGTCAAATTAGTGCAACAATGAGGAGCAATACTGAAAGCTCGGAGCAGATGGCGCTCTAGACGACTGTTCTTTATAGTAGATATTTCTTTTTAATCTGTGTCTGTGCCTTGTTGCACTGTGCAATGCAATAAGTAAGGATTTGCACCTTGTAAAATTTAATGTTTTATATTTTTTCATATAGTAAAACATGTTGGATGGCTTTCTTATTTTTGTGTATATTTATAAAAATATAGTTACATTCACTTGAAGTAGAAGATAAAATCGGTACCTCGAGAGAAACCTTTTAAAAAAATTTGATGATTATTAATAACATCACACACACATTTTTTGAACAATTAATTCACAGATCCCTGAGACTAATTTGTCTGAAAACATCTGTGATTCACCCCCACGAAAATAATCACATTCTTAGCGTTGGTTCAGAGTACGCGAATTAGGCACGGACAATGGGACTCAACTTCGAGTCCCACCTGAGTCTTTCACGTGTGATGGCGTGAAAGTCCCTCCGTGTCGCCCTCTGAGTGACGGTGAGTATAGGGGTGAGAAAGTATCGATAAAGAAAGCTAATGTTATCGATATTCGTGTACTTTGGCAACGTTATTTATTTAAATAAATGAATTATTTAAATAACATGTCGCGGTGGTCTAATTACGGAATTTTTCAATGAACAGATCAGCGCAGTTGGTGTCGGGGCTACATAGTTTTCTTTTATATTCATTTATAATCAATACTATCATGTTAACGGCCCTCATTTTTCACAGACAGAGATGGCCAATAGCTACTAATTGTTATATTTGTATGCCAAATTCTGGAGAGTTGTGCGAACTCTTTAATGAACCATCTTTGTATGTACCAATTTCATGCAAATAAATAGAATCTGATTAATAGGCTAGTTGACACTTTTTTTATTGGGCCCCAAATGACTAATTACTAATAGCCATCACCATAAAAAATAGTACAATATTTTTCTGAAGCCTATAACACAATAAACTTTTAATTATAAATTACATTTTTGCATAAATGTCAAAAACGCCTTCGGTCCTGATGGTCTGTGAATTATCTGTGCCGTAGCGTCACGATTATTGTAAATAAATACGCATGCGTTACATATCCGACAGTTAGACTTGATAGGTTGCGACTGGCGTTTGACGGATTTTGACCATCCGTAGTAATTGCTTACATGAAGCGTTACTCAACTAATTCCACGAACATGGTGGATAGCGTTTTTGGCAGATGAAAAAAATAGTAAAAGTATAACAATTTAAATTGAATTTCTACAACAATCCCTTATTTATATTTATTGAACTTGGTATATTTCGGACCCTTGTACTAAATACTATGCGAATGACACATTACATTTTCATTACTTTTTGATATGAGTCAACTACGAGTAGCCTATTGATTATAATTTTCCACGTCCTGACTGAGATTGTGACGTGTCTTACACTTCAGTTGCTACACTATCGCCAAATAGATTCAAATTGATTATCTTAAATAAAAAAAACAAAAAAAAAAAAACAAAAAAAGTAATACAATGGTCACATCACTAGTACTTAGTAGTTATTGATATGATTTTCACACCTTTCCCATTGTGCGTGACAGCGACGATTGCCCCGGGGTCGCCCTGATTAGCTGATGGAGGCTCACTGGGCAGGCTAAGCCTATTTGTTATCAAACACATGATTAGAACGTTACTGCGCCCTATTAGATGCAAAGGGATGCTGTGCGGATGGAGCCATGTCTTGTGATCGTGTGCTATAGATTTAATCTAATTTAGATTTGTTTTTTAATGTTTATCCCAATAATTACATAAAAAATTTAAGTTTTTTAAGGTCATATAAAAATATTAACCTAATTTCATTTCCTAGCACTAGTAGACAATGACGGAATACAAACATCTCTGCTAACATAGTAGGGTGGCATATGAAAACCGTAGCAGCTACGAAACATCTGATTACCGTAGCATCTACGTAAATACTCGTAGCACCGCGGTTGGGCTCACCTCACCTTATCCCATATTGTTAAAAAATGTAAGCGTTAATCCTTATTGAAGACATCATTAGGAAACATAGGTCTGACGACCTCCGTGGTCGAGTGGTCTGTACGCCGGTCTCAAGGCGTCGCCATCTCGAGAGATTCTGGGTGCGATTCCCGGTGGGGACAGATGTTTGTGTGATGAGTACAGGCATTTGTTCACCAGTCTTGGATGTTTATATAAGTATTGTATGTTTTTTGGATATTTATATGTTAATCTATTAAATATATTTATCCGTATCTAGTATACGCTAAGGATATTTCTTTTATTTACTTTATTTGGAGGTATTTCTTTTGTAGGAAATACCTATAAATAAAGTTAATAAAATAAACGCGACAAACTTTGAACGCGACATCAACGCGCTTTCAGAGGAGATATTTAAAATGTTCGTAACTATCATTAACGAAAATTCCATTTTAAGGGTTCCGTAGATTCAGACAACATTCCGCTGTCTGTCTGTCACTAGGCTGTATATACATAAATCGTGCGTAACCGATATGAAGTTGAAATTTTCATAGAAAATTCTGTTGCTGCCGTAACAAAAACATTATAAAAAACAGATATAGGCACGAGTATTTTATTACTTTTTGTAATAAAATACTTTTTTTTAATTATTTATTTCATAGCAACAAGCTTGAAATATTCATAGAATATTGTGTTACATTAACACTAATAGGTAGAGCTATTTAGGTATATTGACCCCAAATATTGATGTTAATATGGATATTCCTCGGGATTCCGACTAATACTCCGGGATTTGATTATTATAATTAAAGAATTATATAAAAAAACACTATTTTTATACTCATTAATAAAAAGTTATCAATAAGTATAAAAATAGTATTTTTTTTGTTTTTAATAAGTAAATTATTTCGTAATTTTGTTTAAGATTTTATTGTAGTTAAATACATAAAGTTTGTTCTTTTCAATCATGTTTCGATTTTTGAGATACATATAATAATATACATGTATATGATATGTTCTTGTATAATCACGGAATGAAAATGTTAAATTATTATTAATTCTTGTATAAATATAATTAATTGTTGCTTTTCCATACTATTCTATCATATGTCAAGTACATAAAATAGCTCTACCTATTCCGATCACTGTATATTAATCACACAATAATAATAAATTATATTAAAATTAAATTTATATTTAAGAGTGGGTCCCATACATGAAACGAGTTTTCACTAGTTTCATTACATTTTATTCAATCTTGTTTTTCACTATTTTTCGGTTAGCTACAGAGTTGAAAATATGAATAGAACAGATCCGGTTTAGTACTTACATCTAATTTAAATTATATAAATTTTTGAAGTATTAAGTACATTTAAATTGAAATTAAACGTACAAAATTGACTTATAGCCCAACCAGGAAAATAAAAAACTTGGCCAAATTGTGGAAAACTGATTTCTTTTTTGGCTAGTCATTTTATCCGTCAACTTCATATTGAAATGTCATCCGTCACTTGTATTGTCGCGTAGATAATCTTCTCTATTTCAGAAAATTTTATTTACTTTTCGTTATTTTAGCGCATTTTAATAGAATGCAGATGTTAGCGTTATTAGTTAATTGGAATAATACGATTATGGAAAGTGTTCTCAGTGTTGCAATAACAAGAAAACTGTATGCAACTGCAATATTATAAATAATGCGAAAATAACTCTGTCTGTCTGTCGGTCTCGCTTTAACAACAAACATCGATTATCTAAAGCGAGCGATAGTCTAAAGCTTGTGAAAGGACAGAGGCGATTTTATATCGCGGGAACGGGTACCGCGCGGGTGAAACCGCAGAAAGGTACTAGTGGCGATATAAGATGCGATAAAATATTTTTTTAATAAACTATTTTCCACCCTCCCTAACCATCTGAAGTTATTTATTGTAATTGTTTCATACAGTTTATGTTTCATACATTTATTAAACTGGGCTAAACTTTGACCGATTGTTTAGGGGAAGTCCGGGAGGCTTGCTCAGAGTTGAACCACCTTTTAAACTTTATATTAAACTCCGTTCTAACGAAATGTCAAGATGGTCATTGGTAGAACAGAGGAGGCCAATAATAAGCACGCCATAAATTTATAATGGTCGATTTGTTAAGGTCTTTGGTGTCACAGTCCTAAAACCGTCTTCCTTTCACACTCGCTTATAACTAATACTTACTACGATTTTTAAACAGAAATCATACACTTGGCATAAAATACACTATTTAAAGTATAATCTTTCAACTAATTTCGGTCTTATACCTAAATATTAACTAAAAACACAATAAAAACTGAATCACAGTTCTGTTGTGATATAATTGTCAATCTAGATTTGACAGATGTAGGGAATACGCCGGTAGGCGTGGATAAATTTTATAACCAGAATACCCTTAAGACAAAATAATACACTTGTCTGCATTTTACATACTAACATTATATAAGTTTTCTTCAACAACGACAAATCCAAAGATAATAATATTTGGCATGTATCATTAGATACGCTTAGCAATATGTGTGTGAACACGCTTGATAAAAATTATTCATCGTTTTTATTTTAATGCAAATCAAATGATGTATTCGGGAGGCAGTTAAAAATAATTGTCTTTTTGTCTAATTTTAACACAATTACACTTACAAAAAATTATCATATCATATAATACGAGCTCAAAAAATGGTTTTTTTTAGAAGAGACAATTATTTTATAAGAATATTCTGAAACTTAATAGTTACGTAGAAATTGCTAAGACAGAATAAAAACACCAATTTCATAGGTAAGGACCCAAAATAATTTACTAAAATACTATTTCAGGCTCAGAAAAATAAATAAAATTCGATAACTAAATAAATGAAATTGTGAAAAGGGCAGGATTTTAACGAAATGAACTAAATTAAAATTTATATGTTTGATATTCAAATATACATAAAATGTATGGCCATAGACACCTAGACTCCGTCTTTATCGTAGTCTTTGATTCCCGAGCAGGAAGCAATACGCCCACCTTTTACAGGAATGTTCTAGAGGTTTTGGGCTACTTAAGTCCAGCCTGGACCCATCTGGTCTCTCTTGCTTTCTCGTCTTAATACTTACTGGTTATTACTTATTACGTCTTAATACATAATAGCCACTTTATTTTCTCTTGTGCGCGATCCCCGAACTAGGGGATCCTATCCACGGGCAGCGGTCTACCCTGCTGCTGCGTGCCTGCTGCCGCCTGCAACCATCCACGGGTCACGGTCTACCCCCGACTCCGTGCTGAACCGACTCCGACGACGCGTGTAGTCGTCGTGTCGCGCTCCCTCAACTGCCTTCCCTAGGCAGTTCAAAGCTAAGTGGCTTCTTAGTGAGACCTACTGAGTGTGAACCTAACTTACGCCCTGAGCTTAATAAATTGATTGTAACAATATTGTTTGGCTTTCAATTCTATCTTCTGCTCCTTCTGCCCGTGCCTAACACGGGCAGAGCAGGACATTGGTTCGAAAAGGTGTTTTTGTTGCGGACGACCACATTTTATTAATTTATGTAGTTTTGTGATTGCGACTGTGTTTATAGAGGTACCTGTGTCTTTTATTATTATTTTACTGCCTGATTATTGTAGTTTGACGTGTGCTAAGCGCTTTTTTGCTTTTTCGCAGTCTTTTGGTAGCGGCTCATTAAAAGAATACTAACAACCCATCTCTTCCCTTAGGTGTCGTAAAAGGCGACTAATAGACTTAGAACTGCACAACCATCCAATAACTTATAGCGGCGATGGGTTCACTACCTGAGCAAATGTGCAGTCACTGGTTGGTGAAGCGCGGACTATGGCAGTGGACTGCTTTTGCCTAGTCTCTGACTAACCCTAATGGGATAATAGTCGTGATTATGTATATATGTGTATATCAGGTGAGAGCTGTAATTGATTGTTCGTTGTCTTTATCGGGGTCGTCATTCATTGCTCTAACCGTTTCTGTGGTGTATTTCTACCTTTGGACCATTTGTAGGCTTAATGTCCTTATATTTGCTTCAGCTAGACGCCGTCTTACTGTATCCGTACTCAGATTGTTTTCTTTAACTCGTATTTATGACGATTTCTTACTTCAACAAACGTAAGAAAGTTATTTCTCAAAATTGTTGACACCTTATAGCGAACCTACACCTTGTTCAGTTTGTTCTTGGTCTTTCTAGAATAGATGGGTGTTAATAGGAATGCTAGAGTTCTCGTTAAGCTTTAAAAGGGGTGGCACCAGGAGTCTTCGCTGTATTTTGCTAGCTGCGTCTTTCTTCAAGCATTGTCAGGATCCTGTACATTCTACAGGGGTTAAGTCGGTGATGACATAAGAAGAACATTATTTGTAAGTGAAAGACACCACATTTATAGACTTTTTGGTGTGAAAAAATGATAACTAAAGGGAAATAAATGATTAAATTTTTTTGATACCTACAAAATTGAAAATCAACCATTATTTTATATTTCTGACGACCTCCGTGGTCGAGTGGTCTGTTCGCAGTGTTTATATATATTTATATACATTCAGGGTATTTATATGTATTTTTTTTTTCTATTAAATTTATTTATCCGTCATCTAGTATCCGTAACACAAGCAGCATTAGTTGCTTAAAATGGGGCTAGTTGATAGGTGTGAATGTTTGAAGATATATATTTTATTTCCAGTTCTTAAAAATATATATCAAAATTAATGGTAATGCATTATTATCATTTAAAGTGGCTTTAAATTATTTAATTGAGTCTTTAAAGCTAAATCCAGTACTTTTGAAGATATTGAAGAATTTATAAGTGACCCTTTTTCTTGCTGTTCAGTGTACATAAAATTACTACTATTATCCCCTAAACGAAACTACCTTACTAGAGCTTACGGACAACATCGAGCTCTCGAAGACGGGCAAATAGCTATCTGTGCGTTCATAGATATAGAAGGAGCATTTGACAACGTGACCACAACCTCTTTAACCAAAGGGCTGAAGAGCAAAGGTATCGATGAAAAAACGACCCGATGGATAGTTGGAATGCTACAAAACAAAATAGTCAAAATAGACCTCCATGAAGTAACTAGGCAGAAAAACTTCTACCCCTATGGAGAATCGAGCCTGGACCTCCCTATCAACACCTAGTGGTGTGAACCACTAGCCAGAGAGGCGATTAAAAAAACCGGTTAAAGGTACGATACTTTAAGCAAAAAGCAGTTCAGCAAGCAGCAACTCTCATGGACTCCTACATTTACATTTAAGTCGACTGTCTAATATTCCTAACTATTTTGAATTCCAATAACCATTTTTAAGAAACGCTACCTTGTTTGGTCTGGGAGGTCTTTTCAAACCCGGCTAAATGTCTTAAATGTCTTAAAATGCGTAGAGTTCCTGTCATTAATTATGTTTAAATATCTACTGGTTATTTAGATTCATAAGTAGATATCCACTAGATATCCAATAGATAGGGCGGGGCAATCTAATATAAAAAAATGGTTTAGTGGTAGGGCATACATATAAGATGATATTAAACTCTTTATTGCACAATAAACATAAATACAGGTCATAATTAGCAAAAGTATGCAAAGGAGGACTTATCTCTAATAGAGATCTCTGTCAGCTAAACCATCACAGGTGTATGAGATTTAGTTATGAAAGGGAAGAGACACCAGTGCGAAAGATAAAAAAATTAAGATATTAAAAACTTAAATTCAAATACATTATAATAAGAAATTAGATAAAATATAATATATATTTACAGAATACATATGTATATATAAAAAAACATAAGTAGTACAGAAAAAAAATATATAAAGTATATAAAACATACTATACACTATGTCCGTATTGAAATGATGAGAAATGAGAAAATGTGACTGTGATGTGTTTGTAACTTTATAATGTTTGACGCGTCTTCACAATGTGTTACCTAAAATATTAAATAAATATTTTATTTAGAGTTATTTGATTTAAGCTATGGATCCTTATTTGGCCCATTTAATTAAAAAAAATAATACCACCGGTTTTCAATTTAATGTAGGTATTGTGTATTTGTATGTAGTTTTTTTGTTTACGTTTAATAAAGCTGTAGGGTTCGAATATCTGTACATAGAAAAAAATGGTTAAAACCAAGTCACTGGATTTAAAAACAGGGAGAATACCAAAAAATATTTTTTTATTATTTTTTATTTGTCTGTGTGTACGAGCTAATCCCTGAAATGACAGGACCAATTTCAATGAAATCTTACATACTTTTTATTTCGGAAATTAAAGGGTTACTGGAACAGTTTAACCGTGGACGAAGTTGCGGGCAACAGCTAGTAATAAATAAATAAATAATACCTAAATCGTATAAAAAAAATTATGTAGGTATTAAGCAGGCTTCCGGTCTGTGATATTGCATCGCAGACTCATGAATTAATTTCATCCATTTAAAGCCAGCTTTAAGATACAGGACAACGAACAAAATAAATAGGTACTATTATTGCGACAGGGGCGACCAATAGAGTTTGCGGGCGACTAGTTAGTAGTTTTTTTTGGTAGTGTTATTAAAAATAAGAAAAACAAATGCCAATTATTTACATGGAAAATATCTATATTAATATTATCGATGAGTTGTAGAGGGTTTTCATGAATTGCGATACGTTTTAATACCCCCTTTTTAAACATCTTGGAATATACCCAATAGATAGATACAGTCATTACTTAAATCTAAATGCCACAATTGGCGGTCTTATCGCTAGGCAGCGATCTCTTCCAGATGACCTGTCGATGGAGAGAATAGTTATAGGGAAGGTACTTATGGATATCTAATAATGGTACTAAACTTAGTAAAACTTTTTATACACGATTTTTGAGAAGGTGTAGCAACGTACTGCGCAAATTATTGGTAGGTAAATATTTTTTACCTATGTAAACTAACTAGCTGTTGCTCGCGACCTTGTCCGCGGTTACTACGGTTTCAATACCCCACGGGAACGCTTTAATTTTCCGTAAAAATTGCATTAACATCGGTCCAGCCATTTCAAACAACCAAAAAAACAGTACAAACAGACAAACAAAAACAAAGTACAAACAGACAGAGACACAAAAAATTAAAAAAAAAACATTTTTGGGTATTATCCCCCTTTTTACATCCCACTCCCTAACTTAGTTTTAAGCATTTTTTTACTGTGTACAGACATTCGACCTCTACAGTTTATAGATCTATTTTTATAGATATTGTTATGATAATAATAAATTGCTAAAATATTTTACTAAGAAGAAGCCTAAGAATTTGTTTGTTTTGTTGAACGAGCTAATCTCGGGAACTACTGGTCTAATTTGAAAAATTCTTACAGTGTTAGATTGCGACCCCATTTTTTTGAGAAATGCTATTTAACATCATGCATCATCTATATAAGGGAGTAACCTGAGCGAAGAATCGCTAGTTTAATATAAAAGTTTTAAAAATGTTGATAAATAATTAAGCTATTAGACTGAAAATAAACACAACAGTTCCCCAAAAATAATTTTAAAAAATCACTAAAATAAAACACTCCACCAACCTGCCAATCAGCGGCTCCCAATCAACGCACTTTGTCCATCACTCATTAAAATCACAACCTATTGTCTATGGCAGTCCGAAATGAACATTCGATCACTGAACGGTCATTGCACTCCAGAAAAATCGGGTCTAAGATGGCGATTCGGAATTCAAAATTGGTGTGACGTCGGAAAGGCGCGCGGCAAGTGGCCGGCAAACACCGCGCCCCATTCGCTGCCCAAAGGGCGTGCGTCGCTTCAATAATTCAACCGACCAACAGGAAAGCTTCGCCCCTCCCTCTCGGCTGCTCGCAACCAAAGTAGCTCTGTCTCACTCTATCTTGATGCGCATTTGGTCTAGGAAGTCAGCTGTTTCGCTCTGCCGCGCTGGTTTGTGGTATATGCGTCCTGCTCGCTCTCATTAGGTGGGTAGCGCACGTGCATTATGCAGTGTTTGGCAAACTTTTCATGAGGTTTGCGCAGCGCTGCACAGAGCACTACAAAGTATAGATGCAACTTTTTAAATTATGATGGGTTGGGCTTGTTAATCACAATCTTGCACAGACATGAATAACGTCCCAAGCACGACCACTGAAATATGCCATGATAAGAATATAACGTTGCTTCCAATAAGAACATTCATAAATACCTTGGGCAGAGCCGCTATCTTGATGTTTAATCTCTACGTGTTTTGAAAATATATCGCTTAATAATTAAGGCTGAATAAAAAACACTAAATTATCTACCGAACCTAACATATCTGGCGAAATGTGAGTATTTAACACCTCTGCCTACCCCTTCAGGGAAAGAGGTGTGATGATATGTATGTATGTAAATTATCTACCGTAACACATAACGTGGGTTTAAAATTAGACGCTATAGGATATTGAGTGTGCAAAATATGAGGACCGCATTCTGTTACTTCAGAAGATTCCGCAGTTTTGAATTCAGAAAAGCTGTTTTTTATTCGACCCCCTTGAGATATCGAGTAAATTCAAGTAAATCGATATGAAACTTAGCGCTATAGTGACTTTTATTGTAACACAAAGCCAAAGTAAAAATCAAATTATTTATTACATTGCTAAGTATGTGACTAAAATTTTTACTTTGACTTTCGCTATGTGTGTTACATCGTTGGAAAGGTATTTTTGAGCTAAATAAAAGTTACTATGGCGCTACAATCATAGCCCGTTCAGAGCAATTCTTTTAAACATAGAAGTTGTACAACTTGTGTAGATCCTGGTGCCACCTTCCAATAGTTATTTATTTATTTATTTTGAGGGAAACAAACAATTGCAATAAAACTAAAAGTATAAAACACAATAACAAATACATAAATCAGTGAAGTTTTCACAGATAATAATAAACAGACATAAATCTTAATCTTAAGAAAAATGAACAAAAGTAATAACAATAATATATAATAATACTACAAAATAAATAATAATAAATAGTGACCGCGTAGACAATACTAATAATAGAAGATTATAAACAAAACTTTAACAATGGCATTAATTCAATTCCTAATTTGTAATTTATATTGATGCAAATTATAATTAAAAATATCTAAGTCAAAAAATGAATTATTGTAATCTCTACAAGATCTTAAAACTAAGGAGTTCATTGCATATTTCGTTCTTGCAAACGAGTTATTTTGCTGATAAATTCGAAATGACGGCTGCTCATAAGTTGCTGACCAATTAGTTATTTTAGCTGATCAATTGTTTTTCTACCGACCTAAATTCAAATATTTTGTTTGATAGTCGTTAAAATAACACTTTATTATATTCCTCGCAAGTACATAGGTGCCTACCATTAGTGTAAAGTAGGTAATCGTAGCAGTTGCGTCTAGTTCGCAAAGGGTTCTTAGCTCCGTGGTTTTCGTACTTTTTTTTCGTTTAACCTGCTCTTTTCACCGCCCCTTGTTACATGGGAACCTAATATCAGACGAAATGTGCATTGATGCTGCTGATTGATTGAGAGTGATATGTTTCTCGGAGAGTTGCTCCGGCAGACCCCGGGTCGCTCCCACGGAAGGGCAGGAACGGGTATATCGGGGAGTTTTAGTGGGTAGTGCCAATATGGCAGGTGAGTCCCACACACGCCTACCGGCTAGCCACCGGTAGGTACGGTCCGTAAAATCTCCTCGTAAAAAAAAAGGGACGTGATATGTTTTGTTATGCAATAGACTAAAACCGTTCGCTCTATTTTGTTGTAAATTCATAAAGTCAGAGCTCAGGTCACGTTAGTAATTAACTTTTTGTCATTCCAGACAAATTTAAAGAAGTCTAGATTTTAAGTATTATTATTTTTTCTTTGAACACCATATTTGTAAATTCATATATACCTATACCTACCTGTTCTAATGCTACGAGGCGAGGGCAGGTAAGCAGCAGGTTAGTATATAATACATACCTGTAGCTATGTCAATGTTTTTTTGACTACGAACTGCCGCAGTATGAAGAGGTTATTAAAAAAAACAAATTAGTCTATTTGTTTTGTGTTTAACCTCATATTGGGTAAGTGGGTAAGTGGATTTTTATCTATTTTTCGTAGATCCGTAACACAAGCAGCATTAGCTGCTTAAAATGGAGCTCGTTGATAGGTGTGAATGTCTAAGGATATTTATTTTATTTGTGCTGAATCATCATCATTAGCCTGCCCTTTTCAAAATTTCATTTGAGGTCGGCGCAACGAGTCTTTCTCCTCTCTTCTCGTTACATGGTCCTTCTCTCTTCTCAAAATATGTCCATACCACGATAGCCGCTTTTCTCTCAACCTCTCTATCACTCGAGGAACCTTCAGGCATCCCCTGATATATTCATTCCTCACTCTATCAATCCTTGCCACCACCCATCCATCTTAACATACGCGTTTCGGCCACATGCAATCCATTTTCACACATCCTTCTAGAGTATGGTACTAAATGTTTATTCTTAAATTTTTTCTTACTCACGCATTGAAAACCCGGTAAAAATTAAGAAAAATCGTAATATTGACAGCATTGGCAAGCATATCGTCTTGTCTGGATATACCTTTATATCTATCACCTTATCAACTAGGGGGCGCTCAAGATTAAAACAAAATGATTTTTTATTTATTATTTTATTTTTTTAATTACAGAGTAGTAGTGATGACAAGTTTGTTTTAATCCATGAACGTAATATAGAAAAAGCAGGTTAGATTCGAAGGGTTGGCAAATGAAATACAAAATATTTTTAAACCAACTTTATTTTTAGCTAAAATATAATAATTCATACATGAAAGAAGTTCCCTAAATATATTGTAATAATACCGCAATAATACGAAACGAGGGTAAACTGATATAAACGATACATAAACAGTAGATTAGAGCTACCACATAATACTTGCAATTGATCGGATACATCCAAGCGTTTGAGACGAGTCGATAGATAAAACATGAACAGATCTTAACATTAAGATGGTAAAAATGGGAAATGGTTCTTGGACGGTTGTCGAGTGTCAAACAAACAACAAAATTCAAAATGGCGATCGCCACCTTTGTGTAAAGACAGAAGACAGGTATATACTATATATATACTGTCGCTCACCTTCAACATGGGATTCCCACAATGATTTAAATCGACTCTGAGGCCGCAATTTATTTCCAACAAGTTTTAATTTGGCTTATATTTTCAATGCCACATTTTTTTAAGCCCCAGAAAACATCCCTGCAAATCTCGAGATATCTGAAGCCAAAAAGAAGCTAGATGTCTTTTCACGCCTTTTTCAGTAATTTGTCTGTCTACTGAATGTCAGTTCATTTTGAAAAAGGCCAGCTCAAAATAAATGTTTGGGAATCCCTGCCTCAGACCATGCAAGCGCGGGCGTTCGTTAACAAGAAAACTCAACAAGAAAACTTCTAGTGGCACAATCTAAACAAACGCACAATTTGAAGAACGTTCAACACGCGACTCGCTACACTTCGTCACCTTGACAGCTGTCAAAGATTGTCACCCACTCGTTAAATACATTTTAAATCCACTGTCACTGTTTGATTTTCTAAATTAAGTCATTTCCAATAAGTGGCAACAAGTTTACGCAAGTCATGCTATCTCCCTCTTTCCGTTGCTGTGAACGTCATACTTTAGTATTGACGTATCTTTTATAGTTCCACTACTTTTAAAAACATTTTTTTTTTTTCTTAGATTATATTTGTGACTAAATTTTCCCGAGTCATCATCCTTATAACCAAGTACAATCACCAGGAGTAATAGGTGACTTTGACAGCTGTCAAAGCTACGGAATCAAGGTAAAAGTGCGGAAAAAAGTGTCAGGGAACGACGAACAACATTCTGAGGTCTATACACCAATGATTATGTCCACGACGATTGCTTAATGATACAGTCAGTGTTTCACTTAACGCCTATTCTAATATGGCAAACGGACCATGATATGCACACCTCAAGACGGGCGAGACGGCGACTAGTGTTGTGCTTGTCGACTTCATCGAAACTTTTTAAATTCCAAAAAAAGATAAAAAATATTTTTTAAATAATTTAAAATGAACTTCAATGAATTTTAATTAACCGAAATTTCAATTTTAAGTGAGAATTTACAGTTTTATAAAAAAGTCGATGTAAAGCCAACACTGGGGCGAGGCCGCCCATCGCCAAGCGGGAAGATAAAAGAAACCCTAACTACACTTAGAGCTACGTGGGCCGGCGCAATCACATCCATTCCCCACTTTTAGTGTCGAAGTCTAACACATAGCCACTTAGTACCTAATTGTTAGTAAAAATTCCCTTAACGCATTCAAAATATATATATAATTATATAGTTTATAGCTGATCCTAAACAGACACCATCTGTATGTGTATAATATCATAAATCTATTTTTTTTTCAAATAACTCTGTGCCTAATATACATTTAAGCCGATTTTTTTTGAGAAGCTCGTAAAGGGTAGAAATGTTTTGGACATTTTTTTTTATAATTTCTTCGTCGACCGACGTACTACTCGAAGCGTCCTTTGTACCTCAAAAATAAATGCACTTTTGAACAAAATCTATTGTTTTGTACTGAACTCAAACTGAAGGAATGACAACATGGCGCCATAACGATGCGTCCATTGGAGTCAAAGATGCAAATAAACCAACAAATATAATATCGAATTAAATGATATGCAAATTACTCCTAATGAACACACGTTGAAACGAAACGAAACGCGATAATAAAACGTAACGGGGGACGGAGGAACGAAACGCCAGTCGGGCGCCATATTGGATTCCGTTTTTTAAACAGCTTTAGCGTTAGTGAAGCTTACATAATAATATACATTAATAGTATCTGACGTCTTATACTATACTTATCATTCCATACGAAATTACATCAACTACTAGATTTAGTACATACAATATTTATCGTTTTTCCACTTATTTTAATAGAAATGAATAGAAAAGACTCGAAGAGACGTCCAGTGCGACCGGCGCCTCATACAAAGCTGACGAGGACAAACAAAAATACATTTGATTTACGTATAAAGATTTTGATATGATTAATTTTTCGAAATCTTAGAAGTTAGAATACTAACAAAAGTTCCCTGATCGACGGACGGACAAATGGACAACTTCATAAATAAACAAAACAGAAAAATACTTTAAAAATCGTTTATATAAAATCATATTTCAATATGAAAATGAAAGGAATAATAATTACGAGAAACATCATCGATAAAATTCCTATTAAATATATTCAAATATATTACCATCACTAAAATTGTTGCCTTGTCAGTCCGCCGCGGATTGTGCAAATTTGTGCGAAAGCTTGTCGCAACTGCGCGCGTCCCAAGTAAAAAAAAAAAATACAAAATCAATTCCATAACTGTGTACTAAAAAGTTTAGGCATCTTGCAATATGTACTGCAGCGGTCATAAATGCCACTCAAAATATACACAATATCAATGAGGCAACAGCGATATGTTTTAAACTTATTGCTTAGCATTAATTATTATTGTTCTTATTATTAAAATTAAAATTCACGTAAAAAAAATTTGTTCAATTGGAGGGCAGATATACATATTGCAAGGTGGCGAGCGCGTACGCGGGAGGGAGACGGCGATACGTTGCGGTGCGTTAAGTACTGTGCGAGAGCGAGAGGGGCGATTACATCGTGCTGTTGTCCCACTCCAGCTGGCTGATGTTCCTGTATTTGTGCTGCTTGCCGCTCATTACTGGAAATAAAGGAACAGTTATTTTTTAAGTCTTACTTTCCCTTTTCCCACGATAGGAGGGGTCGGCACTGTCGCTCGTCAGCAACACCCACTTCTTTTAGTCTAATATCATTCTTCACGCATTCAATCCTTCGCTTCTTTGGTCATCACATGATCGTACCACGGTAACCAATTGCTCCTAATCACATCCGCTACTGACGCTACAAAATCCAACCTTCCTCTGACATCGAAAACACGTTTTTTCACGTTATCCATCCTCGTCATCCCAATCATTCAAAACGCATTACAGTCACGAGCATGAACTTTTGAACAAATAACAACTTTATTCCCTTGAAATACTGCCATTTACTGTGAAAAGTGTATATATGTTCATGATCGTGACTGTACAGTAGTGTCGAGCAAAAATAAACGAATTTGACTTAAAATAAACTTAATATTCTCAGCAATAAAGGTCACAAAGTTTCAGATTAGATGATTTTACAAATACATATAATTATATAAGGATGTTATAAAATGAAGTATAATAACAAGCGGTGCAGCGTACCGTGGTGTTCGTGGTCGTCGTCGTCGTCGGAGTCGCGGTGGTCGGAGTCGGAGTCGGAGCACGACTCGCCGTCCGAGCTGTCGGCGCCGGCCGCGCGCGCGCACGACGCGCCCGCGCTCTGCGGACGTACAGATTATAGTGGCTACGACGCGGTTGACGTGCTACGGATGCTACATGTGCTACGGACAAGCACGATGTGTCCGCACTCTGTAATTCTGTATAAACAGTAGCTGCTACGACTAGGATTAGTGCTACGGTTGCTATATGCGCTACGTGAGTATACTTCGTGTACGCATATCCAGCAGTTTATAGTATAACATAAATTTTGTCGCCAACTGCGCACTATTGTTTAAGTTTAAGTTCCTCTGTTCACTGCTGCTGCAAAATTAGTTGCTTGTGGACTCATTAGTCTGTAAGCAACTAATGCAATAAATAATTTGATTTAGACTTTGAAGTAATAACCATCATTTTATTTACTATCATTTGTAATGATCTTCAGACTCTTATCAAGAAATCTGTGTTGCCGGGAAACTCCTATAAAAATCTCTTACACAACACATCTAATATTTAAAGCAATGACACCTCATTTGTTTCTAATGCTCAAAGATATGCCTTTAGTTAGAGTCGTCCCAGGCCACCTGCAGGTCCCGCGTGGTGCTGTGGTCGGCTTACCTCGTCCATGGGGTTGACGGTGATGGTGAGCGCGGAGTCGTCCCAGGCCATCTCCGAGTCCCGCGCATGCGCGTAGTCGCGCTGGTCGCGCTTGCGCGCCGGCCGCCGCGCCGCGCGCGCCGCGCCCACGCCCGCCAGCGCCACCACCACGCCGCACGAGATCACGCCGATCACCAGCGCTACGTGGTCTGGGGACACGACGAACTTAGGATGGGTACTCGCTACGGACACTGACAGTGCTACGAACTTAGGAGTCGCTACGGAAAGTAACACCTTTCATGCTACGCGGTATACTAAAGAATGTTCTTATAGTATAGAAGCAATAGTGTGTACGTGTAGCTTTTTTATTCTCAATTATCAGCAAACAAAGATATAACTTTAAACTTGGTATTTTTTATATCTATAAAAATCACAAACATAGGCCTCTTTGAAAAATTTCCAAGCCGTTCTACGCTATACACATCAATATACACATAAAATCACAGAGTTAGCAAAATTATTTTAATATGGTAGCGGAAGTATATAGATGTTAACTTGCTATATTCCACTAACTTATGCCCGTGCACGTTTGAGATGGATTGGTTCTTTTTTAGAACGATATCGCTTTGGTCAAAGTGGGTTCAGCTATAGTCTATCCATTTTGATCTGAGACAAAATGTAAACAAACCATTAAAAGGGTTCTTTAAGATGTCGTTACTTATTGTCGAAATATTTTCAAAAACATACTATTATTTAATATTTTATTATTACAAACTTTTTAAATGATTTAAATTAAGTAATTACTTGTCACCTTCAATAATTTTTAGTATTTTTACTTCAATGTTATATTTTTAACGTAATTTTAGATTACTAAATTAATCGTTGCTACTAAAAAAGACCTAAAATGAATAGTATTCTCAAACTTTTATTATGAGTATAGTATACTTCCAAAAGAAGATGAACAATCATAACATGTTCATGACCCCTTGAATTTACTTTGAATTTAATTGATTTATTTAATATTTAGTATCATTTGGATAATAGCAATTATATTTAATTTTTTAAATACACTTAACATAGCTAATACTTATAAACCATTACTTCTTTACACAAATAAATAATGTTTATAATCAATGATGATATTGGTATATTAAGTACAGCTTCTCCTTTTATATTTTATTAAAAAAAATTAGAGCCCATATTGTTTTGTCCCAGTATTGGATAAAAAGTTTGAGAACCACAAATTCTTTGTTTGCCTTTTGTCTCAGATCAAAATGGATAGAGTATAGGTCTTCCACCTCCAACTTTTCCATACACAATGTTGATTAAACTGTCTTTCGTTGCCTCATTCCCAATTTGTGGTCGACGCATCACATCTTCCGCTACCGTTCTCTTCTATCGCTCGCTCGCAGTTCTCATTAGGAGTAAACGATAATGCGTTTAGTGTAGTGTATGTAGTGTACTCACTGGCGGGGCGCGCGTCGTGCAGGTCGATGAGCCTGGCGGAGGGCACGTCGGCGGAGTGCGCGTCCCGCTGCTGGTGCGCGGCGTACGCGCGCGGCGCGCTAGCGTGGCCCTCGTGCACGTGCACGTGCGAGCCCTGGGGGGGACATGAACATACCAGCCATGTACCAAGTGGTCAATACAACTGTTGCAATAGACATGGTTTCAATGAGGAAAGTTAGACGAATACCTAGACGAATGCTGTCCTCATCTATTTCTGAGCGAATAACAATGACACCATCAATTTTATATCGAGCCTAACACTCCACGCTTTGATATGAGGCGAATGAAGTACAGGTAAATATATTCTTTATCAAACGGGACCGAAGCTTATCGGCGAGCATTTTTTTAAGTCCATCTTGTAGACAGAACTGACCACCTTACGCGCGATAACCGTCATTTGAAATGCAGCTGAAAATACCCATTAAAACTAAATAATGTCCGCGAGTCCTTCCGTAGGACAAACTCGAGTTCTGCTGAATCTATTCTTTGAGCCAAAATATCTCTTAAGTCTAACTCTATAGTATAATTATGTTCTACATATGTATATTTAGAAGAGACCAAAATTAACGCTAGATTTACAGGTGTCTGAAAACCCCGACCAAACGTCGTTGGCCGCTGCTGATAGTGTACATGCGTCCGATAGTTGAAGAAACAAAAAAAAATCCTCATTGTGTGATAATTTGCGAAGGAGCATCGGCGGCATCGGTATCTTTCAATCAGTCGGCTGTGACGTCACAGTAGACGCTAAAAAGTAGCCGCGCTTGGTTTCAATACAAATCGTTATACTTGCGTTATCTATGCTAATGTATATCTGTGGAATACCCACTAAAACTATACGATATCCACGAGTCCTTTCGTAGGAAAGACTGGCTCTGCTGAAGCAATTCTTTGAGCTAAAAAGTTACTGCAACTTCATACTCATATCTTCTTTATACCTATATTTTTGGATAAACAAAAAGAGCAAAGTATCTATCAGATGATACCTGTGTCTCGCGCGAGTCCAGCTTGTCGGCGAGGCCGCTGGGCCGCGCGTCGCGCCCGGCGTCGGCCGACATGTGCGGGTGCACCACCGTCAGCTGCGACACACACCAGACCATGGCGTCATCGTTTGTATCAACCGTATACCCACAAAACATTACATAACGAACCATCTCGCCTCTTTCCCCGAAGGGTTAGGAAGAGGTGTCAAACACCCACATTTCGCCAGATATGTTAGGTCCCCATGTGACAGGTGGGGAGCCTGGTGCCATGCTCCGGGCACAATGTGATACCCGAACACCTACGACTATTTTTACAGATATAATTAAGGAATTTAAGGCAGTTAAAAAAAGGTTTGATAAAAATATTTTTTTATGTATGCGAAGAATTTGACATTCTGAAAATTTTAATTAATCAATTTAGAATCAATATGGATAATACATTTCTTTACAACCTTTGGAGAAAAATGGATGGATTTACCATGACTTTAAAAAAGTAGATTAGAGAGAGATTAACACTCTATAAAAACTGTATGCTATGCCAAAAGCACCCCTATCTCAATTTAAATAGGCGCCTTACCGTCTGCACGTATTCGTTGCTGGTGAAGCGGCCGTTGAGCTCGGAGCAGGTCAGCTTGAACACGCGGTTGAGGTAGTACGCCGGCTTCTTGTTGCTGTACTCGATCTCGCGGAGGACCTGTAATTACACAATACAATTTTTTTTTAGTAGCACTTAGGCGGCCATCAAGCATACAGCCCACCTTGGGAAGTGATTACCGTGGCCTACAGACGCATGCAACACTAGGACTATCACTTGCGCGTACACCCTTATTGAAGAACCCCATTGTTTGGACTGGTACTGGGTGGTTACTCTGTACTAATGGGGTTTCATAAGGTTCAACATAAAACCAAAGAAATTTTCCGATACACAGATGAGTATTTTTTAACAGCGGAGTCCTGTAGGCCAATTCTGACGCTTATACAAGCTTATACAAGCTTAAACAATGTTTTTTTTAATAGGGCTAGCACGGTTTGTGCAACAGCCAAAGCAAAAGGTAGGGAAACGAGTTACGAATTAACCAATGTTCTGTCGTGACGTTAGTAAGTCTATGTTCTGTTCATGTGAAAAGGCGACGCGCGCGACGCTCGCGCCCGCGATGTGACCATAGCTCAGATCATTCGAAAATTTATATCCCACCAAAAACATTCTGTAAAAAACTAGCCAAGTCTCGATGGAGCTGCTTATCTCTAAAAAGTAACGAAATCTAGACAAAGACGTGCCAAGTCTAAGATTCCTTACTGCTATTTCTTTATTATTATAGTTAATGTTGTGTGACTTGGCCGTTGAAGGGTACACCAGGGTGCAAAACCAGGTGCTCCATTGCACCCCCCCGATTTATTTTTGTATGAGAGTTAAATGTGTCAAGTTATTAAAAGTCTTAAAACAAAATGTTGTTTATGATATTAGCTACCTTATCTTAAGGGGTTGTTGATCAATTAAAAATAGCCCTGAATACTTTTATGATCAATTGCCAAGAGGATGTCGTGCGAGGTAGGTGCGTACCTTCTCGTAGTTGCGCACGGAGTCGGCGCCCGTGAGGATGACGCCGTCGCGGGTGACGGCGGCGCGGATGTCGTACCGCGGCGGCGCGGCGGCGCGCAGCGACAGCGCCTCGTGGTCCGGGTTCAGCGCCGGGTACACCGACACCACGCACGAGTCCAGCTTCTGGCTCTCCGCCTCTGTCCGCGCAACACACTCACTTAGTACAGCTGCGACACAAGTACACGGCATAAATACATATCTGTAGATGGTATGGGCCGTAACACAACCACGCGTCTACCCCCGGGTGCCGCGTCGGCCTGGCGGAGCGTGTACCCACCGGCGCGGTCGTCGGCCAGCACGCGCACGGCCAGCGCCGGGAACACGGGCAGGCCCTGGCGGAGTGCGTGTACCCCCGGGTGCCGCGTCGGCCTGGCGGAGCGTGTACCCACCGGCGCGGTCGTCGGCCAGCACGCGCACGGCCAGCGCCGGGAACACGGGCAGGCCCTGGCGGAGTGCGTGTACCCCCGGGTGCCGCGTCGGCCTGGCGGAGCGTGTACCCACCGGCGCGGTCGTCGGCCAGCACGCGCACGGCCAGCGCCGGGAACACGGGCAGGCCCTGGCGGAGTGCGTGTACCCCCGGGTGCCGCGTCGGCCTGGCGGAGCGTGTACCCACCGGCGCGGTCGTCGGCCAGCACGCGCACGGCCAGCGCCGGGAACACGGGCAGGCCCTGGCGGAGTGCGTGTACCCCCGGGTGCCGCGTCGGCCTGGCGGAGCGTGTACCCACCGGCGCGGTCGTCGGCCAGCACGCGCACGGCCAGCACCGGGAACACGGGCAGGCCCTGGCGGAGTGCGTGTACCCCCGGGTGCCGCGTCGGCCTGGCGGAGCGTGTACCCACCGGCGCGGTCGTCGGCCAGCACGCGCACGGCCAGCGCCGGGAACACGGGCAGGCCCTGGCGGAGTGCGTGTACCCCCGGGTGCCGCGTCGGCTGGCGGAGCGTGTACCCACCGGCGCGGTCGTCGGCCAGCACGCGCACGGCCAGCACCGGGAACACGGGCAGGCCCTGGCGGAGTGCGTGTACCCCCGGGTGCCGCGTCGGCCTGGCGGAGCGTGTACCCACCGGCGCGGTCGTCGGCCAGCACGCGCACGGCCAGCGCCGGGAACACGGGCAGGCCCTGGCGGAAGTGCGCGTAGTCGCGGGCGGCGTCGGCGCTGCCGTTGATGAGGATGGTGGGCGTCTGCGGCTGCAGCACCATGATGTACGCCTCGGCCGGCCGCGCCTTGATGATGCGCCCGTTGTCGCACCTGCACAGGACACCTGCTTTAGCGGACTCGCACACTGAACGCACTACGGAACCCCGTGCGTGGATGCGTGAGCTAAAGGTGTATGACATCCTTTTGTATAGAAAAAAACAGTATAACGCACTGCGAGACGCATCCACGCTCGCGTAAGGTATAGATAAAGGTAAAGAAATATACAACCATAATGTTAGGAAATGTTTTCATGTCAGATAATGTTAGTAAACATATCTAAACTTTGTTTATAAACATTTTCTAACACTATTACATTCACTAAAAAATGTTAAGAATTGTAAAATGTTTTAAGCACTCCTGCAATAATGGAAAATGTTTACAACAATCGGCTCGCTCGCAGTTTGGATTTACGTTCCGATGATAACAAATATTTTATTTTGTTACAATTTGTTATCAAGTTTAAAAATGTTTACTTACATCATATGAAATGAAAACATTTTCTAACATTGTGATTGCATGTTTTTAACAAATGTTCCTTTGCCATTACGTGAATACGTGGCAATGGAATCTTCCCATGTCTTCTTATTTCTACCCCTGTGGTTCCATTCCCATTTAGTTATGAAGCAGCAGTGCGGCACCTTCCTAACATGCGTGTATATGTATATGCACGCCACGCGCCGCAGCAGCGTCTCCGCGTTATGTATATGTAGTATAGTCACGTGATGGTGGTGTCGAGGTGCACGTTCCGGCGGCCGACGGTGGGGAAGGCGCGGCCGTCGGCGTACGCCACGCGCCGCAGCAGCGTCTCCGCGTTATGTATATGTAGTATAGTCACGTGATGGTGGTGTCGAGGTGCACGTTCCGGCGGCCGACGGTGGGGAAGGCGCGGCCGTCGGCGTACGCCACGCGCCGCAGCAGCGTCTCCGCGTTATGTATATGTAGTATAGTCACGTGATGGTGGTGTCGAGGTGCACGTTCCGGCGGCCGACGGTGGGGAAGGCGCGGCCGTCGGCGTACGCCACGCGCCGCAGCAGCGTGTCCACGTTATGTATATGTAGTATAGTCACGTGATGGTGGTGTCGAGGTGCACGTTCCGGCGGCCGACGGTGGGGAAGGCGCGGCCGTCGGCGTACGCCACGCGCCGCAGCAGCGTGTCCACGTTATGTATATGTAGTATAGTCACGTGATGGTGGTGTCGAGGTGCACGTTCCGGCGGCCGACGGTGGGGAAGGCGCGGCCGTCGGCGTACGCCACGCGCCGCAGCAGCGTGTCCACGTTATGTATATGTAGTATAGTCACGTGATGGTGGTGTCGAGGTGCACGTTCCGGCGGCCGACGGTGGGGAAGGCGCGGCCGTCGGCGTACGCCACGCGCCGCAGCAGCGTGTCCACGTTATGTATATGTAGTATAGTCACGTGATGGTGGTGTCGAGGTGCACGTTCCGGCGGCCGACGGTGGGGAAGGCGCGGCCGTCGGCGTACGCCACGCGCCGCAGCAGCGTGTCCACGTTATGTATATGTAGTATAGTCACGTGATGGTGGTGTCGAGGTGCACGTTCCGGCGGCCGACGGTGGGGAAGGCGCGGCCGTCGGCGTACGCCACGCGCCGCAGCAGCGTGTCCACGTTATGTATATGTAGTATAGTCACGTGATGGTGGTGTCGAGGTGCACGTTCCGGCGGCCGACGGTGGGGAAGGCGCGGCCGTCGGCGTACGCCACGCGCCGCAGCAGCGTCTCCACGTCCGCCACGCCGTCGCCCTCCACCGACACCGAGCGCAGGTCTGGGGGGGCAACTTATTTATTTATTTAGGACAACGAACACTCATATATACATTTATGTTTACAAATTGTTAAGACTAATAGACCTACAGAGCCAATAAAAAATCTACAACAACATTAGGAAATTAAGACGGTAATGATCCATTTATGAGACAAGTGTCAATTACTGTCTACGAACCCATTACATCCCCTATTTGGTAGGGAAAGTAATGATTATAAACTTCCGCTTATAAACATTTATAGGTATAACATTTATAGGTAAAACTATTAAAGTTAAACTAGTATTTATTATTGTACTTTAATTGTAAGAAATGCATGCTGTGTTAGCCTATAATTGTTTTTCCACTAAAATTTTATGTTTAAACATGTTATGTACTTATGTATAGTGTAAAAATGTTGGCGAACCAAATAAATAAATAAAACACACAAGAACGCCTAATAAATGTATTCCGGGCGTAACCCGCGGCGCAATGAGAATAATAAAAAGTATTTGTTGAACGTGAGGATATCCTTGAGGCCTTAAAGTGTATTAACTGTAACAGAGAAGATATTTTGTATAAAAACATTTGATTTAAGAGCACACGTCTCTGTAAGGATACCACTCGATGTCTCTTTGAAGCCGTTTCGTAGTCTGTGAAATAGAGCCCGCTTCGATAGTCCAAAAATTTTAAAATTTGTTTTGAACCCTTTCACACAACGTGACGTCATAAACACAGATTATATTTACATAGGAGACGCAAGCGCATGTGCTGCGCGTCGACGACAACCCTAACGGCGGAGTTGGCTCCTGATGTCTAGTCTGCGCGTCTCCGATAATTCCGTAATAATTGACAAAGGAGCATCAATCCAAATTGCCAAAAAGGTAAACAAAACAAAGGTAATGTTTCATCTCTAAAATGTTTTGTGATGACTGTAGGTAATTGAAATCAATTGAAACGGACAACAATTGTTACCGTTAATTATATTTACGTGCCAGTGTCCATGTAAAAAGTGTGATTATTGAATAACAAAGTCGGTAAGTCGGCCTTTTTGTTTACCTTTTTGGCAACTTGGATTGAGACGTACATTTCAATAATTTTATCAGACGTCACAGTAGACGTTATAAAGTTGACACGCGTGGTTTCCATATGAATAGTTATCTATGTCAATCTGTATCGGTGGAACGGTGTTATTCAGCTGCGTTTTTGTATCAACATAACTTAGATGTAGGACATAAAGAAGTCTCGACAGAAAACTAAAGTTGAGCCAACATTGGGATGAATTAATTCAATACGAGACTTCGGCAAATCGATACCGGACAGTCGTCTGACTAAAGCAACGTTGATGCGGAACTTACAGCAAAAGTAACAGTGATTAAGTCCTCAGCCCATATACGAAAAATGTGGGGAGTATTGGCCTTAACACCACCTCGCTGGTCCAATGCAGGTCGGTGGGCAGAAACGGCCGGAACAGTGATCGGGACCAACGGCTCGACGTGCTAGCTCGAGATCATCATTCACAACCTGATCAGGACGAAGGTAGTGTACTGTGTAGCGCGCTTCCCATATAAAAGATATATAGTAGCGTAATTAGTATTAAGTTTTAGCAATAAAGCAGACGTCTAACCAACTACATCTTTTATTAAGCGCTCCCGGGTCCCTACATTGCAGTAGCTTCGTTTTGGATCGAAAGCCAAGCGTAGTAACGAGTACGCGACCGAGCTCGGTGGACATTGATCGGTCAGCACCAAGTGTGACATAGAGCGCGGACGTGTGTCGGTGTGTCGGCGTGTCGGCGTGTCGGCGTGTCGGCGTGTCGGTGTAGTGCACTGACAGAGGTCCGGCGCCAGGCTGAGCCCCTCCCGGCAGCGCGCGAGGCAGGCCAGCGCCGCCGCCGGCTGCAGCCCGCCGCGCAGCAGCCCCAGCCCCGCCAGCCGCGCCGACAGCCCGTGACGCATGGCGCCCGCCGTGCCTGCACACAACGTCACATACCGTCACATGCCATCACATACCATCACGCCGCGAGGCAGAGGTTTTAGACACCCACATATGTTAGGTTAGTAACAGTAACAGTTGGCGAGCCTGGTATCATGCACCGGGCACAATGTGAGACGAGTGATATTCACAATGAACTGTACTTAAGTTATATTCTAACTCAGTGCTACAGGCGGTAGGATCGAACCCGCACTTGCTTTCCCCTAGGAATGCCCCATACGTCCTAACTCGGCTACAGCTACTCTCTCTGCCAGCAGGCGGCGCCCCGTTAACCCCTCTTTGCTCCCCCCCCTCACCCTGCCAGCAGGCGCCCACGACCAGCGTGGTGTTGACGCCGAGCGCGGGGTGCAGCGGCCAGTCGTCGATGACCTCGGGCGGGCGTTGACCCCGGTAGGGCGCGCCGTCCACGAACAGCTCCACGCTCGGGAAGCGCACGTTCACGGCGTAGTGGTGCCACTCGTTGTCGCACACCTGACACCAACAAAAACACAAAAGCTCAAGTCACTACTTCGTCGCCTCAAAACGCAGTACATCATCACGCTGATTCGTGCAATGATGAGTACATTTTTTCGTATAATTTCGTATTTTCAAACAAGTTTAGATTTACTTCAATATTTTAGGAAATACAAAAGATCGTACTTATTTACCACCAAATTGATAAACGTTATTTTTTCCTTGATTTTAGCGATTGTAATGTTAATGGTTTTCAAAATAAATTTTGCTATTGCAGTAGAAGTCTGCCATTGTAGAAGATAATGGCCTAATCCTAAATATTATCACTCATTGGACATCTAGATTATGTAGGTATCTTTCCAGCGCCGCTCGACGGGCTTGAAGACGTAGAGGTCTCCGTCGCCGAAGCCAGCAGGGTCAGACGACAGTTGTACAGCTACAAGTCGCGTGTATGTATGTATGTATACACCATACCTCGGGCAGCTTCCAGCGCCACTCGGCGGGCCTGAAGATGTTGAGGTCTCCGTCGCCGAAGTCGCGCCGCAGCAGCAGGATCAGGCGGCAGTTGCGCACGAATAGCGCGTAGTGGTGGCGGTTCATCTCTGTAAGAACGAACAGTGTTAAAATATGGTTCTACGTTCAACAGCCTGGTTATAAGTAGTTTCTTATATAAGTTATATAGGTATAAGTTATAAGTAGTTGTATAATGTCTTCCACGGATCGTCTTTTTCTTGATTCGATCCCTAGATTGACCTTGAGCCTTCTTTTAAATAATGTAAAGAAAGAAAGAAAGATAAACATTTATTAACCTACAAACACACAATAAGAATAAAAAACAAAGAAAGAACAGACAAACACAGAGTACAGTGAATAATTTTAAGAGACTACACAATAACGGTTAATTAGGAGCCGGCCTCAGCATATGTGTTTGTATGTGTGTACTGATCTTATATTAATTATAATGACTGTGATTGTAAGTGAGCCACAACATCGCTTACACATCGCACGGCAAAATGTGCTCTTAAGGCTCACAATCCTCTGATCTATGGCGGTGACCGTGGTGCCCAGCAGAGAATAAGGCAATACGGGCTCTGGTACAAAATGTCCTACTGACTGCCGCATAGGCTCACAATTCTTTGAGTTATATCGGTGACTCGATGAGGTAGAGAATCTCCAAGGCTTCTCCATTGATATTCGGGTGTGCTTGAGCTTCAATAAGAGGCCACGTTAGACCGTGACAAGGCATATCGCTCGAGCAACAAAGTCGCAATTCTTTGAGCTATGTCGGTGACCTACTCTCCTAAATGGTGAAATTAATGTATATTATGTAAAACGCATCCACGGCGACACGCTGAAGGTGTGTGTGTAAGTGATGCAGGTGTGACTGACTGTGGTCGTCGGCGAGGCACAGCAGATGCTCCTTGCGGTGCGGGTCGTGGTCCGGCGGCGGCGCGTGTCTCATCCACGCCGACACGCTGAAGGTGTGTGTGTAAGTGATGCAGGTGTGACTGACTGTGGTCGTCGGCGAGGCACAGCAGATGCTCCTTGCGGTGCGGGTCGTGGTCCGGCGGCGGCGCGTGTCTCATCCACGCCGACACGCTGAAGGTGTGTGTGTAAGTGATGCAGGTGTGACTGACTGTGGTCGTCGGCGAGGCACAGCAGATGCTCCTTGCGGTGCGGGTCGTGGTCCGGCGGCGGCGCGTGTCTCATCCACGCCGACACGCTGAAGGTGTGTGTGTAAGTGATGCAGGTGTGACTGACTGTGGTCGTCGGCGAGGCACAGCAGATGCTCCTTGCGGTGCGGGTCGTGGTCCGGCGGCGGCGCGTGTCTCATCCACGCCGACACGCTGAAGGTGTGTGTGTAAGTGATGCAGGTGTGACTGACTGTGGTCGTCGGCGAGGCACAGCAGATGCTCCTTGCGGTGCGGGTCGTGGTCCGGCGGCGGCGCGTGTCTCATCCACGCCGACACGCTGAAGGTGCCGGGCAGCGCGTGTGGGACCAGCGACTCCGGCACCGTCGCCGACGTCTCGCCGTCGAACTCGTACATCTGCTCGCCCTCATGCCCTGAAGTACAATCATTTCAATGTCAAATGTGTGTTATTCCATTATGAAATTAAATTTAAATCGTGTGCATCATAAAATTTCTTGGCTGAGGTTGTTTGAACCAAAAAAGAGACCGTCCATTGAACGACCAATTTTGCTAATAGCAAAATTGCAAAATTTTGCTATAAGCCCAATTTATATATTTTTTTATAACGATTTATTTATAACGCCTGAGCATATCTACTGTATTTGATAAGTTGACAACGCTTTTCGTTATTGGAAAAACCAAAAGTTCGCATGTAATAATATGATATTTTAAAAATATTTAAATTATTGTAATTTCAATGTATTTCAAGGCAGCGGTGGCCGAGTTCGATCATAATGATAGTTCCATTTTTTCCCGCAAAAATTATTTTTCCACATAGACTCTATTAATTGTGTTTTAGTTATAATTGAATCAATAATAGTTCACAGCACCTCGATATTTCAACCAGAAGTCGCTAAATCAATTTCATATTCGACGTTAACTGTCAAATTCTACATAATTGCATTTAAAAATAATGTCTCGTAATTTTTGACAGTTAATTCAAATCCAACATAATTTTGAAACCAATGAACAGTTAACTCAGTCATCCATAAAATTCTATAAGGGTTAGTTTTTTGATATGTGATCAAATTGACTGGTGGGTTAAAATATGGACTGATGGCGAAAACGTACGATGTCGTGATATGACAGCTTGTCCAATAGTCGAAATTTCAAATATTACTATAGTTAAATACAAATACAAATATCCTCAGACATTCACACCTATCAACTAGTCCCATTTTAAGCAGCTAAATGCTGCTTGTGTTACGGATACTAGATGACGGACAAATATATTTATTTTATAAATACATATAATTATTGAGAATATACATAATATTAGGTCCTTACCTATAAAATTGGTGTTTTGTATGGAGATTTTGGGGAATTCTGCATTTTCCATACTAAAATTTTTACAGTTTTCTTCACAACGACAAATCCAAAGATATTTGGCATCTATCATTAGAAAAGCTTTAGTAATATGTGTATTATTAGAAAAGCTTTAGTAATATGTGTAATATCACACTTCATAAAAATTATTTATCGTTTTTACGTGAATGCAAATAAAATGATGTATTCGGGAGGCACTTAAAAAGAGTTGTCTCCAATTTTAACACAATTAAACTTACAACAAATTATCAAAAGAGCTCAAAAATATAGTCTATTTTTAGACGAGGTAATTATTTTTTAGGAATACTCTGAATCTTAATAGTTACAGACAAAATACTAAGAGAGAAAAAATACACCAATTTCATAGGTAAGGACCCAACACCCAAGACTGGAGAACAAATGTCTGAAAATTCATCACCCAAACACTTGCCTCCACTGGGGATCGAACCCAGGACCTCTCGAGATGGCGATACCTTCAGACCGGCGTACAGACCACTCGGCCACGGAGGTCGTCAGAAATAGTCATAGACAATTTCACCACAACACGGTGCTGGGATTAGTAACATGGCGGCTGGCGGCACAGCTGATGTATATTGTTTTAGATTGTCATCGCAAATTTAACAATTTGTCAAGCTAACGTCACACATTTTGGCGTTTCCATTGGCGCTATTGACGTAAAATTTAACTATAGCGGTTACTATGACTACGGATCAAAACCACTCACCCTAAGATAAGAAGCAACAACTGTCAAATAAATAATAAAAAAAATTTAAACATCAAAAGAAGAACAAAATAGTTCCTATCCTTACCAGAATCAGGTTTCAACGACTTGACCCACTCATTGCCGGCGCCCGGGCTCGGCAGCAGGTCAATGGTTTTGGGGTCCAGCCCTGCAAATAATTAACACACATTATTTCTGACTTACAAAAGAGGAAAACGGAACGGTTACGCTGTTAATACCGATATTTTCATATTTTATGTTTCTTGTGTAATAGAGGTCAAGCTTGACCTAAGCAACTGATACGATTATAAAAAAAATTAAAAAAAATAAATAAATACATGGCCCTTGGCCCTTTAGGAATATATGCTTGCCCCATTTTTAAACTTTGTGGTACACGCGTTTTCACTATGAAGTTTTAGTTGGAATTACAAATGGAAATACAAGGTGTTGGTACTACTAACTTGACTTCAATCGTGATTACGTGATCATGGAGTAAAGTCGAATAGTGTCATGATCAAATGAGTGTGTGTGTCATAACCAAACGAGTGTACGTGTCATGTCCAAATGAGTGTGAGTGTCAGGCAAAATAAAAGAATGTGTGTGTCGTTAGAGAACAAATATGTAAGTACCGCAATAACGTGGTGCAGTGTATGTGTCACGTACCGCAGACGGTGCGCTGCGTGTGTATGGCGTAGGTGTCCCGGTCGCAGCCGCTGGCCGCGCGCGCCGCCTGCAGCGTGACGGCGGCCTGGATGCGCGTCACGCCGGGACAGCGCTCTAGTGTATGTGTCACGTACCGCAGACGGTGCGCTGCGTGTGTATGGCGTAGGTGTCCCGGTCGCAGCCGCTGGCCGCGCGCGCCGCCTGCAGCGTGACGGCGGCCTGGATGCGCGTCACGCCGGGACAGCGCTCTAGTGTATGTGTCACGTACCGCAGACGGTGCGCTGCGTGTGTATGGCGTAGGTGTCCCGGTCGCAGCCGCTGGCCGCGCGCGCCGCCTGCAGCGTGACGGCGGCCTGGATGCGCGTCACGCCGGGACAGCGCTCTAGTGTATGTGTCACGTACCGCAGACGGTGCGCTGCGTGTGTATGGCGTAGGTGTCCCGGTCGCAGCCGCTGGCCGCGCGCGCCGCCTGCAGCGTGACGGCGGCCTGGATGCGCGTCACGCCGGGACAGCGCTCTAGTGTATGTGTCACGTACCGCAGACGGTGCGCTGCGTGTGTATGGCGTAGGTGTCCCGGTCGCAGCCGCTGGCCGCGCGCGCCGCCTGCAGCGTGACGGCGGCCTGGATGCGCGTCACGCCGGGACAGCGCTCTAGTGTATGTGTCACGTACCGCAGACGGTGCGCTGCGTGTGTATGGCGTAGGTGTCCCGGTCGCAGCCGCTGGCCGCGCGCGCCGCCTGCAGCGTGACGGCGGCCTGGATGCGCGTCACGCCGGGACAGCGCTCTAGTGTATGTGTCACGTACCGCAGACGGTGCGCTGCGTGTGTATGGCGTAGGTGTCCCGGTCGCAGCCGCTGGCCGCGCGCGCCGCCTGCAGCGTGACGGCGGCCTGGATGCGCGTCACGCCGGGACAGCGCTCTAGTGTATGTGTCACGTACCGCAGACGGTGCGCTGCGTGTGTATGGCGTAGGTGTCCCGGTCGCAGCCGCTGGCCGCGCGCGCCGCCTGCAGCGTGACGGCGGCCTGGATGCGCGTCACGCCGGGACAGCGCTCTAGTGTATGTGTCACGTACCGCAGACGGTGCGCTGCGTGTGTATGGCGTAGGTGTCCCGGTCGCAGCCGCTGGCCGCGCGCGCCGCCTGCAGCGTGACGGCGGCCTGGATGCGCGTCACGCCGGGACAGCGCTCTAGTGTATGTGTCACGTACCGCAGACGGTGCGCTGCGTGTGTATGGCGTAGGTGTCCCGGTCGCAGCCGCTGGCCGCGCGCGCCGCCTGCAGCGTGACGGCGGCCTGGATGCGCGTCACGCCGGGACAGCGCTCTAGTGTATGTGTCACGTACCGCAGACGGTGCGCTGCGTGTGTATGGCGTAGGTGTCCCGGTCGCAGCCGCTGGCCGCGCGCGCCGCCTGCAGCGTGACGGCGGCCTGGATGCGCGTCACGCCGGGACAGCGCTCGTCGGAGTGACACGCCTCCAGCCGCGCGGCCGGGAACAGCGCCAGCGGCCCGCTGCCCGGCGCGTAGTCCACGCGCTCTGCCACTCCTGCCGACACATATATCTGTGTTACGAATCTTGCATCCACATACTTTCATATAATCATACAATATCCAAAGCCGTGTGGCAGCAGCTCTTTAAAAGAATACTACCCATCTCTTCCCTTGGGTGTCGTTAAAGGCGACAAATGGACTTGGAACTCCACAAACATCTTACAGCGGCGACGGGCGCACTACCTGTCACGCTGAGCACATGTGCAGTCACTACTTAGTGAAGCGCGAACTACGCCAGTGGGCTAATAGTCGGATTATATGTATGTATGTATGTATAAAATATCACAACTGCCTAAAAGATGGGCGGAGATGAAGCTGCTGCTGGATTCACATTTCACTCGTTATGTGGAAATTAGTAGTTTTATCGGAATGGAGTTTTCAAATAGATATACAACAAAATTTCTAACGATATAGAAACGGTAAAAAAACCGGTATAGTCTCAGACGAGTTCTAAAAGATACCACCCTCCTCCACTTGGGGGTCTCACAACCAGGGATCCTCTAGTCTACGAGTCACTGACAGGTTTGAAAAGCTCAAAATGTAACAAGAATGAGGTTCTCTTCTCCTACCCCCCCTTACCTTTCCAGCCAGCCTTGCAGGGCTTGTTGACCTTGATGGTGACCATGACGGGCGCGGACTGCAGCATGCCGCAGTCGTACGCCACCACCGACAGGATGTGGTTGTGCGACTTCTCGTAGTCCAGCGGCTCCGTGTTCCGGATCACTCCTGGAAGGGGAGACTTGTTAGGATCGTGACAGAGAATCCGAAAAGGCTGACATATATACTTTAACCTTGGTGGAATAAAAAATATTACAGGGAGTTGGCTCCTGACGAAATTTCTTCAATATATCATAATCTACAAGTCTCCAACCTTGTACCTTTCCACTGCTGGGCGCTAAAAATTTTGAAGAAACACGTGAGGAGCATGAGCAAAATGCATATCATCACGCCAATATCTCCGAAGGGGTTGTCCCACACATTGCCAGTAATTTCGTTGGTCCCACGTAATGGGCCAAGCTTATTACCGTTACCGGGCGCTATTGAATATCCATAAACACTCACATAACCAGGCACAGATCTTTCTCATAGAAAATATGATGCGGTGCGGCCAGACGTAGCTCTGCTCAACCCTTAAAGACTAGCAACTGCGCGGTCAGCAGCTGCCAACCAGCTGACCGCGCAGTTGCGAGAGTCCAAAGATTAGCTTGCGGCTCGAATGAAGGCCCTAGTTTAGCCCAGCTTCTTTATTCTGTAGCTGTTACTGCTGTAGCTGTGCTACTTACCATGAAGTAGCGTTGAGTCATTTGATGAGTTAATAAAAAAAATTAACATACTAAGGACGATATCTCAAAATGGTATGTGGTGTACCCACCTTCGTTGTCGATGGTGAAGGGCTGGCTGCGGTCGGTGAGGATCTCGTACTTGCACACGTCCCCGTAACGCGGCGTGCAGTCGCGGTCGGTGGCCTCCACGCGCACGATCTCGTCGTACAGGCGGCCCTCGTCCACGCTCTTCACGTACGACGCCTGGCTAAACACTGGCTCGAACTCGTTCACGTCCGTCACAGTGATGTGGACCGGGACCCTGGAACAGAAGTAGAGGCAAAGTAGTAAATAAACACTCAATAAGAAAACTCTGACTGGCAGAATCATACACCATACCGACACAGCTGAAATAATTGAGAGCCTTGGCCGCTCGGCGCTCATACTCGTGGCGGAGCCGTAACGCAGAATTGATCGCCAATGGGTCAGAAAGATTCCCGTCCCGAATGTCGAACACGTATTGGGAAATGCAGAGTCGGTAAAACAACGAGATGAAACGACGACGAAAGATCGATTGTTGTGGAAGTCTTTGGGGGAGAGCCCTAAAGCCAGCAGTGAGCGTTTTTGCCTAATATGATGATGTTATAGCCAACATATAACTTTCCCACTCAGATCTGGTGACCTTACCACCGGAACACAACGTTCCCCTTCTGAGTATAATGTTATCTTGTTCCAACAATCTGTAAGGCGGAGGTGCTACGACAATTGGGCACTCAAAATCTTCTCAAAATCTTTATTTAGACATTGTTTAAAGCGTTTGCTTTAAACAATGTCTAACATTGTTTAAAGCAAACCATAGTCTTTGAAATCTCAACGTGAAGAGGCCTCTGTTCTACCAAGAAAAGGCAATTGGAAAAGCTTTACAAGCTATAGATCTTTCAGATATCAGTTATTGGAAAGTTGTCAAAACCTTAACGAGGATGCTAAAATTAGTTGGAACTATAGACATTTGAAACACTTATTAAAACAATAATAAATGTAATATTATAAAAGCAAGTGCTTTGTGGGTGGACTGGTAAAGGTCTTTCGCAGGATTTTCCAGCGAATTCTACGCATGGGGGGACCAGTAATAGCCTCATGGCTGAAAATTATTTGAACATGTCGCGGATCTCCTCATTCTTGATTCGAACACGCAGCTTGAAGCAAAGCCTTCTCTATTGAGTAAAGTTAATATATAAAACTTGTAGCTGGACAATGCAAAATACTAACGTGTTGGAGTAGGATCCATCACAGCCAACGGCGGCGATGTCGAACTTGTAGTTGCGTCGCTTCTCGCAGTTGAGCGGGTAGCGCACGCGCAGCCGGGCCTCGTTCTCGTCGATAACCATGATCTGAACAAAAAGGTAAAATATTATTAATTATAATAATTTGCAAAGTTTCTTACCAGTTGTGTTCTAAGAACGTCATCTTGGTAATTTTCTGAATAAACGGCGACATCTTTCTATTTTCCAATTACATAAAAAAATCTGTACCTCTTGTCCCGTGTCCCGTGTTACGAGCCTGCACAACATTTTATTCTCTTGCACTTTGACTCCTTCGCTTTTTCGATTTTTCTCTCTAGCTAGATCAATTCAGATCTATCTACATCAATTCTTCTTGTTATGTGACATTAATCCCTCTTCGTCACATATTCAAACAACGCTATCTATCTATCTTGTTATCTTTCTGTCGCTATTACTAAAGTAGTACCTAGATTTAAATACTCTTCTCGTATTCTCCTGACGTATCATTCCTGCTCGGTCCTCATCATATAACGTCTTACATGAGATTAATAAATTTACAACTCACATACAGCCTGCCCAATCTCGTTGGAACATACGACACGGCAACAAACACGTTTATCCAATTTCGGGCATATCGACTTATCGTAACTCGTTTAGATACAAAGAAGGGAACGAATTTTAGTAATTCTCTTTGCTGCCGTGCTCCAGTTGAAGGGATAGGCAACTCTAAAGGTGCGTTCTAACTTTGTAACATATTATATAACTTGTGTTTTATTAGAAAGAAATATTGCTTAAGTCTAGCGTAAGCAAGTTTACTTGACGAGAAATTTATTAGTTTTGTTGAGATGTTTTTCATAAAACTTGTAAGTATTAAACGATGATAAAAATGGAGGGTGAAACTGGCTGATTATGTTGCTCGTTCGTTCTTCTAAGAACAAGGAGTCCTTGTAATTGTGTGACCAGGTAAAACAGTCAGTTATTCTCTTTGGCCTTTTGTAAAACATTTTTGTTATTATAGTAAACAAGCGCTAATTCTTCTTACATCTTATCTAAATTTTCTAACTTGAACCACAGCGTTTACAGCACAGTTAAATAGATGGAACACAGTTTACTCTGGGGCCGTTATAAAATTAACGCTGTACCACAAGGTACCATTCTAGAACTCTTACTAGATAATAACAGATTACATGTCCAGATTGCACAACGTACAAGACGAGCCATTGCAAAACAAATGTAAAGGACTAGCATAAGCTAACCTTAAGCTAATCTATATCTTTAAAAAACTAGCTATTCCTGAAGACAAGACGGAAATCTTCGGCAAACAATCCAGTCAATATAGAATTATCTCTTAAACTAGACAGCTCTCATATATTCAATTTTGCAGCGTCTGTAGTCTGTACCGACTAAAGTATAGGTAGTGCATCCAACGACAATAAACGAAGCGAGACACAGGAGGAAACTATTCCGATAAAAATAATCGGGAAGCAATTTGTAGTAGATAGACTCTGAGAATGGCAGGGCTGGCTACTGAAGTATTAGAACATAGTATGTTCTGTATCTATTAGGTAGATTATAGAATAGGGAAGAAAGTTACATTATTTATATGGTAAAAAAAAACTTGTATATTGTAAATAAATAAAATACGTTTCGCTCTGGTTTTAGCGGTTAAAATTAAGCTTGCGAACCAAAACTTTACATTGAAAACATCATTGAATATAAAAATAAAATTAAAAACAGATTCATCTTCAGTCAGCATCGTTCTCAGCCTATATACGTCCCACTGGGCACAGGCTTTCCTCATGGAAACAAACATAAGTATGGGCCGTAACACCACCACTCTGGCCCAATGCGGGTTGGTTCAGTGCATATTTCTAACATATAAGAGCAGAACTAATCACAATCAAAATGTAATAATATTGAAGTTATACTAAAGGCAATAAATATCGAGTTTGTACGGTATTCCACGAAAGACACGGGAAATAATATAGCATATTTGGATTCAAGACATCTCATACTGTTGCAGAAGCGTCCCAAGCGACATTTGATAAGCCTGCAAGCGAATACAAATGTAATGCAAATTTCAATAAGAAAACTTTGCATTGGTTTTTACAGCTTAATCGAATTTCGATTGCAAAGTAAACATAGATGTTATGAAAATTCCTGTCAGTTTAAAAAACAAGGGTTCGTTCAAAATGGCGTGTAAAGGCAAATAATGGATAAGTTAAAGATGGCTGGGCCTGCTGTTATTTGTAGGTAATTTTTGTGCCTATAAAAAAAACAAAATCACCTATTTAGCAAACGTGTTTTAAAAAAAATATAAACGAAATTAATAAACATATCCCAAAAAAATTTAATTTCACCTGAATCCTGTAAATTCTAAACCTTCAAATATATTTCAAGCACAGCTCGTGCATCAGAAAATCTGTTACAACATAATGTATAACCAGTTCAACTTAAAATAACCTTCGCAACCAAACCCCGGGCCTTGGAAGATGTAGGCCAATATGCAGGCGAGGCTCGCGCGAAGGAGCTAACTTTGTTGGACCGAGTTTGGCGGCAATGGCTATAGTTATGGCTTTAGTAACTCCACTTTAAGTTCAAGCGAAGGTACGTTTTTCTTTTTTTTTATAATGATGGCGTAGACTTGTGCTTACCTGCACCTTTGAGGGTAATATTAAAAGATGTTTAGTTTTGAACTCTATTGTAATTATAGAATATTAAAAAGAAAAATGTACTGATATTGATGAGACTAAAATTTAAGTAAGTAAGTGAACTCCCATGAACGCCAAGGGATGCCAAGAGATGATAAGAACGGGTAAGAAATATGGCAAGATTAGACAGTTATGTACTCCCTTACTTCTCATTACATACTTTTTTTAATATGTAAAATAAAATGGTACAGGCCAAGTCTTTGTTAGGGTGAGCGGATACGGCTGTCGTTTTATCACATGAACTGTCGTGTTCAATCAATATTTTATTGCATTTTTCTAGAATAAACAGTTATATTATTATTGCACTTCAATAATTATCACAACCACTAAAATATCATGACATAAATCCGTGAATAGATAGAGATGTTAATATCCACCCTTATTTTGCTCCATATTTTAAGATTCAAAATGGTATGTTTTCAATACTTAATATTTTCATTCCTTCAAAAAACATAAAGAAATGAACACGTCCATTACATAAAGTAAGAGGAAGATAATTGTAAATTTCCTCCGACCTCGACACAAAATGTTGCAAAAGCCGAAAACCTAGACATCCGAATTGATGCAGCATATACACTGCGATACGATACGAATAAAGCTGCTGTTACACACTGTACTTTATTGTTTAAGACTTTAGAAACAGTTTCATATAAGCAACAGGCAAGTCTGGACAATATGCACGGAGCACTCCGAGGCTGGCGCTGATTTATAGCGAGGAGAAACGGGAGAAGCTAACCTTCTATTAGCTTTATTTTGTAAAACGAAACGAGTGCATTGCAAAAGAAAGAATTCTAACATTTGCTTTCGTAGTTATACCTCATAAAATCTAGAATAAAGGGGGCCAGTCTATCAAGGGCAGTGATAGGGAGCGCCCTTAATCACCTCCTAGATCGCCTCGTGTGTGCAAATCGTTACCATTTTTAGTGTGTAGAGTAACAGTCGATTTTAGGCCGATTTATCCCTACCACTACTGCCTCGATACTGCCTCTTATTTCCGGGACGTGAGACCAATTACTGAGCTGAACATTCTTGACTGAATCTGGATTAAAAGATAAGTACATTTAAATATCGGGAGAAATATTTTGTGCCCTGTGCTATGCAAGGCGGCAGACTGGCCACCATGTCAGTTGAAGAACAACTTCAATTAACAGACAAAACAAACCTAATAACATGACATCTTAATATTGGGTCCTTATCTATGAAGTTGGTGTTTTTATTCTGTCTTAGTATTTTGTCTGTAACTATTAAGATTCAGAGAATTCCTAAAAAATAATTACCTCGTCTAAAAAAAGCCTATATTTTTGAACTCTTTTGATTTGTTTTGATAATTTGTTGTAAGTTTAATTGTGTTAAAATTGGACACGGAGACAACTCTTTTTAAGTGCCTCCCGAATACATAATTTTATTTGCATTCACTTAAAAACGATAAATAATTTTTATGAAGTGTGATATTACACATATTACTAAAGCTTGTCTAATGATACATGCCAAATATTATCATCTCTGGATTTGTCGTTGTGAAGAAAACTGATAAAATGTTAGTATGGAAAATGCAGAATTAATAATAAATAATATAATAAATATCCTCAGACATTCCTTGAATTGAATTCCCCTAAATCTCCATACAAAACACCAATTTCATAGGTAAGGACCTAATATAACCATTTCGCTGGATGCTCATCTCCTATACCGCCAACATAACGCTTCAAACAGCATCTACGAGTGTTCGCGGTAAAAGTCTATTGTATTTTTCTCTGACTTCGATCCAATCACACTCATGGAAATTCAAAACAGTATCTAATATAAATAAAGTTGGACACCGCTTAGTAAGCTGCAGGCACGCGTCCATTCTAATACTGCGCTGAGCTGGATTACCATTTTATTAGTACTAAAAACTAGACCGTAAACCCGAAGGTTCTGCGGCAGAGGACTGTTTTTGTTGCGACCCATCTGCCGACGTGATTGAAAAGCGATATATCAACATTGTTATTCTCGTAGTAAGGCTATAACGACTAGACTATACGGGTGGAATAAGAATAAATAATGTACAATAAATTATTAGACATAATGCAACAGGAATATTTTTAATAAATCAACAACCTATACTTGGAAGAAACCCTGTAGAAATGTAATTTCTAATGGACAAAGTTAAATAAATAAAATAAACAACCACAAGCATATGCGCTAGTGATATGGATATAAGGTGACTGCATTATGCCTATATAAACATTAAACAATAGTACATTACGGTACAAGTGTGCAAAGAAAAAGTTCTGTAACTCACTAGTGAATAATAGTACTGAAAATGGTCACTGTGTGAACAGCAGGCATCAGTATGTGCCGCCTGATTGCGGTGAAATTAGAGCCATTTTATGAATAAGTGTATTGAAAACATAAATATTACAAAAATACTCGTACTGGGAAATTTTTTTTTGTTTTTTCTTGCACCATATTACTTGCATACTTCTATGTTAATATCAATGACCGGAGAAATTATTGCATTCATCATAAAAATACGTCCCGGTGGGGACTTGAGGCCCTCAGAGATTTCTTCACATCAAAATAAGCTCTCCATTTGTGACATATCAAGTTCACAATGTCTGGGCGTTCGTATTACTTCGTATACGAACATTAAATATTTAACGATACAAGTAACAAGTATCACATAATCGATAAGAACTATAAATGTTTGACGAGTGGAATTATTAATGAAAGTGTGGACTCTGCATTTCTCTCTTCTCTCTGCTTATTTTTCATTTTGACCAATAATTTCTTGTGCTCGGTTTTAAATGCAATCTGATTATTATAAAGAAGATTTTATACAAAAGATGGTTGTATATTCTATGGCATTTCTAGGGGTAAGTGCATAGATCAGTAGTAGATTGGTATGTATGAAGAGGAAGCCCGGATTAAAGACTCGATTGTTATAATAAGAGATATCCCCCTCGATAAGGGGATGAGTGGTCTTCTCCCACACTTTCCTATGTGGTTTGGGAGAAGCCACATTGCCCTAGTGGTGAACAGGAGATAGAAAGAAGATATTTTATGATAATTCACATGTAAATCGAGTCGATTCCGAGATGTTGTTCGCGGTTATGGGTATATAAGAAGCTCAGTGGCGTAGTGGTTAGTACATTTGGCTTTCGACATTGAAAACAAAGCTACCTTCGCCATGGTCAGACCTTGGGTGGGTGACTAAAACTTTGTGATCTTGAGCTCATCCGTGCTTCGGAAGGCACGTTTCTACCCACCAACCCGCATTGGGCCAGCGTGATGGTGTTACGGCCTATATTCCTCAGGCGTTTCTCCATGTCGGAAGGCCAGTGCCCAGCAGGGGACGTATATAGGCTGAGGACGATGGGTATATCGGGGAGTTTTATTGGGCAGTGCCAGCATTACTATCGAGTCCAACGCACGACCGGTCAATGGATTCCTCGTCAACAAAAAGCGACTGACCTCAAAGGGAGCCTCGCCATGGTGCTTGTTGTTCAGTATGAGGAAGGAGCAGAGCGGGCCGCGCGCCCTGATGGCCGGCGTCACCTCCACCAGGGTCTCGTTCTCCCGGATCAGCCCGTGGTACCCCTCCTCGGGCTCTGCCAGCTCCAGGTAAGGAATGTCTGGAACAATATACAAATATTCATTGGTATCTACGTTACTAACATACAGATAGAGGTTTAATGAAGCTGCTCGAGAAGTCGTTATTATTAAACTTGCAAGATTTGACGAAGACACTGAAACAAAGGTAATTTTGAACTGTAAAACGCGATAGTAATTATTATTCTGAATAAACTCATGCGATTCTACAAATGTTTAAACTTTCACTTTAAATAGTAAAATAAGGCCGAATTGAAAACCTCCTACTTTTTTAAAACTCTGTTAAAAATAAATCAGTAACAGAGAGAGACTGTCAACTATCTCCTGTTGTCGATAATTGTCAAGCCAACTGAGTTTGTTGCGGAGACCGAGACCAGAGTGAACTGCCCACCAAATTATTTGCTAGGATTCATTTGTTTTATACCTTTTTTAGAAGGTAAATATTCTAATAAAAAGAATAAGAAACCCCTTTCACAATTCTAATAATTTTATCTTTATCAACATCAAAATTGTGTCCTCTAATAAAAATATCATAGATTGTAAAAATGCTAGATACGGCTTTCTCTTTGTTCCTCCAGTCGTCGCCACAAAGCCGGGCGCATTGCGATTTCTTGTAGATCCTCGGATCAGGCCCGGGCCTTCTGCCTACGGGGCTCGTTCCGCTAAGAGGCTTCTACGCCGATACGCAATTTGCTGCTTGTGACGCTAGCACAGGGGACAGTGATCATTCAATTTGCCTTTTTCTAAATAAATAGATAATAAGTGAAAAATAAAATGTTCTTGGAGAACAAGATTATATCAGACTTAAATTGTTAAGAGTAAAAACTATTTTAAAAGGATATCATGTAGCTTACAATACTACACTCGTTTTACTTTACAGGATTATTCCATTATTCTTTTTCACTAACCGTAGAAGAGACACAGGGAGAACACTTATGAGTATTAATCTGAGAAGTTTATTAGCATAGAAATTTATCACATTTACTATAATCATTCAATCAGTATTGCACTTACGTAAATGGACATTGGAAGCACGTGTGTAATTAATGTAATAGCTATGATAAATTATGTGGCTTACAGAGTTAAATCAATACTGGATGGATGAATGACTACAAGTCAAGGTTCCCTTTCAGCTTAAATGTTAGTAAAACTTACTTGAAACCGATCCTAACGATTGCAAGCATTATGGGGCAATAAAAGAAACAGACAGCAGAGACGGATGTGTGGAGCCAATAGATAGTATTAAGAATTAGAGTGTCAGACAGAGGAAGTTAGAAATACGTTTGATAGAAACGAAGTATGAAAATATACGACAAAGCTATTGCTAATGCTAAGTATCAAAGGATGGATACTCAATGAGTTTTAAAATAGGCCGGAGTGGAGAAATAGAAGGAAGCTAAAGGGAAAAACGAAACTACGAAACTGTTAAGTGTTTATCTGTTAGCGGCACTAATTATATGTAAAGTTAGACATGAAATTCAGCGTTTACAAATTCAAGTCACGCAATAAAGGACGCAGTTTGTAGCGTAACGTGGTACGCTCGCATTGTTCTATTACAAAAGTTGTGTAGTTTACGATGGAAAAAACATTAAACTCATATGTGATTCTAAAGTTACACGGAAACTCAACAAGTCGCAAAAAGCAAGCAACTGTGACTGTGAATAAAAGTAATCGTACAAAAAATTTATACGAAAAAAAAAAAGAGCGGTTACTCCTGATGCTCTTCATCAACCTCACATGTTTTAGTTTAAGTAAATCTAGAGTTTATTTGTATTTTTTTTGTACTACGTTCTGCCGTGAGTATTCAAAAGGCTCTTTTTTATTGCTTCAAGTAAAGCTTAAAATAATAACAAAAGCACTCCACTGATAAATAATTCCATTTCAAAAAATCTAAATAGAACAGCAACGATTAAAGTGCCTGTCTCCTGGAGTAGGTAAGCCTGACACGAACAAACAAGACATGTTGGTTTTGTCGTCATTACCGCAGTATTCCTTCGGCGAGTGTTTACTTTGGTTACAACTCAGGTGCAAACCATTCAATAGTACCTGTAATACCTATAATAAACAAATTTCTATGGCGATTTAATTACGTCTCCGGTAGTGTTAAGGGCTGGAGTTAGTTGGTGGTCTTAAGTGGTCTACTCACCTTAAATCGGCCCTTAATTAGGTCCTAAAATCGACTGCTACTCTACACACTTAAAATCATAACGATTTGCCTACACACGAGGCGATCTAGGATCTCAACTGCCACGGTGTTGGCTCTTTTTTAACGGACGTGAATGTGACGTAGCTTATCACGCCTACACCCAAAAGTGGTAAAAAGATGTGTTTAAAACGCACCATTTTTCTAAAATATTTATAGCTCTATAAAAGAAGAGGAGACCGTTTGATTTACACTGGGCACCTTGCATAGCAAAATTATATTCATAATAGTGAACCATACCTACTCCAGTTTGTCAAACTCAGTGCTACAGGCAGGGATCGAAATGGTGAGCGCTCGAGTTGTGCCATTTTTCCAATATATTTTTTTACTCTCTCTCTCTCTTTCTTGTCGGTTACATTGATCTAGATACACCTTAAATGTATAGTGATGTTGTAGAGAATTTCAATGACGTCCTTCACAATTTTACAATAGTGTCGGCCGGTGACAGAGTACCCTGTCACCCGCAGGCCCAGGCTCCATCAGTATTCTGGACCCTTCACCGCCTGCGCCACCTCATAATTTACCCTTTCACCAACTTTGGGATAAATGACTCCACATTTATAGTGTGGGCTCTGGCGACCTTAAAGAAATTAATGGCGTAATTCGCCCGTGATTAGTTTCGGTTTTATTTGCGAAAGTTGGGGTTATGGGTTCAAAGGTTGCTAACTTTACATTTGACCAAAGGGTTTACATCCAATGAATAGAAAAAGCGTACTTTCAAATAAACTTACGGAATTTAATTGATTTGATTTCAAGTTTTGTCATAGGAGTTGAACCCCCGGCTTCTAAAATAGCCCTCTCTCAATGAATTCCTGGCGACCTCATACGCTGCAGTTTCTTAACACTATAGCTAACAAAAGTAGTTCTTTGCGATCTTCTATAACGCAGCATCTCTGCCTTTTGTTCCAGAAAATATATCCACCAGCTCACAGACGAGAGAACAAAGTAGAGTTTCTTCACTAGTCGGGCACTAAAACACCCCCGATTAACTAATTAGCTAATATTATTATTTCGAACACTAACCCGCATTGGGCCAGCGTGGTGGTGTTATAAAACATACTCCTTATGCGTTTCTCCATGAGGAAGGTCTATGCCCAGCTGTGGGACGTATCTCGGCTGAGGACAAATATCTTGCATTCCCCTTTTTCTTTAGTAGGGAATTCGGACGACATAACTGTGTTCATATTACGGTAACCGCCTCCCGTGTTTCACGCCTTTGTACACCAGAAAAATATTTTTATATAATGTTCAAAGCAACGTCAGTAGCCGGGAACAGGAAAAATGGTGTGCTTTGAGGGACTTTAATATGAAAACACGAGAGTACGACCAAAATATAATATGTAAGAAGTATGGCTTCGGTAGCATCGGTTGATGGATTTGGCCATAGAGTATTTTGATTACAGTTAACGGTAGTTCTTTATCAGTATGGGCGGAAATGGGAGCTAAGCGCAAGTCGGTACAAGCCGAAGTTCAAAATAGCTTAAGCTCAATCATACTAAATCTTATTTTTAGCACAATATCTCTCTTGAATTTGGTAACTTTTAACAAAAACACATGTCCGCCATAAGCCGCGCGATACAGCCATTATTGCCAGGGCGCGTAGGGTTGCAACACTAAAAATTCTTAACATCTTTGGTAAAGGACAAATGACGTCATCTTGCTTGATTCAATTATAAGTCCAGATGCCGGACCAAGTAGGTTTTGGCTCAAGTTCTTAAATGTCTGTGTTATTGGTAATACGGCCATATTGGTCATTTGGAACTTATATTGTTTGGCGGCAGTTATACGTGTGCTAAGCAATAACAGGACATTCTAAGACTTATTACTTGGCAAAGTAGAAATTGAAACACTTAAAACAATATGAACCACAAATCCACAACCCTGTCTCTACCATCCCGGCAACCCTAGCAAGATGTCCCACATTTGAATAAAAACGCCGGGCCAGCATTCCACCGCTCCTGTCTCCATAAATGTAGATGCTTCACAATGGCCTATAAAATGTGGCCTTAAATAAATTTGAGGTCTAGTGCGGAAGAGTCACTTACAAGAGTCCGGAGTCTATTTGACTAAGATAGGTTTTAAAAGTTGCTCATTTAGAGGCAGGTCGAAGAGAAAATAATTTTGAAAAGATGCATGATAGCGGCCATATCGTTACCCGACATATTGCCTAAGCGTTATTACTACAAAATGAAAAATCTAAAGTTTTACTATTAATGTCAGTTGAACGTTTAAGGTAATTTTAAGATTATTTTGCAAATACAAATAGAATTTTAATATGAATTGTACTATCACCGAAATTAATAAATATTTATTTGATTACAATAACTGTTGCGTGACATATACTCCCCTCAACAAGGGTAGAGAATGAGCACCGACAACTTGTTAAATTACCACGCATCGATCGGAAGAAGACTTTCTGAAGTACGAAATACCAATAAAAACTTGTAAAAACTTTTTCAGTTGGAACAGAAACCCAAAGACCTCTAAATAACATCACGAGAATCTATACCAAGTACTTCAATCACAAACAACCTTCATGCTGAAAACTGTGAACTCCCGCCAATACATTCCCAGTTTCCAATAATCTAAGCTACAAACACAAATAAGTAAAAAGCTAGTTGCAAAATTAAAAGCGGGCTAACGTATCTTGTGTATAGAATTTCAAATGAGAAAACTTGTGCAGTTTGTCTGGGAGCTGGCCAAAAATCGGGACCTGTTCCAGAACTTTCCAGAAAGTACCCGCCACAGTTTTAAAGAAATTAAAGTGGAAAATGAAATCCTCCGAAATGTTTTGCTACTTTTACTAAGTCTATTAAACATGCTGTTTTATCGTAAAACTAGAGTTGGAATAAGTTTGTACAATGTTTCGAGTATCTCAATTCTCAATTCATTATCGGAATTCCTTTTCATTTCTGTGGAATTTACCACATTACTCTTAAATTGTAACAGCTCTGCTTAAATCGAATTCGACTTTCAGTTTAACACCATAATTTACAAACGTTTTAAACATTATACGCTAACCAGTGCGGTTTTATTTGTGGACAACCCAGGACATTAAGGGTTGGTAGAGAAATATTAATTTTGGCATTAATCAATAAAGAGAACTCAGCACTGCTAGCAGATGCTTAACGTGACAAGTTTCCAAGCATCTCCAGCAGTGGACTATACAGGTCGACGATAATCATGATGAAACACAAAATAATGACCAAGCACACTACTCACAACACAATAATTAGATGTTCAGATGATTTTGTCAATTTTCCAAATAAAATACATAATAGTAACGCTTCATAAAATAGCTTTGACAACCCAACTATAATTATAGCAATCAATCACCTCACAGCCGAATAAACAGGTGTCCCTAAACGAACAATTAAATCAATGTAGCCTTTGCCGGCTGGGCGCGCTTCATAGCCGGATGGAATCTTCTCTAGGCGAGCGAGCATGGGAACAATTTTAGTTCACTAATTGTTATAAAGCCTCATTTATAATAAGTGATTTTAAAATATTGTCTAACGAGGATATAATAAAAGCAACATAATATGTGGAAGTAGTAATACTAAGATTTGCAGCAGTGCTTGATGTACTGTTTGGTTTAAAGAGTAAGGCAGTGGGATTACTGAATACATCTTTGGATCTTATGCCTGCGGTTGGCAACGAAAACTGATTTCTATAGAAGTCGCAAGCAAAAGCAATTTTTAGAACTATTCTAGTCATAATCATCATTTCAGCCCTTTACCGCCCTCTCAGGGCATCAGTGTCCTCTCTCTTGTTCTAATCTTTCCGGTCCTGTGCAATCCGCTGCGAGTCGCTCGTTGTCGCCGACCTCGTCGTCTTTTTCTTTGCCTTGGCCAAATTTGTATTCTAGTACGTCGTATTCTTGTTGAGGGGACAAAATTGTGTTTGTGGACCTTATCCAAGCTGGCGTAGGAGACTAACCCACGTGAGGGGTGATGCCGCGCCCCCCACCTAGGGGGGCTCCGCCGGGGAGGCTGACTGGGTAAACCTTGGGTCCCGGTCTCCTCTCCACTCCGCGGATAGGAGAGTCGCTGTGGTTTTAGTGAGTATGCCCCCTGGTTTCGTCCCAGGGGGAGAGTCTCACAGTATTCGCCCATTCCCCCGATGGGCGTTTCTGCGTAAAGCATTTCCACAGCGTCAAAAAAAAAAGGAGACTAACCCACGTACTAAGAAGTAAGAAAGTAATAGAATATACTGTAATTATATAAAAACTCCGTTTAGGCAAGGATGGCATTGGCACGAGTAGTAGATACATTTATTAACAACGGCTACCGGTGTACGTAAGCATCTGCCAAAATAATGCCAATTGCTATATTCAACCGAGGAGCTCGGTGGCGTAGTAATTAGTACGCTTTCGATATCGAAATCAAAGCTACCTCCGCCAGGGTTAGGCTGTGGATGGGTAAACAAATCATTGTGATCTCGAACTCCTCCGTGCTTCGGAAGGCGCGTTAAGCCATTAGTCCCGGTTCCTATTGCACCCGTTTCTACCCCCAAACTCGCATTGGGCCAGCGTGCTGTTGTTACGGCCCATACTCCTCATGCGTTTCTCCACGAGGAAGGCATGTGCCCAGCAGTGGGACGTATATAGGTTGAGGACGAATATTCTGAGACCTGTTTAAATTCTACACACGAGAAAACTTCACAATAGCGTAGTTCGTATAACTCAAGCGTTACCTAAATGTTCTGGAATATCGCAAGTGCAGAACAAACGAGCTTAAGTCAGGTTGTTACGGGCACATTTGCGTACGCGACTGCGCCAAGTGGCTTGGCTCAGAAGCTTTGTTCTTGTCTCGGTAGTTAGTTGTTAGCGTCCACTGTGTGCTTCGGAATTATATAAACAGCTACCTCACATTTAATGTGTAACTTCAACTGCTTGGGTATGGTCTTAGACTTAAAACAGATGTCTGTCTAGGTTTTCACAGACCAATAGTTTTGGTAAGTATATCGTAAAATCTCGTCATATTTGGTTACTGAGTTCTTTTACGTTACGGTCTACGAGCGCTCGTCCAAACTTTCAAGGTGTCCGCGGAAGACCAGCGTCGTGGTGTTCCACGCCCGACAAATGCTGAGTGCGTCTCCTATTCAGTGCCTCAACCTGTATTGTTTAATATGTCATTATGTATTGTTTACGTCTCTGTTTGATTATTATTTTTATGTAATTATACATTGTAAGAAATTACATAAAAATACTGAATAAAATTTTATTCTATTCTAATATTGTCAGAAGAAAACCAAAGACTGTTTGATGACAGCTTAATAGTGTATAAAGTTGTAACCTGGGATGTTGTTGTAAAATGAACCTGGACGACTTGTCACTATTTGTTTTTATTGTGAATTTACTCGTAAAGGCACAAAAATAGTGCCTTGTTAAAGTTATTTGAGCTTTTATTGTTACAGTTTATTCTAATATATATTATAATTTTGTTCCAACAGTTATATTTATAGGCGTCGAGATAACCATTTTATACGCTGACTCTGATAGGAATGAAAATTGGAGACCAAATACAATGCCAAAAAACAGAAACAAAGAGAAAATGGCCAGAGAAGAGCGCAATGAGAGCAAAGTCGCTAAAACTGATCTGAGCGCCTCTATCGTTTTAATGACAAAACCTTATATTTGCTGCTCATTTTTAAATCTCGTTGGCTTCGCGAACCATTTGCGCGAAAACTTATATTTTTCACCTAAATTTCCAGTTTTTGGAGATTGTCTATCTATAATAAGCAATGTCATATATACTTATTTTTAGGAGATTATAACGTGATTCCGAAAACCTTATCCAATACTCGTTTTAATAAATTCTTGTCCTTTGTATCAAAGTTAACTAAAATATACAAAAAATGTCGTCATTAAGTTAGCCACTGTCCGGAAATTTGTCAAGCCTACAATAGCTTCCCGTTGCTTTGTTTCCAATACATCTTTTACAAGTCTAGACAGCCAGCTTTATCATCGCGCTCCCAGGTTCACCCTAGCTCTGAGCAGACGGGCAAATACCGCAAACAAATATTGGTCTGGGAAGACCTGTATGCACAGCGAAGTGCATTTGTGCGGTAACTATCGATTTCAGCTTCTCCGATAACCGCCACAGACACACATCTACCGTGAGGTATTAGATCTAAAAGGGCGAACTTTTAAGAATTTATTTCCGTTGTGATAGATAATGTAACTTAATACGGACTGTTGATCATCAAAATTCCTAATCTCAAAGTCATAAATAAAGAAAGGTCATAAATCAAAACAAATATCCAAATGAATTCTAAGCGACCATTGCCACTTGTGGGCAGTCTGATTGTTTGAACAAAACAATTCAACTATCCGTTGGTTACATTTCTTCTAAATACTTAGTGCCAACGTAGTCGTGTGGTAGCGGCTCAATAAAAGAATACTACCAACCCATCTCTTCCCTTGGGTGTCGTAAAAGGCGACTAATGGACTTAGAACTGCACAAACATCCAATAGCTTATAGCGGCGACGGGCTCACCACCTGTCAGGCTGAGCACGTGTGCAGTCACTGCTTGGTGAAACGCGGACTGTGGCAGCGGACTGCTTTTGCGGTGCTTTTGTCTAGTCTCTGACTAACCCTTAGGGGATAATAGTCGTGATTATATTCGAAAACAACAACATTCAAAATAAAGTTGTGCCTGTTTAGTATCATATTCTGAATACTAGATATCTTGACACGGTATTTATAGCTCTGACATTAACGTTATTATGAATTCTAAGTGCAAAATTTAACCTCGTCACGATACAAGCTGGAGGTTAGACGCTCACCGTCGAGCAACTGCACAAAGCGCAACTTCGTATATTAGATTCCATAGGGCTGTCGCAATCGAACCGAAATAACTTTCAATTGTATCACTTCTACTTAAGCGGCATTCGACACAAGAATGGTTTGGTTAGCACAAAGATATTAGGTGATCCAATTCGAAGTAGCAATATCCACGCATGTTAACCAGATGAAAATATCTGAAATTTTCTAATTCTGTAATATTGGTTCAAGCTAAAATTGGACTAAGCAATAACCGAATTAATATAATTTACAGTTACAATTAAATGTTAATTAGATTGAAGATTGAGTAGGTTAATCAGAATTTTAAACAAATCAGTTTTATTAAATATTTCAAACATTGAAATTGTAGAACCAATATTAGAATTTCATAAGATAAAGATTATAATTATATCTGTAAAACATGAATCAATTTACATAATAATTTGGGGGTGGAGAAAATTACTCAAGATGTAGTTTTGCTCATAACGAGGTACAAATAAATAAAATGAAGATAGAATGTTTCTCCGGTGTAAATAACAACCCAAAAAATATTCTAAGCGGTTTTCGTGGACGTTGGGTAATTTCTGGAAAGAAGATGGCTAAATTTTGTATGGGCAGTTGCCCTAACAATGTAAAAAAATATTGGATGTAGTTGCATGTAATTCTGGGTACCTGAATATTTGTATGTGGCTTATAAAAATATTTAATGAAAATTTTTTCATATTATCTTTATAATCTTAATCATAAAATTCCTAGTTTATTAATGTACGCAAAAGTGACAGATAATATTTGTTTTTTTTTAAAGTGGTTTGAGAATATTGAAAAGACTCGCAGTGCAATAAAATGAATGATTTCAAATGATTAAATTACTGTTCTTGATTTATTCGTCGATAAACATTAATTAAACATTTATTTACACAAAATATTTATGTGAATTATTTATTGATGAGCATTGAATTATTTAATTAGATAAACAAAAATATTACGTGTTTTGTTCCGTGCATAGCGATTAGTTTTGTTTATCCATCTCCTTTCTAATGTTTGCCATTTTCAAAGTCAAATAATCACTAAGATACTTAACCGGATGAGAGGCAACAACGACCCTAGCAGGCCTGCAGCATTCCCGACTTGTTCAACGCGTCAAGACTTCCCTAACTTCGACTCCGTCTGTTTCTGACATGTAATTGAAGCTGGTCTTAAACATGACTTGAATTCGCGCACCAACGGGAATACTTATTCGCATTTGTTTCAAATGACAAATTGTTTAAGTCTTTGCAGCAGTTTGAAATATCCAAGCTATTTAGGGACAAATTATTTGTGCATTGGGAACATGGTTGGTGTCGTGTTTGATAGAAGTTTCGGCGTCGCTGCGGGTAAGTTCAGGTTATCCCGGAGGCAATGCAGCGAACTTGCAGTTTGTTGCATAAGCAAACGTTATTAGTTTTGCAAAAAGTTATATTTCGGTTCCCCGTTATAGTTGAAGCCATAATTCATGGCCTGCAGCGTTATATTCACAAGCGTATTGGGATTTCTCGGCTCGCCGACAGCAATTCATTTCAAACAACTCCTCAACCTTCGTCACTACGAATTGCATAGTGCAAACCAACATTTGAAACATTAATTGCCTTTATATCGTCATAGTGCAATGGCCGAAGCTCGACATGTATGAGTAGCCTGTACGAGGTATCTAGGTGCACAGTCTGACGTTGATGAATTAACAAAACAATACCATTAAGTTAAACTATTGCAAATTGCTGTTTCTGCGATTAAAGAGCAAATATTTTAACTTGGTCATCAACCAGGCTACAGCTACTATCAGATCACTATCTTTATTGCAGAAATAAATTCAGTTTCAGCCGACAACTCAACAGGCCGATAAGGAACATTACTGTATAAAAAATGTACTTAGTGCGCGGGCGACAGCGTGATAATTGGAACTGCGAGCTTTGCAGCCTTGCTCGAAGTATGATGTTTTGCAAATGAATGTATTTTTAGTAAATAAAATACCATTTTCGTTTAACTCTTCCTATCTAATTGTAACAAGAGACTTACCAAGATATATTATAGACTTGACGGAGAATTAAAGACACCGACCTAGCCATTCCTTTTAGCAAACTGAAGTGGCAGTGAGCTGGTCACATTAGCCGCAGAACTGACGGCCGTTGGAGTCGCAAAGTTCTTGAGTGGAGACCGCGACTCGGTAAACGTAGTGTGGGATGCCCTGTGACTAGAAGGGATGAGGATATTCGTAGGTTGGCTGGAGTGGGCTGGATGAGAACGGCCGAAAATCGAGAGCGGTGGCGTGCATTAGGGAAGAACATGTCCAGCACTGGACGAGCATAGGTTGTTGATGACGATGATGATGAATAGACTTATCTGGTTGGAATGTTTTAAAATGGTTTGATACTGAATAAACAGAAAAATTAGAATGCAGAATTAATAGCTCAAGACATGACTTACGCCCCTTAAAATACTCCTTAAAATATACCCCTTAAAATACTCGGAAATAGGATAATTATAGACAAGGTTCATTATTCCATCGAAACATAAATTAACATTTGTTGATATCTCAAAGAAATCCTTGTGAATTTTACTAAACCTCAACTCAAAGTAAAATTCAGGATCAAATGATCTATAAGTAACTTAATTAATCCACCCTTAACTGATACCCTCATCCAGGGGTCGGATACCGATATATTTTTTGAAACGTTATCGGCGTAAATGCCTAAAGAACTTTAAGTCCAGAGAAGTCCTGCCCATCAAACCGGTTTATGAAAACGTTTCTATTTCGTATACGTTTCTAACGCAATGCAAAGAACACAACACAAAGAACGGTTCGAAACGTTTCAAAAACGTTATTTAAAATAACAGTTCCGACTCTTGCCCTCATCAAATTTGCTGCTTTTTATAGTTATAAGTACATACCCATGAACACTATAAAATACTATATGTATAATAAATGGATTAAAAGCAATATTTTGCAGCAATAAAGTTTGTCCACTAGAGGCAATTGCTCAAAGTGAGTGATTTTTATGAGGAAAACCGATTCAGAACGATATGCCATTATTCACAGCGTATGTCCAATGCTTTTCCAGTAATAACACTTGAGTAATGAAAACTTAACATAGTAAAACATATCGCTGACAATCATTGCCTGAATGCATGCGCACGGGATCAGGAAGCTCTTGGTTGAAATTTTTTTAAAGCGATATTTTAATCTGAGTAGTGCTTCTATATTTAATGATTTTGAATCTATGTTAGTTTCGGAACTTAGCAATAATTTGTCTCTACAAAACACCAACGTATGTATGCACTAGATGCATTAATAACTAGCGAGATAAGGCTTACTATTCATGCCTATAAAAAGAATTACCAATCCATCTCTTCCCCTGCATGTCGTCAAAGGCGATGTCGTAACTGCACAACCATCCAATAGCTTATAGCGGCGGCGGGCTCACCACCTGTCGCGCTGAGCACATAATATGCCAGTCACTCCTCGGTGAAGCGCGGACTATGGCAGTGGACTGCTTCTGCTTTGCTCTTGCCTTATCTCTGACTAACTCTTAAGGGATAATAGTCATGATTATATGTATATGTATGTATACGAGTAGATTTACAATTTTTCCAAGATAATCGAATAATTCTATTATTTCTATTATTAATACCTTCATCCTCACAACATTCTATGTTTTCGACTTGTGGAAAATAATGACTAGTTTATAATTTTATAAGTCTGTAGGGATGTTTATATAATAAGATAGATTAAATTGAAGGCTCGACCGAAGGTTCAGTGGGCATTCAACTTAAACACCACTTAACTGTTAAAGCAACCAAGTAACCCAATTAAACTCTCCCTCAGGAGCCGCCATTATTGTGTTAAGTGATGCGTTCTAACGTGGTTGTTTATGCACGTAATCAAAGTTCAATGTTTTATAGTCTTTATTTATTATTTTTATTCCACTTTAGCTTTCAATTCACAAAATATTTCAAGCTTGTAACGAGGCGCAATTATTATTATATTATTATTTATTTATATTCTAATAAGCAGAGTCACCTTCACTATTGATTTATTTATTTAATATATATCAAAGTATTTTTTTAAGCAATACTGTTAAGGAAAACGAATAACTACTTTAATCCTACCAAATGTCACTAGACTAGATAAGATGTAAGAATTTGTACTGCAGGTAGTGAAGAGAAAGGAATCTACCCCTAAACGTTGACGATAAACGTTATCGTTATCGCTAAATCGAAAATGCATGATTTGACAATTACGTTCGGAATCTTATGTAATTCCTAAAATTTTCCTTTTAGAGACGGCGATAATCGAAAGTAATGCGTAGATAGAGGAACTGGCCCATAAGAAGATGAAATTAAAATAGCAATACTTAGCGTATAATTTATAACGTTTTACCCCTGATACGCTACTGGCAGTACAAACTGACATCACAAAATTAATACGGTCCAGTCTGTGCGTACATTATGCATGTTAAGATCAAATCCAGCACGTGTAAATGGTCCGTAATTGGCGCCCCAACAGGGACGACCCCTCCCCTCACTATTATGACGGGTAGAACAGCCATTTGTACGTGACCGTCACTCGTTATGGCCACCGTTACATACGCACGTATGGAACTGAAATGAAATTGTCGCTATTGTGTGTTTAGATTTGAAAGAGTCATATTTTAATTATTTAATTCGTGTTTTGTCTCACGTATCGTGTAATTGGATATAGAAAAAATATCTCCGGAGCGAAATAGTAGTCAATAATACTCCTTAGACAAAATTCAAATTACCCACTAAGCGAGTATAATTTCTGGAGATTCTAAGTGACATGTGCTGCGTCGTGGAAAGCATAACCTATGGGTCAATCTATTAGCCTATAAGTGTCCACTACTGAACATAGGGCTACCTCGATCGCCACAACGACCGGTCATGCGCCGCCGCATCCAGCGACTTCCTGCGGCCTTCACTATCTTGGAGGTTACGGGTTCTAGTCATGGTATGAGCAGATGTTCAAATGTGATGAATTAGGTCAAACATATCAAAAATATGCTTTTCATTTAAGGTTGCCAGGACTCCTTGGGGTAGGGAAGAAGACAGGTTGGCAGCATCACCTCAGTGTTGTCGTCTATGGTAACTGATTCTTACCAGACGCTAAATATTTGTCTGGCATCTAAATATATTATATCGACACAGAACAGTAAGGATATAATCAGTCAATAAACACATAAATGTAAAAAAAATATCTCATCTATTATTAAGTCGGAATTATTCCATCTATTGTGACATGAAATCAGATCAAGAAGCTCTGGTATATGTATCGTATAATTAAATTGATCTGTATCAAGACAATTGCAGCACTTTAGCAGAGTCGAGACTTCGGAGTTTAAAGGAGATTTGCCTCGGGCAAGGGAAGCGAGATGGGTCCATTTTCGAAGTAGGGCGGACGATGGGACAGTCCTATAATTCTAATGCATTGACAATACTCTTTTGATACGAAGGAGGATCCAGTTGAAAGTTTTAACAGAACGATTTAATTCAAAAGATAAAAATAATCTAGATTTTTAATCCGCTCATAAAACTAGTTAACATTTCATTCTTGATAAAATAAGGAAATTTAAAGTTAGAACACATACTGTGATAATGATAACTATAGTGGTAGCAGGTTGATATAATTCAATTCAATGTTTTAGGCGACTGATGCCACCTACCATTAAGTGAACTGTTTGCTCGATTCCACATATGTTAATCATAAAATTAATGAAATAAGTAGAAGAACTAATGTACTAAGATAACCTTAACAAACACAAACACGATGTTTCGTAAAATGTTTGTGTTCTTCATACAAACATCTCCGTCGAGCAGACAGGGTCATTGACTGAGCAAAGTCGATACTACAAAAGCGACACTGCATTTAATACGAATAAAAGTTTAAAGAAACAATTGATAAATTAGCACGTTGAATACACAATACACAGACTTTCATGACTGTCATGAAAGTCTTCATTACTGATGTTTTAAGTTTCAAAAATATCTTACTCTTGTAATCCAACAACACTTCACATAAGAAATTATTTATCGCTCTATTACATGTGCCATTAGGCCGACATTATGCGACCCACGCTACCATTTGACGGGGAATTACGTTTTACCCGATTTAGTTTAATAGCACGCGCGGTTTACTCCGACGCCTTGACTCTTAATACGCCTAGCGGCTCCTTCGTAGAAACAACGGACCATATACTGTCGCCTAACTGGCCCCGCGTTGGGTGCCATTATATTAAGCTTGAGTCACAGCAACAAGATTTAGGAAGAAATGCACAAATGCTAATATTCAGTATTTAAATTCATAGAAACGATCAAATACTTCCATGTTTGTACTTCCACTAAGTCAATAAGTTAAATCCCCACTGCAGTGTACTCTCTTGTCGATTTTGTTAAAAGGAATAAATGAAAAATGTCATGTGATATCCAATCTGTGAAGGCATTGAAGAGTGTAATGGCTGACTATTCCACGAAGTAATAGCGAAAGTTAAGTAGTCCGACAGCTTCTCCTCGAGACGGTAGGCGGATAAACTTTTAAAGTCACATGGATGCTGCCTCTATTCTTGATAAAAATGTCACATGATTTCAGACAATTATTTGTGCGAGTAAGTAGTCACATGTTAATCCCTAATCCTATTTGATAGAATATAATGATGTCGAAAATACGTCTGACAAGGTGAAGCAGATTATGTTTCTGGAACTAAATATTACGTGGTTCAGTTACTTGACGAAGAAATTGTTTCAATGTATGAAGTAATTACGGCCTATACATTTGTAATCCTAAATGAACAGTACATTGTTAGTGCCAATTTAACTAGCTTAACTATCATATAGCGAATTAATTCATAATTCAGGAAACAGGTTTCAAAGCGAGTAATAATATCTACTAACTAATTTGCAGCATTCACATAGAAATAATTTGAATAAAGAGGAAATTTATCTTTCCTTCAAATTTTTATTGTGCAACTGGATGAAGCATTATCTTCTAAGAAAATAAATATAAGAATTAGTACACAGCCAACGCAATCTCTAACACAGCTACTGTTTACTTATGAAATAAATCTAAAGTGGACACAGCAAACACAAGTACACATACTGTTTGTTGACTGCGCAAATATGCAATTCCGTTTTAAAAGTTTACATTTTAGAAAATAAACACATTGTACTCTCACACTGAATTGATGGATTTAATTAATATTTCTGCAGGTTTGTTTTACCATTAGTTTCTATGAACAATTTTATTTATTTCCGCTGAAATTAATTACTCTTTAAAAAATTCAGAACAGATTTAAAATTGTGTTTTACTATATTCTTTGATGTTTCCTTTTATTCCTTTTATTTTAACATTTTCGTGTTGAATGTATACATAGCAACAGCCAGAAACAACAGAATAGGTCTTTATTTACTTGTTACTTGACTTTATTTCACTTTCAGATTTCTATTCTGCAAAGTTCCCATTTCGAATCAACTAACTTTATTATTTTATTGCGGAAATTCATGGGAAAGGATCGAAGAAAGCAGGATTGATTTATAAGTTCCACAACCATGTTATTGGTAAAAATCGTAAGAGTTGTGGTAACACGAGAGAATGAAACAATTACTTTGGAAAAACGACAGTAGAATAATGATAAAATAAAAAGAACATTACAATAGAAACAGTTCATAATTTAGACATTCGTTTTTTTTGACGGACGGACTCTGAGGACACTCTAGTTACCTAGAAACTAGAGAAAATAAGTAAATTTTGCACAAACCTTCAAATAAGTTATTAAATATTATTCTTTTAAGAACCATCCGGGTATTTTTCCCTTCTGTGAACTTTTACGAATGGATGACGCAGCATAATACAATTTTCACTATTTCACGAAGACAAAAACAAGGGAACAAGTTGTTTACAATAAAAACATTGAAATCATCGCACTAATGAACCACAAAGTAAGAATAAATATTAATTTAGACCACAAACTAGGCCAGGTTCGCGTGCTTCAGCCAATTCTCCTTTGTTATTAACATAAACAAATTAAACTGCGGTGGAAATGACAATGTGGAATTTTTTTAACAGAATTGTTTGTTTATTATTGAAAATAATATTGTTAATTCAAGAATTTGGTTTAATATGTTATGAGAAATAAGACAGGCCTTTAACTGTATAGACATGATCGATATTTCTTAATTTTTAAGCACATGATTTTGAACATGTCATCTAGAAAAGAAAACTATAAATTGTTACTGAAAACGAAACTTCACATTGATACGAAATTATGAAACAACATGCACGGACACCAACGATACCAGACCGCAATGCATTCAACATTCAACGAATAATGCAAGACTTATTACTTGTCAATTTGTCGGAACTTGAAACAATGACGTAATACATTGTGAATATTCGACAGAAAGCTGCCTAGTACAAATCCAACTGACTGTAGATAGATACTGACAAAACGAACACACGTTAATATTAGAAAATATTGTCTTCAAACAATATGTTGACGATCTAATTGCTACTAAAGTGCCCACTGACTTTAATAATGTTTAAGGTAATTACACAAAAGATGTGGTCTTACATAATGAAGCTGTGTACAGAGAAAAACTCATAATTCTAAATGGCCATCATGTTTTTATCGTAAACAAAACAACGGATCTTATACGTTAAAGCTAATCTGCGCTGATGGGCGTGTGACACGTGAAAATGGCAATCCGTACTCAAATGAGAGGTGGAGCGAACCCCATTTAGGGGGAAATTACGGAAAAACTCAATGTATTCCGAACCTATACCGATTTAGAAATGAGAAATAAGAAAATTAAATTTGATATTTTCAGACACAAATTTTAAATCTTTAATGCAAGCAATGGTTCAACTTTTGCATAAATTTATAAGACGTTTTGACACTAACGTTAATAAGACAGACAACAGACATTTCATTACATTTCGCTTGCCATCTTAATCTGTAGCTAGCATATATGACAAGTTAGTTTCTCTCCATTAAAGGTTAAACAAGCAAGCAGTAATACATAATCATAACAATTCATTCAATCCAATTGGTTTAGCTCTTGATATTATGCGCTGTGTACCATCTTTAAAATATAGCTTGATTAGAATGACAGCTGTCATTAAAACTGGCGCAGTAACTTTGTACTAGCGACTACTAGATAAACATATTTTGCAAAACGAAAAATCACGATCAATATACAACTATAGTTGTTTTCATATTTTGTAGCGTATTCCTAAACCCAAGAAAAGTAATATTTCTGCATAAAACATGACTAAATGACTCGCAAAAACTAACAATAAAAAGTAATTTTAAGCGTATGTACGCTTATTGATCCGCACCTTCCGAAGCACAGAGAAACTCGAGATCACAAAGATTTGGTTGACGAGAGTAGTTTTGTTTTCAAGCCAAAGCGTACGAAGTACTACGCCAATGAAGTCTTAAAAACAAACTCTTACCATATCACAAATATTTCAGTTTAATTTATTTATTTTACTGCATTAGCCCACGTAAAATCAATCGGTACTGGGTATTTTTAATATTTCTAAAGTAATAAACACTTAGTCAACACAAACTGTGTCCTAAAAATTTCAATTTCAAGGGCAGGACATGTTGAAACTTTTCTAAATTTTACTTATAAGATCACAGTGTACACATGTTTCTTGCAAATATTCTAATCAAGCTGTCATTCTAATCAAGCTATATTTTACAGACTGTAAGTCAAAGGGATCTAGAGTAACGAAAAGTTTTACATATTATATGATGTATATATTATATAATGATTAAACAATATTACAAATTGTATGTTTTGTATATTTTTTCAAATGCAATAAAGAGTATATGATTCATTGTAAGGTATATTTTAGATAAAACCAAAATACATTCTCAAAGATCTCAAAGATGGCGAGACTTTAAAACAGACGTTTAAACCGAGGGTTGTACTCCCGGCATCAGAGGATATTCTTGGAAACAAAGTAGTCTAAATTATTTTCAAATAAAACCTGAATACGGTTCGGTTCGGAATATTCCAAAACCCGTGTATATGTAAGAGGCGAATTGATTCAAATTGTAGGGTAGGTGAAGCGCTCGAAATAAATGGAGTGCTCGCTTTTACAGCCAAAAGTCGGCGGTGTAGAGCACCACTTAGTTTCATTTCAGTTCCTGCAACAATATTGTGGAAAAATATTTTTCCTTTCCCGCTCGCTGCTTTAAAGCTGTCAAATTGTGTAAAAACCGGAGAAGCTCCTTTAAACTATCAGTAATGTTTTTTTCCATCTTGTAGTCCATGTTTCGACGTAGCTTTATTGTAATGAAGCCTTGTTTATTTGTATCCGCAGCCGTAATTGTGCTCTCATCTAGGATTCTGTCTGCATTCTTCTCGTTTACACAAACTAAAGTAAAATGTATTGAATAGTTGAAAACTTTATCAAACGCTACTTTAAAATCACAGTCTTTTGAAATTTCCACACAATGTAGTTCATTGTTTTCTGGAAACTCCTGACACTTTCATATTAAGTTCCGGAATACCTGACCTTAGTCGTTAAGTTGAAAACTGTAATCATGTCTAACTTGAGCCTTACGAACTGAACCCCACGTCATAATCATAATGTTTAATGGTAGTTTACAAACTGGTGTTTGGACTCCGGCAGTGAGATTTTAAGTAAGAAGAGTAAAGTTATGAACGTAAATGTGAATGGTAATGTTAAAATAGAAAGCCTTTAGTGGGAATGATGATACGACTGAGGAGAATAAGTAATCCTGAGAGGACGAAATACTCACGTCTCAGAAACAAACATTGAAAATTACATCTTAATATTCGTGGCTCGCTCTTCTCTTTTTGCACTTTAAATTGGAATGCTCTCCGCAATTAGAGCCATAGCTGAAGATCTCATGATCTACAATGAAGCGAGTATTCTCAGAAGGTGCCATACCTAACCTTTTTTTGAATGACTGTGGGTTATACACTATCGGGACACTGACGCCAACAGTTTCAAGTACTTGTCCTTAACAGGCTATTTTATTAACATTACTTAAGTAACAAATGGCCTCAATTAACAGCTTCTTTTGTATAAGACCTAACAAGCTTCAAGTCACACAAATGCCAATTAAAGCCGAAGTCGTACCGAACTTGGACGATGTTAACTTTTGGCGAACACTGAGTTCGGTCAACTATTCCACAACGGCACTGACTTGGTTCTGCTTAAAATACTTGGTGTATGCCACTATAAATGTTTATCGATTGTTTGGTATATAACCATGTTTTCTTGACGAACTTAATAAGCTATGTATTGTAATTAACAAGATTTTTTTTTTTAATAATTTTCAAAAAATTTGGTTTACCCCTTCTGTTCCACTGTTATTATTTGCACCAGGCTTTTTATTGAAATTATAACGAAACATTTTACTGAAGAAGGAAGTTGCAGTATCACAAACAAAATTATCACTGTTAACGGAATTATGACCCATAGTATTATGTCTTGACAATTAGTATAATCATGACGAAATTGGGACATGAGTTGTTTAATTGGGACATGACATGATTAATTATTTTTATTTCTGTTGTTTGATAATTGCATTGACCGTTATAAAACTATTTTAAAAATTGTACAATTCAATTGAATTAATTAGAACTAATAAATTATACTTTTGACATGTATTAAATAATTATCAAATTTTATGTAATTTACTAAATCGTAAATTGTTGCATGCTGTATGACAGTAGAAATATGTGACACTACGTTAAAAATTCTAACTTTGTATACTTTGACCATATTTTTAGCAAAAAAATTATTTGATTTGAAATACAATGTCCTATTAGAAAAAAAATCTGAACTATTTTTAATTTTCGTAAATACATTTGGTTATGAAAATTAAAAACAATCATTATCAAACCATGTTATAAATAACTGCAGCTGTTGTCAGCAACAATACCTGAAACAATACAATAAAACAAATTTATATAAGCCGGAAGGATTGGCACAAGAGACAGGAGGCTTATCTACGCGATAAAAGGCTGAAATCGTTATGATGATGGACATAAGCAGCACTTGTTCTACTTCTGATAAAGTTTTCTTCATGAATCTAAGAGAAAATTTTCAAAATTATTTTATATAATGGATTATCTCGCTTTTATTATGATTTCATAACAATATTGCAAAACATTCGCAGTTGAGACCTCAGAAATATTAAAAGCTCTCTTTGAACTTCTCCCATAACTGAACCATGTTTGTGTAAAATACTCGACCCAATCAGTAATAGATCTGACCTAAAATTTCAAACCCCACGTTATCATTAAATCACCAAAGTACGAGTAACATATGTATCAATTTATCAGTAGCACGTACAAGAAGCGATTACAGAAACTTGCCCAATTTGGGCCACACCGCTGAAGAGCACTTGACTTGTCGCTGGATGGGCTATTAGTGTAAGGGGCTTAACGGTAGTAACTTGTCAACATGTCCTTGCGGATATCTGTTTACCTAAAATTATTGCACTGTGTTCAACATCTCACACATGTGTTGAAATATTCCATATCCAGTTTCCATTACATTCTGAGTTCAAAGAGGTGGAGGAGGTACTGAGTCGTCTACATAGGGATCTCGATGTTACTTAAGTCGGTTGCAATATTTGCATAGCTCTTCGGCTTGAAAAGCACGAGAAGCAGTGAAACCCCAAAAGGGATAAACTTGATTCCTTTAGTAGCTGCAACAGTTACTGTTTTACTATCATGAAGTATACTTGTTTGATTACTACTTAATATTTTACACAACACAACAACAATGGCACTACTAACACAAATTTCTGATACTTGAAAATTTACAATTATCTTTAAAAATCTTATACTACAGTTTTCTTGGCAGGGTGTTCAGTGTACCATATCAACTTTAAGCGCAGGAAAAGCCTTCGCGATAAGTTTGTACACAGCGATGAGTATACGAAATATGATTTTGATAAACGATGTAATGGAGGATTAAACCCTTGTTGAGTTTCTTGCCAGTATCTTTTTGAGACAGGGCTTACTAAAAATTTGGTGCAGGAATAATTACGATACTTTTTATAGTCCAATATCATATGCGTTAGAGTATAAAATAACCGAAATAAAAGGTTGCCTATGCTTATGCCAATTGTCATCAATCGTAGATGTAGGTTGTAAAAAATTTCCAAGGAGTTGATTTCTACTAAACATCTTGGAAGAACCATCGAGATGTTCATTATGACAACTCTGCTGATATAACAAATGTCTAAACAAATACACTCATCGCTCCTGTTATCCTGGACAATATTATGTGCCACAAGATTGTTGAGTAAAGGTGCCAATTAGCGTCGTAACATCGCGAGCGCTGGAGTTATGACTATTTATGAGACCCAGTCAACCGTCGTATTTGCTTTGCTTTGAAATGTCTGCAGTGCCATCTAGACGTGTAATGTCGTCCATGGATATGGTTGCCACGCTATTAATCACTATTAAGCAGAATCAAGAAAAGGATGCGTTGGTGTTATTGCCTTTCGGGTCTTCTTCAAAACAATACCGATACAGCAATTGATTGTTACGAAAAAAGGGACGCAAAAAGTGCAAGTGATGCATCTAAGTCGCCTAGAACACAAGGAGTTACGGGAACTAAAATCACAGGTACATTTATTTGTTTGTACTAGCTTTTAGTTACAGCTAGATTAAGCGGATTTTTTTTGGAGTTGCCCTAAACTGATTCCTCTGAAGCCTACACAGCTATCACCAGATTGTTTTAAAGGAGACTAGAACTTTGGCGGGTCTTCAAGCCTGTAATGGCGAACCACCACTGGAGGGTTTCTCTCTGGAAGGCATCCCCGCTAAGGGGTCCCGCTTCCAGGGAGAGCCTCCAGGGCGCTCGAACCGAATTCGGGGAACGGCAGACGTCCTGAGGGTGCCTTTAAAGGCTCGGGCCTCGGCTCAGGCGTGCCGTGTCGTGGAGGGAGTGCACGGAAGGTGAGACCCGATCTTCGAACCCTTGTTCTACGAGTGTAGAGAAAGCGGAGCGCTATTTACTACGCTCGCACTTTATCAGCTTGTTTTAATAATGAAATATGCAATGTAAGATGCCAAGTCACATGACTCAGTAATTATACAACCTGTGTTACTTTTCAAGCTAAAACACATCAATGCAAGCACAGCGTCATTGCGGTCTCAGTAGGCCAGATGACGGTACCCAACCCATACACACGAATTAATACCGATTTTTCTAAGAAGCTTCTTTTCTACAGTTTGATTACTTGTCAAACAACCCCACGCTAAAGGCAATGTAGAATTGTGTTGATCAAATAATGTAACAATAAAAAATCCAATTAAAACAGAATGACGAGCAGGTATCAAAAGACCAAACACGAAAATGACACTACTCTTTGTGTAAAATAAAGAGCATTCGAGCGCGGTGGACAGCTATTAACAATGGTCCGGTATGTGCAATGAGTTTTCCAGTATATGTCTGTGTTCATCAAGTAAGAATGCGTATAAATGAAAAACCATAAATTCTGTGTGTCTTTCAATCGAATTTAAATCCTCAGCTTATACATGTCCCACTGCTGGACACATGCTTTCCTCGTGGAGTAACACATGAGGACTATGGGCTGTAACACCACCACGCTGGCCCAATGCGGGTTGGTGGGTAGAAACAGTCGCAATAGCGACTGGGACCGACGGCTTAACGTGCCTTCCGAAGCACGGAGGAGCTCGAGATCACAATGTTTTGGGTCACCCATCCACGGCCTGACCATGTCGAAGGTAGCTTTATTTTTAATCGAAAGCCAAAGCATACTAACCACTACGCCACCGAGCTCCTCGACTCGAATTTGAATAATTTCCAATAAAGGATTCTGATTTCAGGACATTTACGATCATCTCCGTCTTTATACGACCATTGACTAAGCATAACGTCGTTGCGCCTGACAGATTCCATATGTGATATTCACAAGGTTTTGGGAAACAATAAAAAACATGTTATTAAAATAAGGCACAGATATTATCTGTTCCTTATTTTAATAACATGTTTTTTATAACAATAACAATAACAGATATTATCTGTTTCTTATTTTAATAACATGTTTTTTATTGTTTCCCAAAACCTTGTGAATATCACATATGGAATCTGTCAGGCGCAACGACGATAAGCCTTCCTGGTAAAGACCACGACACTGGCCTAGGCCGGATTGGTGAATAGAAACGAATGCAATAGCAACCGGTACAGTCACGTGCGCAAAACTTTTGACAGTTCATGACTCTCATTAGTAGCGAATAAAGACTATCACCTGTCAAATGTATATAAATATTTTTGCACGTGACTTTACAAACGGCATAACTCACCTTCTGAAGCATGGAAGAACTAGTCATATGTTTTGATATTCATAGTTTGACTTGGGATAGAGAAGCATTGTTTCAATATCGAAAACAATTTCAAACGTTACCAAACAGAAGTTGCGATCAGTAAAATTGTTAAGATAAAAAGCTATTTATGTACCGATTTTTATATAGTTGCGTTAAAAATGTAAATTTGTATGAGAAACGTGAAACTGTATGGTACGGCAAGTGGTGAAGATACCTATTGAATGTATGATCTGGATTTGTAGAAGAAGAGAATAGAATAGAATAGTTTATTTGCTAAAAACATGGTTTACAAGGTCACATAGGTATACTATTAATAGAATCACATGTAAACACATACTGGCATGCAAAAATTCAAGTGAAGCACATTAATTAAAACTGAAAAAAAAAATGGCTTAAAAAATAATATTAAAAATATCAATATCAACTAGATATTTTACATGCGATGATAATTGTATATACTACTTTTTCAATTATCTTCAATTAATCAACGGAACCTTAATTTTATTTTCATTATGTAATATTTAAGACTACCTATATTTGTAATGGAAAATATGCAAAACAGCATATTATAATAGTTCGGATATTTGTTTATTTTTTACTTCTAAAACTTCAATGACGTTGAAGTTTATGAAATTTAAATAAAAAGAGCAATGTTGATGTAAAGGGAGGATAGAAACTTGCTGAGTTTCTTGCCCGATCTTCTCGTGAACGGATAGCGTAGTTTATCGCTTTCACGAAATGCTTTTGACGTTCATAAGCATGTGCTTAGACGCATCTTTATTTTAAGTTTCAGCTACTTTCCGCTAGGGGCGCTTTTCACGCTTCCCATAGAAATTGACATCTTAACGCGATCAAAAAAGTGAAGTATTTTACAAAGATAACTTACACTGGGGGCTCTGATCACATAGCACCAAATAAATTTACCTATAGTTGTCACTATTTATATCATGTATATCTATAAAATTTCAGACGATAGGCCTTGTCATCAGCGACAAGGGACCACAACCCTACTGAATTTGACCGATAATTCATCTATAGAGACTAAATATATATTTTTTTATTCACAGTTAATTCTAGAAAACCTAGATATGATCTAGTGCATATGCGATAACAACAATTTTTAAAAACAACTCTCGAAGATTTCTTCACTCTCCACAATGCTAAAAAAACACGAGTCTGGAATTTCCATTTCCCCACATCAGCCAGCCCTGCTGAAAACATATTTAGATAATACTCGCCATTAGTATTGTGTACTAGATATTTGCACAGCTACGAAATGTGAGCCGCAACATACCTTAGATGTACGATACAATTCAGGGGCTGGATAAGTTAATATTATTGTCTTGGCGAAGATTAGATAGACGTAATTAGGAAGCGGAAGCGGTAGCCGAGTTGGGACGGACGGGGCTCAACTCGTTCGAAGGGCGCGGAAATCCCACCGCCTGTATCACTGAGTTTTTATTAATAAATAAATAAAAATGCATTTATTCCAATAAATCGTTGCATACAAATTGCCGGGGTTTCCCAGTAAGTAGTCAAGACACTTGTGATGTGAAACCTCGCTCTTCCTTCGAACTTAAATAAAACTTCTGTACAGTTCATTCGTGCATAGCGCTTGCCTCACATTGTGCCCAGTGCATGGCAACAGGCGGGCCACCTGTTACACGGGGACCTAACATATCAACGTATATCAATAAATTAACCTAAAATCTCTTTTTTTTACTTTAAGACATGTAATGTGTTTCAGACAAATAAATTTATCCTTTTCAGTAACTTGTTTTTTTATAAAATTTCCTTTTTCCGTACCCACTACTTATTTATACATTTTAAATAATCTTCTTTATAAATTGTGCAGCCACATTCATTAGGCTTTATTTTATTATCACATGTGTGTCTACCATGGGAAAGCTCGTTTCGATAAACAATATTGTATTTTGTATTTTACACTGCAGTATATATTATGTTTGTATATCTTTTTTTTAGCATTAGCATTGGCATGATAAATTTACTGTTTTTTATTAATATTTATCCTTAGCTAGGGCTGTACAGTAATACTGCCATAATATCGATATCCACAGAACTATCGATATATATGAATATTTGAAGTCGATAATATAAGCACAACACAATCAAACGGTCCAAATGTCATTTCACTAACGGTTGTCATTCCTAGCCCTGTTAAGCAAGCAATCTTATCTGTGGTAACAAAGAGCTACACAGGACCATAGGAAACAAAACTGGGATGGCAGGGACATTGGCAGACTCCCCACGAGGAGGACCGATGGCCGATGATGTACCGAAGGAAGTCGCTGGATGCTGGCAGCACAGGATAGATCGTTGGGGAGGCTGTGGACGCCTGTAGACTGAACAACATTTCCAAGCTAAGCTTATAAAACTTAATCAATGATAGAGAAAAAAAAGCAATTTAAGTAGTTTGACATCCAGAGGTGGTAGCTGCGGCGATGCATGACATCCTGTGGCTCCCTGAGACACAACTAGCGACAAATCCTTAGCTGAACATTCCTCTATTTAAACTTCACATAAGCGATGATGGCCGCCATAAATAAAACAAGGCACACGACCTCGACACGAGATCGATAAAGCCACGCTATCCCCGGTCAAGCGTGACCGGCGGCAAGGTCAGGGGAAATTCGTTAACCCCATGGGTTACACCATTCAAGGTTGAAGGAGACATAGTGGATTGTATTGTCAGCATCAATAGTAGGTGACCATTTAAGTCGTCGAATTTAATGTTCGAAGCATTTGCTTCGCCTGGGAAAATATCGTACATAAATATAGAGGCACAGAAAGTGATGAGCTATGATGCTGACTGTACATTGTCAAATGTGACTAATAAAATAGGGCAGGCACGGCCTGGCACGAACTTCGCACTGCTTTCTGTAACAGATGATATGTTACAACTTACCAAATGCGTATTTATGACACCAAACATCTGCTCCTACCTAGGAGGTCCAACGGACAATCTAAGGACATCGCAGATGGCGATAACAAGCTCTCTCCGATTTGCGAACATATTCTTTTAATTTTCATGAGATATAGTTTTTTAAACTTAGGGATTACATATCACAAAAACATACAGTGGCATCTGGCTTATGTTAGTTTTGGCGAAATAAAATGATTATTTACTTTGAATAAACTGTTTAATATACGACTATTGGCGTGGTTGATTTTCCAAAAGTAAAAAAAAATTTCAAAGAGTTTTTATTACATCTAGGAAGAAATTCGAGGGGTCCCAAAAAATTTTACCTCGAAAATTCCAAAAGGCGAAAAGTATTTCGGTGTTTCGCAGGCCGATACAAAAGTGAAATATTCCACAAAGGATATAACGCCACTATATCTGGCCCATTATATGCTTTGTGCCGTTCTCAATAGTTCTCTTCAATTCTCCCTCCATTGTTGAATTTTCCTTGAAACACGATTATAAATATGGTTTCTGTAGGTTCGAGAATTTTTTTTAGCGTAACTGTAATACAATTATTTATGTCTTCGCCGAAATGAAATTCAATTATAATTTGCTAGGTATATCTCAGGTGCTTTAGCTTGTATTACCTACACTAATGTGCTTAGGAATATCTGCAAATGAAATTGAATCAGATTTACAACATCATAAAAATCATTATGAAAAATAACTTGAAGCTCTAAACATATGAAATCAAAAGGAAATGCAAGATTTATATCTCCCTCTTTATTTGCTGCTCCTCTTCCTAGCAATATTAGACTTAAGCACATAGGGCATAAAGCACTAAGTACGAGAGCACATGAACACGTGAGTAGATGTGTAACAAAAATATTTTAATAACGTGCCTACATAAAATTCCTAATAAAAACTCAGCAGATCTGCTATATTTACATTATTTCTTTTACCGACATAATCTTCCATTATTTAAAACAAAAATGCTTCTGTTAGTGGTTAAATAAATATATACTAAGTAATAATAAAAAGATGAAGAGTTTGTTTGTTTGGTTGAACACACTAATCTTAGCAACTACTACTGGTCCGATGAAAAATTTCAGATTTATCCCTTTTACTGAGGAAGGCTATATGTATAAATTCACGTTGTCCCAAAGTAACTATTCCACGTAGTCGAAGTCTTGGGCAAAAGCTTATCTTTTATATTCAGAAAATACAAATGTCGCACTATGTCCAATATTTTCTAATTTTTAAAACGATCACGAAATTAAAAAAGATCAATTTCATACCTTAGACGTGGCAAAAGAAATTCTTCCTAATTCGAACAGAGAACCGTAAAATCCACAAAATAATGACGAAACATCTACAGGCGAATTTAAAAAGGTTTTTGTAACACCGTTTTTTCATTTTTCACACGCCGGTCACATTATCGCTCAGCAGACACGTACGGAGCCTGGCATTACGGACCCTATAAAATACGCCCAGAAACTTGTACATCCGAATGTACAGAATAATATTATTTCAGTTTCATGAAGTATAATAACACAAGAAATAAGGACGATTCACTTTATGATCATGCGGGAGAAACAAAAAAGAATGGTCCCTTTATGTTCTGTCGTAAAGGAATTTATATTTTTTTCCGCGAATTTCTGGTTTGGGGGGAAGGGACTAGTGACAATAATGCTCGACATATTGTCTGATTCTGATATCGAACACGAATATAAGATGGCGGCTTATGTATCGAAATTAAAAGTGAATCAAGAGAAGAGGATTTCAGTAGCGCAATAATTATTTAAGCAACTTCCAAAAGTTATAGACTATAGAACAGATTGCCACTATAATGGTATAGAAAAATATTTCCATTTGAACGTGTTATCTTTTAAACTAAATGCAAATTAAGCAATGATTGAGACGGACGCAGGTGTGGCAACGAAATGAGAAAATTGGAAATTCTGCACACATGCCATTGTTTTTTTTTACACTATTTAATCAAATAACAATTGATTATCTAATAATTAAACTCCACTTTTAAACAGCCCCTAATTCCAATCAAATTTGATTGGAATCTGTTTAATTGTGGTTTTGTCAATATACAAGTATCAAAATCATCGTTGAAACATCTCATTTGTGTATTTGTTATACCTAAAACGGTTTAGGTTAAACCAAGATTAACATAATTGTAGATCATTTTAAGCCTGTCTAGACAACAATTTCAAGGCCTACCCAAGAATTTAACTAAATTACTTAGAATAATCATGAAGCTGCTGAGACTTTATGATTAAAGATCTGAAACATAAAGACATCAAAATAGTTTCCTTTTCAATTACACACAATTAGAATTTTGTTTATGATATGTCTGTTTGTATTAATGCTATGTCTGTAGGAGGTGTAGAATATTCTGAGACTTTCATTGATACTTTTCGTCATAGAATGATGGTAACACTAATGAAACACCGACTGAAAAGTAAGGCTAATTATAACCAGTAGTACACAATGCAATTAAAAGCTCTAACTGTTACTACAGAACTTGAAATGTATAGTTATCAGAATCTAAATATTTGCAGACTACATTCACAATACAAAATCATCTAAGCAACCTCCAATAAGTTTAAAAAAGCGGAGCAACTCATCGTAAAAAAAAATTCCTTTCGTATCTATTAGAGGGTATCGAAGATATAGCCAAGATCTATTGAAGGCTTCATAATGGGGAGTTGCAAATCCTTCACCGGTTCGGTCCGGGATTAATTGGACCGTCCGGTGCGTCTGTCCGGTGCCGGGCCGCGCATAGTCGGGGATAATCCCGGGTTTGGGACGTGACGGGATCATCAACCCACGGCCTGTTATGTTTGGAAAACTACAATCCCTAGTTTTTAGTGCCTTTTGGATCTTTCTTAAACAGGAAGAGTTTATATGAAAACTATAATAGGTATAAAAATTTGATATTTGTTATATAAGAAATATAGATGATATTATTTTCTTTCAGACATAGATAATACTATTTTTTTAGCAACGAACTGTTCAAAATTAACAATAAGACAATAAGAAAACCACCTACACAAAGCTTGTGAATTCACTGAAATCTTAGAGTGAAGCCTATCACCTTAAACGTAAACCTAATATTACTAGTTTAGAATTACTACTACTGTTTCAAATATAGAGTTAGTTGTTCTTGAATAAATTCAATCTCTGGAAATTTTGAGATAAGATAAAGAAGAAATTCCATAAATGTCAGTTCTATTAATACGTTCCAGTAAAATATCTAACAATAATTTATGTTCAGAAAGATTACAAGATAGGGTAAGCATGGTCAGAAATACTGTTTCTATGTTAAAAAACAACGTTCTGAAGTTCACAAGAATCCTAGTGACTATTAAAGTAGACAAAACACATTTACCCCGCAGCCCCGCACGCCATTAATAGTACAGAATTTAGAACAAAAGGGAAATTGAACATAGAACTACCTATACATAGAACTACCTAGATCCTCTCGTGTTAGAACTAGACCTTCAACTGAATTAAGCAGTAAATGCTGGTGATATATACGCCTAATGTGTCTTCGGACGCCTATTTAAGACCTGATATAGCGGTGAGGTCGAAACAAAAGCGCTTTAAGCACAACGTTACCTAACAAAACAACATGAAATCTACATACTGGAGCAGTTCAAAACAGTTAATATAATACAGTAAGCGGTTCGAAGCTAGGCCTGTAAAGTTAAGCGAATAAAGATCCATTTCAATTAGCACACGTAAATGAATTACAGGCAGTATAAGACGATCTTTCCATCAAAACGCAAACAGATTGAACTAAGCAAATACAACTGCTTACGTAGTAAGTGCTGGTGGATTTCTCTTAGCTCACCGTTTAGCTTCCCAGCTGATGGAAAGGCAGTCTTAACCTGTCGCAGCAGAGCTCTGTTTCATCACACATAATCCGGGCTCCGATCTGAGCAGACCCCAACTGCTCGGATGAGCTCAAACTGTTCCAACTAAGTTTTTCCAAAAGTAACGAGTGGAAGGCATCACCGTAAAACGTGAATTTGAAACAAGCAAATAATTTCGGCAAAAAGGTTTGACGCAGTCGCTCTGTTACGACAGTTTAATCAGTAAAATACAAAACAAAGAAGAATGGTCACGGCACATACAAAATTTACCCAGATCCATCTCATTTTTTTGTTATGTTCAGTGTAACAAAAATATGTAATTTTTATATTCAATATTAGTGGCTAACATATAAATATATGGCTTTGTTTTTTTCCTCAGCGCCATTGTACCTATCTATTTTTTTATGTTCTATTGTCATAACAAAAAAATATAGATAGTCCTCTTTCGTGTCGGTCCTGGGTCACAGATGACCATTCTCATTAGGACACACGGTTATGCATATAGCGGTAATGGAAAATTCACTTTTTGAATAGATTACTGAATTTTTATTTTTCAACTAATTGCAGCAACCACATACCACGTACTCGTATAACACGAAAGAATAAAACTTTTATATCAAATAATAGTAGACGGCTTATGTAAATCTTGCACTATAAGATCCGTTGAATTGCAAAACGAGGGATTAACAGTAGTAATACATAACTTTCCTTGAACTCATTAAATAATCAAAGTTAAAAATATATTACAACTAACAGACATGATAAAAAAGTAAAATAACAAGAAAAGCCTCCTTAAGTCCACTTAAAAACGTAAGCATTGTAGCTAGGGAAATCATGGAAATGAAATGAAATTCTTTATTTAACCATTCAGAAACTACTAATTCCAGTTATGACCTGCCAGACATTAGAAAACCAACAAACTAATTTTACAATTCTTCTTGTTTACCTCGACATTTTTTCTTCCTGTTCACTACCGGGAGACCTTGCCAAGAGAAGATACTGGCAAGAATTGTCTTAAGTTGTTTAATATACAAATTACAGGCAAGTCAAAATGCAATTAATTAGATGTCATGTATATATTTTATAGTCTCTTGTATTAAGCCGCTAAGCTGTGTCGTGTGGTAGCGGCTCATTTCAAAAATACTACCAACCCATCTCTTCCTTTGGTTGTCGCAAAAGGCGACTAATGGACGTAGAACTGCGCAACCATGAAATTACTCATAGCGACGACGGGCTCACCATCTGTCACGCTGAGCACATGTGCAGTGCAGTCACTGCTTGGTGAAGCGCGGACTATGGCAGTGGACTGCTTTTGCGGTGCTTTTGTTAGCCTGCACCATGTAAATGAATCGACCGCTAGTTTCAAAAAATCAAACTCCTTATGGCTTAATTGAACGACATTGGATAGATATTGTAGAAATTTAAAAGAATTTAAATTATTAAACTTCGCAACAAAAACACCACTGTCATAATCAAATATTCAAATAGCTCTCTGAACTACAGAAGATGTTATTCTAGAAAACTACTCAATGTATTCACAGCGTAATTTAAGTGCATTCCTTTGAAAGAATTGTAAAAGTCAGCCCAGAAAGGCAGTGATTTCTAAATAGCTTCTATACAGAAGCTTTTTATGTTAGCATTAATATTTCTGTAACGAGCGATCGCATGTTTGAATGCATTCGATGTTAGTCTTTTGAGCGCTGAGGAAATTTCACCTGAAAAAGGTTTAGACTTGATCAATTGTTTAGAGTGAATAGAACGACCCATTTTAATTGAAACATTTTCAATGAATTCAAACTAATTGCTTTTAGAACTTTCGCTGATGATACGGAAATTAGGAGAAAAGCTTCTTTATGGCACAGGAGATTTCGAAAAAAAGAGATTATTAGTAAAGGGAGAATTTCCGGTACATTTCAGACATTGTTTAAGACAAAATTTTATTTAACACAGCAATCTAACAAACAACCTTTCTTGTGGCAAGATGTTGCTTGATCGGTAAACTGCAGTTCCTGCAGGGACTCAGTGTACAAGATGTCAAATCACAGTTCTATAAATATTTGCATGTTTTTTTTGCATTTCTGTACATATTTGTATTCATACTTTTGCACGTGACCGTACATAAATCTCATGCGTTCAATTGTTTACTTAAAACAAAAAGGTATACGAATAGTCCCTTTCATAACAAAAAAAAATGTTCTTAAACATTTTCATGCATCTATACTTAAAAAAATATTTAAAAAAAAACAAGCTTTTATTACTTTTTGATATAAAAGCGTGTTGCATTGTGATTGAAAAGATGTTCTTCACTATTCCATCTAATTGTAACAAGCTTTTATTGTTTTGAATGTTTAAGCCAAAGTACACGTTAAGACGAATTGAACCAGCCCAAACATGATGGTATTGTATCATTTAAATCTTTCAGCTCCATCATCAGATCAGCTCCAAGTCATAATAATGCACATGCAAAATTTCAGCTCAATCGGTAAAAGATATCTGGTTCAAAATAAAACCTCTGCCTACTTCGGGGATAGTGAGGATTGTATGCCAAAGATACTATTAGAGCAACAGTAGATGACAAAACAAAAGCTGCTAGAATTTTTGATTGTCTATTTGTACCCGCATCGCGCAACAAATACACCGATGGTATTATTACAGGTCTAATAAAAAATATAGGTTCTATTTTACTAACTAATTCTAAACTCAACGCCTACGAAGTCTTGGCCAAAAGCGAGTTAATAATAGAATCACAAAATGAATTGCTAATGTTCCCTTTACCTCCAAAATTTTACATATTTGTAAAATCAATTAAAGAATGTTTTATGGGCATTACATAAATTGTTAAATTTAAATATCTATTTTTCTCAAATTGTTATTAATTGTACCAACAGTAAATTTACTTACGTTTTTACAAAGTCAGAAATTATTTGTAATTTTGAGTGCTTTTTTGTTTTGGATTATTTTTTTAGTAGGTTTTATTTTCTAATAGATAGGGTTTTGGAAGATAATTTGATCCCGTCTATAAAAAACTTTTAAATTAGATTGAGGTTACTTCAAAGTTCGCTAATAGCAAGAGAATAATTAATAATGAAAGATGTTCATTAATAATTCTCCTTTAATTCTCAAATTCTTTCGCACTCAGGAAACTCTTTTCATAATCAATTAACGGTAAGATTATCTGTAGAAATGAGGATTTTTATATTCATTCGTTAGTTAAGAGTTATTTTTAATTTTCTATTTTAACTCGCTCACTGTTACATTTACACAAACATCAAATATTCAGTACCTAATTTGTACTGAATATGAATATTTTCTTTATTTACAATAATATTATATCTAAATTAATTTTATGTCATTGAATTAAGGCATGTATGAAGATAGTAATGCGAGTAGAGGAAGCAAAAGATGAGTGCCAGGATCGAAGCAAGTCTCCGCCTACCCCACTGGAAAAAAGGTGTGAATATGTATATGAATATGTATGTATAAAAAAATAATTAAATAATTATTAATGTTATTAACTTTATTTATATGCAATTTTTTTTCTGATAATTGCAACACTAATGTATTTCTAATCCATTTTTGCCCTATGGCAACATTCTGCCATTCTGTCTTCGGAGTTGCAAGTTTTGTCTTACAAATATAGGTTGATGTTCATCCTGCGAGCATATTATTAAAATAACCACAGAACATATAAACCAGATTTCCTGTTTAACCATTACTAGATGCACGATCAAAATAGTGTTATGCGAATATCCAATAAAAATACAACCCCAATTCGTATGATAATGGCCTTCATCAATATTCGGCATACGCCATGCAACAGGCGAACATTAGCGTTGCTATATAAATATTGGCGCCCAACGTGGTGCAATTAATTTATTGTCACAATAAACACCGCTCCGAGGGCTTGAATAATCCAAGCGTATTGGAAATATGTATTCCACCATTCGTATTCAGCTACTGTGTAAGATAGAGAATATAGAGAATGCATTTTGAACTGAAAGCCTTTATGAATACTTACATAGAACATAGGGTTATTTTTAATGAATCAACGACCTACTAGGCAGCTAATATCATAAATAACAACATGTTCTAGGACTTTCAACCTTTCGGCGGTCACCGCGAACACCGGTGTTCGCAAGCAATAGATGTTTCTATTGTATCTCTTTTTCTGACCAATTACTAGTTGATAATTTGTCACATTTTACTTTCATACAAATAAAAATATCAATTTCTGAATGTTTTAAGCGGAGAGCTCTGTGCGGAGAGCGCGCGAGCGTCGCGCGTGTCGCCTTTTCGTATGAATGGAGCATAGACTTACTAATGTTACGACAGTCCAAGTTTGTAAAATCATTTTTAATTATTGTATTGAGTTATGGTAAAACTCGTAGAACAATGTTGTTGTTTACGATGTTAGGTGCCAAGTCTTGTGAGGTTGTTGATTAATTAAAAATACCACTTTATTTTGGTTTAAACGATCTAAATATGAGTAGAGCTCATGCATCATTAATAATAATTACTGTACTATACGGCTATCTTCGGTCAGATCTTTTTAATGTACCTACCATTACCTAAGCCTTTGATCCTGCGGTAACGGCAGATCCTCTAATACCATCCACCCTAATTACATTTCAAACTTGTTAACATATTAATAATGCATATGACTCCATTCAGTTTAAATTTGAGAGTAAACTTTCTCCACCGATATAATCCAGGATTCATTCGCCGCTATCTCCCGGGAGCAGACGACAGTCCGCCACTTTGGCCCGATAAATATTAAAGTTAATAGAAATAAACAATTTCCACAAAATCTCGCGCAACACCAGAAACGGGGGCGCACCTACCTCCCTTTCCGATTAATAGCCAATTCCGTAAGCGTGGATAGAAGGAAATTGGCAGATTATGAACATTTACAAATAGCAAGCGATGCCCGTGTTTATGAGAATAATTGGTCATCTTGAGTATAATTAAACATAAAATCTGATAAGTGGAAATATTAAGTGTATCACAACGCCAGAAAAACCTAAAAGAAGATAGTAAACAACATAAAATAGTAATATTCTCTGCATGTAGACATCCTTCAAAAGCCTTTAATTCGAATCTTCGTGGGATCAGCATTAATGCGGAGGTAAATGTTCATGTTTAATAAAAGTCGCAGTTTATTACTGCACACGTAACTATTTACCACGTCGTAAATACCGCATTAGATCAATATAGCCTTCGTATAACCAAGCTGAGGGTAGAAGTTTATAATTTATCACCATACATTCACATCGCATTCGTTTTGTTTGGGTGAATTTATGACCAAAACTTTATCCCGCGGTTTAAATTTATCAGAAATAGTTTCGCCTGCATCAAATTTCACAAAATATTGCAACCTACTTCACGTTACTTCAGCTTTCGAATCCTCAACTCATATCTTTCATATCGGTAACATTCCATGTTTGATATATCATTATTTTATACAGCGACGCTCATAAACTTTTCCATTACACAAAATCGTGATATGAGTGATTTATCACGCCATTTCCCAGCGTTTCATAGGTTTTTCAAACATGATATTGCTAATCAACACCCCGAGCACGTAGACAATCATCCACATACATTAAAATATTACGAGCCTCAAAGTTGTTTTCCTATGATCATATGGATCACTTCAATGAATAAGATCATATTTTTGACCTTTGAAAGACACATAGACTAAATCCAGATTTCTCTAATGCACTGAATGCTAAAGTAAACATTAAAAGCGATGTGAGGTGAGCGGAGGAGTAAAGCAAATGCTCGTAGCTCCACCCACTCTTGTCATTAATATTTCATGATCCCGCCACTACTTTTTACGGGCTCCCACCAACAAAGGGCACTACTTCATCCCTTTCGTTATTTAGACACAGGGCTGGAAACTTTTAGACACAGCTGAAAACTTTTGAAAAAAGTTAACCTGATTCAGAAACACATGGTACATGTTTCTGAATGTACAAAAAAGAAGCGATAAGATATCTACTCATTTAATACAATATTTGAAAAGGTTAAAGAGTTTTGTAGACACATGCTTTTTTATTTCACATTGTAAATACGTAGCACGCATTAGGCTTAGGACGAGGACTTTATATGATACTGTAAACTCAAATTAACGATATTCTCCATTTTCGAAAAAATCACCTAGATTATTGGCATTTTACTTAGGTGCAAATAGGGATGATTCATAAAATATCAACGGTGGTTGTCGGTGCTAACGTAAGTACCGAGCTAGTGCATGTATTTCATGTAAATCTAATTGCAGTGCTGCGCAATAGGTAATCCTACAGGGACTGGTTTATTCCCTTACAAGCCAAAATATAATAAAATCTCAAAATATTCTAATTCTCTAAATTTTTCATCCTATTAAGCCAACCCAACCAATCCCAAACCAAACTTATTTTTGTATGGCTAAATGTGGTCTTAAGGAACACAGTGCTCCTTGAACTCGGCCTACCCCTTCGAGGATTACAGGCGTGATGGATGTATATATGCATGTTTCTTCCTATTTTTACTTTTTTATATGGGAGAGCAAGTAAAATGATTTAATCGTTATGTAATTTTGTAGATGTCTTTTTGAGCCAAAATAAACGATTTTTTTCAATGCTCATAAAATCTCCCCTACTAAGATCACATAGCAATATCACATAATTAGCCATGGAATTTGACAGTGAAATACCTATACAATTAATCCAGTAAATATCACAAATATTCTAAACCACATCCGACTCTGGGTTTTTTCCATAACTGCTGCGCATTCTCCTTTATTATTCACACAGTATCATTTTGAAATCAAATTCTAAAATTGCTAAATAATGTATCTGAATAGTTAATATAATTAACCCAGAACAGGTGCTTTCAATTAAAAGCTTTTTAAGCATTGATAAAAGCTAAAAATAAAACAAAAAGGTAGTCGACTTTTACAGTCCTACACATCGAACTACAAAATGTTTGAACGGAATCGTGCACAGGTGTTAAAACAATCAAATAAGAAACGGTGGTAGACCGTCTGGCTAATATGGGGATTATAGTACCCGTCACAGCCAACCCTGACTCAAGCACTCCACTATATTGCTGTTTACGGCTGAAACACGTTCTAACTCCTAATCCAACACTTTTTGCTCTTCAGGAAGTGTTATTTTATTTATTTAGTTCGCGAGATTAATGCGTGCGTTCTCCTCAGATTTATGGGGTGGTGGAAACGGAGAGAAGTTTGTTTTACTGCCGCATGAGAACTTATGAATTGGGTGAGATATGGTGAGAGATGTTTCCTGAATTGCTTAGGACTATATTTGAATGTCTTGATATAACTGATTTATTAGGTATGCCACGTGTTATGTTTTATATTTTTAAGAGCATTCCTAATATTGGGTCCATTATTAAATAAAGTGAACATTTAACGTCAAAGAAAATTTCATGTATGTCCTAACTGTCACTCATTAATATACACTGGAATTTATCTGATGACACCTCTTACAACGATCTGTTTAAATAAATGAGCTCATCTATGTTCATCTTTAACCCATATTTTAAATGTGTAATCAGTAATCTATTTGATGTTTTTTTGATACAAAATCATTGATTGATCAGTCATGTAAAATTTCTTCATATATAATTTTAAAACTAACATTAAAAATACACAAATAGACCACACAATGGAAATAATAAACTGATAGTTAATTGGCGACATTCATTGGCATTAGTGAAGTCAACCATGAAGGTCGTCTGTTGCCAGGCTACATTTCAAGGAGTAGCGAATGAATCCAGAAAAGCGAACCCATTGGAAAACTAATAGTAATTGACCGGCTTTCTTTATTTCATTAGTCACAGTTTAATTACTGAGGCTGAGATAATGTGAAACGAAACGTTTATGCTGTAATTTGAAGATATCGTGGAAATAACAATGTTTATTGTAGTATACCATTTATTCCATCTCTAAGTTGAAGTATTTGTTCTTTAAGGAATAGTTTACAAAATTGATTGAATGTATCTGAGTCAACTCTATGCTATACAAATGTGTCCCACTACTTGGGCAAAGTTGTGAGAAACATGGGCAACGACACCTAAACGACTAATTGGTGAATAAAAATGATAACCGAGACTAATGTCTTATCGTGGCTTCCAAGATCGCAAGGTTATGTTTGCCCATTTAAGTTCCAACCTTTGCAAGTTGCTTAGATTTGAATATCAAAACAAAAGTAATCCAGATGCGATCCAGGATGCCATCAAGTTTCCATGTCACGTATCACGCTGCAATGATGTATGATGATGATGATATATGATGCAGGTAAACATCCCTAACTTTAAGGTGAAATATATTTCTAATATACTTACATATTGTAAAAACTAACCACCATCCCTCTCATAATAATATTATTATTAGATATGGTAAACCTAGCACACAATCTACCTTGTCACGTGTCAGGCCGTCACGTCACCGTGACAGGTAATTTGTTCGGACACAGGGGACTTTTTCTTGTGTCACACTCATGTTCATAATGCGTTGCGGTCTATTTGTGGCAGTAATTTTCTCTTGAAGGACGAAGACGGCCGAATATGGAAACTAATACACAACGTATAGCTTAGTGTAATTAACTAAACACGGGTAAATTAAGTCAAGATCAAATATAAAACGATCTTTATTACAAGGGCTAATCTACATACATCCATACAATCACGATTAGTCAGTCAAGGGTTTGTCAGAGACTAGGCAAAAACACCGCAAAAGCTGTCCACTGCCATAGGCCGCGCTTCACCAAGCAGTGACCACATGTGATCTGCGTGACAGGTGGTGAGCCCGTCGCCGCTAATCTTAACACTTAAAATTATCAAACTACTTATACTAACACATAAAACGCAATAACGAAAGCCCTTGTAGCGAACATATTCACAGCTCTGAGTGCGGGAATACAATCACTAGAAGCAGACACATTCCGGGAGTAAGGATCTTCATAACTAACTAGATCAATCAAATCCAAGACAAGACATATTACCCAACAGAATGATGTAGTTATTACATTTACTTAGAACTAAGTAACGTTGGCCCCAACATCGTTCCCAGTGGCATTCCCAACTCCCAGTGGCTTGACACACCAAAGGCTTCCCGCATTTCGCCTCCAGTTTCTTAATAACATAAGTTGTATCTTCCGTCTGCGATATCGTTTCTCGTGTAATTGCTTTTTTGCGTGTGTTTGAGATAACTTAGTTTGCGAAGGAACAAAATCGATTTAAAATGTAGCACGAGAACTGTTTGGAGTTGTTCCTAACTTCTCAGATCGAAGATTTAAAGAACACCAATTATTTGTTTTACTTTCTCGACTGCCTGAACTGGCGAGCTCAAAACTGCAAGAACCAATAATACATTTATTTTTAATTCAATATTTTACTTCAATGTTATTGTTGGACATGCTATTTTAACATTATCGTCAATAAAGCGTCATCAAAATGCAATGCGTTATTGATAATCTGTGTTATTTTATTTACTATGAAAATAACAACTTCTTCAAATTATGGAACATAAACAACAATTCGAGAATCAACCTCAAAGCACTTAATATGTACAAACAAACAATCGCGTCTATATCCTGAAGGCGTGCAGATTATAGACCTCCCCTTGCTACGTACCTGGCAAACATTTTTCTCTTACCCGCTAAAACGTCATTTTGAGATCTCCTTCTAAATATAAAGGGCAGTAAAACGCGATATCATATATCTAATCTAATGATAATTTAATGACTGGTTCAGGTCCAGTTTCGCATCTCCCAATATTTATAGCGAATACGGTAGCCGCACATTCACCCCGGCTGTCGTTTACCACACTTGTAACATAAAAATGAGACCCTATTCAATTTCTTTTCTTGCCAGATAGAGGAAATTTAAACGGGCCACCGAAAACCATTTCCCAATATCCATAAAGCCTCATTCCAACTCGCGAAAATTACTATGGAAACTTTTATAGAATTACCCAAGCCGTAAGTTAACTCCAGAATGGCGATGGCGCGAAATTTTCGCGAAACATTCGCGCCGGAAGCTCGCCCACGCCTAATGGCGGCCATCATGGCAGACTGTCATGGCTGACGGGCTACATCCGGTGGGCTTGCAACTATTTGATAAATCGCCGGATACGCACACTTCGCTCAACTTGTGCGAATTATCTCCGGCGTTTTCTTCGTTTGCTGATTCTTATAATTGTTAGAACTTTTACACATTGTTGTCTTAAATGATATTTCAAACATGTTACTATGTAGAATATTAAAAATTGACTTTACACGTCTTACACGTTTACGTCACAATGCAAACGAATTATTTGATGCATATCACATAACATGATAAACGCAAAAAGCAAATATCACAGGGAGACATGCGAGTAATCAAATGTGTAAAATATGATAAAAGAAGAAAGGAAGTAGACTATGAGTTGACTAGTGACAGAAGAGAATGAGAGAAGAAGACATGTTGTGTTGATCCAACTAGAAACGGGACTAGGACTGGAAAAAGGAGATTATCCAAACCCTGGATACGAATTACATATTGAACGTGAAAATATGGCTTCCCTTCAGAAAACAGCCTCAACCATTGTTCTTTCTAAGAAGATTCCGTCGTGTCTCCTCTCCAAAAAGGCAAGTTCAGAAGTGGCAACCTTAAGTTGAGTCCTATTTCAGGCCTCATTACCCCCGCCGGCTGATGTCCGAACAGAAGAGCATCTAACTGCGAAATAAGCCGATTACGATTTGTCTTAGTCCACGCGATTTTATCAAGACCTTATTATTTTCTTTTTGGGATATCAGAAAGTATCTTAAAGAGAACTTAATATTAAAATAATTGAAGTTTTACTTTATCGCGGTCGAATTAGTCAGTAAAAATTTCCAGATTAGTATTCTCTCAAATAAAACTGATACACACAAAGTGGTTTTAGATTATACTAAGATTAGCAACAATTACACAAGATCAATCTGTGCACAGATTGAAATAAATTACATGATCTAATATCACATGAAACTAATTAATTTCTTAAGCCGCTCACACACAGTTTTCGTAACAGGATTACATTCATCAAACAATGACCGTTTTTGACGAGTAATTTGACGAAAATTTGCTGCGGCTCACAACAATGCCCAAGAAACTATGAAAGAATTCCAGACATAACGCATCATCCATCAACAATTTCCTCTGTGAGAGGAACAATTTTGTCAGTAATCGCATCTTTACGTGCCATTTATTGCTGGTAATAAGCGTTGTTACACGATTCGATTCCAATACCTTATTCTTCGACATCAATTTTATGAAACTTATGACATATTCATTCAAAAATAGATCTCTATAATTCTTTTGATGTTTTTGGTAGGATCCTTCAGTATATGACCTCGCATCTGAAATTATAAATATTGTTTGCTGGGTACCTTATATCATTATTAAAAATAATAATAGGAAATATGGATGAGACTTGAAAATAAAATATTAATGTTTCTATTTGTCTGGAACTCCCGGGAAATGAGTGGGTAAACGTTAACCAAGAATTTTCACGAATTTAGTGAATCCGTTATTCCCGCTCCTATATCCAAATATCCATAAATTCTTCAGCTATCAGCCAGGCAAGGCACATCATACACACTCGGACAAATGAAGCCGTGAGCACACGTGATCCATCCTCGTCAAGCAGTTTGTCCGGCTCGGCCACCGGCCCAAGACTATCCGTCATTCGGACAGATGTTCCGACTATTTCGACCGTTTAAGGATTGCCTGTTCGCACTTCAAAATGGAACAAAAGAACGGACTAACGTCATTTAGGAGTAGCTCTGGGTCAAACCACACTGTCGAAAATATTTTGTTTTGTATCTAATTTTTCGATCGTAAGTGGCACATATCTTGCATACCTTGATGTGAGGTGAAAATAAATGTGCGTCTGCTGTCTGCCTTTGTCCAACCTGCAGAGGTTAGACAGAGGTAGACAGCAGACGCCGGAGCTTAGCATATTGATCTCTGGCGTGATTTTATGTTTTGTGTTATAATTTATAACTTAGAAATATCAAAACTGATAACTCTCTAATTTCTATTCATGTTTAAACACTCAAAAGCGATATTTTATATCAGGAAAAATAAAGTATTTGTCCGATCCGTCTAATAAGGAGAAAGGGGAACTTATTATCTACAATAAAGAACTAGACGTGGATGCTTTAGCCAGCTTCCGACTTGTCCCTGTAGCAATTACATCGGGGGTCCGAGGGGTAGCTGATTGATCGCGGGGGGAGGGGAGATACATTTTACGTTGTCCCTGGCCTGGTAGTTCGTTAATACAGCAGGCCTGATTGTTGCGATTCGAAGCGGATTATTCCCTTCCAGGAAACTAAGAGTCCTTTAATTAAAACATCAATAAAGTCTAATAAAAATAAAATCAACAGAGCCTGAATTAATATTCTTGATCATATCAATTCTATTAATAAAAAATAAATATTCTATTAAATTTGAAATTTCTTATCCAAATTAAAGAGTTGAAGCAAAAAAGGGGTAGCGTTTATGGTTCATGCGATATTAGCACTTCATTAGGAACCCCAATATGCATATTTTTTTTGGGTTAGTATTCATTAGAAATTTTGATTGCGTGAACTGATTTTAATAATTATTTTTTTATTTGAAAGACGATATTTTCTATATCATAAAATATGTAAAATTAGATAAAAAAAAATGTATGCATATATGGTTAAGTCACAAATTTTGTTCAAAAATTTTTTTTTTTAATTTCTCAAAAACTGTTCAACCCATCAAGTTCAAAAATTTTTTCCTAGAAAGTACTTATAAAGTTCTACTTTTAAGATTTTTTTCATATGTTTTGAACTCATGGTTTAAAAGTTAAACGTTTTTTTAACTTTCGGAGCGATTATTTCAGAAAATATTAATTTTATCGTAAAATGATGTTAAAAAACCCTATTCATTTTTGAATAGCTATCCAACGATATATCACACGTTTGGGTTCAGAGGGAAAAAGATCAGTCCCTACATTTTAATATTTAATATTTTATTCAATTTTTGATTTGCGCACTTATTGTCGGCGTTATTAATTTACACATTTAATCAAAATTTCAGCTCTCTAGTGCTAACGGTCACTGAGATTATCTGCGGTCGGACAGACAGACATGGCGAAACTATAAGAGTTCCTAGTTTACTACGGAACGCAAAAATTATTTAAAATATAAAAAAATAATATACACTTTAATTTAACTCGGTTCAGTATTTAGTTCAGTATTTAACCATTACAAAATATTAATTAATTTTCAAAAAAAATCTAAAGTTTAGGTAAATATGCTTCCGAATATCCGATCTCTACACATATACATCACGATACAGCAAGTTTCATGGAAATCGGTTCAGCCATTTGAAAGATATGAGGAACGAAAGTGAATAGTGCCGATCACATTGCACAAAATATGTATTTTGCTGCATTTTCAAACATTTCAAAATTTTTAATGTGTTAGGATTTTCCGCTTGTCTGCTTACGCATTTGAGAGGTACACGTTTCAGTGTTCCGAAAGATTTCCTGTTTACAAAACAGCAACATTGTTTTCAAGGGAGATGACGTAAGCAAGAAGGTACTTGACTTCCATATAACTTGGATATAAGTGTTTATTCTCATTATCCCTTCTTCGATTTCAGTAAAATGTTTGATCTAATAATGTAGACTCATAAACAAGAAACACAACAAAACTCCACCACTATAATAGGAACTGTCTTACAGTGTTTACCAAAACGGTATAAAATTTGTAAACTTATTAAACTAAACTAAAAATTTTACCTTACATTGTCATCAAACATCGGCCGGCTAGAATAGATAATCTCTTACCTGTAATAGAAAGAAAAATAATTATTACAGAATTCAAAACACCAACATATTAAATAATGTACAGTCGCGGTCAGATAATGTTTACCACCCTAATCGCTTGTATACATTGTAGTCAAAAAAGTCGAAATGACGAAATGTCGAAATGTCTATTAATTTCGGTATCAATTTGATTGATCATAGATTATTCCCAAAGATTATACCTATATTTTTTAATAACACAAGAATCCATCGACGACATTTAGACGTGCATGACTAAGTAAATGGCTTAATAAATGTTATGTATCGATAACTTTTTAAAGAAAACTTTTCTTTAATATTTCAGGATTTTTTATTCTAAATAATTTTAAAGTAGAAACTCAACAATCTTTATTTCATTAAATCAAATTTTGTCATCTTATTTTTAAAATTTCTAATTATAATTTTACTTTTGTCCAAATGACGTTCAAACAATCATTTTTGATAACTGTCATTTCCTTGTTTGTCTTTTCCATACGTCATATTGTTTATTAATTTTCAAAGTGTAATAAGTAACTTGATATGTCATAGACTTTATTGAAAACAGAGTGATAAAGAATCTAATTTGAAAGCTGATAAACATTTTCTGACCGCGACCGTACATTTCAATGAGTTAGTACGACAAATCTTCCATTTCCATTCTACTCTGTTAGTTGTATATTTCACACATTTAACAGGTATATCTATTCTTAGACCTTCTTGAGACTCTTTGACAAGCACATGATGATGTAGATTATTGTTATACGAATTAAGGTCCCAGTTCGTCCACTTTTAGTTTCTCACTAATTGAAAAGTATCATATACTGTCCCTTTAATTGATTAGGCTTAATTCCTACTTAGAATCCCCCGTGCATTGCCCAATATTGCTAAGTTTCTTGTCCTGTTTAACGTAAAGTCTGCTAATATCCGCTACCAGTTTATTTCTTGCCCACGCTGTCTCCGGAGGATTCGGAAAGGTTCGGCTTTTCGATATTAAACACGTTTACTTTAGCTTGTTACTTATTTGATATATTTCTTAGGCTGTAAACAGGAAATATTTTTCCAAGAATACGTATGGTATTGTCACTGTAATCTACAGCAGATGTTATTTCATGTAAGTATTCTTCAGACATCTTTTTGAGAGGTAAAATTTTTGTGAATTAAATATATGTATTGTTAAAAGATAATATTATACACTATTTGATTTCAATTCAATATCCAGTCTCTATAAGTTCTACTACTAAAGCATATTCGTTAAACTTAAGTAAATTTACTTTGAAAATTGGCATTAACCTGTCTAGGACAATTTTCGAGAATGAGAAATATGGTTCTGCCGAGAAAGGCAGACCAAGAAGAATGCCTTTGACATTGCAAACACCAATAGGCCTCGACAAAGATTTAAATTCAGACGGGCTATAAGCTTGTTTACCTTCCCCAATATCAGCTTCTCGCTCATGGTTTAACTGTGCGTTTATAAATTCAATTTTTATGAGCAATATCAGCATTTTTATGGGTGATTTATGAGATAAGATGATTTTAATGTACATTTTATGCTTCGAAATAAGATTGCCTAAATAAATTATTTCTGCGACGTTGATTTTTCCACACAAGTGGCAGATATTGTTGATGGTATTGTAAGACTGATTCAACGTTTTACATATGAATTCAATTACAAATGACATCCGTAAACAATAATACTCAGAATTATTAGACCTGCCAAAATTATAGTAATGCATTAAGCTCAAACTCAAACTCAAAGTCATTTAATCAAATTGGTATCATCAAATACACTTTTGACAAGTCAAAACAAACAAAATAAATTTTAAGTATCCTTAAATTGACAATACCACTACTTTTTTTTTCGGCCTGTTCACTACCGGGAGGCCTTGTCTAGAGAAGATACAAGCAAGAAACTCTGCAAGGGTTCCGTCCTCCCTTTAGATCAATATGTTCTACAACCTTATAAAATTTACGTGTATTATATAATACTCTTAGTCACAAATGTCAAAATTGAATTGTAAGGAAGACAATTTTAATGAAAATTTTAAGACAATTTTAAAGGAATTTTAAACAATTTTAGTTGTTGTTGTGATGTGAATGCTTTCGTGTCTCATTTACCTTCCCATTTCTTTTAATTACACTACACTAAACTGCTTTCGATAACAACAATCTCTCATCGATCGTCGAGATCACTACTGACAATAATCAATTAAAGTGAACTAATTGATTGTTTAATGACAATATTAATTAATATCCAAATACAAACTAGGAATTGACCCGAGTGAAGTATAATACAAACGATGGTATTTTTAATCAAATCTATGTTGATTCATGAAAGTGCCATCATGTATCTTTACTTTACCTACAATTCTTCAGTCCTTTTCTATTGCGTGGGAGTAATATTACTCAAAGATTATTATAATAAAACCACCCACCCACACAGCTAAAAGAACAAAGATAAAATTTGAAATGTATATTTAGTAAATTTAAAACTTCTATATTTACATTACAACCTTTAATATTGTTGTATCTACAGTCCTAATTTTATATGAAACAATAATAAAGTCAAATGTATTATCCATTGAACCACCGGCAGCACGTGCTGTATCGCAGCCTCCTGTCAATTTGCCCGCTGGACCGTGCCGGGTTCGTTAAATTTTATTCGCCAGTTCCACCGGTCAAAATGTTTAAAGTTTTCACCGTTCGTTTGCTGATAAACTGCCCTGTAAATTTACAGGAATTGTATCATTTTGTACGTTAATTAACAATTTTGGTGGTATGGAACGATTGGTAGATGAAAAGGTAATATCATTTAAGCTTCGTCTGATACATCGGCATTAATGAGCCTTCACTGAAATAAAAATCATTTTGAGGTAAGCAGGAATGCAAAAACAGAAATTTAAAAATATAAAAACACGACTAGAAACTTCAAGAATCAAAATTCAGAAGAACACTAGACAAAACTTTATATTAGATCTTGTAACTTTTACGAGACTTGAACAACATTATTACGAAGTACCTATTTATTTTGACGAGCTTAGAGTTGTGGCCAGATTCATAAAGCGACTTTGCATAATATATGTTAAGCTAAAATTTATTTGTTCAGCCTGCAGAAAAAATCTTAAAATGATAGACGACTGAAGAAAAAAATCAAGTAAATAGCCTCAGAAATAGGTAAAACAAAGAGATTTAAGCATGACTAAAAGGATGCTTCGGGATTCATTTTTATAACTGCACTTATCCTTACTGCGCCATATCTCACATCTGTTTCTTTATCGGTACAAATATATAACGCCCGTATCAAAGCAAATGCCTTCGTTCAAACCATAACCTACAGACCCTGGGGCTAAAAAGTCTCAGCATTTCTCTTGCCACGAAGAACAAGGGTGCGGTGATTCCAACTTGTGTTTTAAAACTTTCGGGTTCATAATGACCAAGCAAATGGTCGCTAATATCCGATAAGCTATGGCGTTACTTTTTAATGAGTTTAGGGTTTTCAGTGGTTCGTACGATACGTTTGTGAAGGTCTATGCAGCTATACTTTACCCCTAGCTACAGAAACGGTTGTTGCTAACGAAAGCGATACACCCGACATACAGGTCTATATTATAGTTACCGGGAAACAAAATTATGTCAATGAACCTTTGCCACAGGTGTTATCTGTTGGTTATTAAATATTTATTACATCTTGTCGTCAAATTGTAAATAATTTGCATTGCTACAACTTCCTGTTGACGAAATATTACATATTGAGATAGAGGTTAAAATTAAATCGGTAAAATATTTTATTGCCAAAATGTGACTCGCGACTGAAAGGGACAGACATAATGGAACTGAGATTTGGTTTGTTGATAAATCCAGCTTAAGTATATTATATACTTGGTGAATTTAGGGCGTAGACATAATTACTAGAGCTTTTCAGACGTTGATAGTTCCGGCTACTTTTAAAGCTAAACAGACCCTTGTTGTCCATCTGATTCACTATTCAACTCGCGGACCCTTACACCTTATAAGGTTTGTGTTAATATAGCAGAATTAAGCTAATTGGGGTTTTTAGAGATATTACGTGAACGAAATTAAAAAGGGGTCGCTGGGATGTGGATTATACAGGACAGAACAGTGTTGAAATATTGACTCACAGCTTCGTTTATTTTTGACTGTGGTTCCAGAAAAAAGGGGAAAAGGATAAACTTGACAAGACTTGAACAATGTTAATATAAAACATGTTAATATACAACATATAAAACATTTCAATGACGTTGTAGTTTATGACATTTTTTAAAAAAGAAAAACAATGTAAAGGGGATAGAAACTTGCTGAGTTTCTTGCCCGTTCTTCTCAGAACAAGACCTCCTAGTAGTTTTGTGAAAGGATGGCGCAGTTATCGCTTTAACGAAAATTTGTAAAATGCTTTTGACGTTCATAAGCATGTGCAAAGACGCACCTAAATTGAATAAACGATATTAAATTTTGAATTTTAAAAAATCATTCGAAGTGATTGGGAATGTAAGGCGTAAGGGATTGACGACGAAATTGACGATAGAAGGAGCAACCGTATGACATGTGATCCACCCCGAACATAATATAACTAGAAAATTATTGACTGGTTGGACAGGAACTAAAAGGAAAGCCAAAGAAGAGCTGAGTTGATTGTTAATTTTGATTAAAATTTTCGACATATATGTCGACTGGATAAATCTAGATTAACTAAAATCTAGATTCAAAACATTAAGAGGTGAATGATATTTTAAATTACAAGTAAAATTTCGAGATTTATATACAAATTATTGTACAAGATTAACATTATATTTTCAGAACGTATTATAAGAAAATGTCTTTGTCGAAATAGTTCCTTAAATAGAATGCCACGTGATCGAATTCCTGTCAAGCCTCGTGACAACAGGGAGGAAATTTGTTACATCATATCTTGAAAACATTTTTGATTACTACTTCAAAGAGATGGTACTTAAAGTTTTTTTAACAAAACAGCTAAATGTGTATTATTTTAAATTCGCATTTTTATTTGCTTTTTGGTGTATCAATTAGGATGTGGTTCTTACTGCTCACTAACGTGTTACGGCATCGAGGTATACAGTCTTTTACAATTTTTCTATGACAATCTTTATAATCTTACAAGCTTATTAACAAAAACACGTTAATCAACTACTTATGCATTATTTAGCTAATGAACTAATTAAGTTTTAAGTTATGCTTTCGATTTCCCAAATCATAACACAGTTTTCATCAGTGAAATTGCGGCAAAAATAACAGCTGTTTATAGTCCCCCATTTTGTTATTTGAAATACTTTTTCTGAGGTTGTCTAATTTGAAAGATATGACACATTTCAAACATATAAGAGGTTCTTTGAAGTCATATTTCCTTAAACATTATTTAAAGTCTTGCATTAACTTTCATAGGCGTTTATAAGGGGGCTGATAAATGCAATCACGACAGAGTACTCGTATTTTTTTATGTTTTCAATGAGAGCAATAAAGAGGACTGCAAAAACGGCAATTATTTGAGTGATTCTAAACAAGTCAATCGGTTCAATCTTGAATAAAGAACGAAAACCATTTATAACCCTTTTGAGTTTCAAAGCTTGGTCGTCTAGTTGAGCAAAACATGAAATGGCACCAATAAGAGGTTGCGAATGGGCATGAAGGCAAAACCAACCTCATTTGCTTTTACTGTTAGCGGTTTTCAATAAACTCTAATTTTATTTCGGAAAATTCAAAACGAATTCAGATTGAGTCGTTAAGGCAAACTGCAAAAATTGCTTTTGGAAACATTAATTGACCACTGGGGTTTGCTTTGTTTGTTTTTAATTTTTAATACTGGCAATTGCTTTAATGTTGCTTGTATCACTTTCAACTTTAAAAAGTTACCTGAAACAGGTAAACAAAACAAAATGTTATTCATGATATAAAATCTCTAAAGTTTAAATTGAATTAATGTTAGACTATGAGTTTCAGACTAAACTGAATGTCGACGATACTATTTCATACTGCAATATAGCCGCTACAGAAAATAATTTTAATTATAATTTCGAAGCTACAAACAAAAGATCCGATACCCTTGCAGAAGCGTCAGATGAAAAAGGCAAATTTGGTGAAAGGGGTGAAAATTAAGACCTTGAAAATTTCATCAAATTGCCTAGAAACAAATGCATTGACGAACTAAGCGTTTAATAATCGTTTTCGATTATTGTGCTTTTGCGCAAATAGCAGGTCAAAATTTATAGTTAAATTAATTACTATAATTATCTTGGACAGGATTTAAGACACCAGTATGTCTTTATTTTCAAACGCAAAGGAACTACGTAGGCAAGTAAATACATTTTAATGGACATAACTCTAGTATTCAAGAATAACCAATAAGCAGTACGTAAAGATGACATTTAGATTCCTAGGATGATATCAAGAGAGTCTAGTCGTCATTATAGAAAATACCAATTGATAGTATAACTAATTACTAGCACAATGTTCTGTGTTTTATAGTGACGTCTCCTTATGAGAAATGTACACAAAACACAGATATTAGAATAGAATTTTAATGAGTCTATGTTACTGAACATAAAAGTCCAATTTTTACAATGGCTCGTGTTAAAAAAATATAATCGCCACGTGTATGCTTTTATCTAGTAGCAATGAAGGTTCTTGAAAATCGTCTATACTCCGTTTTTTAATGATTCAAAGTGATTTGACAGTTTGAAATGTAATTAAGCCTTTAGTTATTTATTTATTATTATTTTTAGTTTTTTAAAGGCTAAAAGACTTTTGAAACTGTCAAATCACTTTGACTAATTATAAAATGAAGTATACATGGGACCCTCAAAGTTACCTGTTGCGGACACAAAACAGCAGTGAAATTGTTGGGTATATGGGACTGGGATCGTTTACCCAAAAGTAGCAGATAATTTTTACAACATGTGTTAACATCTCTGCCTACCCCTTCGGGGAAGAGCCGTGATGATCTGTGATCATTATGTATTAGCCAAGAGCGGATACTAATAAGATTCTCCAATTATGGTCGAGTCATGTTTTTACTGTATTGAATTAAAAAGGATTTACCTAAACCATACAGCACTTGATTAACATTTAATTAGTTTTAGCTGATGTATTGAGTTTCCATTCATGTTATTCATCCTTTAACGTCTACAAACGATTAAAATGCTGTACGGCATTCTAAATCAACTCAATTTATTTGTAGTTCCTTTCGCTCTAGGTTCAAAGCGGTCCTTAATTAGAGTCCCATGGGAGGCGTATTAATCAACGTCGGAGTCCCGGCGGACGCCCCAGCACGTCTATGACGACAGCCCAACAAAAAATGTCCTGTAAAAATCTCTGCTTTTTAAAACATTCCCAAAGGATGGTCCTTCGAGGCGGATCATTAAACTTTTTGTGGATAAAATGGAACCTGAGTTGTTATGAATTATACAATGTTGAGATACGAATATACAATGATGAGTCGACTTTGTTTTTGTTTTTAATTATTTGCTCGTTTTGCATTAAAGCCGTTAAAGGATATTAAATAAATATATTATTATATTACCAAAAATTTGCATAACATTAAAATGGATTTGTTTTATATTCTGAGAAAAAATGTTTAAACATAGTGAAATAAAACCAAGCCTACTATTACTTATTGTTAAAATTGAATATTAGAGTTCATTGTGAATATTGCATGCCTCCCGCTACCCCACATGGGGTTTTAACAAATCAGGCGAAATTTGGGTGTTTTGACGTCTGTCTACCCCTTCGGGTATAGAGGTGTGATGATATGTTGTATCATGTTATGTCCATTGCCCAACATACAAGATTTTATACAAGTTGTATACAATCATAATCACTCATAATGCCACAAAAGCCTAAAAACTCCGTTTCCTCTAGAAAAATTACCGCTATTTGGAGATATTATATTCAGTGGACAATTGGGAATAAGCTGCTAATTAGGGGCTGTCGGCCTGAAATATAAATCAGTCTCTGGTTCCACAGCAACTTAAGGCAAGGGACAGATGAGTTTTATGAGACTTAAAGAGAAACTTGGGACTTGGGACATTTGTAAAGGAACAAGAAACGAACTTTCATCAAAACAAATTTTTCGACAATTCAGATCGTTAAAATTGTGGGTTTATGTATAGGTTTTACATACTATTATGAGAACTTTGCCAGTCTGCTAAGATGTGGACCTAGTGGCATCAGTATAAAAGTTTTCACTAAATATTTTCCAATTATCTCGCATTTTATTTATAAAGCGTACGCTTATTTAGCGATTCATCTACTATTTGAGCTCAACAAACCGTACAACCGTAAACATTTGTTAATTCCATTTATATTTCAATATTTTTGAGTGTTTGTTCAAGTAGACAAAATATAAAAAAATTAAACAGCAAATATCTTTAGGTTTCCAAAATTATATTAAGTACCCACTAATAAAATGGTTTGATTTGTAACAAAATCACAAGTTTAAATATCTAAATGTCGTTAGTAGAACTTTGAGATAGTTGGATCATTCATAAGTTGATGATCCGTTTTCAAAAACAAAGCAGCTTCCTGCGATCGAGTCTGCGGCACACAAAATGTCTGTATAGCACGCAAAAGACCTATCGCGGATATTTTTGACGTTATGTGCGTTACTGCATATATAGTTAAATATGTTCTATTATCACAGACTAAAAAGTCTGTCACGGATAGTCTGTAGTCTGCGATGCCCCTTCTCTCTTAATAAGTTCATCAAATTAAAAATATTCTGCTCTTCAGGCGCCTTAAAAAATTTAAGTACTATGAATCTAGATTCACACTGAAGTGGGTGAAAACGGACAGCAGCATGATTTACGATGATTTAAAAAATTCAAAATTAACAACACGTTGGGCGCCAAGTTCGCCAACGGTCAGTATACTCGGGCACTAAAGATTGTTCAGTAAGCTTTTATTTTTGTAGTAAATGAACTTTGCTACCGGCAATTTCTCTCGTAAACTAGTTTCTTTATATAAGAGCTGTAAAAAGGCACAATATAGGACAAAATGAGAGTAGCTAATGCTGCTTTGCTTTTGGCACACCTACCTTGGCTACCCGTGCCTTTGGGCTCTTGCTAAAGGTAAGAAGGTAAGGTGTCATTTCTCTGGTCCTTTACAAAGATTTGACATAAGTTTTTGCCAATCATTTTGAAAGCTATCAAACGTACGAGTAATAGTCAAATCCTATAAATTTTCCATTAAAAAAAATAACGATTCTCGAAAGGTATCTTATCTAGGGGCACTGTCCTGTTATTTAAAAAAAAACTGTTTATTTTCCAATTATTCATACACCTGAAAACATAACAACAGAGCAAAATCTTAATTAAAGATTGAGTGCACTGTTGCGAATGAGCCGTGCACACACTAGATAACACCATGGGGGCAGACGCTGAATCCTCCGATACCAAACTTATTATTTCTAAAATTAAAATATATTTCATTAAAATCAGCTATGTTATTATCTTTTTTTCCTTTGACAATCCAGATATAAATTATCAGTTTGTGCTTCTCTTGCTCTCATTTTAATTTGAATGGTCTAAAATCTGATTGTGTCTTCAGAATAATAAAGTCCGTTCCAGGTATCCCTCCATTTTGCGAGCGACGTAAGCCAGTTTCAGCGCTGCGATCCAATTAAACAATTCTAATAGACTACGATACACTCTCGGCTGGAATTTCGGTTAAAATCATTAACAATATACAGAATAACATTATTCCCAAAATATTATTTCCATAATATTCTCGATGGAGACTCAAAAATTTCTAATGAGTTAATTTATAATTTCATCAATATGAACATGTGAATCACATCATGTGAACACATAAAACATCTATAAATTATGATAATAATTATTTCTGTACTAATCCCCTAAGTACACTTTAAATCTGTTTTTATTATTATTGATATTAGTTGGTGTAGCTTTTGAATGATTTTAATAGTTCGTTTAATTACATTAGAATTGTATACTAAATGTATGGGAGCGTTGCAACTCAATATTTTTAAAATTACTACATTTGTTAAAAAAAAAGGTATAAATTTGATATAACTCATTGGTTGACGCACTTTCAATTAGATATCAATTTGAAGTTTTTTGATATCTGTTATATTTACGGCATTATTGCCTGGAAACGTTTTTGATATCTGTTATATTTACGGCATTATTGCCTGGAAACGTTTACACTCTGTACTCTGTATATTACTTTACTTTGTTATACTGAATAGTAAATAGAATATTATTACATCTCGATCAATAATCACGTCGAACTGTGTACTTACCGTCTCTGGACCACAAATGGTTTAAAATAGTTGTGTTGACAATATTGAGTCGCCTCTGCGGTTTCCGTCGGCTGCTATGGTGACCACATTTCCCAGGTCGACGTCCACTAAGGGCTGTATTGACAATTTACTCGCCAACAAGCTCTTTACAAAACACAATATGAGACTTTGAGGGTTAACTTTAGAGTGATTTAAAGGGTGAATTTTTTTATCCGTAGTAAAAGTTGTGACGTGTTGAGGTTGGAGTAGAAAATAAACGATGGGCCGAGTTGTCACTATTTCTTTATATTGTAATATAAAGGCACAACTGGAATCATTTATAAAAGAAATATCACACATCACTGAAAACAAAACATAAAGAATATTATAAAAGGTAACAACAACAACACAACAACTACGACAACGACAACGACAACAACAACGACAACAACAACGACAACGACTTACAATAGTACCTTGGTAAAGATATTTAGGTTATCTGAACATTTACTGTTATAGTTTATTACTCAAACATATTTTAATTATATAACAACAGTAATAACAATTAATATATTATGTATGTATATTTAAGCGTCGAAACAACCTCTCCGGTCGCTGACTTTGATAGGAATGAAAATTAGAGAACAACAAAAAAAAAGACAGTTGTCTAATTTAAAAACAGAAACAAAGCATTAATGGCCAGAGAAGAGCGCAATAACAGCAAAGAGTCGCTAAAACTGATAAAGCGTCTCGTTACATAGTTAATAGTTAAAATCTAACTACTGGTCAACCTGACCACGGATTAAAAAACCGACCCTAAGTTTACCATACGATACGGTAGTAGCAGTTACCGAAACAGTACAAAATTCCGGATAAGTATTTAACTTTCTTTTAACTATCTGCCCATTTAGACAATTTAAAGCATTTAGAAATAAATTGTTCTTAAGAATCGTCCTCACGTCCAACGTCCCAATGCCGGGCACAGGCCTCCCTCAGTGAGAAACACATGAGGAGAATGAGCCGTAAAGCCACTACGCTGGCCCAATGCTGGTTGGTGGGTAGAAACGGTTGCAACAGCGATCTGGAAGGACGGCTGAACGTGCCGACCACGGAGGAGTTCGAGATCACAAAGTTTTAATCACCCATCCACAGCCATCCATGGCTAAGGTAGTATTGTTTTTGTATCGAAAGCCATAGCGTACTAGTCACTACGCTACCGAGCTCCTCTTAAGAATAACTATTAGGTCCTTACCTATGAAATTGGTGTTTTGTATGGAGATTTTGGGGAATTCTGCATTTTCCATACTAACATTTTATCAGTTTTCTTCACAACGACAAATCCAAAGATAATATATTTGGCATGTATCATTAGACAAGCTTTAGTAATATGTGTAATGTCAGACTTCATAAAAATTATTTATCGTTTTTAAATGAATGCAAATAAAATTATGTAATCGGGAGGCACTTAAAAAGAGTTGTCTCCGTGTCCAATTTTAACACAATTAAACTTACAACAAATTATCAAAACAAATCAAAAGAGCTCAAAAATATAGTCTATTTTTAGACGAGTTAATTGTTTTTTAGGAATACTCTGAATCTTAATTGTTACAGACAAAATACAAAGAGAGAAAAAAAACATCCAATTTCATAGGTAAGGACCCAATATTTTAATTTGCGGGTCATTAGATTTCACCATAATTGTTAATTAAATGTGAACGGCGTTATAACGATGGATGATGAATGAAGATTATGCAAATAAAAACATTTATTTGTGAGCCACCTCCTCCTGATTGCAAATTAGAGTAGGATAAGTGAGAATTATGAGGGTTTTAGGTTTAAACAAATTTATTATGCAATTTAAGGTTTTCCACAGCTCTTAAATACTGCTTTGTGGTAAATTAGGAGACACCGGGATCCAGTAACGGGAGACTGTGGCATTTTTATTAAGATTTACCGTGAAATAAATATAAAATTCTCAAGAAATTATCTATAGTTAGTTTTAAAATTTTGGAGAGCAGTATCTATCTGTCAGCCTATTCTCGTCCACTGTTGGACATAGGACTCTCTTAATGCACGCCACCACCGCATCGACCGCCCTTGTCCAATATATTGACCGAAAATTTGATTGTATTGTTGCTTTTAAAATCTATCGTCCCTTTTGTTGGTGTTAAAATTTTCGGTTATTTGGAATTGTGTAGCGCTGCAATGAAGCATAAACTGGCACCAAAACCCAAAAAATACTGAAAAAACTCAGCTGAACAAGAAGACAAAAGCTAGTTTTCATTATTTCTCAAAACTTAACAGAATAAACCTAGAAAGACAGGTGCTCTAGTGTGTAGAGTACATAAGTGTAGACCACCTGGCTCCGTCCTTAATGAGAGCTGAATGGATCCTACTAGCTAATGAGATTGCGGGACATGCGCCATGCGCTTGTGTCTTGTAATCATGTTTGGGCACTATCGCTGCCAAGTGGTTTAGAAGCTTTTTATTACATTAGCTGACATCCCTTTTCGACGAATGGTTTTTGAATTTGAGAAATACTGGTAGAATTTCCATTTATTTTAAACCTGAATGTAAAGGTAATGTTGCGACTATAAATAGCAGAAGATAATACATAAAGAAAACTTTGCGCCAATCTTAAAATTGGAAATAGGATAAAAGTATAGATGGATATAGAATCCAATAAGGATTTTATAAATATGTTGATTTCAACGAAAAAGTCAAGCAGCAATTCAGTGACGCTGCTAGCAGATACTGGATGTGACAAGCTATGTGACAATTTGTGCACACAGTATAAGAATAGGTGGACTAATGATGACAATAACTTTTACATAGAAGACGTAAACCCCGACCAAACGTCGGGGTTTTGGTAGCTGCAAAAACTAAAAATATGTCTCGTTGTATGATAATTGGTAGAGAGGCATCAGTTTTGAACTCCCGTCTCAAAATAACGACTGTGACGTCACAGTAGACGTTGACACGCTTGGTTCCAATACAATTGTTATTCTTGCGTTATCTATGAAATTTTGATCTGTGATGGCAAGTAATAATGGACTTCCCACTATTTTCGCTTTGAAGATATTTGGACAGTTAAAATTTAGATTTGCCCTGTTTCATAGGAACCCAACCATATCTGGCGACAAGTGGGTATTTATTTAACATTTAATGTTTTAACTTCTTTGTGTGTATTTTTTCAACTAATATTGTACTGTAACCATTTCTAATCAAAAATAAGGAGTAACAAGTGGATGGTACAGTAAGGGTTCTTAACGCTCTTGAAGCTAAAGAGGGCATACAATGGTGCTGAATTTTAATTAAAGGTTCCATCGAAGGCACTTACATTAGAACATGAAAGGGAATCGAACCTTTCAGGGCCACAGACTTCGTCAAAAGCAACTTCGTCTAATGCATATTTTTATTAAAGTTTATTATAAATGCAACATTGTTTGCGACCACGAAAATTATCTCAATCTCTAATTTTAAATTCTTACAAAAACCATACACCAAAACCCAAGCATATATTTTGTGCAATATCCATTTTGATCAAAGTTAATATCCAGACCCTGATCGGTTTACTTCCAAAGTGGATTATGATTATGCAAAGTGGATTAAAAGCGCCAATTTAATATATTACACGTTCTGGAAAAGCAAATATAAAAACTGCATATCTGGATATTACTGATTCTACGAACACCTGATTCCATTATTGACTATATTGAATACCAAAGTTGTCAATAATTACAAAACCAATTCAAAAATCAACAATAACGACAACAGGCCCATAGAAACATGTCTGGGTATAAATTCATATCAGAACTCAAGTGACCTCTTAGAGTTTCTCAACACTCTTTCATTAAAATGTGACAAGTGCTTTTCTCAGTTAAGGCAATATCAGTTAGTCACTTTTAATTAAAGTAAAATGTTCAATACTTGCAATATTTAATTTAATGCTAGCTCAATTGACGGTCATCAATGTCCAAAAGCGTCAAGTGCGTCGCGCTCTTGGGCACGGATTGAGCTGTAACTTAAGGAGCCTTTCTCTAATTATCGCTATTTCACAAAATTCCCGATAAACTTCCAATTAACAGACAGTTTTCATATAGACAGGATCATGCGATAGATTTAACAACAACGACTATTGTATCTATGGAATATAATAAAGTATATATATATATATATTGATAACTATTGATGATTTTAGTGTTATAAACCATAGACTACAACAGACTACAAGACAGGTACACACTTTCGATAAAGACGAAGGTATGTTTAATTGCCCTAATAATAGTATAAATAAAAACAACGATACTTCAACAATCATAGGAACCTCAATGCCCTGCACATTAATCAAAGCATTTCACAAATTAGCAAATTTAGAGCGGCCATTAGAGAACTAAATGCTGGAACTAATTAACCTTCCTGAAACTCATGCTCAAGAATACTTTCATTAATATTATCTGCAGAATGCCTTTTTAAATCATACAACTATTTAATACAAACTCATTTTTAAAACTTGTTTCAAACAAAACTAACAATCAGCTGAAAATCTGGTTGTAACGTCATTGTTAAGCAAATTGACGCCGCATTTCAAGTCTGCGCACAATTCTTTGGTCTTCTCTCTTTTCATCTGTACCGTTTCAACGTAGATGATATACTGTAGACATGCCTAAATCTGAATTCTGAATGGAACTAATTGGTACATCTCAGGCGCTGACAATTGGACACGTCAGTCAAAGGGTTTGTTTTAGCAGCCAATCTAGTGTGGATTTGTGGGTATCAAATTGGTTTGTATTGTATGTGGATATAATACAGGAGTCTACAATACTTGACACATTTCATGCAATAGGTATTTCAAAAGTTTATTATTATTTAGATGACGCTGCAAGTTTGATTTGTTGAATAAATTCTAGTTATAATTGACATTTGTTTTAGTAAGGTTGTCTTTCCATCCAATTTTACATCCAAATTCAATAACCAATCAAATTCGCAAAATCTGAAAACAAAACATTAGACAAAGTTTTGCTTGTTCATCAGAAATTCACACAATTCAATTCAAACATAAGACTAGCTTCACAAATAGCGACGCTTATTGAATTCATTTACACAAGGTACAAAACAGGTATCTCGGGATCAAGATACATTTACGCCCACCCCCTTTACTCGCTCCTCCCTCAGATAAAGACGCACAAGAAGTCTTGCCTACGCCACCATACGATATTCATGATAATTTCGAGCGGCCATGACCACAGTACCGAAGCCACATATCTAAGTCCCGGGGCAACAAATCAATCGAGCGGATTCGCACGGATACGGATACAGGACAATTAGATCCGTTACCCGAAGCCGAGGAATTATTTATGTGCTGCACAGGTTTCCATTAGGTGTAATGGGAACGGATTTCTGACGTGACAACTCGACGCTGGCACGAAAAAGCATTTGTGAAGCTGGAAAATGCTCTTCGTTTTTTAATTAAACAACGTAAATCTAGAGGATTCAACCGTTAATATATATAAATGTCGTACGAAGCCCATATTGATATTCTGGTATTCGAACTATTCCGAGGCGCAAAGAATACCATACGAAATTATGTAAAAACATTTTTGGTGATCTATAATCTCATACATTATTAAATTTTATTGCTTTATTGCAAACGGTAGGACAAAAACACATCGCAAAATATTGACACACATACATACATATAATATTGACGATTAAATATTGACGTTGGGCATAAAACACATTAAAATGCCTAATAATAATTTATTATTAAAAAGCAACATAGAATATTCACTCTGAACTGTACTTAGTGCTGAACTGCAGAATACCATAAAGAAGCTTTAATATTCCATCGTTAGAGACGCCCCTGTAAATATCGGCAGCAATGTGCAAACAGCGCTCCAAGGAATGCAATATGCGCAAAGAATGTATAGATACAGCAGATGTAGCACCTAATAACTGAGTTCATAAGCCGTGAGATGTTATCATAACATCATCCACATACAACGAAAATATATCGTACTCCTAAAGTTTTATAGATGAAAAAGTAAGTCCCTTGTGTGAAATCACAAAGAGTTATAACAACATCGGTGGTCTTATGAATCCGTTTGTTAAGACCAAACTATATTAAACACCGCCGCGTTACCTATCCCGATCAAGATCAGGCTTAAGAGAAACCTTTTCATTAAACTCCGAACATGTAATAACATTGGTTAGCGGTTATCGCGGTAAACTTAGCGAACCTACAACAACAGCGTAGTTTGGTTTTAAAATAATCAAAGTTCGGACCTAAATCACAGTTAGGCACGTAATTACACGTAAAAGGTTGAATACCTACACATTCCTACTCATAAACGTTGAAATATAACGCAGTACTATGAAAATGAAATGAAAGGATTGTTGATAATGATATTACTAGGAAAGTACGCAATTACCCCTTTATATTGAAGAACAGAATGGAGAACGTATTAAATCCAATCGTAAATACGAAGAATATGTCTATGCGTATCTTTAATTAAGTAATCCATTTACCACTCGGTGTTCGTACTAGGTGAGCCCCGTTAGGAGCAGATAGATATTAGTGTGGTGTATACTAGCATATTTTATCATATAGTCAAGTTAATTTTTCAGTACCTAGCTTTGATAATACAATTACATTTTTCCATAATTCCATGTATTCTAACGTGTCGATCAATTACCATCTATAGATCACACAACACTAGCCTTACAATGCATACTTTAGGGATAGTTGGTATAAAAGTAAAAGAAAAATATATCGAGATTGCTATTGCATTTTTTTTTAAATATTTTACATCATAGAATTACTTAAAACAAAATCAACATGATTAAATCTAACACCTTATACTACAAATTTTTATCCAACACCACAGCTAGAAGACCAAATACGTGAAATTATACTAGTAGTAACTAGTTCAATTATTTCAAATGAAGACAGACACAAATTTAAAAACACTGAATTTGCAATGAACAAATTTGAAAGGAGCTGCAGAACATTAATTAAAGAAGACGCCGTTTCATTAGAAGGATATGCAGGTAAATTAGAGCAGTCATTAGCGTGCTCCGGGAATGCAATATGCACGATCCAGGAACATAACTAAATACTTAGCTAGTCGAGAGCTTAGATCAGCGTACTAGTAACGTCAAGGTTATATAAGAGTTAACGATAGAAAATTAATATTTCGTGTAATATTTATTTAAGAAAAATATTACATTAAATTCGATACACACTTTTGCTTACAAATGTACATGTGTTTCATTCAATAACACAGCGCGACAGCTGCATCTAATAATTGCGTTATTGTATTTTCTTACATAATGTTTAATTACGATTATAATTGTTATTATAACGTTAAAAATGTCCTGTTAAACTTTTGTCGAATGATTTCAATTTCACCTTGTAGTTGAACACGAGAAGCTGGATCCAAAATATACCTAGTTTTTCAAGGTCCCAATGCTAAAGAAAAAAATTCATTAATATACAAATAATGCTATCTAAAAGTAGAATCACAGTTTTATTGGTGAATAAATCAATAACATCCTCTATCTATCTATCTATTAGCCTATTGTCGTCCACTGTTGGACATAGGCCTCCTCCAATGATCTCCACAACTCGCGGTCCTGCGCCGCCTGCATCCAGCGACTTCCTGCGACCTTCACCAGATCGTCGGTCTACCTCGCTGGGGGCCTCCCTATGTTGCGCCTCCCAGTACGCGGTCGCCACTAGAGAACCTTTCCGTCCCGACGGCCTCAATGACATCAAAATCCCACAAACCGTAAGAAACATTATGTACCTAATATCCACATACACATCGTTACAAACGAAATCTACCCCACGATAGCAGATTTTGTTCAATTCAAGCACATTCATGATTAAACAGTGATGATAAATAAAATTACAGAACGCTTTTATTTAATGTATTTTAAAGCTTCCACATATAAGAGTAATAATAAGGACAAGATTCAGAAATAGCTTAAATACAGAGAAGGATATTTATGGAACAATCTGTTACAGAAACCAACGTGATATTACTGGTATAAATATTACGGACATTTCTCTTGAAAAATAACGATCAAAATCAAAACAATATCCATTACACGTGAACAACATTTTCTGCGCTTCGAATACCATTATCGGTAAATTGTCAAGTCTCATTATAATTCAACAGGCTCATTATCTATCGACGCAAATAAAAGGTATGGCACTCAAATATTGACGTTTGCTTAGCAGCTGCTGTCACTGTCGCACTAGTGAATTATACAGACGAGTGAACAGGATAGCACTAGCAGGCGGAGTACATTAGAATTCCTCTTAATCTGAAGCCAGTTGCACACAATGAAGAAGTAAGAAAAGAATGCCAGAGCAAACAATGAAAGGAAATAAAGAATGTTATGGAGATGTTTCCCGAGTCAAAGGAATTATGACGGTATTTAGAAAATTTAATGTTGTGCAAATGATAAATAAGCGCTCTCTCTACATAAAACAAAAGAAAAGAGAAATTTTAAAATATTCAAATTCTATGTAGATTAAATATAAAAGAATCTTCAAAGTGAAATTGCTTCAAATATAAATAAATGAGACGTGTACCTTTCCTGTATACTTAAACGAATCCTTGTAAGCACTAAAGACTGCGCGGAAACTTATCTTTGATAAACGGCTACTGAAGAACACATTTCTCTGAAAAATTGGAGCAGATCCAGTAAAATCACAAGTTATATAAGCTTCTCTTTGGAGAGGTAAGGCATTGCGGTGCTCTATTTAAATTTATTGCCGCTCGACTGAACTGGTCAAGCAACGGCACGATTTTTAATGCGATGGAGGTATGGATTTAAGAAGGAACATTTCCAGAAAAAACGTCTCAACTACAATATGAGAGTTATGAGAAACACTGGAGGGTAGGGAAGTTAAGTGTTAAGTTAAGTGATTATAGAAAGATAAAATGTGAATTGACTGTATGAGGCATGGACAACATAAGTGAATATGGAAAATGAAAGTTTTGATATTTATCAACATTGCACTCAGATGTTCCCGCAAAATTGTTGACTCGTTTCAAATTATTTTTAACTCTAACATGTCAATCACCTAGTATGGAATTACTTAATGGCTAGAAAAGCACCCAGAGTAGGCAACAAAATCGCAATGTTCACTGGTCTCATTACCCTAGGTGTGTTCAGTTAAACTCCCGTGACCCAGATTTGCCGTGCGTACCCAATAAGGCTTTTGCATCGCGTTTATGATGCTATATCCTGCGGATTAGTTGCCGAGGGCTATTTCGAGTTCTATTACATTTTTATCTGATTAAAAACTATAAAAAATAACGGCCTCATAAAAATTACTTGAGCTCATAATTCAACTGGCTGAGCAACAAAACGCATTCATGAGATAATTTCGTGCAAATTAAAGAACTTCCAAAAGGGATGCCCGAATTTTTGGTACCAATTTTCGTTGACCCGTTGTAGCGGCCGAAGTTCCAAAACTAAGGTAATTAGACTTATACGGAGCACTTCTAACGAAAGTTTTTAAGTTTAATGAGGGTATTAGAAGGGCCAGGGAAAGAGACGTAATTTCATCGAGAAGATAGGCTAAATTATCAACAGCGTATTTAGTTTGTTTCTTATTTGTAGCACCTATCATCCAATGCTGTTGTATATATGTAACTTGGACATTATCACTATATTATGATTATTTGCTTGACCTTCTCCATTTTCATCTGAGGTCGGCGCAACGAGTCTTTCTCTTCCATCCCCTTCCATCCTCGCCATGTCCTCATTCATATAATCTATCCATCTTTTCTTCGGTCTTCCTCTCCCTGCATTACCATCCACTCTTATAGTATGATGCTTGTAGTAAATTTTAAATAAATAACAACAGAACTCATAGTAATGTAGGCGAGATGAAACTTACAATAGACAATGAAATGCGTGACAGTGTTTTACAGAGTCCAGTTCAATCATGTTTCGAATCGTAACAAATTAAAATTAATCGCAAATAATAAATCTATCCAAAAAACGCTATAATTATTAGATGGGCGAATATAGCCACAGATGACTAAATAGTTATTACGTAAATATGGTTTTTACTTACGGTACAATTATCTTTAAGCACCTAGCTTCGTTTTGACTTTGTCATGTAGGTAAAATGTTGATTACCTCAAAATATTATCAAAATCTACATCCGCCAAGTCCTTTATTAGAACAATAATCCTAGATAATCAAATGCCTTGCGACCTCGATCAACTATAGTACATATTTCCGTCGGTGGATATTGCGTTCCGAGCGTCGAAGCACGTGCCGGATCTCACGGAATCCCGGAAAAATTCAACACTAGTTCCCGAGAAATTAAGAGATTAGTGCCTTAAGTCTGTGCGTGTGTGCGCAAATATATGTCGATACTGATGGGAATGCGGGATAACGGGGATGTTGCGGCGATGAGACGTTCGATCCCTCTATTGGTGACTATCAACGCGTGAGCACTTCAATAAAGCTTGTGTTAGAAGGAATGTTAAATTTAGCTTGAGCTATCTCATCGTAGACTTTATTACAATCTTAATTACTTTCAGATCCACTCCGTTTATTCATCAAACCCACGTTTCGCTATCAGTCTAAATTATTAGAACGCAATTACACTTTAACCTTTCTAGTTTCATTACAAAATGTATCCTTCAAGATGCCTTCAAGCCTCTTTGTGGTTGACAAATTCTCTTCAAGTCTCGATTGTCTTAATGGGATTCACATTGTAATTTATTAAATATATTTATTTTTTCTATTTTTGTGAGAAATATTTGAAAACATTTACACCGTTCAATAATTCTCACATATTTTGTAGTATTGATGATTTGTTACATGATATCATAAACATCTTTGATTGAAGAAAGAACTTCTGAATCTGACAGAAGCACCTCATTAAATTTCGTCTGACTCGACTTGTGACATCAAAGTTTGATCAAAGATATACAAGTATCGAGTGAAAGTAGAACATCTTAGACGGTTGTTTTGAAGATAGGAAAAGGAAAGAAACATGTAAAAAGAAAATTTTATATACGACTTAAGGTACTGACTGACCCCACCTCAACATGGTATATTATTCGATTCGATTCATATACTTCATTCGATTCGAATATAGTAGTACGATAGAATTCTATTTTCACTATTACATCAATTATTATTTCCGAGACGTCGTTTTTTTATTACATCTATTAACATCAAAATAAGGATAAAAATATTAAAGATTCGTCTTTCTAATCCCAAGACCAAATTAATCAATATCTCATTTTTAATTCAAATTCAATTATGTCTAAGAGTAATTCAACAAAGAAGATATGAAATTATAATGAAGGATCTCCTTTCATTTAACATTAATTAAGGGCCCTAGAGCAATATAACACGTCCATACTGTTAAGTTAACCCTATGATCTTATATCATGACAGTCGTAAACCGCTGTAATGAGAACCTCCGTGTTGCTCGAGTTCTCCTGGTACCTAAACTACCATTAGAAAAGTACAATCGACAGCAAGTCCGGTTATACAAATGTGTCTTACCGGATGATTCTCAATCTTTCTCAAATTTAACGTTTGGAGTAAAACGAAAAATTTTATGTAAAATTTTGACGGAATGTTGAAATGTTTTTTATATGACAATATTAATTTAACGGAAAACAAGCGTTAAATTCTGTACTATACGATACAGATAATTGATTTTGCCAGAATTACTACTTTATGAACAAAAATTTTGTTATTGTTTTTACATTTTCAATTTTACGATTGTTATTTATTATTTAATAAGAGTATAAAATACTAATTCGTTACCGAAGACATCTGCACTTTAAAAGATAATGATTCATTACCTGAAAAAGAAAAATTATGATTAGTAAAATGTATAAAATGACATGTGGAAAAATATTACATCATTAGGATAATAATGTTGGATCATATTAACGAACGAAGCATCTCTTGGGAAATAATTTATTTTTCAACACACTTGCTCATAAAGTGCCTCTAAATTCACCGAAATCAGGCACATAATGATACCTGTTATTCACACTGTGACTTTTTCATTACTATTATTCACTTATGAGTTATAGATTTTTTTATATTGACTATGTTGCTTTTTTCTTAAAAAGTATTATACCAAAAACATCGTGATCAATTTTCTAAGTTAATTTCAGAACATTCAATACCTTTTAATACTTTTGGGTACTTTAGGATATTAAACTTCGGTTTTACGGGACCAATTTTGAAAATTCTTTCACAAATTTTATTTTGGAAGTTCATAATGTAGTTGCCTAATATCTATACATGGTTTTCTCTGGTTTTGTTTGTGGAGTGCGGTGGCGTAATGGTTAGTACGCTTGAGCCTTAGATATCGAAACCAATAACGCTACATTCGCTTTGTGATCTCGAACTCCTCCGTGCTTCGGAAGGCACGTAAAGCCGTTTGGTCCCGGTCGCTATTGCAACAGTTTCAACCCAACCCGTAAAGGCAGAGGATGGTTTTTCTCCCTTGCTTTAAGTCTAGGGGAAATCCTGGCATTTTTTTTATACTACCAGGGTGGCAAACAAGCATACGGCCCACACAGATGGGCAGTGGTCACCGTAGCCTATGGACGCCTGCACCACCGAGGGCATCACCAGCGCGTTGCCGACCCTTAAAAAACCTTTTCACGCCCTTTTTGAAGGATTCCATGCTGTAGTCTCTTGGGAAAGCCTCACCAGGGAGTTCATTCCACACGGCATAATAAAAAAAGTTCAACACGACGGCTATATTAAGAAATTGTAGACATTATTATAGATTTCTTTTCATATCCTTTTTCGATGGTCGCGTTAGACTTTCAGAAGTTTATATTTACTACAGTCACCGTGCTAGCATAATGAAGATGAATTACTATTTACTAACATCGAAACAGTTCCTTGCACATTTTAGCATACCATACATCAGTATTGGTTCTATACTAAATAGATAAACCACATTTATTACAGCCGGCGCAAAGCGGGCCGGGTGACAAACGACCGGTCTGTCACGGGATATAATACAAACAGATGTTTTCTCGTAACTGGATGCTATATTTCAAAGTTCAGGTTTGATTCATAGATCATACAAATATCTGATGTGCTTTGTGCGGCGGAATAAAATCATTTAAGTAAAAAGATTATCACTCTTGCCAATCCAACTCATGGTAATTGGTACCATGGTAATTGCAGGTTAACAGAAGACATACATACATAAAATCACGACGTTCTCACAGAGACTACTTCTTTCTACTTGCTACACTTGGTGCTTACATACTTCTTTCGCTTTATCTACTTTCATGACAGTCTTCATACATGCTCGGCGATTTCGGATAATTTTGACGTGACCTTCTTTAAAACGCCCTCGATTTGTTCGAAAAATGTTTATAGAACATTTTGGTTAGTCTACTTTCATCCATATGTTCCACATGACCAAACCATCTAAGCATCCCTTTCTCAATTCTTGCCACTATATCCTCTTTCAAACCACTTTTCTTTCTAATCACCTCATTGTTTAATATTGTTAACAGACGAAACATAATTATACAAACAATCACGTCTTTTTTAGGCTAGAGATTAGAGATCTAAGCTTACACGAGTACACATCTTTCGGAATAAATGAGCACGGAGTACCTATAGCCTAATTTTAGGATTTTTTTTTATATGACAGGTAAGCTCTTAGTCTTCATCTCACCTGATGGTAAGTGACGATAAGGCCGAAGGTGGAAGCGAGCTTCACCTGTTATCCTCAACTACTGAGGAACTGGCTATCTTACCATATTAACAATGCTTTTATCATTGTTATTATGGCGACAAATTTAGGTAAGGTTCGGTTGCTGGCAACCAAACCGAGCAGAAATTCCCCTGCCCCCGTGGGCAATCGAACCACGGACCTCCTGATCTACATCCGGTGGTGTCAACCACTGGACCAGAGAGGCGGTTAACAACCAGAGAGGAGGTTAAGAGAGGCGGTTGGTTTTCGACTTCAAACAAAACAACAATCGAAATATTTTCATAGCGTTTGAACTAGGTTCTTAATCATAAAGGAACAATAAATGAAAGAAGTAGAGGTGCTTTTATTGAATTCGAATCTATTGTGCATTTTCATAAGGTAAAAATACACCCCTAATATGATTTAACCTTGACACGGCCAAACAAAGAGTTTTATTTATATTAAAAATTGCGAATTTGGGCTCCATTTGATAATTTTATATTTGTAGGGCAGAAGAAGTTTGCAAAAAGAACGATTGGTCCAGAGATCCTAGGGGGTCTTCAGTAGTAGACATCCCTTCACTGAATGATGACATTTGTAAAGCAGCACAAGAAAAAACAGTTCATCATTGATTATTGTATGTGCGTTAGGACCTACGTCGACAAGTGGACGAGCTAGGCAGGGAGTGCCTAACATGGTTAATTTTAAAATTTATAGGGAAGCTAAAAGCAACGTCAAACTCAATTTTCATGCTACCCTCTCTACAAATACAGTTGTAGTGTACCAATATTATTGCATTACCCATTAACAGACTTCCATTAACTTCTTAAGCCAATCAGATAGACTCGTGCACCAACTACTGACAGTTTAGGTTGAACTACCCGCCGTCTGATTGCCGCCGAACATCGACTTACGGCGGGACCAATTACCGAACTCGACTCAATTTGTGGGTATTGTGAGGAACTTTGCCGAGGAACCTAACTTCTGTCACGATATGGTCTTACAATATTGCTCGATTGGCTCACGATCTATGTTCTGATCATACAAAAGCTGCTGCTGCTGTTTAAGCAGGTGTTAAAACAGGAACAAAGAATGCACGATAGCTAATGTGCATTAATTAATAATTATTAACAAAACTCAATCATTTTTGAATTATATTTATAACAAAGTAAGGTTAAAGAATAAGTATTTCAACATTTTGTACTTTAAGGTGCTTTTGAGTCTAAAAGAATATGAAAAAAAAAATCAATATTGACCGCAATTAATAAAACACTAATTGATCTATCATAAAACGTTAATTTTATTAAAATAGTTACTTGTTATGACATAGTTGTAGGGTAATTGTAGTAGCAAAACGTATCGCTTGAAATTAAATTCCCAAGCGAGATATAAATTCGTGTAGTTTAATCCGAAAAGCGGGCGTGCTCTATTGGTCGAAATATCGATGCGTAGATGAGGCCCGAGTTACACCGATAACTTTTGTGATTTATTAACTGATATAATGATAACAATGATTAAGATAAGTTGTTAAAGCAACGATAGCTTGGTAACGAAAGCTGCACTACTCGTGCACTGAAATTGTATGAAACTTAAGTGCAGTCAGCATCAAAAGTTGGTGACCATTTAAGAACCTTGTCGAATTAAATGTCGTATGTGAAATGTGACACAGTGCTAAAATGATGCGCTACTTCTGATGCTGACTGTACATTGATAAAATAGGTGTTATGAATAACGCTTCTCATACAATTTCATGTGTTTCATTCAATGGCAACTGTTTCGCCTCCCTTTACTTACATAGCGACGTAAACACAGCCATCAGGCTCAGGAAATCTTTGTCTTAACTCTTCTGCCCATTCATACTGTGATTAAACGTAAATTTGTTAAATCTATACTAATATTATAAATGCTAAAGTAACTGTCTGTCTGTCTCGCTTACACGTCAAAACTACTAAACCAATTTAACCGAAATTTGGTACACAGATAGTCTAGAGCCTGAGAAAGGACATAGGCTACCTTTTATCTCGATATTCCCATGGGAACGGTTATATATAACGCCTCCCAGAAAAGGAAAAGGACAAATTTACGCCACTATGAACTTTGCTTCTAATAATAGAGTAGGAATAAATTTTCAACTCCACCAATTGAGGCTACTGTCCCAATTTGAAAAAATATTTCAGTATTGAATAGCCTATTTATTGAGGAAGGCTATAGGCTACATACCAGCACACTATCTCAAAGTAACTATTCTACGCGGGCAAAAGCTATTTTTTAATAAGTACCTAAATAAGTAGTTGTGGTAAATTACAGGCAATTTTTATTTAATGTGAATGTAGCAAAAGAGTAAGGAAGTAAAGTATGATTGACATTTAATATTTTCATTCTTGTCTGCACTGCATCAAAGTAAATACAATAAGAAATTGCAGCGTAATAACCCACTCAGCAAAAAGCACCCTATTAACCTGTGAATATAACCCCTTTTACTTCGAGGGGCCACGGAAAATAGCTCCAGTATCCAGGGAGATAAGCAGACACCTAATACCACGATTTATTCTTAACGGACTCGCACTGTAAGATAGGCGTAACTGACGTTTTCGCATTTTCTGGGCAGTCGAGGTCAGCCATTATCTGGGAAATACTTTGAACAACACGTAAGGCATAGCTCTATTATTGTGATTTAATCTTTCACAATAAGATTCAATTTCTAAATGTGTTTTGTAGATACTAAATAAATATTATATATAACTTGTACACGCCTTTATCCCGCAGGTATTTCAAAGAGAAATTCATTTCGAAACAAAATTTACCGCATCATAGTGAAGAGAAAAATTCGATCCCCATTGAAACGTAACATTATGGTACAGTATGGTTACAGTGATACCATTGATATTTTCAAAGACTCATTTTCTAAGCTCAAAAGAACTTTATTAGATCAACTGAAGGTAAATGGCTAGAATCTTATAAGTGTTATTATTGTGTTATTATTGTAGAATTATAATTACTTTCAAATCATAAAGAGGTTATAGAATTATGCATGTGGTATTTACCCGTAAGTGACTGTTACACTGAGCAAGAATCAATTTAGTTAATTTAGTTTTAATAATGTATGAGTGTAAACGGGCGTGGGTATTTCAATAAATTAAAAAAAAATTATTTACATTTAAATAATGCATATTTTACTATAACTTGCAAAAGTGAAAATATGCGTTATTTTGTTTCCATTCTTGGCACGCAATAAATAAATATATAATCTGTATACGATTATCAAAAACCTAAGCTAAGCAATCACAAAACAAGTGTAACAATAATAACACAAGATTCATACTGTTAACACACAAGATTATCAGCGGGGTTACTTAGGAGACGAAGTGGGCGGACACATCTGTCTGGGGAAGTTTTAAAAGAAAATTGGTTAAGCAACCCCCAATAAATAAGAGAATTTCATTACCTGCCAGAGCCAAAGTAAATATAACTTTAGCGGAACTTCTGTTCGCCCGTAAAGTCCGTGCTTCGCTGACAAAGCAATAAGGTCCTTAAATAGTATTATTTAAATAGAGAAAAAGGGAAGAAGTGTCGTTGGTTCAAGAAACTTGCCAACTTAGCTTATTGTTCTGAAGAGAATACTGCGAAATGCCGTTTACCCTACCTTATTTCTTTATTAATTTAACAACAAACCCAAACATAAAGTTAATTAAAAGTTGTCCAAAGTTGAATGATTATTTGTAAAGTTAAATATAGAATGATATTAGCCAAGTGGGGAAATCAGCATCAATGATTGTTGTATTATAAATAGTATAACACTTCCGTCTACCCCTTCGAGAAAAAAGGCGTGATCATATGTTGTTGTGTTTGGACTACAGTCGGACACAGTCGTCACGCATAGTAGCACGCACGTCGTAGTAAGTTTATAGGTACTTTAAAAACTAAAATAACGTTCAGAAAACCCTTGCATCAGTTCAGTTTTATAGTAGGTGCACGCTTCAGCTCTTGAGATAACTCTGCACTTACATTCTAGCTTGCATTGCAGCTTTATCTCGTGACAAATACAGTTTGCATTTGAGTTGATCAAGAGACACTCATTGAGTGTCTCTATTATGATGTTAAAATATTACATCGTCTTTTCACATCACGATTTAGCTCTTTAGTGGTCAACTCTTCTTCTTGCTACGAGTATAGTCTCCTACATTAAGTAGGACAAATATTTCTTCTTCCGAACTCACTTTGTCACTCTCCATCCTTACATCCCCTTTTTAACACATAATAAATATAACTGGGTTGGCAGGAATTAGGAACAAGGAGGCACAATACGGCAACAATCTTGATTGAATGGCCTGTTAGATTTCCGCCCGCTAGTGATGAATTAGAACATACTAATAAGATAAAGTACTTTATTAGCTAGATAAAACTAGTATTCTAGCCAGTAATCGAGTATTAATACTAATAATATTATTATAATCTCAACGCTAGAATCTTCAACAGTGCTTTGTTTAATTCAAACAAATTAAAGTTGAATGGAGCACACTGTCACATGGACATTGTTATTAACATACTGATCGAATGTATGAACTAAACTAAACACTATTTACTGTTAAATTCAGTGTTAGATAGACATCTAGAGATTTTTTTATTTTACACAATTCACTGTGAAAATCTTTAATTAGGTTATTTGAAATTGGTCTCTCCATTGCGTCCCAAATGTTGAAATATTATTACTCGATTGTATTATGCAAATGTATCCATGTGACCAATCTTTAAACACAGTACTTACATATTAATAATCATTACAAAGTTCTGGAAAATCTCACCACGTCCTTTGAATTTCACATTAATTTAATTACTATTAATTACATAAGGACCTTTAATTAAAACGAAACCTTCGAACGTTGAGAGCGAGTCATATTTACACGGCAAATATGCGTTAATAGCGTTCTCATAATGAAAATTACTTAATTTTTGTGATTTCGGACTTACGCCATTATTAACTTTTAGCACGTAAAATACCTTTTTGGTCATAATTTTTCATTAAATGTTCTTTTCTGTTTAATACTTTTATTGCAGTCGTCGTGTTAAGTTATACAACTGACCACGTAGACGGTCTAGTCTAGGCGCGGGGGAAGACGGCTGCGGCGGGTGCGGTTACCTACCATGCCACGTAGATTGGCTAGCACCTAGAATAACGCTGTTTGGTTGCGATTGCGACTGGCGTTTTCTGACGGATTTTGACCATGCGTAGTAATTGTTTAGATGATGCTATACTTCACCAACAACGTCATATTTTTGTTGACGTTGTCTATCATAATGACGCGTGAGTGTGTATATCTGTGAAGAAATCAATGGCGGCGTCCTCAGATTTCTTCAGTTCATCCATCGCCATATCGCCATCGTAAGAAAGGTGTCGTGTCGTATCTTGTGATTTAGTTTTCGTTCTTTTTTAGCGTTTAGTGTTTCAAATGTACGAGATGATGTTAAGTGTATGAAGATGTGGAATTAAAGTTATGACACTGAGTGACAACCCCCCCGCAAGTGTTTTGAGTTCGAGGCTTGATAGATCAGGTTTTCTCTGAATAATAACTGTGTTATAAACTGATCCCGTGTTGGTCCGGGCTGCAAAAAGAATGCGCCAACTGCTTTTCTTTCCTAGCATGTCGTAAAAGACGACTAAGGGCGTATTAGGTACTGGGTCTGTGATTGTGTAGGCGATGAGCTATCCACTTGTTACTACTCTTTCACGATTTTTTATCTGACCAAACCCAATTATTGTATGGCTAAATGTGGTTGGACTTGGACTCTGCCGACCCCTTCGGGGATAACAAGCGTGATTGTATGTATAAACTGATGTATGTACTTTTGCAAAAATTTGACAGTAATTTATTCATGTAGGTAAGCAATTAAATACAGAAAGTGAATGTAGCTGTGTGCCACACACTGTACCCGGAGCACGGCACAGACTCGCATTGTAACATGGGGACCTAACATACCTAACACCTCTGCCTAACCCTTTAGGGATAAAGGGGTGATGATGATGATGATGTGTGTGTGTGTGTGTGTGTGTGTGTGTGTGTGTGTGTGTGTGTGTGTGTGTGTGTGTGTGTGTGTGTGTGTGTGTGTGTGTGTGTGTGTGTGTGTGTGTGTGTGTGTAGATAAAGATATCACGTATTTTTCTTTAGAATTAAAGAAAATACTGCCTAGTACTAGCTACCAGGAGTAGGAATAGAGTTGAAGGGTTGAAGGACTTTAGGGGGAGTTTTGAAAAACCCTTGTATATATACAGGCTTAATAACAGAATCGATATACACAAATAAGGTGGTAATCTCTCCAATCTCTGACAAGGCATCCCATTACATCCTCTAGATTAGTTTCCATTAATTGCGGGGACAAACAAACAAACAACATTAACGTAAACTTACGTGTTAACTAGTAATCAATTGGTAAAGTTGCCAAGTTCTTAGTTGTGACTATTTCTGACATGTAGACGATAACTCTGCGAAGGTGTAAGCCTCCTGGCACTGCAAATGGAACTCTAAATGATATAATGATTGATATAAAATGAACTTTCAGAAATATATAGGATGTAGAAGATACCTTTGTTTCTTTGAAAAGACAAAATAGTACGTATAAGACAAAAGACCTATACGGTGGCGCCATCTATCGTATGATCGATCATATGATTTAAAATCATTTTTCTTATAATTTTCCTTTCTGGTACTAAAATATCTACTGTAGTATATACACTACAGTAGATATTTTAGTATTATTATTCATGATTTCCCACGATTTGTATTAGTTTTTCTATAACAGTAAATACTAGTTACTGGACTTGTCTTATTATTAAATTCTAAGGTTAAAAGTTTGCCGAGTCAGCTAGCTTTAATAAATAAAAATCTCGACAAGCTCAAATCTACCAATTATGTAGGTGTCCTTTACGTGAAGACATATGTACCCCGACACAATACACACATGCCCGGTACTCACGTACTCGGGACTTTCCAATTTCCTCCCCAAATCGAAATTTTGAACCAACATTATCTGCAAGCGGCATCTTCACGGCATATTCAGCCGTAGCCCGTTCTCATTAGCTCTAAATTCCAGAACCGAGGAAAATTATTTTGTACTACACTGGCGTGTGCATCGAAGAGCGGCTCGGTTTCCAATATGTAACTTAAATAGCAAAGTAATAAGATTTATCTTCGGCTGTTCATATAAACGGGACACAAAGAATGGCAAAATATGATACAAAAATGTCTTCAGTGAATTTTTATGAGACTGTAATGAAACAGATATTTTTATCGGAATTTCTTTGTTCTCTAAGAAATATGATATATTTTTGCTTGTTTTAATTCAATATATGACAGATACTGCAGCATCCTGTAGGCACAAATAAATGATGTAGAGCTTCTATAGCGTTGGTTATGATTTTTTACAACGACATACAAGCGTACAGGCAACATGAATAGTAGATGACCATTTAAGTACCTTGTCGAATTGAATGTTCGAAGCATATATGACATGAAATGTCTAGAAAATTTACATGGTCAATGTGACATAGTAATAAAGTAATGAGCTACTTCAGAAGCTGACTGACGCCCCAGCTCATTTCTCACGCATTGCCTGCCTCGTCAAAATAAAATAAAAACTATATATGAACAGCATAAGAGACGAGTCCACCAGCTTAATAGAATACCACGCCCTCTCAATAAACTCTAGCAACCTTTCACTGCAGCAACCCAAAACTACAAAGTTATGTTTTTTTATAGTAACTGCTACCCCAATTGGGTGTTCAAGATTCATGTGCCTTACTTTTCTTAATGTAAATATAATTAAAATGTCAGTAATCTTTGTTACAGAATATTGCTGAGATATCCCTCTAAGTAGTCAAGTCAGCATGTAAGCATCATCAATCATCGTACATACAAATACAAATAACTCCTTTTTTACATATTACTGAATAACCTAAAACCTTTCAATCAACACAACAATAGATATCTACTTCCGAATTCATTCTCTTCAATCGAAAATCAACGCCTATTCATCTTAAACTTAACGTCTACGCTGTTAAGGCTATATTCGCATAGCAATCTGCAAAAAGTAACCATATTCCAAGACACATTAGATTCAAATTTTATCGTAAACCATTCAGAACCGATGAATATAGCTTCTATGGACAGTTAAGTTGTAATGATTACTATTTTCGATTGGCGAATTTATTGAGCAGATCTTATTTCTCAATCTGTGTATAAATTGTGTTGTAATTGACATAAAGCTACCTCCACCATGTTCACTCTTTAGTCTTAAATTCCCCCAAAGTCACTCGTCATAAATAATTCAATTCTGACATTGTGAGGTCTGTGTCCCCATAAAATGTAGATAGGTAGAGCCACACGTCATCGGATAAAATAATTCGATTTTAACTTTGGTCTATTAGTATAGGTACCTATAGAGCTGTGAGAGTAATCTTCAGTCCAATCTATACTCAAACTATACATTTACCTTCGCCATGGTCAGGCCGTGGATGGGTGACCAAGACTTTGTGGTCTCGAGCTCCTCCGTGCTTCGGAAGGCACGTTAAGCCGTTGGTCCCGGTCGCATTTGTGACCGTTTCTACCCACCAACCCGCATTGGGCCAGCGTAGTGGTGTTACGGCCCATACTCCTCATGTGTTTCTCCATGAGGAAGGCCTGTCCCAGAAGTGGGACGTATATAGGCTGATGACGAACGACAGCTGGGAAGAGATACCTACAAGAGGAGTACGAGTGTTTTCGTGCCATCAGTGCTGTTGGGTAGAAAAAAAGCCACCAGAGCCACCATGGCGTAAGGTGTATGGAACTTTTGGTCTCTTGAGCATCATTTTTGGATTTGGCCGACGACTTAGCGTATTCCATCTTGTTTTAGAGCCTTGACTCTAAAATTAGGGAATCTTTAAATTCGAACTGGACACGACTCGAGACTCGGGAGTATAGTAAGACACATAGTCTGGTTAACTGAGCCGAATCTATTGAATTATGACTTCAGGATTTTGCACAGCACCGAAGAAAATCACAAAGTTGGGTCACTAATCCAGACTTAGCCCGATACAAAAATAGCTTCATGTTAAATATCGAAACACTTCGCCATAAAATTTTCGAACTACATCAGAAAAGTAAAATGTTGCTGACCAATCACAATGCAAAACGATTCGAATTTAATTTGTCTGGAACCAAAACCTTACCCTTAACTGCCACAAAAAGTGTAATAACATAAAAAAATGATATCAAAAACGGATGAACGAATATAAACGGTTCTTGACTCTTGAGCGAATGAAACCATTTTACCTATACCCGGCTACCCGACCCGGGTCCACCCTGCCCGGTAATAGCCCGGGCAGATCCCGGATTATTGTTAGAGAGCAGTTTTAGCATTATTGCTTAATGTAAGCAAGGAATCGAGTGGGTTCTATGTCTAAATATACCCTGAAGGAAGGCTCATGAGTAGGTACATAAAAATAGTACCTCAATAGAAAGAATGAAAAGAGAACATTAAATTTAATTGGACTGTAGTTCACAAAACTGACAATAAAATTATTATAATGACAATAATATATCCATAAAAAACTTTTACAAGTAGCTTTATCTTTGTTTTAAATAGTTTTTAATAGTGTTGTTTGTGAATATGGCTTGCCTCACATTGTGCCCGGTGCATAGCAACAGGCTCGCCACTTGTTACATGGGGACTTCTCCATATCAAGCGAAATGTGGGTGTTTTACACCTCTGCGGCTATGCCTACCCCTTCGGGGATAGAGACGGTGATATGTTTACGTTTTAAACACAGAGAGCGTTATGTTGGCGGCAGGCTCGTTCCCTATGGCATAGGCTTTTAAATTCTGGCGAAATTTTTTTAATTAATCATGTAACTGTTAGTTAGTTAACTTGTAGTTACGTGCAACTAGGAATCAGCATGAATAAACGCGTGATGATACTATTCAAAAACTCACCACAGTTCGTGTTTTTAAAAACACACTAGTGTTTTAATATAATAAATTAGGTATATACCCCCACATTAAATAAATATTGTTAATATTATGTTATACGTTAAGTAGGTATATATCATCAAAATAATAGATTGCGAATTCTTTCAATAAAATACATAAAATTCAATTCAATCAACGTTCGGTGCTTCGATTTCGAAATTTTCGTCGCCTAAAAGCTTCCGGCCGAAATGCGATGGGTTGACATGCCCCGTACAATTTCACCGAAGCATCCGTTACGCAGAATTATCGCCTTTATTGAATGGAAATAACGGTCATTAAAGTTTTAAACCTTATAAGAGTTAATCGTAAATAAATTGAAGAAGGAAAAATAAATGTCAGACATTATTTATTCGAAACTGAAATATTAACATTTTCGGAACTGAAAGTATTAACAGAATAATATTGAATTATCCAAAATTCCTGATAAGAGGGCGGCCCTCTTATCATACACCTCATTTTGATATCTATCGCGTTTTTATCACGTTCAGATGTCAAATGACTATGGAATTTGCCAACTGGACGTGACAAAAACGTGATCCACACACCTGTGATAGGTTGGCTGGCAGAGATCTCTATTAGAGATAAGTCCTCCTTTGCTTACTTTTTGTATTTACTACAATTTTGTTTATTTGTGCAATAAAGAGTTTAATAAATATAATATCGCGTTGCTCATACTACGTAGGCTGGTGGTATACCCAGATTTCCAGTGTGACAAAATCTCTAAAGTATGTATTATACTAGAGCCCACGAAGTGATAGAGGTATATTGGAGTGGAGAACAAGCTAAAGATTAAACTTTGGTTCGAAAGATTGTGCCACATCTTACAGGAAGACAGATATAGATTTCATAGGTAACGCAAGCATAATTTGTATTGGAACCAAGCGTGTCAACTTTTTAAGGTCTACTGTGACGTCACAGTCGTAATTTTGAGACGGGAGAAAACTGATTGAAAGATACCGATGCCGCCGATGCCCTCAGCCAATAATCTTATTATCTTTAGTTGTACCAGACATTTGGACAGCCGCATAAAAGTTGGCAGCGATGATTGGTCGGGGATTTCCGACGCGCAGCACATGCACTTGCGTCATCTGTGTAAATGTATATCGGTGGAGGACAGACAGAGAGGTATTTTGGAATATGGTTGCTGATGTTTTCCTTCAGGGCTAAAAATGAGCAGGGAACGGAAGAGATAATACCTCTTCACCTTAGAAGGATATAAAAGAACTATTTCTATAATAAAAACGATGGCCGCAGTGGACGAGTGGTTTGTGATATTGGATTCTTACCTATGAAATTGGTGTTTTTATTCTGTCTTAGTATTTTTTCTGTAACTATTAAGATTCAGAGTATTCCTAAAAAATAATTACCTCGTCTAAAAATAGACTATATTTTTGAGCTCTTTTGATTTGTTTTGATAATTTGTTGTAAGTTTAATTGTGTTAAAATTGGACACGGAGACAACTCTTTTTAAGTGCCTCCCGAATACATCATTTTATTTGCATTCACTTAAAAACGATAAATAATTTTTATGAAGTGTGATATTACACATATTACTAAAGCTTGTCTTAAGATACATGCCAAATATTATTATCTCTGGATTTGTCGTTGTGAAGAAAACTGATAAAATGTTAGTATGGAAAATGCAGAATTCCCCAAAATCTCCATACAAAACACCAATTCCATAGGTAAGGGACCTAATATAAACGCATTTATTTGTTCTCCAGTTTTCTACGTTTAAATATTTATTACCAAGCATATTTCGCTTCTATAACAAAAGAAGTTAGCTCTACAATGCTGTGGAGCAAAATATTCGTCTTTTCAACATCAATAATTGGCCACGAAACTTGAGGACAAGAAGTTTATCGCGAATCTAAAGTGTTTGTTTACGATAGGGATGTTCGTAATTTATATCGATTTGATAAAATTATTTGCCAACTTTTACAGATTTTCAAACCAAGATTAAAAGGGAAAAGATTATTATCGCACTCAGGTAACAGTCAAGATTATACAAAAAACAACTTTTTTATTTAAACATTTTTCAGATCACGTCACGTCTGCTTGCAAGTTTAAGGTGTCATCCGACACAATTAACATGTTTAAGTCCTTATGAAACAGACAACGAGCCTGTTCACTTGCACTGGGCAGTGTGCATGAAGCAATCAATATCTATCCATAAGTTTTATTTAAACTCAGCGGTATAGGTGGCAATGAGATATTTCGGCTAGCACTGTCTTTCAAATAGTTTATACGCGATCAGTCAGCATCGGTAGTAGCTCATCACATAAGGACTGTGTCACGTTTCGTGTCATTTGTTCCGACATTTAATTCGACAAGGTACCTAAATTGTCATCTACTTTTGATGGTGACTTTACCTACTTACTATTTTATACGTATATATTTACTAACGTAGGCTCTACTGTCGCGTTTCCTGTGACCTAATTTTACAAAAATTACCACATCCCTATTTGACGGCAGTAAAATAGCAAAACAAAAAGCACTCTATGTCTTGAGGTTGAAGGTTCTTTTTTTTGGGGCGGCACTTTGATCATTTTTGTGAAATACAACCCGTCTGTCCGAGATAAATTAATGCTTGTTTTTTATTGTTTCTGTTTTAAACATTGTCGAGGTTTCCAGTTCCATCAAGTTATCAACGGTTTGAATTAAGAATAGAATGGCTGCGAGATTGTACAGTACAGTGAACCACCGAACAAACATAATACTTCACATATAAAATAGATGTTCGACACATGAGTCAATCAATACAAACCGTCACTCTATCTCAAAGTAACTATTCTACGCGGACAAAGTTGCGGGCAAAAGCTAGTTAGTTTCTATTTCTAAAATCAGAGAGGTAATCTCTTATGTGCCGTAAAGCAACAGTGCTTGCGTACTGTTGCGGTTTGAAGTGATATGACGCGTTGATACATACTGATTACTATGACATACTATTATGAATTATTATGCGTGCGCTAGGAACCGTGTACTGTGACTGTAAGGGTGTTACTAACCCAATGGATCGATCGTCGTTCGATGATATGAATTGAGTAAGGGATTAGTCGACGTTGATCGATAGATTCTACCATACGATTAATCGATTCTACCATCGATCGATGGTCTCGATCGATAGATCTGGTACCTGAGTTGCAAGCAGATGCAGATCAAAATTTCACAAGTATCACTCATGTTCACATATATTCGACCCCTAGTGAAGGGCAAGTGTGTGGGTGATGAATTTTCATACATTTGTTCTCCAGTCTTGGATGTTCATTATATGTATATGTATTAAATTATGTATATTCTGAATAATAATTATATGTATTTTTCTATTAAATACATTTGTCCGTCATCAAGTATCCGTAATAGAAGCAGCATTTAGATGCTTAAAATGGGACTAGTTAATAGGTGTGAATGTCTGAGGATATTTATTTATTTTATTGGAGGCAACCATCAGTGCCAACATATTAACTAGTCAACGGTCAGAGAATGGGACACAATAGAAAAATCTATTGTTTGCGAATACCGGTGTTCGCGGTGACCGCCAAGGGGTTAAATAAAAATTTTAAGCGATTTCAAACGCATGGGCCTCTACACACCATGGAAGTTTGAACCCCCCTCCCCAGTGGGCTAAAGAGTGGGAAATTTAAACATTAATTTTATTCAGACAGATAAATACGTATATTTAATAAGGCCTATCTCCTTATGTAGGTCAGGGGGGGCGCTCCCCTTGAGGACACGACTAGTGTTTTAGCCAAATAAATTATTCAGCGAGGCTTGTCTCGAATCGAGATAAATAATTACTGGAAAACACCGAATATGACAGAGACGGAGACAGACGGAGACTAATTGTGCGCGGGTGAGACGGGAATGCTGTAATGTTTTAACAATAACATTATCTTGTATTTATTCGGTGGATCTAGTGGAATTAGCTGGATTATGATAGTGATAGAGAGAGAATGAGTTGACAGTCGAGGAAGATCTTGGTGAACCAGTAGTTTGTTTAGGAGGCGTTATTTTACATTAATTTAAAAATAAATAATAAAATAGCTTTGAATTACAAATAACATAAAAGGAGAAACAATATGTTATTTATACTTGTGTCTCTAATTGTTAAATTTAATAAAAAAGGACTTACAATGATATCTAAAAATTACATACAAGAAAAAATATGACAACAAAAAAATCCGTTAACTTACCAATTAAAAAAAAACTATTGGGAGTGTACACAACACGGTCTTTATGAAACCAAGGCAGTGAAAATTTTCTCCCGTTTGTTCTAGCATGTAGTTGCAGATGAGACGGCTATTGTGAAGCTGACCCTCTGTGTGCCATGCGTGGCTTGAACACGGCACCGCCGCGCGAGAGGCGGCGCTCCACCCGAACACACCACCGTGTGTAGGTATAGGACGACGAAATAACCGAACGTACTGCGACGATGATGACGTCATACTATGAAAAGAGTAAAATTCATTTTTTTTTAGCTAACGTCTGATGGTAAGCTAAGATGAGATCTAGGATGGAACACATGCATTTGACATAATTTTTGAAGATGGTGTATTTAAAAAAAGCATTTTGTGTTTTCTGTCGATAAAACTTCGCGAGTTGTCGATTAAAATCTGAATATATTGTGATGAACAAGAAACCTGTTATTTGCTTTATAATTTTGTATGTTCATTGTAAGTGTTACTATTGAGATAAGCTGTTGGTTTTTTAATAATAAATAAGTAAAATCTGCTAGAAATAACTGTAATCCGTATTGCAAGGGACGTGAGATAAAATTCTTTTGAAACTATTAGTTATAACTATAATTGTATAAACATAGTAATTTGATATTGGCTGCAAAGTTTATTTTGTCCGTCCTCAGCCTATTATGTCCCACAGCTGGGCAAGGCCTTACTCGTGGAGAAACACAAGAGGAGTAGTCATTCATCATCATTATTTTGTTACGAGTACAATAGGCATGATGACAGTAATTGAAAATCACTAAACAAATGCATTTATTTAATGAAACTTGTATTTTGGAACACTAAACACCTATTTATCGTTTAATTAAGCGCGGGATTGATAATAGTTTCGATAAAATAAAACTACGAATTTCGGATGTTCGCCATATTATGTTAAACACCAATCACAGCGAATGACGTCACTATTGAGTACAAGTGTATTCTGTGGTACGAGGCACTACGAGTGAACAAACTGCTGTGCTAGTTCTCCGGTTTTATTTACGATACAGTTGTGTTTCAGAGTTTTAATTATTCCTTAATCATAATAAGTGTAATAACACGAATCATGGAACAAGGATTTACAAAGGCAAACAGTGCTAATTTGCCTAAAGTCGATGTGTTGATGTTAGGAGAATTTTTTGCATCTAATAAAGACTTTTGTTCAGCAGAATTTAGAAATATAAAAACTTCAATGTAAGTATGATAATCACACTACAACATAGTACATAAATGCAATAATATAACAATATTAAATTTGAGTAATAGCATATTAATAATAGAGGTTATGTCTGAGTTAAGATGCACTTTTGAAATATTATTTTTATATTAAACCGTGTATTAATCAGTTTCATTTCTTTATTTTAGGTCCTCCAGGGCATCCTATGGCGATGACGCTATAAGCTACGTACAACTTAAGCGCTGACACACCGGCCATGAGACGAGGTAGACTTTTAGAGGATAAAGTTAGGAAGACTGAGTGACAAACTAGGAAAAAAAATCCAAAAGTGTGGTTTAATGCTGTCCAAAAACTATCCTATGATAGCAGGATCACCTGATGGGATCTGTGAGGACAGTATTATAGAAATTAAGTGTCCTATGAGTAAAAAAAATTAAAAAAATATTTTATTGATGACAAACCAACCCAGAAATATTATGTGCAAATGCAGCTACAGATGTACCTAACTAGGCTGAAAAAAGGCTATTACTGCGTAGCTGATTGCAACTACAGTGCAAATGAAAATGTTAAAATAATAAGTGTCATATATGATGAACATTTTTTTTCAAATTTTCTTAATGTATATAACATTAGTTCATCATGGAAAAAAAATGTTTATCCTTTATTATACCAAAGCACTGAATAAGTTTTGTGTAAATAAATTACAATATTTGAAAGAAAATCAGTTTTATTTAATTAATGAGTCCTGTACATTTATTAAACCGCAGCAAATAGTGTAATCTTCACAAAAATAAAGGTGAGTACTAGGCAATATCGCTGTTGTATCTCGCCTTGCAAGTCTAAGCCACTTGTCTCGTATGATTTTCTTTTGCGGAACGAACATAAATAACTTGTTTTGGGTTTTTATTTAAGTGTTCTCACACTGCGGAACCGCACACCATCTGTACACTTTCGAATTCATATTTAGAATCGCAAATTATTAAATTGTTTAATAACAAAAAGCTGTGTTGACGTTTTACACTACTCAACCGTGACGTCACTAGCGACGCCATGACACTGGCTTGCGTTTTGGTGCGAATCTTAAAACTAAAATGTCCTCTTTTCCTACTAAAACTTAACTGAAACCAAAAATATGATATTGATTGTAAATAATGTATGTTTTCGAACATTATAGGATAGTTTTTCAAAATGTGTCATCATGCCTATTCTTTCTGTTTGTAGCAAATTAAAGCTTTTTATTTATAACTATCTATTGCCCGCGACTCGTTCGCGGTTACTATGGTTTTTTGACTATCCCACGGGAACCGTTTAATTTACCAGAATAAAAAGTACCTTAGATGTTGACCAGGGATATAAGGTATCACCATGCAAAATTTCATTGAAATTGGTCAAGCCATTTCGGAGATTAGCCCGTACAAACAGACAGAAACAAAAAAAAAAATTTTTGGTATTTTCCCTCTTTTTACATTCCCCTGACTTGGTTCTAAGCATTTTTTTTCTATGTACGGACATTCGACCTCTACAGTTTTATTAAATGTATAGATTTTATTACACCGATGCCCTAAGAAGCTTCAAGTGACAACAATAATATAATATCTTAAATACAATACTATTATGATAAAGCATTGTCTACACTGACCCACATCGACGGCTTACGAAGCAAGATCGATATGCCTTTTCACGTTGAATAATAAATATACATCGAGTTTGGAGGGTCCTTCGTCGTAACACAAAACCCTTTTAAAAACAATTTAAAGTGTCAATCAGACAATTCTCTCTTCTGCGAATTAAAAATCAGATATTGAGAACAAAGATCAGAATAATAGATTGGGTCAAGAATAGTCGAGATCGCAGCGCTTTGTTCGACTTCCAGTAATTTTTAATAGAAGCAATTACAATACAATATACGTCACAGTATCTCATACTACGCCGAAAGATACATTTCGTAGGGATCCTCTCTATGTTTTTGTAGATGTAGAAACGAATTTAATATGTGTCGAAATGAAATAGTCTATCTACGCCGATTGGAAAATTAGAACAGTTCAAGGAGGTTTTTATGGGTTGAAGAAGTTTAATAGTTTTTTTTATTTCCAAACAGTGCACATTGCATAATTAGTTAATAGTATCTATCTAGTTCAAGTTCAGTAGGCGGGACGAATTTATTTTTAAAATTTTCGTTTAACTTACAAATTTACTGTGTGGGTTACAAATTTTGTTCACTCGAAATAAAATAACAAACGAATCTAGTCTGTTATTTTCATAATTTACATTATGAAGATAAGTTATACAAAATCCGAGAACAATCCAATAATAAATAATGAATTTCTAGTAGTTTCGCAACGTGTGTAAAAAAGTTCATACTCATAAAGGCCTGAAAATAGATGTTCATAGAAATCACCACGTTATTATTATGTAGTTTCATTAAATTAATGATACGACCTAGTTTCGTTCATCAATAAATCAAACTACTAGAAACGAATGTAAATGAAACCATCTCAAACAGAACCCTCAAATAACAAAAAAATAAGGTTTATCAAAATTGATCAACCTGTATTAATACTCCTTACTGTTTTAAATAGCAAAGTCATAGAGCGAACATTATTGTAAATGTTCTCAAGGTGTTGAAACGAAACTGCCCCAAAAACAAGAACATTATAATTCAATCGAAGAAATAAATAAAAGTGTGTTTATATTGGTCCTTACCTATGAAATTTGTGTTTTTTTTCTCTCTTAGTATTTTGTCTGTAACTATTAAGATTCAGAGTATTCGTAAAAATACTTACCTCGTCTAAAAATAGACTATATTTTTGAGCTCTTTTGATTTGTTCTGATAATTTGTTGTAAGTTTAATTGTGTTAAATTTGGACACGGAGACAACTCTTTTTAAGTGCCTCCCGAATACATCATTTTATTTGCATTCACCTAAAAACGATAAATAATTTTTATGAAGTGTGATATTACACATATTACCAAAGCTTGTCTAATGATAGATGCCAAATATTATTATCTTTGGATTTGTCGTTGTGAAGAAAACTGAAAAAAAATTTGTATGGAAAATGCAGAATTCCCCAAAACACCAATTTCATAGGTAAGGACCTAATAATAGATTTTTCTACTTTAGTAGTTACCCTGCCCGAATAAATTGTGGAAATTGTTTCAGAAAAGTGTAACCATTTCGTCACAAACGTAATTAATCACAAATGATTCCCCGAAAAGGAAGGCAGAGGACCTCACAAGTTGCTAGTTATGGTGCCTGTTGATTAGAAAATTCAAACGCAATAATCAAATTCCATAAATAAAATCTACTATTATACTTCCTGGAACCAATGTGTCATTTGCTCAGCTCGATAAAGAATGTTTCTTATACAGAGCATTAAATCCCCAGATTTAAGTCACGAAATACACCAAGAAATATAAGGGTCAGAATTAAAAAAAAATTAAACATTAAAACGAAGACCATAAATACTCCCGGCACTCATAAATTAAGACTTCTTTAGCTCAAAAAACCCGTAAAACCCTTCCAAGATTAAGCACATAACGACCCCTTAACCTCCCTATCTGTACATTAACGAGACACAATGGAATACAGGATGAGAGGTCAACTGGGGTCCTTTTTACCCCGATAATAATGTCTTGGGATCTTTAGGGGTACAGTACATACGTCAACAAACAAGATGTAGACATGTTGTTTGATGTGACAGACAGGCAGAAATCATGACAGTACACGAGGCGTCTTCAAAGACTTGTCCATCAAGGTAGAAGCTAGAGGTTCCGGGTTTGAGACAGTTTGAGAAAAAATTGTTTTGATTCGAGGTATTAAAAATCCCATTTATTGTCGGTTATGATTGAGGCACGTACGAGACGAGACATTTTCCCTATTTCTCATTGCTGCTTATATTTTTTTCGTATTCAAAAGTTTGACAATCCTCGGATGGTATTCCGGCATGCCCACACTATAGATTTTTCCCCGGGAATTGAGTGCTTAGCCTATATATTACATAGATATTATTAGGTATAATGAATCTTCTAAATGCATCGAAATTATCATCTTTAAGTAAACACTAAAAACCTTTCTTTATTAAACCTCATAATAACTCTATCCCTTTTCCGCAAAGTGAAACCCAGTACAAAAGACAAGGACATTGCTATATCTGTTTCTGGATATAGGGCAGTGGCAGTGTTAAGCTCGATTAATATTTAACAGAATTCATAAGGCTGTTAACTCACGAGCGACACGCACGCGATTCCGCCATTTCGCCACTTTACTCAACATAATATAAATATACAAAGAAGTGTGTAGTATGCTGGTTATTGAAATACATCTGCGATCTGCGAAGTCTTGGAGAAAATTAAAAAGTAATATTGAAAAAAGTATTTCTATTACCATAAAAAATTACTGATTGTTAAATTGAGTATCTACACTAAGTTGGGAAGGCGGCACTACTAGTGGACGCTGCCGGTTCAATCTCGCCATTTCAGCACTACTAGTGTAAGTTATCATTGTTAAAAACTTTTCTTTTTTAATTGCGTTAAGAAGCTTAATTTCTATGGGAAATTTGATTTCTCACACTTTCCGGTAGGGGCGCTCTTTACATTTCCCATAGAAATTGAGTTTCTTAACGCACAAAAAAAGTTAAGTTTTTACAATGATAATATCCCTCCAGTAGGTACAGAGCAATGGTCGTGATGATAATATCATTGCTACGTTATAAGATAGGGGTCTCAAGTTTGAAATGTACTGGATAAATTTCAAACGACAACCCTTGACTAAAGATCCGTAACGTGACATTGACTTTTACAACAAGCACATATAAAAATGATTGAATTAGGCATCGTTAAAAATACCTAACAACGTCTAAAAAATCGAGGTAGCTGAGAAACTGTAGGCGTAAAATAAAATTCAAAACTTTCAACGCTAACGCTAAAAAGCCGGCCTACCCGCACTGCGGAACGTCGCATGTCAGGGTCGCCGACAGGTGACTTAGGTTTAACATATCACATTTGTTTGTAATGCTATGTTGGTTGGCAACGATACTTATGCGGCAACCGTAGAAAAGAAAATGTCGATAAGAAAGGAGAAAGTGAATTGATTTGTAGATTTTGGCAGGTACAGTTACCAAGAAGAACAGTTTATCACAACAGTATAAATAAATTGTTGCGATCAGCTAAAGTTAAATGAGAAAATAATGGGAAAGTTCGAAAACATGAGTTTATAAGTTAGCCGCATACGCAATAATATTGTCAGTAAAGTGCATATTGACAATAATATTGCGTGTGTGCGGCCAGTATTGCGATATTGTATAGTATACCATACATTGACTAACATTTTTGTCAATTTTGCATTGACAATAATATTGCGTGCCTCTAGCCATTGGGTTCTGTCAATAGATTTGGATACAGAGGAAGATATATGTTGCAATGGATTGAGATAATGTAAACAAAAACATAGGGGAATATCGTATTTTGCATTTCATGAGATAGAAACCGATTTACGTAGAATAGAACTAACGAAGCTAGAATAGAACATGAGCTTAAATGCGCAATTAACATATTTTGTCATACTTAAAGAATTGAATGAAGATTTCCCTGATACATTTTTAGGCTTAGGCTATATTTTCCTTCTTCTTTGCTAATTCCACGCGCACAAATTCGCAGGACACAGAGAGAAGCTTCTAAGAGCTAGAACCGTATTTAGTGAAGGAGCGTCCATAGTGCGCCAATACTGATACTGCCAGAGAAATGGCGATCGTTTTATATAATTATGAGCCCGACTGATAGTAGTTCGCGCAATTCCTGCGCGCATTAGGTGGAGTTGAACTAACTGTCCGCTATTAGCTGCGTCGGGGCACCGAGATGCGCGGAAGAACCGTTTATAAAAAAAGCAACGCATGTTTTAGTTGATCAGAACTCCATCCCATCAGATGTTAAGTTTAAGGGTATTTTGGGGTCGCAACATGTTTTCCCTTTTCATCCTCCTCTATCAGGCCATATCAACCCACTCCCTAAGTCATATCTTCGTATGTCAATTTTTTTTTCTTATAGGTCTCTCTCCCACTCCCTATGTCTAAACATCCACTTTGATATTCATAGATTTTTTTTGATCACATGCTCAGAAGTCTACCTTTCCTTCTGAAGATCTATATAATCACTTTTCTCTCAATTTCTGTTCTGCTACGCCTGCCTTTACACTCGCGTAATAATAGCTCTTTGTTTCCATAAAATATTTTAGTAAATTATTCATTCACTACACTAAGCTACACAATATTTCATCATTTATAAGCAAAGTTTTTTGTCTGGTTTATTAATTTCATTTAGGTCAAAGTTCCCAACTGCCCCTATTTTATCCTGCCTCCCTGATAGGGAGGAGCGATAGGTTTTTACGGGAAAGTCCCTTGTTTCGTGGCCGCAAAATGGCCGCTGTTAATCATACTCGTATCTCGACTGTTCAATGAGTCTTACCAGATCCACCGATTTGTTTCTTGTCATGGACAACACCAGTTGTATAAATGTTGCCAGGGAATTGAAGAGGCTTTCAGGAGGTGTCTTGTTTAGAACCGAAACGTGGAAGATTATGTTACGTTTGTTTTTATAAAATACAACGTCACCAGGTGACGCTTATCATCAGGTGACTTAGTACCATCTGATGATGTGTCCAATGACTTTTTATTAAAAGACACGTAATATATCAAAGAACGTGCTCAGTGGTTTCTGTAGGGGTTGGAAGCAGATGCTGTTGTTACAATAAGGGGGAGTTCTTAATGCCGTAGTAATAGTAAGCACAATAGTAAAATTCTAGACCAATACGGTCAATGCGCCAAAATGTGTGACGTTAGCTTGACAAATTGTTAAAGGAGAATTCCGGAACTTGTGCCAACTGCTTATAAACCATTTATTCCTCATAAATACTTAAATAATTTTTGATTACCTTTAGCAAATGATGAATTAACATAAAATCCAGGTTTACGAGATGTTAATAAAAAGTTCATACAAATTCTGACATCTGGGTACATTTTTGGTAATCAAGAATTTGATAGTTGCATAGTGCATTATCATAGTAAAAAAATATATATTCGATTCCTAGCATCAAAAAAAAATCTACTTGAAAAAATCGACTGCAGAACGATTGATTGCAGATGAAGATTGAAATGATTTTTCATTTGATATCTTAAGTTGCTTCTGTTGCATGTATTAGCTCCTACGAGGATGTTTATGGCAATGAGTGCAATGGTACCATTTGCTTTATAGATAATGAAAAGAGTAGGTACGACTTCTTTGGTGGGTTTAAGTTACTTTTTGTTAGTACATTTCTAATATATATTTAGACGTCATAGCGTTAAAAGTTGCATAGGTAATGTATTGTCGTCGAGGGGTTTTGTCGTGAATAAAATAATATTTATATGAAAACCCGTGTTTGTTCTAGATGTCGTCTGTCACTGTCTTGATGTCAAAGGAAAAAATGTCCGTCATTCAGTGATGTCGTCGTCAGTCATAGAGTCAACCATGCAGGTTGGACGCAACAGGTACCTAATTAGAGTGATTTGATAAGAATTAATTTCAATTCATATCCATAGGAGAATCATAACGGGAATAAGTACAGAGCCGATACACAACATTTACATAAATATTTTTAAAATATTTCATACGAAATTAAGTACATGGAGTAAATCCTTTAGCATTTAAATATAAGTAAGTGCCTTCTTTATTAAAAAATAATATAATTTAATTTCTTCGTACTATTTACTTAACTTTTAAGACTTATAGGATGTAGAGATGGATTCTGGGATAACAAAATCCTCATCGTCAGTGTGGTTTAATACTTACATTAAATGTCAAAAAGTGAACTTACACTTTTATGTTACGCTATAGTAAGGTTCTACAAATGGCAGTCAGTGAGAATTTATCTCAAACCGTAACAGAAAAAATGACCAAATTGCGCATTGGGCGAGAGCGTGCAGGCCTGTGCCCAGCAGTGGAACAAATAGAGGTCGGTGAAGATATATAATCTCATTTAGATCCCGGGTGTCATCTCGGGCTGCACCGAACAATAGATTAAGCTATTGTGTCTGGAAATTTGGTATCTGAAGGGTAAAGAAAATAAATATTATACGAAGTAATTCCCTTTTAACAACTGATACACTAAACAGAACCTAAAGTTGGTGATGTGATCCGAATATTTCATAACACAACTTAAATTACCGTGCTAGACAATAAAGTATGTATAAGTATGTAAGTATGTGTGTAAGTAGACAATAAAGTATACACAATAGCAATGCCGTAGAGGTTCCTAAAAGGCCATTTTGGTCCAGAAACTTTAGAATTTCAACAGCATCATTATAATCCCCGACCCCCTCTTGACTAGATAATCAACCCTATTTACATAGAAGCACATGTGCCCAAAGCAATTAGTTTAATGATCCTAATGAAAGGGTCGGTGAAAACAGAAACTAAGATGTACTGAAACAGTGGGTAGTATAATAAAAACGAATTACATGAGCGCTTTGCAGGGAGCTCACCATCTGGATGTGGAATCATGGTAGTAATGTGAAGTGTCGGTGAGGTGTTTACAGTCACTGCCAATTGATAAAGGCCCAACCTCTTCTCGTACAGTCAGCGTCAAATAGTTAGTGACACTCAGGGTGTTCAATAAAATAGAAACTACCATAAAGTCAATAATATCGTCACAAATAAAGTTTCCATATTGCTGATAACACAAAAGAGTTTCCTTATATATTATATGGAAGCTCTTTTGTGTGTTTATGAATATGGAAACTTTATTTGTATCGATATTATTGACCTTTTGGTAGTGTCTATCTAATTCAACATCCTGAGTGTCACTAACTATTTGATGCCGACTGTACTACAAGATTGCTAAAAAGAAGCATCATTCAAATTTCAAACAAAAGTAATATCATTTATTTATTATTAATTTATATATACTTTATTGCACATAATAATACAAAGAATAAAAAAAAAAAATAATAATAAAGATGTCTCCAATTATGTCTATGACATAAGCACATCATACACACGAAGTGTTATCAATTTTACGACATTAATCACTACCAACACCAAAAGCATAATAATTCTTTATATTTTTACATACATAATTTACAAATAATTTTTATACTACCACACAAACGGTTACCATATTAAAACTCGGTTTGCACTTTAGCAGACAAACAGACGGACACTTGTTACATTTCAGAAGTATGAATGTGGTCTAACTAAGCCTCTAATATAATATAAATGCCCCAGTAGAAATAAAACTATTGATCGTCGATTGATGGATTCTACCATGCGATTAATCGTTTCTACCTTCGATCGATGCTCTTGATCGACGATCGATCGATTGGTCTGGTAACACCCTTACCGGTGCAGTGAAGTGGTAATTGCCGGGTCGGTGCAAGTGTTAAGATACTGGCCTCACAATTACCTACTTTCTTAATGCTCGCACGTTCAGATGCAATCGTACTTATAGCTTTCAAGTTTTACTTTGAAAGAAACATCATTTTTATCTCTTTTACCTGATTATCAGTTCCAACAAAAAGACATTAAAAGAAAATTAAAATTAAATTAAATTTTTTAATTACTTTTGCACTTAATATTTAACGAGGCAAGATACAAAATGTGTTTAAGTTTTGTCAGATTTGTACAGTCTTACTCCACTTTGCGGTAAGCAAATAAACATTGAAATCTATAGGCACTTGAGTCCACCGATTACCTCACATCTGTAATGCTATAGTTTAAGCACATGAGCTTAAACAAACAAAAACATCTTACCGAGAATTGTCTGATCTAAAACGCACATGTACATAAAATAGTCTCGAAACGAAAACTTGTGACTTGCGAAATAATAGCAACAAACTATGTAAGGATAGTTATCGGCTTAAATTATTATATAATATAATAATTTATAACTTTTTACAGTTTCGGTAATAATTTTTAATATGAAAGTTAATAATGGGCTAAATGCAAAACGTCTCATTTGCAAAAGAGCTCAGTCTGGCAATATGTTGCTTTCCCAGAAGTCCACAACTCACAAAATACATCCTTTTGCACCAGTTCCATATTTAATTTTCCAGTGTTACTGCCATTCCGCCATATTATCAAATCGTATTTACAATAAAAACCGTAATTGTTTATAATTTATTATTATTTTTCTACATAATTGAACCATTGAAAACCGTATCATTCCCTCATTCAACATATTTTCTAGTTTCCTCTTTTTGGATTTTTTCTATTAAGATCTTATAGTTTACAGGAATTTCTCGATGATGATCATGTTTGAAATAATATAATATGACAAAATAATAATATATTGTAATAATATTTAATTGAATAATATAGATATAATAATAAATAATTAGTAAACTATGATAGTTAGGTTTAATACTATTATCATATTATGTTACAAATATAGTTCATATTTAAAAGAATGTAATAATTGTAAGTGCTAAACAAGAAGTAAGCCCTGTCGTAATGCTGTGCCCTCACAGGGCGTCACATGTATGCCTATCTATCTGTACCACCTATGTAAATTGTAATGTGATATGCAATAAAGATTTGAATTGAATTGACAGATTCAAATTAAGCAGGCAAACAATATTAATTCATTTAGAAAGAAAGAAAGAAAGAAAGAAAAACATTTATTGACCACAGGCACAAGCAAGACGCAAAATACACAACAATCACATATAAGGTCAACTAGGACCCGACCTCAGCATATGCTGCATCAGGCGAAGCTGATACAGCGCTGGTATTCTGGCCGGGCCAGATACATATTATAATACAAAATAAAAATACACTTAAATTCACAATACAGTACAACAGAAACAACAAAGCCCCACATGTTCAAAAGAGTCCCACTAAAAATTAGACAAATATCTCCTTGGCGGGCACCGCGATCCAATAGGATCGCAAACAATAGATGTTCCTATTGTGTCTCGTTTTGTGCCCGCTGACTAGCCACCAACCACGAAAAACTGAATCTAAAAAAGGCAATCAAAAACAGTATTGCAGAGAAAGCAAGGGACAACATTATCATTTAATTTTAAAAGTGAGCAATATTTAAATTATTCTACATAATACAATTTATCTTTCTTATCTTCATCTCCGAGGCGAGGACCAATACAAAACAGGATCTGCGTTTGCTTGAATTGCCTGTATACAATTAAAAGTTTCCGATTCAGTTTTACGGACAGTCGTCACATGAGGACTGTTCATAATAATTACTTTAACACAACGACATGACCTAAATACTGTTAGACAGAAAATATTTAACTATTGCGAGTTGAAATGAAAACCAATCAACAATTGAACATCACTTGTCTTTCCCAGTACTTGAGCTCTCCAGCTAATGAAAATCAACTACAAATCTGGAACACCCATAGTTTTCTTAGGTAGTAACTCTTATTTTTAGGAATTATACAAACGAACTCAAAAACAACTTCAAACACAACCGTAAAATTGCCACAAATACGATAAACTTGACCTTTGCTAACACGCACATATTTCAAAACAGAATTTAACACAATATTTTGAACAAAGAAATCTGATAGAATAGAAACAAAAACGGAAACCGCCGAAATTAAAACACTAAGTTTAAACTAAATATTAAGAGATTAATAGCGAAGTCTAGACTGATGAGCAAACCATACAAGAATACCCAAGAATATACGATTTTCGAACACGGACGGAAAACCGTAACGTTAATGAGGAATAATATTAAATTCCTTTCTTAATAACTTTTTAATGATCTCAAAGCCTCAGACATTAGATGAAAATAATAAAATTTAAGAACAAATTGTCATATCTATTAATTGTTGGGTTTTGGTTTTCACCACATTTTCAAGTGATTCCTTAATATTCAAATTATCGTTAACTACAAACTTGTTATTTATTCCATCGATTTATTTAATGTGTACCTATTTAGATGAGTATAAAAGATTGGTATTGTGTCAGATAAATCATTCCCATTTCTGTACTCAAAGAGAGCAAGAGAACCAAGGACAGTAAAATGAAGTGCATGGTAAGTGCCATATCTTTTGTAATATCATCTTCATTGTAAATTTAATATTCCAAATTATTGTATATTAAGATTGTCACAGCAGATTTTCATCACACAATATCTCACTTGACTCCTCTAAATTGCTTTTGCATTAACTTAATTAAATTTTAAACCTTTTAGAGTGTTTTATTAGTTTTTATTAGATTACTTTTGAAAATTGAAAATTAATTAATTTTTGATGTAATTGAGGCATGAATATCCAAAATTGAATGGGTGTTATTTAAACGGTTAGTTAAAATAACAAATTGGTCAGCAACTTATATGGCAGCAAATATTTCTAAATTGGCAAAATAATTAATTGGGCAGCAACTCAAATGTTTTCTCTGCTGGGAAATTGTTTAACATATGTTTTGATGACACAAATATTGTTTTTAAGGGTCATAAAAACAAGTTACCTTTATCCTTTACCTAGTATTTATCAGAAAACATTTCCCAGGAATTGATCCTTGATCTTTCATTGATCCTTTTCCTAGATTTTATACATTTCCGGTAACATATAATTGCTGCCCAAATAATTATCTTGCTGCCCAATTAATCATTCTGCTTACCAAATAATTATATTTCTGATAAAATATCTCTTTGCTGCTCAAATGATTTTTGGCTGATCGTTTTGTTGCCGACCAAATAATTAAATGGCTGCCCAATTAATTACTTCCCAAATTGAATTTGCCAGAGACAAGCATGTTACCTAAAACATGAAAATGTAACTCATATAACAACATCAAACGCAACATAAAGTAATTTCAATCACCAATCAGCTTTCCACTTTTAAATTGTAGAATAATTTATAAAACATTTTCCAATCCATTGGTTTTTAAATACTTTATAACGCCTTGCAGATCATCGCCATTTGCGCTCTGGTGCTGGCTGCCAACGCCAAGCCCTTCGACAACTTTAGCATCGGCGGCGGCGTAGGTCTCGGCCACATGGGCGGCCATGGCGGCCATGGTGGCCACGGGCTGGGCACCCTCGCCACCCAATTCCAGAACTCGGCTCTGCAAGCGAACAATGCCTACAACCAAGGCGCCCACGGCTTTGGAGCCCAAGGTTTCCAAACTGGTGGCGTTGCTAGCCAGTACGACAAGGGAGCGCAAGAAAGCAGTTTCAGCTCTGTAAGTGATATTCTTCTATTATTTAGACACCCTTTTCCTTCCTTGATAATATTATTTCTTGAATATCCACTGAAGAATATCCTTGAATATCCTTCTTTTTATCCTACTCTATTCGCAATTTTATTTGGGGTTGGCGCAACATGTTTTTCTTTTCCAAACTTCTAATACAAACATGATGTTCATTATTTGTATCTGTTTCCAGATCACCCAGGGTCATCAGAAGTCAAGCCACGACCGCGGCAGCAGCCAACATTTCGGCGCGGCTGGTGGCTCCGTGGGCGGCTACGACCAATACAACAGCGGCCTGAGCAATCTTGCTGCTGGCTTCGGAGCTGGAAGCACCATCCTTACTGGGATATAATGTATTCCTAACTTAACGAGTAATAAAGCATAATATAAATATTTTGTCTGTAAATTTCCAACCAATAAAAAGTAATCCAATTTCGAAAAATATACGTAATAAACAGAAATCACGCCATAAAAATTTGAGAGAAGTTAAAAAAGAAGGTGAGTATTTCCCTTTGGGACTCAATATTGCCTTGTAATTCCTAAAATAGTATAGTGCCTTGTGAATATGGAAAAAAACTGTTATATAAAAGTTAAGATAAGTATAAACAATAACGATTAAATTGCTGCTACCTACATTAACAGAAAATAAGTTGTTGAATAAGAACAAGATATCAAAGATTTATGCATGATGTCAAAATAATTTACTAGAACAGATTCAATCGACCTACTAAATAGAAATATCAAATGTAATGGCGAATATGGCGATAGAGCGAATTAATCACCTGATACATACTAAATAACCTTACAATTTGATAAATTGATACGTGTTCTACGCAATTCATGTGACAGTTTAGACAGGAGTTTAATATGAAGAGGAACCTAATTAAGCGAACATAACATCGTCACCGGTACGTCTTGGATGAACAATACGGTAGTAGAACCACAGAAACGAATGTAGGGATCAAATGAAAGTAAAGTACTACTGAATTTCAAAATTATATTCTGATAAATTACTTTTACCTTCTGCTTAATAAGACATATCATCTACATACTCCAAATTATACTTTAAAAGAATTTCGCAATAATTACTTTATATTTAAAACAATATCTTGTTAGTTCGTCACCATCTTATATCCGAAAGACTCATTACAATCGATCCTGCACTGCCCACATCCAGCGGCTAACCGCGATCTTCACCAGATTATCGTTCTACCATGTGAAGTCTACCACCATCATCAGCCATAAGTTTGTAACAATACCAACACTGCGCCTATCAACAAAATTAATGATCTTCTTGTAAGAAATCCTGTCTTGTACCTTTTTAAAACGAAATAGTAATTTTGTCAAAGTAGAATTAGATACACACATGAACTCCAACAAAAATTATTCCAACATACTTAATATTAGAATTATTTTTTGGTGGACTTCATGAGTGTATCTATATATAATTTTATCCATTTAATTTCGTAAAGCAAATAAACTAACTGTTATCCTTATTTGTGGAAGCACTGAATGTGAAAATTAAGTTTTATAAAGAATAAGTGAAATTCTAGAATAACAGTATACTGAGAACATTGTGAATCATGATATCGGCACGCTCTGCCCTTAATACTATTCTCCATTCTATAACCCCGCCAACTCACCTGTGAAATTACAAGCTCCTGCTTTTGTTAATTGATAAAGGAAGGTATTTTAAGCATCAAATTAAAAATAATATGAATTTCTAAAACGAAATGAACCTTTGTTCTAAAACGAAATTTAATTCACAATATTTTTGCAATATCCTGCAGAATATTAAGGTTTTGATTGATAATTTGTAAAGTATCGAAATTATCAATGACCTACCATGTAAAATACCTACAATAAAATTGTTAGAACTTCAGAAATGATTAATAATTGTTTAAGAAATAATTACTTTTGACTGTTAAAAATATATATACTCTTTATTGCAATTTAAAAACACGTACATAAAAAAGGTTGTTAACAAATGTTTGCAAGGGCGGACATATCCCTAACAGAGATCTCTGCCTGCCAACCCATGAAAGTAAGTTGAGAAAATAGATTATAGGGGATACAAATGCATAAAGAAGACAATATTGAAAAACTTTAATATTAAACATATCTACATAATAATAATCCTACTTAAATACACATATAAATACAAATACTTAAATAATTACACAAATATATACATATTAATAATATATACCTTTAAATATATACAAGATACCTAGATGACAAAATTCTGATTAAGCGGTAGTTTGAGTATTTTGAGATATATAATAATGCTTCAGCCTGGTTTTGAAGGAGTGTATCGAAGGACTGTGCTGAATAGAGGCTGGAAGACAGTTCCACATTTGAGCAGCGCGGAACGTGAAAGAGTGTAGAAGAAAAGTGGAGTTACATTTAGGAAGGTCAAGCATCTTAGTGACACATTGACGTTTAGGACTATATAATATATACTTCATTATTATAATATATACTTTCATAATTATTAGGTACCCCTAGAAAATTTCTATCGCTAAACGGAAAATGTAAGAAGTACGACATGAGATTTTACATAGTTTTCAAGCTTTTTGTAATCACATACATATTTCATGTTCAAAAAGCATCTTGTCAAAAGGCATGTGTACGTGCATACAATTGTAAATAGCTTGTTTTAGGCTACTCATTGTAGCGCGGTTGTGTGAAGCGTTAACCATATTATTCAATAAAACTGAACAACATGAAGATCCATGGAGGAAGTCTATCTCCAACAATGGTTAACCAGATGTTGACGTCTTAAGCTTTTAAGCTGTCAGCGGCCACAAAACGAGACACAACAGAAACATACATTGTTCGCGTATGCCGGCGTTCGCTTGGCCCTCAAGAGGTTAATCACAAAGATTCTTTCATATTTTGCAACCCACAGGTTCTCCTATAAGCAACGTCACAATAGATGAATAGAACACTTAAGTCTACATACGGTTTCGCTAATGCTGATGATTCGCTATTTGGTTTAATGACAGCAATTCGTGCGGTTTTATTCTGTTCTGCATATCAAATATCTGCCTCAGCAATGGCTTTTGTATGCGTAACCTTATGAAATAACATAAGAACTAATACTAATGTTTTGAGAACTTTCTAAGCCAAGATGTTATGGGGTGTAGAAACTTAACTTAAAAACTAACTGGACTCGACAGTGACGGTTAACCTGGCAAAGCAAATGTTTGACAAAACTCTCCAACGACCACAAAAATTTAAACACTTTGAAATTTATTTCTCTGCCACACCATCCAAATATAAATCTTTATCAATAAATGGATCATGTTTTATATGTCCCCAATCCTACAACCTTGGATCCCTTGAAAGAAGCGTGAAAAGGCAATATGCAGACGGACATGGACAAAGTGGACAATGTGGTTTTTTCCCCACCAATTACTCTTACTAAAAATCGAGTATCTACTCATATTTTTAGCAACTGGCGAAATACTTTGTGTGGTTTGTAATTTCTGTGGTAAAAAAAGAACATATAATATATGTAGACAAATCTATAACTACCCACTGAGGGGTATCAGTCTTGTCAAAATACAGAAAAGGTTTACCTTAAAGCACATAACTAGAATTCCTCCAGAAATTTGTTTCTTTTGTTCTATTTTTCTTTTCAAAGCAGTCAAAAATATTTACCTGAAACAAAATAAAATAATTGGTCAAAATAAATCAACATGAATGTCTCAAACATCTTAATCAAGAATTTTGTACTATAAGATGATGCCAAACTCCCATACAATAACATGAGGCAATGTTCTGTCTCGATGAGTAGGTGTTCCCTCTCATTCTATCACTATTTATGAATGAAGGCTATCCGTGGGATATCCTCTTCCTCTCCTTCTATTCATAGTTTCTGTCTCACCTGTCATATTTACGCCATTTTGACGCCTAGACTGAAAATTGTTACAAATTTCGTCATTAGTTGTAATAGAAAGCTTTACTACGAAATGTCAAACTCATTCATTAAAGTGATAGAATGAGAAGGAACACCTACTGATCGAGACAAAACATTGCCTCATGCTATTGTATGGGAGTTTGGCATCCATCATAAAGTACGAAATTCTTGATCTAAATACATTTGGTAAATGACAATGAGCAAAAAAGTGTTAAATCTAGTAATCAAAAGAACCTATTCCTTTATAATTAAGTCATATTTACTCTGTGGTCACAGCAAAATCAATGAAAGCAGAACCTAATTCAGATCCACCATACAATCAATACGATCTTTCAAATAGACTCCTCAAATTCAGTTGCAACAGCGTCCTGTGTACCGTAAACGGTAACCTACTGATTTTGTATATGTACACAATTATTCGTTTTTGGTACTGTGAGAGGCCTATTGTCAACTGGCTTTTAGGAGGTCATTTTAGAGGTTAACTTCTCAGATTGTAGTTGCTGATTCAAGCAGAAAAATAATCAGGAGCCTGTTCAATCAGCGATTAATTAGGTATCTGGTGTGAGTAAAATTTATAGAAGTAATAATACTAGAAATGAATATTAAATTTATCTTATATTAAAAAAAGTAAAATTTTCTAATTTGATTAATGAATGATTCTCATTATAAACGAATATCAAAAATGTTGGAATTGAAACAATAGTTGAGTTAGTAGTTATTGTTCTTCAGGAGTGCCTGAAGAAAAATAAAGCATACTGAACAATTTTTTTTTATTTTTGTCAACAGTCTGTTCATTTGCCTTTCTCATCTAAAAAAAAAACCTGTGTTATTGAACCTATTAGCTGGGTGTGTAGTATATAAAAATATTCTTGTTTGTATAACGCTATTATGATTGTTATTTTGGACTCAGTCTGAATAGTTGATAAACTATTCTAAGACAATAAATATTATTTTAATAACGTCCTTCAACTACTTTTTAGACATGGTGCTAGTTTAAATCAATAAATCAAAAGTTAAAATGTAAAATTGGAGGAAATTTGCATTTACAAATAATTAACTGTCGCTAAGGATCACTAAAGAGTCGCAGGCACTGTGTGAAATCTATGTACAAAAACTGCATTTACTAAACAGAAAAGCTGCTAACAGAAGCATCAACATTTTTAGCAGTACTACGAATAAATTGATTCGATTGAAGATTTCACGCAAATTGGCTTAAGTGTAAATAAAAAAAGAAATGAAGTCACAGCAACAGCAAGACATCTTCGCTAGTACTTTATAGGTTTTCGATTCACATTATAATAATTATGTATATGTAAAACGAATTGAGCAAAGATTTTCAAGATATTCTAGAAACCTAATCAATCTCTTCAGAGCACATTAATACTCACAATTATGACCATTTAGAAATCCCTATTGTTCTCAGCCTATATACTAACTGCGCTTGGCACAGGCCTTTCTCATGAAGAATCACATGAAGAGAAATCCCTATAATATTCCAAACTTAAATATGCTTTGACCTATGCACTGGACTATTGACGAGACTAGTTTTATTTATTTATTTATTCTATTTTGTCCCTTACAGGATAATCAGGATTGTGGGAAGTGTGTGAGCTAGGTTGCAGACTAATGAAATCTACTCGACGAAAAATTAATGAGGCTGTAGATGTGAAAGGAATTCGAGATATTACACCTCGAGGTCCCCTATTATGTGGAACTAACTAAATTAATGGCAAAGTATAGGTGTGTAGTGTAACTTTTTCGGGGATATAGGCGAGAAACCTCAAGGTTTTGATGTTTACAAAATTGGGTCCACAGGGTGGTAAAAAAAAATACTATTTGAAGTTAGACCTAATCAGGTCAAGGTCGCGGGAACCCACTGGAATTTGGATGTGGGCAGAGCAGGAGCGATTGCTATGAAGCCTAAGCCCAGCAGTGAGTGGACGTCATACGCCTGATGATGATGATGAAGATCTAATAAGAACCTTTGCAAAGGTTGTTGATCAACCAAATCCATGATTTAAAAACCGAATCCGCATTCATGGTCAATTTTAAAATACGATTCTCAAGTCCAGTTGCAAACTTCGACTGGTGACGTCATTCGTACCGAACACGACCCTCGGCCATTTTGAACGCCATGATTCACTTTTGGAATTGAAAATGAGCTATTGTCAACCGGCTATTAATGGGTCAAACATATTCGGGGCCGAATTTCCAACCTCCTTAAGAAACATTATTATAAATTCAATCACAAACATTGATAAATAATTATTAGCTGAGCCTTATAATCACTAAATTATGTGATAGCTACTGTCCATGGTTATAATAATATAATAAGTAATAATTAATTAATAATAGCCTTTTAGTACCTAGGTATAGCTTTTTGCAATAATAGTCTTTGCCACACATAAATACATGCCTATTTTTGGTGGGTATAATACCAATATGTAAGGACTTATGACAAACAAAATTATAGGATCAAAACATTTGGTCACTTAGACTAAAAATAACATTAGTATTTTTTTACATTAATGTGCGATATGCACTACCTTCTAATTCATCATCTTCTAAATTAATGCAATACATCGCTAGTGAATCAAATAAAAAAATTGTACTTTCATTTTCACCTTCGTCACCGAGGAAAATATAACTCATTTTCCAACAAAGAACTATACTACGAAAAAAAACTTTATCAGTGGCGCCATTTCCTCATAGGAATTCGTTTCATGTTCTTATCGAGCAGCCATGACATGACATTTATCATAATGTCATATTGTGATTTATTATTAATCGTGTCAAACTATGATAATTCATGAATACGTGACATAATTTTAAAAAATCCTATGCTAATTATACTGGCGCTTAAATTTTGCATATTGTTAGTAGATCATAGGCAATCAATTAACTTTGAGAATGCAAAACCGATTTATGTGTGTATACCTACCGCGGGGTGCGTGGAGCGTTATACCTTTCCGTACATCTGATTGGCTCTTTAGTCCCAACAGTGTGGTTTATTTTTGTTTTGTTTATACGATAAAAACATCTATACTATCATTGCATAGCATTTATGAATCAATATCCATATAAAAAGCAGCTTCGATAAGCACAGTTTATGTGTATCAGCGATTCAGATATGATTTGCAATCGAATAGATTTAACAAGTTCATTGACTTGTTGACACGTCATTAACGAAACTAGTCTAGACAACTAAAATATACTTTTCCATTGTTTAACGTGTAAATAGCCTGAAGATAACAAAGGCCTCTTAAGATGCAGACGTCCATAATAGTTCTTGTGGAAATTTAAAATGGTCCTTCGAGAATATTCTTCAAGATTTAGAGACGTCCAAAATTATTATTTTTTTATTATAGCTATAAAAGTCATTGTTAGCGACCTTAATTAGTCTAGTAGAGGTCCTGAAATGGGGCTATTATGTCTTTATACAAAGTAATAGAGAAAAAATAATAAAATAAGCAGTAATAAGATATATTATGTAGTTTATTGCGTTAATAGCTACCAGTTACTAAGATCGGTTTATTTAGGTCTATATTATTATCTTTATTTATTTATATTTCGTTTGTAATAAGAATTTTCATTTGTGCTTTTAACTAAAAGCCAATTTAGTAAAGAACATTGTTTAAAGCAAGACTTTTAAGAGACCAAACATCTCTACAATATTTTTACTGGATCTGACAATATATTTTCTACTGTATTCTGCTGTGTACTTGGTGTGTGCTGTATACCTACTTTACAGAGACCTTAAAAGCCTCTCGTCATCTTTTTCTCTGAGTTGATCGACTTTATTACGTGATTGATTCTCGTAATCAAAAGCATCCACAGACATCGTTTTCGGTTTCTCCAATGAGCTTCCAAATTATTTCGCTCAATTAGGAAGAAACACTCTCCAGCATTGACAAAAACATAAGGTTCCTCGAAAAACGAGTAGCGCTCAATCAATATTCTCCCACACCAATCAATCACAACCTCGAGCAAGTTCTGGCAGCGGACCATTAATATCAATCTGTTAAGGTTATTTTGGTAGTCGTTCTTGTAAGGAATCGAGTTTTAACAGAAAATTAAAGCAGATTAAAACATCTTCAACCAGGATTTTGTTAGCGTTTAAGCAGACGGTGGCGCTTTCAATATTTGAATAATCGGGCCTAGTGTTATGGCATTGTGTATGCTTTCATCTACTGATGCAAAGTATTCGCAAAATAAAACTGACGTCGCGAGTTCTAATTAAAAATGATAAATATTTGATTCATTTTTAAAGACATTTTTGTTAACAGCAGAAAATTGTGTGAAGGCATCCATTTCTTTACTTTCCACTTATAGGGCTCATATAACGATGGTTAATTCGCTGGATCCTGTTATTGTTCTTTCACTGTTAAGCAACCAATATTCTATATCAATATGCTTAGGTTTTACACTTGGTAGTTTGACCATAGACGAATTTATAAATAACAAACGAATCAGTTTTTCATCACTAAACTTTACACCATAACAATACAACGAGCATTTCTATGCATCACTATATATTTGCGAATGTGTTCAATCCATAACCAAATCTATTGTAATTTTAACAATTCAGATTTGAAACGTAAACACGACAGATTACATGTAATTCTGCACTTTTATTAGTCAAAATTTTGAGTTAAAGGAAATTATCCGAAGCTGTCTGTTATGTTAATATATAGTCATGTTTACTTTCAATATGAAAGTGATTTTTATATTGTTAAGAAACTTCAATGATGACGTATGTTCTTGCTAACTCATTCGTAGTCTAAGCAAATATTATATTACCGAATGTTTATCTATATGCAAGATATTAATCTTGCATATAGATAACAGACGTAATTGAGAGAATTAGACTTAAATCTAAGTCCAATCAAAATTCTAATTACAATACTAAAGGTAATTTAAAGTTTAGTCTGGTCTACATCCTTCTCAATATAATGAAGAACTTATTTAGAACTAATTAGTTTTGTAATTATAACTTAGGGAGTCGTTGTCTTAAAGGCGAACGCTTGCCCTACCCTGTTCCAGATTTAATTTAATTTAATGACATCCTCATCAATTCATTCTTTTACATCTTTAAACACCTCCTTCTTTCCTTCTCTTACTTTTTCTTATGTATTCCTCACCTGCATGTGTGTGAATAGCTATCAAATCCATACAAGGTTTATATTTTTTCAAGTCACCGTCACTATTTCTCCTCACACTTATAAGTGATATGCCATTAGATTGGTAACGTTCTGGTAAATATTATTATCGATTATGTTGCAGAAACTCTTTCGATTTGTTTTAGGCATAATTGTGAATGTGTTCATATTTCCTCCGTTTATTTTTCTTATCCACGATCATAATCACCGGATAGGGTATTGTGTATATTTAAAAAATGGTTGAAAATTACGTTAATATTACCCAAATATTCCAAGTACGACAGCTGATCATTTGTCAGCGGTTTCCCGTCACAATATCCCAACTTTGAGGGGAATAATGCAAAATTGTTACCAAACTTACCACACAACTAAGCTCAATAATTTTAATAAAAGGTTAAGCGATATGAGTATTTATGGCACTTTTGAAGTTTCATAAATTATGAGGCAAAGAATATCAGCCTATATGATATGATGACCCACTTGATGGAGTGGCATTTTTACCCAGAACGATAAGTACTCCAAGGTTCAAATCCAGCCAGCTCCTTTACTCACAACTTTTGAAAAACATTTGAATCACTAATCTCTGTATCAGTTTCTTGTTATTGCGGCGAGTCAAACTGAGACAGTACGTGACTTTTTGACTCTGTAATCCGATCGATAGTTGTGAATAGAGGTTTTAGGATGGCAGATTAGACAAATATTTGATGTCCTTAACTACGTAGAAGGGGCACGCGATGGGCATGGACCCTACACCATCAAATCTACCAATTCCAATGCTATTTGGTAGTTAGAAATTAATACAATAGCAGCCGGAACCACGCCGAAAATGCCTTCTAAATAAAGCATGGTCTTTCGATTACAAAGTTTTGGTCACCAATCCTAAGTCTAATGAGGATACTGGCTTTATTTCAATATCAAAACCGTTCAAAACCGAGAACGTAGTATCAATAGTTCAGTGCGGCAATTTCACTTTTAGGCCAATAAAAAAAAACTTTAAAGCAAAGGCAGTTCCGTTTTTACTAAAGAAGACTGCTCTGGAGTAAACTTAATTTAGAACACACAAACATTAAACTTGCGATCAACAATAGTGCCAAAGTGGAAATAAATACGTCTCCAGAATTTGAACTTGGAATCTGTTTTCCTTCGCCACAAGCTATAAACGTTATCTATACGTATAAATTTTACGTTACACCTATTAATCGGTCGGCACAAGCAAAAATGGACTGAAACACGACCAAACTTTTTATAGTATTAGATAGGTAAAGCTAATATTCACAATAAGGTTCAAAACTGAAAAATGTTCGAATGTTGTGCCGCATTGCCGACAGAGTTACTACAGGTGCCGGATTCGGGGTGACGTCATCATGCTTTTTGGACGACTGCCAATCAACTTTGAACTTTGACAAATCAAAAAAATTACTTTTAGTATGCTGACATTGTTAGGTATTGGATAGGTTGTCTTCGTCAAGCGAAAAATGACGCAATTTCATGCTTAGTACGCACCCAACGCACCCAGTAATAGAATTAGCTTAATAAGATCGAGTCTAATATCTATATTTTTCAAAATTATTCAACTTAAAGCGCAGAATCTCAAAATTAATCCATGCAAAGGTAGCTTAACTTAATAACGTTTTTAAAAAATAAAATATCAGATTAAAACCACTTACATTAAAAGCTTTTATTTGAATCCGACTTTTCTTTCCTCTTGATAATAAATCAGCTTCGAAGCAGAAAATAAGTTAATGGAATATAAATTTAGAAAGATTAAAAACGGCGCCATTGTTTTATCGATTTAATTAAAAAAACTCCATTGCTTACAATCCGAATCAAAATATAATATTTAAAAAAAATTTAAATGCCAGCACAGGGCTTAAACCCCTTAAAATTGGAACTATAAAACATTTAATACTTATATAGAACATTAACACCTTGTAAAGTTTGCCTAACTTAAATTCTGTTGCATGACATGCTAGAAGGAGGCAACATCTCATTTCATCATATGTTAAGGCTGCAGTCTTGTACGAATCAGCGTTCTTGCAATATTTTCAGAAACTAAGATCGTTTTTTTTTTATTAAAAAGCAATGATTGACATTTATTTTACATTACCTTACAGTGTGGAGTTTAGAGATCCAAAACATATAAGTTTAATTAATGTAATGTTACTTTTGATCACATTGTTAGGCTTTAAAAATACCTGTGTTTACGTGTTTACGCTGAAGGTCTAATTGTAACACACCCCGTAAAAATGAGGGCAGAAACACAAAATCGACGCAGATATGATTTATTCCTATATCGTCTTCAACAATCATATCTGCACATTCTTGAGAAAGGCATTAGTTTTCTTATTTTACGAAGATTAATTTGTAGTAATTTTAAGAAATCCGCCATATTTGAAACTTATTTTTGTCCTATTTAATATTTTTTTAGGAGAACTGACAATTTTGCCACAATTCAAACAACTATTTATTAACAAAATGGAGAAAAACTGTGTTAAAAAATACATTTTGTGTAAATTTTCTTAAAATACAACTTTTACAGTTTTATGACCAAAACGCCATATTACATTCGTATTTCATTCAGATCCGCTGAATTCCGCTGGGATTTCCCAGCGTTCGGACGTGTGCATGTGCTTATTTGCATTTACCTCTCGCTCGCACGACGGATTCTCTCTCTCGCACTTGCTACTCTTATGACGCGGCCCAACTTGTATAAAATTCGAAAGTTCTCTACGTAATTATAATATATATATATATCAGTAATTAAATTATGTGTCGGAAAAAACACTATACTATATTATATACTTTTCAACACACTTCCTTATAAAGTGGCTCTAATCCCATGGCAATTAGGCACATAATGACACCTATAATCAAACTATGACTTTTCATTACTATTATTCACGAGTGAGTAATAGTTTTTTTTTAATATTATTGGTTGAGTTACGGTTACATTTGCGCTAAAAAGCTATCCGCGAAAAGCCCAAAAAAAAGAAACCTCATTTTTTAGTCTATGGCCGATGCGCGCGCATAGGAAAACTAATTAATTTTTCCCGCCATTACGAAATTTATTAGTCTATGGCCGATGCGCGCGCATAGGAAAACTGATTAATTTTTCCCGCCATTACGAAACATTTTTCACAACTCGTCTCGTTTTCTCTTTTGAAGTTATTTAGTTAGTTATTAATTAAGATGTCTGCAAATACAATTTATGAAGAAAATGATTTATGTTGTACACCGCCCGATATAAGATGTGAAGCCCAGAACGTTATGGAAAGTTTACTACCAGAAAACTCAAAGGAAAAATATCTATTATTCAGAAGTGTGTTGAAAAACGTTGTATGATACACGTGTGTATTGATGATTACCGTCCTCGGCTCCTTAAGACCCTCGCCTGACGGCTCGGGCCTCAATGCGCCTCAGCGGTAATCACCAACATTACACACTTGTACCATAATGTACTATTTTATAACTACAAAAAATTATTATGTTTTACGGTAAGAGGACGTAATGGAATAACTTAAATTTTGTTCCGAGTTAAAACTTTGGTAAATTCAAATTCTTAGTAAATTAATTATATCAATGTAATTCTATGCAGCGGAGACAGCACCATCTAGTTCCATCATTATTTTTTGACATCTGAGTGACAAAGCGAAACTGTGCCCTTAAGAATAGTTAGTCTAGATGCAAGCGTAGTGCAATAAAAATTGCACCATGTCGACCAGCTTAATGCCTTAACGCGATAATGACTGATGATGATTATCAGAAATTCTATTACTGGAAACAAAGAAACATACTTCTGAGTAAATGCGTAAATGAGATATTAAATCTAACAAGATATGAAAACAGGAACTATAATTGCAACTATAAAGACACGAACTCGCAACTATAAAATTATTAACCTACAATATATCAACAAATTGAAGGATAAAAAATGCTGTACATTCGTTGGTAGCTCAACGTAAGCTTTACGTATTCACGAAGAGATCTGGTAATGTATACCAAACATTTAAAACATATTGGAGTAATGTCTGTGTGGTTAAGAAAACGCATGACCCGTGTATTTATAACATGGTCCAAATAGTAACAGATTTGGGTGAAGGTGGTTATAAACTGGAAGTTATCTGGGATGTAACTGACCCGAGGGGAGATTCTTGTTTGACGGTTAATAGTGAAGATGTTGTGTTGGACAGTTACATGTTTAACATCTTACGTACTAAATTATGTTTAAGTCGGAATTCAGGAAAATCATTTAGGCTAATAGTTTTTATATGATGAGATTTCAAAATGTTAGTAAGATTTTTGGATATCAATAGAGCTGTAGGTAGAACATTTGTATAAACTAAAATTTCTATTCAATCAATCAAGGAATTTGCCTAATTGCTAAAAGGATTGCTAAGACTTAGAAGAAATGAAATCTGCAAAAATAAACTTGAACACTTTAGAAAATTTTGGAAATCCTTAACAACTTTAATAATGAAATCCACTACCAAGCTGAAAAGTTGGTTTTTTTACCAGAACTAGGTAATTTAATATTCTCAAACGCTACAAAGAATGAATAAAGGGAGCAGGTAGCGCCGCCACAAACAATAGAATTCCTGTTACTTTCAGAACATTTTAATTGCTCATTAAGAACTTTTCTAGGTTAGGTTACCATGAAAGCTGTATTAATTTCAACTACGGGCCAAAAAGCCTTTTGTTTAAAACCTGCTGAGACAACGACCTATACTAGACGCAGGAAGATAGGCGAAAAAAGTGTTGATTGCCAATATGCTTGTGAAGGCGCACCCAATAATGGTTAAACAAAAAAAATCTTTTAGTTGAGTATTTGCAGCATTTGTATTTAGTATTTTGTCTGTAACTATTAAGATTCAGAGTATTCCTAAAAAATGATTACCTCGTCTAAAAATAGATTATATTTTTGAGCTCTTTTGATTTGTTTGGATAATTTGTTGTAAGTTTAATTGTGTTAAAATTGGACACGGAGACAACTCTTTTTAAGTGCCTCCCGAATACATCATTTTATTTGCATTAACTTAAAAACGATAAATAATTTTTATGAAGTGTGATATTACACATATTACTAAAGCTTGGCTAATGATACATGCCAAATATAATAATCTTTGGATTTGTCGTTGTGAAGAAAACTGAAAAAAATTTAGTATGGAAAATACAGAATTCCCCAAAAGCTCCATACAAAACACCAATTTCATAGGTAAGGACCTAATATTTATAAGAACAATGAACGGTGAAGAATATTTTTGTTAATATGACGTGTGATAGAGGACAATGGAACAGAAAGACATATTGCATATATCCAAATTGAAATTCCCATATTGCAATTGCGAACAATGCAAGAAAAAATTAAAAGAATTTACATAGCCTTGATTGAGTTAAACATGTCGTGATCGAGACAACATTTCGAATACAGACAGTCCAATAATCTTTATCTTCACCCTAATCCTTTTTTTATCTTCCTGGTATTGACATTTAATGAGGCGGGAGCTACCGCTCTATCACTCAAAGGCCGTTAAACCTTTGAAAGCTGTTTTAAAGCCAATGAAATAAATAAAGAAGAAGCAGCTCACGCCGAATTCAAATCTAAGAAAGAAGTAATTATTTAAATATGTTACATTTAAGTACACGAGAATTCTCCCTTTTAGCGATAGGACGGAGAGAAAGAGTGTTTAACAAGAAGAAAGAAAGTTGAATTAGACACATGCGGTTAGGTGTATAGGAAGAGAAACCACAAAACATTCCAGATAATGTAGGTCCACATCTCCATACAAGAGAAATCATAGAAAAGAATGATGACCAAAAATGTATCGAGCTTGGTATCAAAACCAAAAGCGATGAGTGATACATCATTTGAAAGGGCTCGTTGAAGAGATTATAGATATTCAGGACGCTTGTCCCAACTAGTTGTCCGATCGAAGTAACATTCATCCAAAGATTGCATTTTCATACAACTAATTCGTGCAAATATTATTATGCTTAATGTAATGTAGAAATAAAAAAAAAAGTATGTATGTCATTACTTGCTGTCAATGCCTTCGGATGAGATGTGAGAAATGAAAAAAATATGGTAGGTACGTACTTATATCATTTAATTTTGAATTTGACACCTTTTGTCTCAATTGTACATTCATATATCAATTTATATAAGGCTCCCACATGGTTTTGGGGATGTTTGCTGTACTGTGAACGCCAATTGAATAAATGAATTTAATGGCAGTATCATGTTTCCCCACATTTTAAAATGTTAAAGATCTTGAAACTGTAACATCTTGAAATCGCTGTAACTCAAAGACTACGAATTCGAAAGAGTCGCTATAACAATGATTGCTTGTAAGAAAAATACCTATCGGATGATGACACATTGCTATTGATTTCGATACCAAAATAGTCACCATCATCATCATAAAGAAGTTTTTTAAATAACCTACATTGTATAAAATAGAAACTACAACCCGCAAGCCGACCTAATCTTTTGCCATTGTATTGGATGTAGTAATAATTCACCAATATTTTGTTGTTACCATAAATTATATGAAATTGACGTTCAACATACGAATACGCCCAACTCAGTCTTAAGGAAAAACACCCCTATTTGCATGCTATTATTCTTTCACAGCTACATGCAGGCATTGTTCTGTTTCCCAGTCGAAAAGAATCAGCCTCAATCGAGCGATCAATGTTACTTTATCAGAACACATTCGATGAGTGTATCGTAGCAATTTGATGTTCCCCGAGTCATGTTGTAGGCCGTAAAGACATAATTGCGGAGACGTCAAATCGGCGCATTGTTTCGTTTATAACTTGAACAGTATTCCTAAACATTTTCTAAAAGACATTATCGTCAAGAGGATTATTATATTAAAATAAGGGATTATGACATATTTATGAAAGAGCCACACTTATACGGAGCCTCAAAAGCTTAGATATGTCTACATTTAGGTCACAAGAAAGGGACGGACGTCGTAAATTATATTTACACTTTCCTTTAGAAATCACGACAGCATTCGCACAAATTTTCGCGTGTTGAGAAAAGGGAATTTTTAGCATATGAAGAGTTGGAGCAGCAATTATTGTTAAAAAAACATACGCACATGAGTCCAGTACTCGACAAACAAGTAATCAAAAACCAATTAACGCGCTGGGAGCGTAGACTGTTTACGAGATCAAAAATGATTCAATTGTGCAACTGAAAACATTTGATAGCGCTGTACAAATAAAACATATCTGCCGCACCCGGTTTTAGGATCTATTTTTTTCTAGAGGTCAGATTTTCAAATGGTCAGATGCGTTTCAAAACTGGTAATATTGAAGAACGAAATATGTTTCAGTTTTTACACATTCTACTGGAATTCTATAAAACAACGGTTTAATAAAATGATGCGGTCGGGCTCGTCTTGGAACATATATTTATTTATTTATTTAAACTTTAATGTCCATTACAAAAGGAATGTACATATGGCGGACTTAACGACTTACATCGCTCTCTACCAGTCAACCATTAGGCTAAACAGAAAGTTAGGGTCGGCATCTTTAAAGTTACCTAATTACACAAGCAAAAACAATACGATGATACGAATTTTGACGATTGTACTCTTATATTAAAGATGCTACCAAGAAATCCTCCTCCAACAGACCTCCTCCTGGGGGGTCGTAACAACCATTCAGCACACGATATTGGATGATCGATCGCCAGCACTGTAAATTGCCAGCGACTTTAGAGCCTTGCTTTTGCTATTTTTAAAAAAAGTGTAAGACATCGAGCTGCGTCCTCTTCTACTCATCCACCATGTCCAAAATATTAAAGGATGTAGTAAATTAATGACTAGGAAATAGACACTAATTAGAACGATACCTATAATACCGAAACGATATTTAATTGATTTAAGAATCTAAACAAGAGCCCTTACAATGTAATACACAACGAAACTCTTAATCCTGAAAATAATGTTGATTCCTTAGAAATATCTCTAACAATCTTATTTGATACTAAAGATAAACTGCGAATTATTAAGAATAATGAGAGAAATAGAACAATCTGTAACAATTTGGAACTTCCAATGAAGTTATTAGCTCAATACAGCTTTAAATTAATAAATATTTAAATATTTGTGCTCTTATTTCCCTTTTCTTTATTATGGCCTACAACTTAAGCACTTCTCCTTTAACATCATTTTCAAGTGTTACAAAATTTTCAATAAACATTATATTTTGCTCCAAACTTCACTACATTTTTTTTGGGTGTTATTTAAACGGTTAGGAAAATATTCTAATTTTGGTCAGCAAGAAAATACAATTGGTCAGCTAAAAAAACTTTTTGGTCAGCAACTTATGGGCAGCAACTCAAATGTTTTCTTTGGTGCCAAATTGTTTAATATATGTTTTGATGATACAAATATTGTTATTAAGAGTCATAAAAAAATAAGCTTAACCTAATATCTATCAGAATACATTTAATAGGAACTGATCCTTGATCCTTCATTGATCCATTTCCTAGATTTTTTTTATATATAAAATATAATAATACCATTGCAACGATGTAGCCTGTATCTTATGTTGGTGATCCATTAAATAAATACATTTCCGGTAACATATATATTGCTGCCAAAAATTATTATCTTGCTGCCCAATTAATTGTTATGCTAACCGAATAATTATTCTACTGACCAAATAATTATTTAGCTGCCCAATCAATTATTTTGCCACTCAAATAATCATAATGCTGACAAAATATTTGTTTGCTCCCCTTTTTGTTTCTGACCATTATTTTTCAACCATTTATGTATTGGTTTTAGAATTTCTACTTATACTTTTTCTTTTAAATTATTAAAGAAACAAATGTTACTCCTTTTCTTTAAAACGACAAAAAAAAGAAGGCATTACCTAGGCAGCTTAGGTGCATTCAGAGGTAGATTCGAACCTCATTTTTCTAAGTGCTTCGGACAATGTGGCCTTGCGGAGACGAGACAAAGTGCGGGACACACTCGCAACGCATACAGAAACTGGGGCAGGCTTACACGACTGTGCTGCGACTTTTAAATGTCACCAACAAAGATGATATGTTGGATCGACAGTTCTGTGTCACCGCAACTGTGCTACAACTTTGAAAAGAGAAATTATCGGACTTTAAAGAACGAGAAAGATTGGATAAATTTTGCTATTCGATCTAAGTAAGTCGAATGTAGTAGATTAAGAAACAATACATTCTTAACATAAAAATATAACATTATGTTTTTTTTCGAGAGTGAAAGAAATTATAATAATATGTAATGACATTTTATTTTACATCTATACACATATTATACACTAGTATACAAGTCTTTATCCGAAGCCACACTGTTTTCACGATTTCTAATATCCATCGAAAGATATTACAGATACATTTATGAAATCTTTCGATAATTAGTTCTACATGATTATTTTCCTTCGCAACGAAAGATGGAGCAAGAAAAAATGCCTGAGGGCTGGAATTTCGGAAATGTTATTAGATGGCTAGCAGTACCTACCACATATTAATTAAATGTTCGGAGAATTTACTAAGAAGAGATGATATTAAAGACTATAGTGGCAAGAGATGATATTAAAGACGATAGTGGCCAAAATATATCATTTGAAACTAACACGTCGACCATGATAAATATTTCCACTGTAACATACGCCTATTAGACAATGGAGAGTTATTTGTGAAACAGCCAATATCACATACGAATGTGAAACATTCTCATTAATACTATAATCATATTATGTAGTTAATCAAAAACATGACAGTTTGTCTATCAATTAGCACAAGCTAATTGAAACTGATGTGGTAAATTACTGCTGAAAGCTCCATTAGCAGCACAGGTATTGGTTACTATTGTGAAAAGTTTCCAAACCATATTCAACAATGGACAGTGAAATTGGTAAAAGCTTTTAAACTCGAGCAGTTTTTACATGAAAATACTTAAAAGGGAGACACTGATAAAATTACAGCTAAGCAAAAAACAAAACATAAGAATGAAACCAACATAGAAAATTTTAAACAACACGACAAAGATGTTGGAGAATAGTCTTATTCCAATATTCAGATAACAAGAGATGTAGTCGCAAGGGTGATGGCAAAGGGTAGTGGAAAATTTAGTTTTAGTTTAACATAATTTCGTTTATAGTCACCACGAATAATCCCTCTCCACCTGATTTTGATTTAAATGAGGGATCCACAACCAGTTATCGTCACCCCACTGACTGAAAAGGTTCTTACCTCGTGTATAAAAACTCCTTTTCTGATACAAACGAAGAATACTAAAAGGATGTGATACGAAGATGTTTAAAAATTACGATTTTAGAAAGGTATTAGGTAGTCATAGGTAGGTAGGTAGTAGGTAGGTAGGTAGGTAGGTCTAGTGTAAAAGCTCTCATGATAAAATGAAACGAGATTGAACAAACCTTTACTAGAATAGAAGAATTACTTTAATACTGTCGAAGTAAATAATAAAAAAAAATTCAACGAGGAGTGGATTTCTAGACGAGAGAATGCAAGGAATAATTGGAAGCGGACCGCATTAGACCAGGTATTGTACAGGCCTAATAGAGCTCGTTGAAAAGGTTTGAATACAGTTCTGTTCAGTTCAATTGAATTCGATTATTGCTTTTATATAATAGGGATAGCCTTTGCTATTTACCTCGAAAGTTTACAAGATTAATAAAAAAATCAGAAATATCAAGATTTTGTTAAAATATTTGAGTGCACGCATCGAGTGTGTTCAAGATGTTGTATCGACAAGTCTATAAATAAGAAGCCAAGGGCGTCGGGTCAGTGGGTCGAGTGGCCACTCCGGGCTTTCAGTTGTTTCAACGATTCCACGAACATCAGCGTGATCTGTTACATCTTGTCTTTTTTATGGGGCGTTGGGGAGACACTCCAAAAATGAAACAAGTTCCCAAGCAACCTATAAATCATGATGTTTAATATATTTTCACGTGTTTGTAACAAACATTTCTTATAATATGAAATACGTTACGTAAATTTTGCTCGTTTTAGTAAATGTGACCATTCACAATAGAAATAAAAATAAAAACAGAAACTATTGGAACATTCTGGTTGCTCCACCACCTAAAGCATTATCCAAACAATAATTCTACGCGGGGTTTCTATAATCAGATTCACATAAAGGGAATATTTAATACTGTCAAAACAAAATGCATTCAAAATTAACAGGTAAAAATTTGTTTTTCGGTCATATTTATTTATAAAATGAAATAATTATCAAGTGCAGTTTTCGCAAATCATTTGATAGAGTAGCTTATTAATAATAGTAATTTAAATAATGTCAAATGTATAGATATATTTGAAATGATATTTAAAGTCCTCACTATCTGTATTCATCATCATCATCATATCAGCCCGTCACCGCCCACTGCAGGGCATAAGCCTCCTCTCTCTTGTCATCTGTATTAGTTGTGCTGATATATCACCATATATTATTACGACGGTGCCAGTACTCTGTTAAATAGGTAGCTAAATTACTGTGTAAAATTACCATATCTATGCGTTTTGATAGTAACTGTGATACCTTGAAGCATTTGTAATTTAATGGCTTCCAATAACTTTACAGCTGTATTAAGTCTGACGCCATTAATATATTTAAAATAAGGTCAAAGTCCATTAACTGCAAATTCTATTACGTTAAATGTTGAATCTACAGCGATAAATTATTTGAGTTTACATTGTATTTAAAGATTTAAGCTTAAGAAACCACGGCTCTTTCCAATTTATAAATTATTTTGCTTATTCTTTATGTGCTAACGCATATATTTATTAAAGAATAAAGTCCGTACTTGGTGGCCTTAATTTAATGGGGATGATTAGAAAGGTACATACATACATATAATCACGAGTATTGTCCCTTAAGAGTAAGTCAGAGACTAGGCAAAAGCACCGCAAAAGCAGTCAACTGTTATAGTCCGCACTTCACTAAGTACAGACTGCACATGTGCTCAGCGTTATAGGTGGTGAGCCCCGCGCCAATACAATTTTTGTACATTTCTATATATCTTATCGCAGACCAAGTGGGTGGGTGGTTTCTCAATTCGACCGTATTTATGCTTTATCTAAGTAAATACGAATGTTGCCCCTGGAGTTTTATGCGTTGACAGACTACGTTAATCATTTACCACTGAGTGAGCTTCATGTTGGAGTATCTCTTCCATCATATATTTTTTTAATAATAAAGTCCCTTTGATTTTCTAAAGTGTGGCATATTATCGATTTCAATCAAAAATTCTATAAAAGTTGCGCAAGACCAATCATCATTGGAGGAGGCTTATGCCCAGCTGGCTTCTCTCTTGTGAGATTATGATGATATAATAATCGTCACTTAAGCTGATGTCATGTTTGCTCGTCGCATCTGCTTGTTGGCGTTTAACTAGCCTTGACGACAGAGCAAACGAGGAAAATAGTTTAAAAATCTTAATTACCAGAAATTCTTAAGGGTACGACGATAAAATGTTTCATTTTTAAATATACTTGAAACCAAAAGATTTCCATCTGACAAGTCTTCACTTAGATCAATTCAAGATAGTCTAACATCACTAGAAGTACAATTATTTAAAAGCGATTTCGATTCATTTAAAGTGGTGAACTAGACACGATATATTTGTCCCGTTTGAAATTTACCCAAAACCAGAAGATTCATTGCTCCTACAAAATATAAATAAACAAGAGATATTTTATCTAATTTACGGAAGCGTTGTAAACAGTTTTAATTTTAAACTAACATTAAACGGACACTCGAGATTAATCTCAGCGGTTCCCAAACATAAACCCCTGGATCCTACCCCGCACCCCCGATCTAATCCTGACGTGAAAAATGGCCAGTGTCCGTGTCCATAAAATAGCTGGAAAGTAAGCTAGGAATTCCCAAGGAGTGTTGGTTTAGTGCAGCAATTCCCAACATTTCTTTTTGAGCCCCCGACATTATGAATGGGGGTCGCCGTGTTATGAACTTGGCTACGTACTATATTTAGGAGTGTCCATTTTAAAAGGAGAAAGATGGATGTGGTTTGATATAGTCAGCTGTTTTAAGAAGTGGAAGGATATTGCACCACAAAAGTGATTTTGTATAGATATTGTATTTCATAAACAGGTAAAGATTAAATAAATATTTATTAGAAGCACGATATAACAGTTTTAGACAAAAAGGAAAGAAACAATCCTTAAATAAACATAGCGAATATTTGGAAGTAACATGTACGAGTATATGTTACTTGGTCTAAAACTGTTATATCACGCAGGGAAACAATTGAAAAATAGTTAAAGTAGAAAAGTTATATTTCAGATGAGACAAATGAGGGTGAAGTCACAAGTTCAACTCAATCGCTGAAAAGCTCCATTTATCCACTGAAAAATTTGAGCTCACTCACAGACCAACCTGAGGATCTGGCAAGAAAGCTCTGGAGATTTTACGGATTTCTTGAAGAGGCTTTTCGATGAACCAATATTATTTCTGCAAGTCCGTGTCTAGACATTTGCCTTGGTGGTCTAAGAAAATAGCATAGTGAGATGATACATAAAAAAATGTACTTTTACCAACGTATTTCTATAAAGATATGCTACAAAGGTTAAATTAGTTAAATCCTATTTAATAGAATAATGTTACCAAATATTTTAAAAATATTTAAGCATACTGTTGGTATAACTTTTTTCTTCTGAACCATAAAAAATAACACTTTTAAATTATTCTAAGATATATGAGTGAAAGTTCATTCAATTAGTAAGCAGAAACAATCCAAAATATATAAAACTCTTCCGTATTAAAGTCCATTTCACTAACAATATCGTAAAGCTTTATGCTGCAAAAAATAAAAGCTAATCTCCTTCTTGTACCCCAATAGTGGAGGAGGCTGATGGAATTAGGTCGTAAAATTCCTTCAGACACTCGCAGAAGCATCTAAAAACCGATAGACACGCAACTCTCGAGGTAATCTATGAGATCCTGGAGCTTAACCTCTCCTTGTTTTGGGAAAATCGGATGTGTGGAAGAAGGCAAGACTGAAAACACTTGATGGATTTAAAAAAATATTTACTAATATAAAATATTGCAGTACTTTTCACCTTTTATAAAAAACATTTGATGACGACATAAACATAAAATATTTCTTAAACAAACTTGTTGTTAGGACTATTTGGACACAGGAAAAAATCATCCACATATATTTTAGGCAATTAAATAAAGTCTCATTCGAGATATTTGACCGAGTACACAATATTTGCTTTAAATAAACAAATCAACATCAGGATATACATAATTAAGGCATACACAACGGTGGTCAATGTAACCGCTGATGCACCAGTTGAAGATAACTAGTGCATCAGCAGTTACATTTGAACAATAAGTCATGTGTCTTTTTCTGTAATTTTTGTACTTTACAACAAACTTCACAACAAAAATTGCAAGAATAATATAAATGCGACAAATATAAACTACGAAAGGAAAATACGGTGTACCATTTTACGGTCAGGTAGACACATTACATATGCGACGAGTACCCCATTAATCTAGAGGCAGATAAACTTTAAAACCTAATACAAAAGGGTGTTTTATGTGAAATTCCTGTTAGTTTAGTACGCTCATCACGCGGGGCCACACGGAATGCATCACAATGAGATTTTCTCTCGTAAAACATGGAATTCTTGGGAGAAATTCAGACTCGGAGGTCATTGTGATAATTGACATGGCACCTAAGATATGTTATGATAAGACACTTCAGCTATGTTTGAGTATTAACAATTATTCATCCTCAGCATATATACATCCCACTGCTGGGCACAGGCCTTTCTCATGGAAACGGGACCACTGGCTTAACGTGCCTTCTGAAGCACGGAAGAGTTCGAGATCACAATGTTTTGGTCACCCATCAACGGCCTGACCATGGCAAAGATAGCGTTGTTCTCGATATCGAAAACCAACGCGTACTAACCACTACGCCACCAAGTTCCTCAACAAGTATTCAAAGTATTTTAATTTGTGCAAAACAGGGCTTGCAGTGTTCGGTTTTGAAGGCGAGACTGGCAGTACAATTTGCTTGGTTCTATGGCTTCACGCCTTATTATGTCTCAGACATAAGTTGACAATGTAAAACGGAATCCGGAGAGTGGATCTGGAGACTTCATACATATTCAAGATGACTAAAACTACTTCCCGTGAGTCCATTATTATGACAAGACAAGTACGGCATAAGACACTAACGGGACATACTCTTACAAACGTACTTTCGCTTTTATATCATTACTTGGGATTCTTTTTCCTGTACATGCCTATTGCGGAATGAACTTATAGTGTAATATTTTCTGACGATCATATACATCATGACCATCATGAAGGGTCCACGAGAGCTAGCCCCTGTTTTAAATGCTTCGTTCGTATTAAAGAAGAAACAATAATTTCATCAACGTTAATCTACGCCATCTATCGTCTAAAGCTGACACTAACTCAACGCTTTTAGCATAACCAATTTAATAATCTTCAGCAAAATACCGAAATTATATACCGAGGTAAATTTCCGAAGCCGAACGTTGGGAGTTCAATTAAATGAAGCTGGAAATTTGATGAGTTAGTAATTCGCCGAGGGCAAACAATCTGACGCTGTTAGATCATCTAATGTTAGGGTTCAGGGAATATTGAGGTTCTAACATAGCGAACTGATTGAATTTCTACAATCTTAATATGGAAAAATTAATATTTATATTGGAATCATTCCATGTTCTTCAGGTTTGATGTAATCAATCGTTTCTGAACTTGCCAAATTTCCTCTGCACATTGTCATTACTACTACTTTTTGTATTCTAGCATAGTCAACATTTAACAGAATTCTCATAACTGTTATTATTTTACCATAAATCACCTGTTTTGCTGTGACACCGTATCACGTATTACATTAAAATCGATTTTGCAAAGCATACCCTTCCTTATATTCTATTGCAAGCGAAAAACGTAATGGTAACGTTAATCAGATTACGCAGAGCAACGATAGGCCTCTAACACCTAAAGCGGGGCATGGTGCCCTTGGGAAATTAGCCGATCGGATGGGTGTGCTCGATAGTTCTGTATTGGCAGCGGCTGACAGCGATAATGGCTTTTATGGCGTATCTATTGCTGTGGCGAAAAACAGTCAGTTTCGGTAGATTTGAAGGTTTTTTAGACTCACCGATACAAAGGCTTGAACAGTTAGAAAAAAATATTTAAACAGTTATATTAGGCAATGCTCTCCTTCATACGCATGGAACTTTGAAATAAGCAGTAAAACGGTGCCGTTATTTAGGGATCTAGCGATAATTCGGTGAATAGACCATAAATTAATATTTTTCTATATAAGCAGTTTTGCGTGATGCGCATTCCAATATACTTTGGACTAAAATTCTAAAAGTGGCTTTGTTTCTGTCTCTATAAAAAAAAACCCAAATTGGTTAATACAATAAATTAGTGAATTGTCCAATATTATTCTCTGACTTTGCTTGAATATTTTGGAACATTTAATGATTAATTCTCGTTTCTAGCTACTAAAGGCATAAAATATCATTAGTAAAGTTAATTTATTACAAACTTATCTTATTATATTTTAATGGAAAGGAAGCTGCTTTTGCTAAACATTACATATGTAAATTACCATAAAATCTCGTTAAAACATGAAACTCATCATTGCAGCCGTCTTTCACTCCGTGGAAGTCTTAAGCCTTTGAAGACCCAATCCTGTTTCACAAGCTCTGATATAATCCGCACTGGTTTATATTTGAGCTCATAATATGCGCAGATTATAACAGATTTGAATTCTAGAGTGGATAGCTTTTATTCCCCCCACTTAGCCAGCCCGATAACTAGTTGAAATGATTAATTAATTCACGGGCCGCAAGCCTTGGACCTGCATAATGTATGGCTGTTTAAAAGCTACTTAATTACTAAACACCTTTATGATTCCACTTGGCGTGAGAGACTCGTTACTTATCTTATTCAGACTTGCAGCAAACATCTGCAGCATTACTGACTTCACTTTCACATGCAGTAAAATTGTCAACTGTCTTGCCACCTAAAGTAATAACGTCAATTACCTACAAGTGGGAGACTAGGAGCCGAGTCATCGGTATAGGTATATTTTACACTGCCGTAGCAGTAGAGTTAAGTAGTACTTGCATAATTCTGTTTTGGATTAAGATAAAAAATTGATAATAAGAGAAACTTAAATTATATTACATTTCCTTCAAAATCCTCATCCCCAAACCCCACCTTGTACCCTTACCCGGATACCCGGGTATCCGCAACAAAAGCTCTATAAATGTTAATTATATTTCCAAAGCATTACAGTAATTTTATGCCAGTTTTGAAATTGGACTCTTGTTATTTCTATCACGAGTACCTACACATGGCCGCGTTGCAGCGGGTATGCTTCAATTTTCATTCGATTGTTTTCCGAATAATTATTTGCGAGGCCGAATGAATCGACTAGCGAATATATATCGTTACAATTGACACTTCGTTAGGTTGTTTATTTTGGAAAAAATATCGCTTTACAGCAGTTGATTGTGATGTGATATTCTATAAAATATTTAGTGACGCTTGGTCGAGGACACAACAATTTCGTGATCGTAACATAACAGCAAATCGACACACCATTATGGCGACTTAGAAGAAACCATACGTTATCTGCTCAAGAAAGGAGAAAGAGAGATGTTTACGATACAAAAAAAGACAAATGTGAATCAATTCATATTTGTCCTCAACTGAAATTATTTCATGAACGAGATGTCTCTATCAATGATGGACCTATTAAACTATCTACATTAAAAAATAAGTTTATTTTTTTCTGCTGTCAAGAACTCTTATTTCTCTCTATCATAAACCCACACGTTAACAACAAGGCAAGGAAACACATGTGAAGTAAGACTATATCAACACGGTGCTAATCCAAGCGGATTTGTAGGTAGAAAACTAGAAACGATTGCAATTGCAGCCGGAACCAACGGGCGTTATTACTACCAAATTACAGTCCTCTTTAACTTGCCAATCAACATTGCGCCAGCGCTGTGGTGATATAGTTCATATTTTTTATGTTCCTTTCACACATGTAGGATACTTCACTCAACAATTGATAGATCAATGGTTGCTCAAGTTGATCACGGTATGTAAGGATCGAAATCTACAACAGATACAGCTATTTAAAACTTTATAGTAAATTTTAATTACTAACCACGAGCTCAATTAAAACTGACGAATTTATCGAAATTTTAGTTGCGAAATGTTAATGAGATTTTGTCAGCGCTATTTACAGATAAACTAAAAGCCAGATTGCATTCGTATTATTTGCTTATTAAAATGATCATAAAAATGTATATACCTTAATTTATGTAATCTTGTGCATTGACACAAGATAAGATAAATAACATGATGAATGTAACTCTTACGTGCAATGATATTTTTGGGAACAATAATTTAAAATATTGCATATTTTAAATTATTTATTAATGATAAAAAATAAACATTAAAAGGGTTTACAAATATTTGAAATTTTACCCAAATTACATGATTTTTTTAATCAATACCGAAAGATAAAACAGAAAAAAATATTTTATCTAGAGATTTAAAATATACAAACAACCTTTTGATCTGTAATATTTACCCATGAATACAAGGAATATAACTTGCAGACTTGTCGTTATAAAAGATGTTTATTTATTTATAGAAATAGTCGACATAGACTTTGCATATGCAAACATTATGTTAATAAGAAACACAATCTTGATAGAAATACAAGTGGTAGACGCCAGACGCCTCAACAAGACAGGAAACCATTAAATTAAGGCACAACAAGGGGATATATACAAATATCTATTAACACACAAAGAGCCTTCTAACATTAGTGACGAATGTTGTAGACACCGAATATGTCGTCTACGTATGCAAATTTTTCATGTAGGATATGGAAATATTATGATGAAACAAATAAGGAGCTTGAAAGATCTCCTCGTCGGACCGCACTATAAATCAAATAGTCAAATAAGACGACGACACAAAATTACGCGTCGTTTGTCAAAATTGTCATATACGAGACTTTAATACAAGGAAAGTTTGATCGATGGCGCATATATTGGCGTCCAACAAAGCCAGCGGCTTTTACTTTGATAACTTTCTTTTTGGTTTAGTCAGGAAATGTTTTTTGAATCGCCAGGTTTACGGATTGTGTAGTAGTATGTTATTTAGCGCCACAGGACCTTCACCTTGACAACTCGTGATAGGCATATAAGGACAATTGCAACAGCAACTCGTTATTCACTTTAGAAGGATGGTAGGTAGCAATAATGATGAACGCCACAGAAAAAAATTTTCGTTTATAACTATTTACAATTTTACAGTATAAACTAAATTAGAAATTCAAATACCGTCATTTCTAATGAACTCTCAATATACTTTAATTAAAGTATTCTCCTCTATATTACGTGGATGCTCACTCATCACGGATCATGCGGAAGAAAATATTATATACTAAGAAATGACACATATTCAGATTTGCGTTAGAAAATATAAGAAACAGATTGTATACAGAGTTAAAGAGTTAGAAAAGAATAAACAAAAACGCATTTTAAAGCAAGATTAACGATAATATTTTTTTCACTGGGGGAGTCTATAGAATGTTTGTAAAAGTCGACAACATTTCAGAACTTGTAGATTGCGTCACTAAGATATAGCGTCCGGCTCATGTTGCTGGCGCTAAGAAATGGAAAGTCGTAAATTACTTCTACCATATGATTACAGGCAATTGCGCAGAACTTTCAACGTGTGGAACGGACGATACAATGTATCAAAAGCCTTTAGTTAAACCACTGGATTCAGAAAAAACCCTTTTTCAAGAAAATATCAAACATCTTGAATCAAAATCGAGCCAGACTTCTTTTGAAAAAGATTTCCAAGCTAATAAAGTAGCTTGGCTCACATATAATCTTTCCTGAAACAGTTTTAAAAGTTACAGCCGGATCATAAGCTAGGAAATTGGTTTTTATGCTGACTGTAGCAGTTAAACCTAAACCACATTGGGCTTTGCATATGTATGCACGTGATTACACAGTTCCAACTGAGTTAGTTCTTTACTTACCAGACTATTGCTCTTGTGATAGAAATTTCAAGAATGGATCACGTAAATCAAGGACTTCCACCCACAGCTAATAAAATAAATGATTGAGCTCTGTTTGGAACTAATTAGGATGACACTTTTAGGGTGTCTGTTGTGTGACTGAACACATTATTATAGATACAGATATTGCTATATCTATATTAATTAATTCTTTCAATGTTGTTTTATTTAATTTACTTTCAGTCGGACTAAACATCGAAAAAGTTATTATCGATAGTACAACATCAAAAAGCGGTAACTTAACAAATATTGTAACAGTAAACACATATATTTTGCAAAATTTTTTGCTAAAAGAACATTAATTCGTCCTTCTAGTGACAACAAGTCGCTTGAGGTTTAGAAAAGGAACAAATTATTAAACAGGAATGACACAGTGAAAATGTTAACAAGATGTTATAAAGAAAAAATGGACGAGAGAAAAATTAAAAAAGCTTCGCATCGCAACGATGATATAGGTCCAAAGAAAAACGTCACATCACGTACGAGGGAAGCAGATTGTCTTTCTGGGGTACAGACAAAAGCGTTTCAACGTGTGGCCGAAAAAGCAAATTAAAACCAACGGAGGCCTTTCAATCTTGAACAAGGCCGAGGGGGGAGGGGGGAGGGGAATCCGTAATTAATCCGTCTTGAAAAAGGGGTGTTCTCTTGTTGGCTTCGGTTGACTGTGCCATTTCGAGCTCATTCCTGCTTTTTTGTGCGTCTAATTGAATCGCTATAGAGATTGCTGCGTTTTTTGTCAATAGTAAAAGATCTTTGAGTTATTGAGAATGTAAGGCACTATGAGGAGATTTCTGATCAATGGGTATTATTCATTTCAGACTCGGGATCACAGAGTAAAGAGGAACAGAGCTAATGATTCCTTAGAGAGAAGCGAAATTCATACCTATTTTGATAGGGTTGGCACTTGGCAAACGTGTGTCGAGTTGACGAAACAAATTAGAAGAGCCATTTATTATTTCGCTAAGATTTTTCGCATGTCCACATAGTGGAACTCAAATTAAATCACATTGATTTTCGCCAGCTGGACACATTCACTTTTTATTACAATAATCTAGTAAATAAGTCGGGTTCATGAAAATGCAGCCTCACTTTTTTAAGAACCTTGTTAGTTTCTATTTCAATTTGAAATAAAACAAACTAATGTGGGAATGTAAATCAGTAAAGATGGAATATTAGGCGATTAGTAAAAGAACATAGCGGATGACGTATGACTGAGCGAGATATAAAAGGGGAGCGAAAGAGAAGGAAGAGGGTGTCGTTCGGAAGAAAAGGGTGTGTAAAGACATGTGTGCTAAGAGGTATTTATAAGTTTAAAATAAAAGAGTTTGAAGAATCCCTGAGTTTTACTGCACTGCCTTCCCACACTAATAACAATCAAGTTAATTATTTATTAATTAATTTATTTAAATTATTTATTTATTGATAAAAGGAAAAACGTGTACATAGCTAGATACTAGATACTCTTAATACAATAGCGTGAAAATCTAAATAGTTACGACTATTATACCCTAAGGGTTAGTCAGGGTAGTTAGACTAGGCAAAAGCACCAGAAAAGCAGTCCACTGCCATAGTCCGCGCTTCACCAAGCAGTGACTGCACATGTGCTCAGCGTGACAGGTGGTGAGCCCGTCGCCGCTATAAGCTATTGGATAGTTGTGCAGTTCTAAGTCCATTTGTTGCCTTATACGACACCCAGTGATCTACAACGAACGAGACTAGCGAGCGATAATTTTTATGAAGTGTGATATTACACATATTACTAAAGCTTGTCTTATGATAGATGCCAAATATTATTATCATTGGATTTGTCGTTGTGAAGAAAACTTATGTTAGTATGTAAAATGCAGACATCCCCAAAATCTCCATACAAAACACCAATTTCACAGGTAAGGACCTAATATTTAAACTGTATTCAAGCTTTTTTAGCGGTAACAGAAATAAATCTTAATTCTTGCAAAAGGTCATGTAGAACTGAAACAGAATTTTAAACAAACAATGTTTTACTATAATTAAAAACCTTTACGAATATTGTCGTCGTCAATAGAATGGAATCTGAAACGGTAGAAATTGAATAAAGATTAAGTTGTAAAGTGCCGCTTCATATCGGTATAGGATCAAAGAGGTAAAAACTACTTAAAATTTGCCCCAAGTTTCAAGTGCTTCGCGAGACTAAAGAGGAATTAAAATAAGTTTTGTCCAAGGTGTTTTTGCATGCCCGCCTATACGAGTGTCATGCGCAGTGTTTTGATATGCGCCTCAGTGGCTCGGTCAGATCATATCCTGCGTGTTAGTCATACGCGAACGTGCCTAGACTCTTGCGCAGCTCATTTGCTAATACAAAAACCGGAATCAATTAATCAAAATAGATACCCAGGCGCTTAATAACTTTAACTTCCACGATGGTGTCTTTAGAAATGGAAGCACTCAAGTTTAGAAACTTTATTGTGTGATAGTTTTTCTTGTTCAACAAAGCTGGAAGCTTCACATTTAAAGTATTTAAAGTATCGCTCACTGCGAAGTCGACTTGACAAAAATCCCAATAAAACTTCGGATAAAGAAAACGGAAAGCTACGGAAGAATAAAAGCATATAGCATACTCATACACGACGACCTCCGTGGTCGAGTGGTCTGTACGCCGGTCTCAAGGCGTCGCCATCTCGAGAGGTCCTGGGTTCGATCCCCAGTGGAGGCAAGTGTTTGGGAGATGAATTTTCAGGCATTTGTTCTCCAGTCTTGGATGTTTATATATATTTATATATATTCAGGATATTTATATGTATTTCTCTATTAAATATATTTGTCCGTCGTCTAGTATCCGAAACACAAGCAGTATTTAGTTGCTTAAAATGTGACTAGTTGATAGGTGTGAATGTCTGAGGATATTTATTTATTTATACACATATTAACAATATCACAAAAACCAATAGAAACAAATTACCTAATTGATGATGAAGATGGTTCCCTAAAATAAATAAATTAGCTAAATGAGGATCTAATGACTTACCACGTGCAAAACCTGTTATTGCCGTGGCAAATATTTAAAGACGAATTTTTGCATTGCATATTAGTGTAGCTTAATAATTAATTGGTAATTAATTAAATATGATTACACTAGTCCTGACCGCCGCCGCCATTGAAACGTAAATGTTCTGAGTGGCGATCGAGTCCTGGGAAGCGTAGCGTTAATAAGAAACTCAGCTACTCAAGAGGGACGAACTAGCGAAGGTCGGATCGGATTGGAAGACCGATCCTTGAAGATCCCCTGTCCAACAATGGGCGGGCTTATAAAATGATTTCTCTTCATAAAGTTCTCATGACTCTTTCTGAACTCTAACGACTGGAAGTTCTGTTGCTACATATTTTTTTCAGAATATTCAAACAATACAATAAACATGAATACATTTTCTACAAATGTAGTAGTACAAAACAGAAACATCTGCGTATTCGCAGATTGTAAAAAATTTAATTAACCCGGCAAGAGTTACTAGAGGTTCAAGAATTTTTATATTAGCATTATGAGTGTTTTACAGTTAGCGGAAACGAGTTTCCAAGAAAGCGTAATATCCTTCGGTATCAAGGGATCCAGGCGGCCGTGTGCTAAACTGAGTCCTAAAACAAAGCAATAACAAGGCTTAATTTCCTTTGTCGGATTGTTAGCCTCCAGTACAAAGTATTTGTTTTATTTATGAATCTGTTTGCAGTAATTATTAAGATTGGACCTCTGTTAGAGCAGATTGTAGACGAATCCAAATGAAATATTAGAAAAGACGAAAGGAAAATACTGAAGAAGAGTATCTAAAACCCCGAGAAAAGTCTGCACACATTAAATATAAAATAAATATCTCAAACATTCACACCTATCAACTAGCCCCCTTTTACGCAACTAATGCTGCTTGTGTTACGGACACTAGATGACGGATAAATATATTTAATAGATAAATACATATAAATATCCAGAATATATAAATATATATGAACATGCAAGACTAGAGAACAAATGCCTGAAAATTCATCACCCAAACATATGCCCCAACGGGAATCGAACCTAGAACCTCTCGAGATGGCGATGCCTTGAGACCGGCAAACAGATCACTCGTCCACGGAGGTCGTCAAATCCAGAGTCTAAAAATCCAGAGGCTTGGCTTCTGCAATGAGCGAAATAAAATTTCCAATTATTTTGATATGAGTCATCTGACCATTGCTAGCTCGTTAGAATCGTTTGAGGAGCTCGCCGGCGTAGTGGTTAGTACACTTTGATATCGAAAACAAAGCCATGGTCAGGCCATAGATGTGTGATCAATACTTTGTGATCTCTAACTCATCCGTGCTTCGGAAGACAAGATCAGCCGTTGGTCCCGGTTGCTATTGCAAAATCAAAATTTAAAATGACTATTTCGTAGACTAAACTGCACTTATAGTCGTCAACATTTTACATAAAAATCTTACAATATAAATCATCATCAAAAATTATAATTTTAATGTTCATTACCGCGAGCGCTTGTACTTTGACTGTCATTGCAATAGATACAATATTGTCTATCCACCAACCCGTATTGGGCCAGCGTGGTGGTGTTTGGCCCATGCTTCTCATGTTTGTTTCCTTAAGGAAAGCCTGTGCCCAGCAATGGGACGTACATAGGTTGAGGACTATGGAATCCTTTTTGTGTGTAACTTACAGAATAGATGTCAATAGCAAAATTGGTACAGATCCCCGCCCTCGGCGGTTGGCTATGCTCTCCATGCCTATCATCAAATTATTAAAGCGCTAATGAAATATCTGTACCTTATTTAAACTAGGAAAGGGGCAGCAAAAGGAAGAATACCAATGTTCATAAAAAGACAATTCAGTAATTCACTGACTTCACTGTACGGCACGGTCAGATTCAAAAGTCCATTTAGACTAACATATCTTAAGAACTAAAATAGCTTGCACGGAAATCTATACTTATAATAAAACTGTAGAGGTCGAATGTCTGTATAAAAAAAAAATGCTTAAATTCAAGGTGTAAAAAGAGGGGAAATACCAGAAAATATTTCTTGTTTCTTTGTCTGTTCGTCTGTGTGTGCGGGCTAATCTTCGAAATGGCTGGACCGATTTTTTTCGATCCCTTATATACTTTTTATTCCGGAAAATTAAAGGGTTCCCGTGGGATAGTTAAAAAACCAAACATAAAATTAACACAAATTAAGACTCAATGCATTTGCATTGTTTCGACGGGTTCTGCTCCATGATATAATTTTTACCGACTAAGAATGGACTATTGAATGTGACCGTACATTACTATAAAAATCGATGTGTAACCAAGCGAACGTTAGTCGCAGCCAGCGAGCCCCGCTCGGTAAGCTTAACAGGCAAGCATTTCCAGCGGAAAGCAAGCTCGCTTGGATAAGCCGCCTAGTTCAGCGTACTGGCAGCTTGGGTACCAGTTAACTTTATGACATGTTATAGGCATTCTCACTTCTAAATCGACATTTGTAAGTTCCCCTTTCATCAAGATTTAAATTGTGTCTAAGTAATCTTAAGTTTTATCGTGTTAGATAAAAAAATAAACAAATGATAGAACTTTAGCAGAGTTCCATAATGACTTGAGAACAAAGAAGTATGTATATTACAATAAGATTTTCAGAAAGAGACAAAATAATATAAATTACATTGTACCTTCGTCTTTCAGCCTAGTTATATTTTAAAATAATACTTCCAAGAAATAGATACCCAATAATGTACTGTATAGGGTTCTGTTAACAATAACGATAAAATAAATATTTGTTTCTTTATTTACATAAGTATATTACAAAAATAACAAAGAGGGATCATTTTCATTACAAGAAAAACATGACGTAAATATAGGAAAATTGTAAAAGTTAACACGTATGCCAGGCCTTTTGGGCTACAGCCTTTTGCCTGTTATTTATATTGTTACTAGCCCGCGACTTCGTCCGCGTAGAATAGTTACTTTGAGAAAGTGTGATGGTATGAAGCCTATAGCCGTCCTCAATAAATAGGCTATTTAACACTGAAAGAATTTTTTTCAAATTGGAACAGTAGGCACAATTGGTGGAATTGAAAATGTCTGTCTACTCTATTATTAGAATCAAAGTTCATAGTTTTGATTTGACTACAGCGTTTTTCATCATTTTTCTACAAAATGTTCCTTATTTTCTATTTCTGTTCACAATTGTCACTCAAAACCCAATAAACAAATTCCATTACGGCATTAGTCCCATACATTTGCACACACTAACATGTAAACTAATGTTATAACTGTGTTTTAGAAATCCAACAACGACATTTGTGTAATCAGTCGCAAATTGAAATTGAGCATCCGTTACAACCGTTTCCCATTAAATAATATGTTCAATTGCTAAGTTAATTGGTAAGAGGAACAGTATGATTTGTGGAAATTAATGAGAAATTGATTTTATATAGGCGGCTTAACGAAAGCTTTTGACAACCTTTACATTACAATACATACATACATATACACACGACTATTATCCCCTAAGGGTTGGTCAGAGACTAGGCAAAAGCACTGCAAAAGCAGTCCACTGCCACAGTCCCCGAGCAGCGACTGCACTCAGCGTGACAGGTGGTGAGCCCGTTACCGCTATTAGCTATTGGATGTTGTGCAAAATAAACATTACATGAAATATCACAACGCTTAATTCCCGAAGGGGTCGTCCTCAGCCTATATACGTGCCACTGCACAGGCCTTCCTCATGGAAACAAACACATAAGGAGTATGGGCTGTAACACCACCACGCTGGCCCCCATCCAAAGCCTGAACATTGCGAAGGTAGCATTGTTTTCGATATCGAAAGTCAAAACGTACTAACCACTACGCTATGTTAAAACGAATTTTGCAAACTATCTATAATCCTAAGAGATTATTTGAGGGCTAATTAATTAACAGCAAACAATTTCACAATGGATTCTACCACAACTTGATTGCAAATAATGAAATCACAAGTTGAATCACACTGATTTTAGTTTTAAAATGAGTGTGGTTCAATTTGTTAAAGATATTTAAAACAATACACTTAGTAAAGAATACAATGCTGAAACGAAAGGTCTGTAAAATTTTACATACAATCACGCTTGCAATCCCCGAAGGGGTAGGCAGAGTCCAAGGAGCAGTGTTCCTTCAGATTCACATTCACATTTAGCCAAACTAAAATTGGGTTCAGATGAAAAATCGTGAAAGAGTAGTAACAAGTGGCTAGCTCATCTCCTACACAATCACAGACCCAGAAAATTTTGGTAACACTAATATGGCTACAGCAGTAAGTAATAAAGACCACAAAAGGGCAGACAAACAATGGGTATTTAAAAGGTAACTCGATAATAGTAAACTCGATAATCAAACAAGTTTAATCAAGTACGCAAGGAGCAGACAATTCAAACGAGTCTGTCACGCTGCATTCCATTCCACGGCAATATCCAATTTATGCGCCGTTTATGACAACAGCCGGTAGGCTTTGCGAACGAGCAGCTCCTGTTAAACAGCTCTGGCTCAACGCCAAGCTATTTGAATATACCACTAACCAGCCTAGCTCTCTTGCATCCCATTCAACTTAATGAGTATGGATGTCAATACACATCTGAAATATATCATCCATGTATACACAGACGTACTCCAGTCGCATTTAATTGAAACGGCACAGACAGAAATTAAACAAAAACATCGTTACTACAAAAAACAGATAGAGCGACCAAAAATATAAAAGAGATGAATTTCTAAATGACTTTTTATCAGAGTTGAAGCTCACAACTTTAGTATTAGCGATAACACAATTTCGACATCAAACGGTTTAGGGTTTATACAAAATAACTTCAAGTGTCCTACTTTGATTAAATTTAATTTTAGCTTCACATTTGTAAGTCGTCAAGCATTTTAGCCTACTAACCATTCATGACATGGTCTTCCAAAGTAATACGTTCTAAGTTCTCACGAAGCATTCGCAAAAGCTCCAAGGAATCTACGCGTCACATATTCAAATAGTAAAAACTATTTGTCAAAGTGGCATTAGAATTTCAAGCACGCCATTAAAGAGAAAAAGGTGAACTGAAAGTTGACACAGAAAAGAGAAGGAAAAGTTTAGAAAACTTTCTGTAACACTGCTCAGCTTTTAGCAAACAACTAAAGATACTCATTTTAGTGGACATTACATTTTAGCGGGCATTTTTCTGTGTTATTTGTTTGATTTTCCGGCTCCCTGGAGACGAATCTTTTCTCCTTTAAAATTAAATCGCCTCCATTTTGAAGGCGGGCTTACACCATGCCATAATATTTACAGAAGCCTGCCTATATTACTCGAGAGAAATGTTGGGATAATTAATATTGTAAAAAGATATTCTTTGAAAGGTCTTTTATATTATATTTTAATAAATTGTAATTATATTAAGACTCAATAATATGAGAATTCTATGTTGTGCTTTTATTCAGAACCCAGAATTAGGAACTAGGATATAGGTGATTGGCGCATAAGGTTATTAAAGGTTCTATGAAACCTCTAATAGAGGTTATATAAGTATCGAGATATCAGTGACTATTGGTAGAAAAATTTTGAGTTTAAAGTTTCTATGTATTCGAAAGCGAATGTTTGCAAACATTTCTGAATGCTTATATTATGATATCATCTCTACTTTTTTGTTATTCGCTAGATGTAAATGTCGCAAAAAGACAGCGCCTGCACCATAAGTTAAAAGGCAAATTTCTCTTAACGTAAACCCAACTAAAATGAATTTTAAAATTTCCAAACTTACTTGGCGGCGGTTGTTTTATTGCGCTGCATGCCGCTGCGTTTTTATTGTTCCATTACGTGCCGCAGCAATTTCTACAAAATATTTCCCTAGCATGAGTGCTTTATAAAGTCTAATGTACGGTGTACAACTTGAAAAATATCCCGGGAGCAGCTGGATAAATTGGTAACGTTCATGCGAGCGAGTTAAATCGGCAGATATTTATCTTAGCACACCTTTAGATTAACTATAGGTTGTGGAAGGACTATTACATACTCATTACACAACAGGCTTGTAAGATCTCGTAAATGTTTTTAATATAGATATCGTATAATAGGTACTTCACGGTGTGTTACTTATCCTATGATCGGCGTACCACAGAACATCGTCCTAATACATTATAAACTATTATCTTGTTACTTATTCACAATTATTAATCGCATGGGTATTTTATCAGCAAATAGGAAGAGGACATTGTATTAACTGCACCGAGGTTTTGTTGCAATGCTTTGTCAGCAATTTTAACGCGATAGCCATACAGCAAAACCCATAATATTCAAATTAAGTACAGTCACACATTACACTATTGTCAACAGTTTCTATTCGGATACCAGATAGCCGAGTCGCCAAATATGGCATTAAAAAGATAGATGTGGTGTTGTGGGTAGATCAATTGTTTCTTTTTTAGTCTTTCGAAAACCAAGGGGTTCGAGCGCAGAAATTGTGCGGTGCGTTATATTGTAACGAGGCGCCATAGCTATATTAGCGCCTTGTTGCTGTCATTGCGCTCTTCTCTGGCCATTTTTCTCTTGGTTTTCGATTTTAAATTTGCTGTCTGTCTCTTTTTATTTGTTTTGTTCTCGAAGCTCATTCTTACGAGAGTCAGTGCGTAGAGCGGTTGACTCCCTTCTAACAATAATTGTAAATTATTTATATAGTGAATCAATTTTTATAAGCTGAGACAAAGTTATAACAAACCAAATTATCAGTTCTTAATTTATAACAAAGACTATACGTTTTCTCTAAGGCACTATTTTGTGCCTTAAATCTTACTTATAAATATACGATACCAAGTGCCGACCCAACTGCATTCGAATTATTTCCGGCTTCACCCTGTCACAATATTAATCTGTTTTTCGCATTCATAACCAAAAGCAGAGTATCCTAAACACTTTTGACTCTGAAAAACAATAGCATTATCTCAATTTGGTTTTATCACGCACAGGAACAATAAATTAAGAAGCTTGCCGTGACCTTTGCCTTGCTTTGTTTAGTCGTCGGTTCAGATAACATTCTTCAGTGTTTCCAATTCTATCTTAGAATTATAACATACGTATGTATGTGACGAAAATTTATATACATATCTTTCGTTTTGTCGCTCGCGATTTCGTGTACTAAATTATAATACCTATTCATACCTTAAAAGATTCAAATTCGCACACATCCCAGTCGTCTGCGAGCGATTGTTCGGCTTTTTGTTGAGGACTCAAAGAAACGTTTGCCCATTGCTTTGTTTCATTTACGAGCAAAACATTTTAAAGGTATGCGTAAATTTCATTGCAACTAAGCATCACATTGTACGAACTTTGAACGCAACAATGTCTAATAGAATGAATTTTTACACACCATATTATAAAGCTGCCAAGCAATTTACAACCTTCATTCTAGTTGCCATTGCCACCTAAATTTCGATCTTACTGGTTTGTAATATGGTTTAATTAAAAGTTACAATAAAATTTATTACACCTTTCCAATGCAACGGGGTAACAAAATGAGCCAAGCGAGCAGCTACCTACATAAAGTACCTACTTTTTACGAAAAGTTTCAACTAACGAGAGACACATTTTCCAAAAAGTGACACCATATCACCTGGGAAAGCAAACATTACGCTCCGATGAAATAAAAACTCTTGAAGTTGCAATATTCTTTCTGAATAGTGCCCATCTTTCAGAAACACTGACATGTTTGGGGACGATATACACAGCCTCTTTAAACTCGAAGAAATTGATATTGATATCTATATACATATACCTAATAAAACTGTAGAGTTCGACTGTCTGTACATAGAAAAAAAATGCTAAAAAACAAGTCAGCACCCCCTGACCTAAAGAGAGGAAAAATAGAAAAAAAAAAAATTTTTTTGTTTCTCTGCCTGTCTGTTTGTCTATTCGTCTGTTTGTACGGGCTAATCTCCGAAATGGCTGGAACGATTTCAATGAAATTTTGCATGGTATACCTTATATCCCTGGTTCACATATTAGATACTTGTTGTTGTTGTTCCGGAAAATTAAAGGGTTCCCGTGGGATAGTTAAAAATCCATAGTAAAGAGACGAAGTCGCGGGCAACAGCTAGTTATTTATATAACCGTTTTTCAAAGTATTTTTATAACATTTCAAGAGATACCTACGAGCTAAAACATTCCATCTTTAAATTATACGAACAGAAAAATTGCTTTCGATTCAAACAGTTTCAAATGTTTCTAATGTGAATAACAAAATCGATTGCAATGGCTCTTAGAATTTTATTATAGAGTCAGACTAACGCCTCCACCCCACCGATGTTCAAAACGGATGTAGGCCAGATCCAAGGCTAGCTGGTGCGGCAAAAATAAATCCGACCACCCTTACCGTGTACCGGCGTTTGAAGGACCCGGGGTTATGTGAAGGCCGACGCGTGTGCGATTGTAGATGACGCGAGAAACAAATAAACGAATAATGGTCATAGTTACATACGATAACAATGTTAACAAGGTCCTACAATAGAAAAAAGACGCTAGGATGAGATTAAAACCCAATTGGAGTACTGACTGGGGTAGGAAACTTCAATAAATAAATAAATATCTTGAAACATTCACACATATCAAGTAGCTCCATTTTAAGCAACTAATGCTGCTTGTGTTACGGACACTAGACGACGGATAAATATATTTAATAGAGAAATACATATAAATGTTCAGAATATATACAATACATATATTGGGTCCTTACCTATGAAATTGGTGTTTTTATTCTGTCTTAGCAATTTGTCCGTAACTATTAAGTTTCAGAACATTCTTATAAAATAATTGCCTTTTCTAAAAATAGACCATACATTTGAGCTCGTATTATTTGATTTGATAATTTTTTGTATGTTTAATTGTGTTAAAATTAGACACAAAGACAATTATTTTTAACTGCCTCCCGAATACATCATTTGATTTGCATTAAAATAAAAACGATGAATAATTTTGATCAAGCGTGTTTACACACATATTGCTAAAGCTTGTCTAATGATACATGCCAAATATTATTATCTCTGGATTTGTCGTTGTGAAGAAAACTGATAAAATGTTAGTATGTAAAATGCAGACATCCCCAAAATCTCCATACAAAGCACCAATTTCATAGGTAAGAACCTAATATAAACATCCAAGACTGGAGAGCAAATGGCCGTATTTATAAAATAAAATAAATAAATATCTTCAGACATTCACACCTATCAACTGGCCCATACTAGACATCTAATGCCTGTGTTATGGATACCAGATGACGGACAAATATATTTAATAGACGTTTTTATCACACAAACATTTGCCCCCATAGGGAATCGAACCCAGAACCTCCTGAGATGGAGACGCCTTGAGACCGGGGTACAGACCACTCGACTACGGAGGTCGTCAAATATATAATTTGATTCAATGCCATATAAGTACGCAAGATACTGCAGTTTGTATGTAGGTTGTACTGCAGTGTAGTTTATTGTTTGTGTGATGATCGGTAGAATAAGGGCAGAAGGACCCTTATTCCAAGCAAATATATATTTAATGCTATCTAATAAGCTATTGTCAATTTAAATATTTTCCATACTAGCTAGAAGCTTCCAACTCAAAAGGCATGAATAGACATAAATCGAAGCGGCGCGCTTCGTTAAGAACCGTTTTCTAAGAGCTACCGTCTTATTATGATACAGTGAACGGGATCGTGAGTGCATTCATGTGACATTGTCACATAGTCATCGCTAGCTAACCAAAGATACACTTTAAAAGTTGCCGTAATGAAAAATGATATTCTGGAATTGAATATGTTTCGGCATCCTGGAAAAGCTCAAGCTGCGTCCTTTGGTTATCATGAAGGTGACATTGTTTAGAAATATTAAGTAACTTTCAAACTACGAAATTATAGTAATCGTCAGTTACTAGTGGCTTCCCGTGGTTTCACCCGCGCGGTTCCAAAAAGTAGCCTATGTCCTTTTTCAGGCTCTAGATAATTTATGCACCAAATTTCATTTAAATTCATTCAGTAGTTTTGACATGAAACGAGACGGACAGATGGATACACAGAGTTACATTATATACCTAAGATATCCCTCATCATCTTCAAAAGAAGCTTATCACTTGAACACCTAATGTGTTCCATTTTAGAACTTTTATCAGAGACTAGAATATATTGATATCCGTTCCTTCTTTTTATCTATAATACCGTTTGAGCTTTACCCAATAATATACTCAATAAATTTTCATTCGACGCCATGGGCTCGTGTCATACCTGAAACAAGAAAAGGGTTTTAGATAAAAAACCGTTTACCACCAACGAACAACCCAAAGTGTTATACAATTTATTGCTATATGTATATAAACAGATGAGAAACATTCACTGTTTCTACTATAGCGCATTGTCATAAATTCTTTGCTAATATGAAAATTTCAGATGGTTTTTTTATACAATATTTCGAACAAGATTATATCTGGCATAAGGTAGCCCTTGCTTTTTCTGTGGAGTTATTTGGTTTTTAGGTTCTATTAAAAGAATAATTTAGGAAGGGACGTGTGCATTGCATGTTTATCTATGATTATATTAAGAGATCACTCGATTTCTTTAAAAGCATGGCAAAACGATTTAACTTGTGGATAAGTTATAATCAACACTGCGAAATGGTAAACAAATCTAAACTTTCTCCAACTTATTTTAAACCGTATTTCATTTTACGTAAAGTAGTAAAATCAATTTAAATTTGGCAGTACATGCCAAAAAAGGAACCACAAAATTGATACCACCGCAATTATTATAATTGGTGGGTTATTGGTCGATCGTAAACGAAAATTTGATAGTCACAGTCTATGATATTATAATTTTAATTGCTAAAAGAATAAATTTCAACATCCATTATAACGTGTTTAACTCTTACTACACCATAAGGGCAGGATGGATTCAATGAACAGCAAGAAAATATAAAATAGTGGTTTCCGTTTATTAACACCTAGCTAAATAAAAAAAATGTTACGTAACTCCACAAATCTCATGCCAATTACAAACAAAATTATGCTCATTTTCTTTTTTTGGCAACATACCAAATACCACACAGCCAACGGTTGTGCTATCGAGGCCCAAATTAAAAGTTCCAAAGTACTACACCCTAATTAGGTTTAAGTTAAAAATTACCATTATCCGAAGCACGAAATGCATTTGAACGTTCATGCATACACAACATTTCGAATTAATTTAAATACGAGCTGAAGTTTACTGCGTTCCCGTTACATCGATAAGCATTACCCGTTCACATAACAAAATTGAATAAGTTACGTCTGACTGGTCGAAAACACTGGCCAATGGGAGGTTACCAATTATTGCCAATTATACTGCTGTACTTATCCAAAAATTTTACGCAGAGATTATCGATTCCATAATTAAAACCAGATTCCCGCCACAGGCGACAGAGTCACTCCTTTACAAAGATTGTACACAGAATCAATCCAGGTTATCTTCGCAATATCAATTTATACAAATTCATTAATTGTTTTTATTTCAATAACCCGAGTATCTTTCTAAAGAACAATATTTTCTTCATCCTCAGCATCATGTCGCCACCCCGTTTTATTATGTATATAAAGTTTTAATTACTATACTCAGCTATAATTTGTTAATTATTCAGTATCTTTGATTACAAATTGGGTTTGATTAAAAAAGTGTTGGCGTCAAGCAGTGCTACGGCCTCCTTACCTTTGGCTAAATAAAACCTCCAAATTCTAGTCTTCATACTTTTTAATATTAAAACAAATCTATTTTTATATGTCATTTACAATTATATTTACACAGTTCAATAAAAGATAGTTGCTCAAGCAAGTCTATTTCATTGTGCTCGTCAACACAAAGATTTTCAACAACGAGATAAGCTCACGCTAGTGGTAAAATATAAAAAATCAGCAAATTTTCCACAAAGTATTAATTTTTTTCTATTACTGGCACAAATCGCGTGTAAGTGGAGAGATACGGGACGAGAAAGAGACCTAGGCGAACGTTTCTTGAACAAATCAAAGACGTTCTTGAAAAGGTCAAAGTACACGTTATCGTCGAGCATGTATGAGAAATGTGATGAAGCAAAAGAAAATGTAAGGATCGTAACAAGCGGAAAGAAGTAATCTCTGCCTACCCCTGTGGAAAAAGGCGTGACCTTATATATGTATATACTGGCACCAAATACTGTTGCATTTTTATGGTAAAACCTCCAAGAAATGAGAGATAACAGTTGCAGAGATAGGGCATGACATTTATTATAATTTAATGTAATTACAACATGGTTGTGAAAATTCTAAAGCACATTAGACTCGTGACTGGTATATAAAAAATGGGCGTCCAGTGGTTATTTACCTCATTTTGAAATATATCTTTCTATGAAACTAGATTCACCATGTAGGAACCAGTGTTTATTAAAATGTTAAAACGTTTGAAAAACTTATACAAAAATATATCACAAAGTAAATTTTGCTGCAGATAAAAACAAATTTTACTTCAAGGAAGATCAAAATCCACAAGAACTTCGGCTACTTACTCGTAAAAGAGGCCACGATATAATAACCCCTTTAGGATCTTTCACATTCCCGATTTTGCTTACTCAGTGTCGCGAATATTCTGAATGGAAAGCCTTAAAAGGATTTATTAAGTTCTAAAATAAGCGTTTCATGGAGGTCAGATCGCCCACGGAGGTGAGCTGAGGCCAACACACTCCAGCGCACCCCGGCACTTTGAAATCTTTACGAAAAGCAAACTAGAGTTCGAGAGAAACAAAGGAATATCGAGTTTAATATTATACCCAAGTGCGTACACGGAACAGCAAACACTGAGGTATAATTGAACGACTACAAAATTTATAGCTAACTTATAACAGGAAAAGGAATTTCCAACCAAACTAGAACTTAAAAATATCCTTAGCAGTAAATAAAACTGCCTAATTATGAACGGGATACGGCACGTGGATAACAAAACTATCTATCTAACTAAACGGAGGACGATGACATCTTACAAAAAATATTTACAGAACTCTCGCCTTTAAAAAGTTGTTTTAACGTTTAAAACAGTGTGAGGTGACACTACAGGTGCAAGGAACAGTAAAACAGCTTTAATTGGTAGTGCTAAGGTTCAAAATGTAAAGGGAGTTGTCAAAGGTATGCGAGATGATGTAGACGTACACAAATGTAGGGCGCGGCAAACTGGGCTATCAAGTGACGCTTGTATGGAATGCAACTGCGGCGAGCGCAGGTCGCATATGCAATTTAGGTTTAGTCATAAGACATTATATTTGTTAACACGCGTCTAACTTGAACTCCAACCGGTTTACCCGCATGCAAAGCTAAAAATATATATTTCGAAAAAGAAATATTAAAAAGGATAGAATTTCTGTAATATATTCCTAACAACATCATGAATTGTGAGTTTGTTTATTTATTTATTAGCTCTTGACAGTGGCTGGAAAAATGTAGGTTACTTTATCCAGAAATAATGTTCCCGAAGGAGGAAGAGCTGAGGCGGGCGATATTATACGGCATTAATACTAAAAGATCCCAAGCAAATAATTTAACTTCACAAGTATTTTCTCATTTCAGATTATCCCTGTTTATCATTTAAATAACAAATGTGTCCAATTTCACTCCTAATCGCGATTTAATACCCAAATAACGAGGTCAAGTGGAGCTCGTTTGCAAATTCGTCGATTGCTTGTTCATAAACTTTTCGCATTGTATGCTTGATCAGCCGGATAAATTCACATTGATTCTAGATATAAATATGGTATTAATTCGTTATGCTGCTGGTCTGAACTTTGGCTATAGCTATATGTAGACGACTTCATTTCTTAGTGAGTTTTATGAAGCAGTATTTTTTTAAACGGCGTGACATACAGTAGGCTCTTTGATTTTAGAATCTTTAAAAGTTTGACTAAGCTATAAAGTAGGTGCCATATAAGTGCTATAAAGAAAATCAGTTGTATGTTGAAACTCGGAAATGATTTATCAACACGCGAAAAGGAAGATCAAATATTTGATGTTGAGCTCCACCATCGAGAGCAGGAAAGGCGATTACTCGCGAGTTATTGTATTACGAATGACAATACTGGCAATCCTGACACGATTCTATAAGCTGTAGACAAAAGAGTATGCTTTAATAACATCAGTGTTGATATTCAATGTTGATATTAAAACTCAGGCTACAGACTACTTAAAAAAATATTTTTCAAGCTTTTCAAGAGTTCCTGGTTTCCAGTTACCTGCAATCTCATATGACGATCTTTTTAAAGTGTTAAAATCCAGGATGAAATCTCGCAATACACTCGACATATTTGACATTTAATTTAATTTATTATTGACATTATGACCCTCTTCAATATAAGAGAAAAAAATACATTAGATAGAAGATTTGTAAATACGTTCCACTAATTTTATGTCACCTTTCAAAGGAAGGAAAATAACATAACACAACATATCATCACGCCTGTTTCCCCGAAGGGGTAGGCAGAGGTGTTAAACACCCACATTATGTCAGCAATAAGCAATCCAAAAATTAACTAGTCAACGGGCACAACACGAGACACAATAAAAACATCTTTTGTTTGCGAAAACCGGTGTTCGCGGTGCCCAAGTGCTTAAAAGTAAACTTATCATGACAGTTTATATGAGATGCTTATTGCTTAATGTCAGAATTGCTGACAGATATGTATTAGTTAGCACTAATTTTGGTTCAGTCAAAATCAATAGAACCAATACCTAACAATATTAATAGACCAAACTACCAAGCCGAATACATTTCCACCCATTATACATTATTGACAACTGGACTCATTACTGAAACATCATTTGCTGTTAATTTCAAAATTATTTCAATTGCAAAATTATATGCTTGACTCGAAATATTCTAAAGCTTTTATAATTTCATTGTGTTTAAAGTCATTTAGTTATTCACCTATTAAATAAACCTGTACGAATGTACTATAGAGACCCCGCTGGTAACCATTAAAAAAAATGTAGCAACTACATATTATTATGTATATTAGAAAACTAGAGGAAGATGAATGAATGTTTGCGTCTAGTTTCCAAGCGAGGGCTCCAATTTGATCTATATCTTTATGATTACCTGTCGTTCACATTTTAAGAGTGACATATTTATTTTTGTTATGACTGGATTTTCTTTATAGATTTTTCCAGGCCAGTGGCAGATTTCAAGTCACCTCTAACAAGAAATCTTAAAAAGTTGAAAATTACTAGAACAAAAATAGAAGTGTAGCCTGTGTCAGACAGCGGTGTTAACACCCATTTCACCCTCTCTAATGCATGCTGCGGTGTTCCACAGCATAATCTGCGGGTCATGCAGTGAGCGCCGGCCCTTAGTAATATGCCAGTATTTATGTTCTGCATCATTATTTTCCGAATTTCTAATATTTTACGGATAATCCAACGAGTCTTATTTAAATCAAATTATTTGAAATTACTGAGTTCGAGATTTGATTGGTTCTACTTCTCAATTGAAAAACCATAAAAAGTAATGAATTACTCAATTACCCTTTTCGCGTTTATTTTTTTAAGCTAACAGAGAAAAAGAAAGCTTAACACAGAACTGCAAGTATAAATCTTGTTAAAATGAGGCCATAGCCGTTAGTCACTAAAACGTTTCATATTTAATCGAAACACAAAAACATGAAGTAACAGATTTTGAATTCACATGATAAACGTGCGAGCGAAGCGTTTAAATAATTGTTTATTCGTCCATTACCGCTTTTATCGCTTCACAGCGTTTATTGGAAGGGATTATGAGCCCTTTGTATATTTTTTTCACGTGACTTAAAATGTTTATGTTAGGTTATAACACAACAAATATGTTCTTTGAATTTATATTTCCACAAACCTACTTTCATTACAGTCCTTATCATACAAACTTGGCGTTTTTGGGCCACTGAGTTTGAATAAAACTTATGTACAGTTGATTGTGAATATCGCTAGCCTGACATTGTCCGATACATGGTAACAGACTCACCTGGTACATGGAAACTAACCATATCTGGAGAAATGTGGGCTAATACCTCGACCTACCCCATTGAGGGGAAAGGGGTCATGATATGTTACACTCTAGCAAAAATCGAGACATCTCTTGAAATGTTTAGAGTGGCAGCTTTGTTTCTAAATCCTGTTAATAGTAGTAGTAGCCATTATAGTAGTGAACACACGCGAACTAAGCCTAACATGAACGAGTGCATAGAAAGCAAACAGTACAAAGGCTCACAGGCTGCAAGCCAAGGCCGGAAGATGGCTGGAAAACAATGACAATGAGATTGGTTCTAGCTTTGACTTACTCTCATGGGGCAGCGTATCCAAAGGCCGGAGCTTATATTACATATCAAAAGCTGTTTAGGCTTAGACTACAGTTTGTATTGTACTGTGAAAAATTGTATGATGCGAACTTCGGCTGATGTTAGCTAATATTCCACAAAACGATTGCTTTTACACCAAACTGTGTCATTATTATGCCTAAAATATTGAAAGCCTTTATTGGTACCTATATATTGTCAGCAATAATTATATATCCCATTAGGAGTAGGTATCAGAAATATGCGCCATGAGACCGGGCTGTCCAAAGCACGGACGAACTCGACATCTTAATATTGTGGTCCATCTAAGGCTCAACTTTAGAGCAAGTTGCTTAGTTTGCAATCTCGAAAGAAATCGATCAAACGAAAACGTCAGTCTTCGTTTTAATTCAATTTTCACATTTTATTTACTAATAAGTGAATATAATGTGGTAAAATATAAACATATAACTCATTCACATATTGTTTACCTGTATCGCAAAATATTCGTGAACGTGATGAAGGACCATTACGTTATGCCCTGGGCGAGGGCGCGGCTCACGTACACTACATATTTTTTTTGTTTTCCAATGTTGAAGGTTTTGTAGGGAAATACAGATTGCCTGACCTCTAATAAAAACGGAACGGGGTTGCGATGATGAATGTTTGAATCCTGATGGTTTACGCTGCATCAAACATACTTTTACCGAATTGAACACTTACACACAATGAAAGTAACCACCAGCTTGCATCCCCGTTGTTGGTCTAGAGGGAATTGAATGCAATTTATCACTAACGCTGCGAATACTGTAAGCTCATTTAAGATGCAGTTATCCAGTTTAAGAATGTTTTATTTATTCAGGAACAGTGGTTTTCTTGATAATAGTAGTAACAATACGAAACGATGAGTCGTGTGGTAGCGGCTCATTAAAAGAATACTACCAACTCATCACTTCTCTTGGGTATCGTAAAAGGCGACTAATGGACTTAGAACTGCACAACATCCACGCTGAGTGCAGTCACTGCTAGGTGAAGCGCGGACTATGGCAATGGACTGCTTCTGTGGTGTTTTTGCCTAGTCTCTGACTAACGCTTAGGGGATAATAGTCGTGATTATATGTATGTATATGAAGCAGGAATTCGCTACCAACACTTGTGTTAAGACATCTTTGGATCTTTCATACGTGCAAAGAGATACCGGCAGTCCGGCAAAGTGAGGGTAGCTGTTACGGTCCTCTATTACTGCACCAGCTCGCGTTGTATCGGCTTCCTTGACTGTTAACAAATTTTGACGGATGAATCTTAAAAAAATCTTGAAGTACCAAAAATTTTTTAATTATCTAACTTATATAAGAGAAAAAGAAATATGTTTTTCCAGTTCTCAATAAGAAAGCGTCCCCAGAGAGAGCTTCGGATCAAAGGCAGGTCCTATTGGTACTGACATCACGTCTGGAAACGTAACAGATATTCTTTACAGGCACACGGAAATGAAACTAGTGTTGAGACATATACCTATCGATAACTTAAATGTACCGAACATTTTTGGTAGCCTTTAACTGACAATCTGAAATATCTATATTGAAGACTCGATAAAAATCGAACAACATACACACAATCACGTCTTTTCCTATTGGGGTAGGGTGAATTATCAGATATTCACTTGTTACTATTACTAAAATTTTATCCTTCCCTAGTTTAGCCAAAAGTTAATAAAATGTCGAATTACCTCTAAACGTGTTATATGTAGAATTCTCTACCTCAGAAATTAAACGCTACTATACATTTTACATTTTAATAAATGTAGTAGACTTCCATACAAAACCACGCCTCTAGCTCTATACAATATTTTGAAAATTACAAAATAAAAACTCATTTTGTGTATCGATAAATGTTCCCATCTCTAACAAAACAGACACAGGAAACCCTAACAAGCCACCAGCGATTCATGCAAACATTGTTGCGAAAATGAGCTTCCATCGACAATCGAGCGGGGAGATCGATACGGTCCCTTTTCATTAGATATTGAATTACTATATATCGATTCGAAGGGGCGTGCAACAGAGAAAGGAATGCAATTTCATCATCAAATCATTAATAATAATTAAAGCAATTTGACAGTTGTAAATCGAGCTGGTCACAATGCTGGGCACAGGTCTTCCAACTCGAGGATTAGAAAATGGTAAAAAAATCTTGGGTTAGAAAATGGCGTCAGGTATACTAGCCTGACACCATTTCCTAAATCTGAAGTCTAAAGACTTAAAAATTACAGTTTTATAGTCGATAATTGACAAAAAGCGCCAAGAGAGGATTTTCGTGAAGAAATGTTTCAATATAATATCCTTTATATCTAGTTCGTCATTCAGGCTCCAAAATTGAGACCGCATAAAGCAAAAATTTCATACATCCATTTAAAAGTTTGCATTCATCGCACATTTTTCGCAGCCTCTGCGTAGGCCGCCTCGGAATTGTGTTTTCAAAAGGCCATTACAAATAATTCGGACACAAGGGCCCACGCTGGCAATGTTTTTGGCACTTCTACCAAAATCAAATTAGTTGGGCTAAGAACAATGAACAAGAAAAAATGTTGAAATTTTCCGCTGTTCGCAGTGAAATGAATACGTTAAAATTGCTATTTTATATTGCAACAGGTTGGCAATTCTATTTTGAAACCAAAATGACAATCTCACAGTAAGTTTTAAATTCAACATAGCTAGTTTTCCAGTGCTCATAAATATGTATCGCCAGCTTGTACGTCTTTTAAAGAAGCGTTTTTTATAAGATATATTTTAAATTCACGTTTCTTCCTTTAACCAAAACTTTAATGTATTGCTAAAATTTGACATAGATGCAACAACAATACAAAACAAATCGATACTCTCTTTCGATGTTTTTGAATGTAATTTTAAATTCTTTTTTTCCAAGTGTAAAAAGCCTGCCACTTCCATATTTGCCGATTTCCAGCTGGTCACTGTTCAGTCACAATAATACGGATAGTAAATAAAATAAATAAAAACTAACGCACCTAATTACACCACGATTTTTTCAGTGTGGTTTCGACAAAGAAAACGTAAGAATAATTTGGCCCAATTTCCTAACAATTACGTAATTAGCACCTAACTCCACATAGTCCGAGAGCTGGCACGAATTTTTGGGTAGGTATTTGAGGCAAGCTGAAAACTTGTCCTATACCTCTCCTATTATACCCCAACAGGGAACTGCAGACCTGGCTGGTGAGTAGCGGGGCTAAATTAACCCCTAAATTTTTAAAAATATTATTTTTTTATTTTGAAAAATATATTTGAGGCAATATGCAATTTTTATATGTTGTAGTTTAATGTATAAAGAATAAAAAAAAAAATAAGCCAGACGATTTGGTCGGGATTTTATAATTGCCAGACGCGTGCAAAAATATTTTGCAAAAAAATAAAAAAAATATATTTGAGGCAACTTGAAATTTTAATAGGACATTATTTATAACTAAAAAATAAGATCCTCAAAAAGACAGGTCATTTCTGTGGGACTTTCTACCTGCCAGGTGATCCAACAAGTTATGTATAGGTACGAGTGCGTAGCGCTATAGACAAGCTGTAGAGTGAGAGAGAGAGTTTATCGGCAGCTGTCTGCGTTCTTGCTTGCCGCGTTATTATTGGCTCTGGCGAGGTCACGTGACTTACAATAGCCACGAGGTTCCAATTCAAAATTTCGGAGTAAAAAATAAAATTTTTTGTGAATTTCTACTAAACACGGTTCATATAAAAATAATTGTGTTGATTTGTGCGTGTTAAATGGATATATTTATTTTGTTATATTTTTTTATCATATAAAATTTGTTATCGAGTCAATTTAAATATAAATCGTAAATATAATTAACGGTAACAATTGTTGTCCGTTTCAATTGATTTCAATTACCTACAGTCATCACAAAACATTTTAGAGATGTAACATAACCTTTGTTTTGTTTACCATTTTGGCAACTTTGATTAAGACGGACTATAGTAAAAAGAATGTACCAACTGCTTTTCTAGCCTAGCATGTCGTAAAAGGCGACTAAGGGCGTATTGGGTACTGGGTCTGTGATTGTGTAGGCGATGAGCTAGACACTTGTTACTACTATTTCACGATTTTTCATGTGACAAAACCCAATTTTTGTACGGCTAAATGTGGTCTGCCTACCTCTTCGGGGATTACAGGCGTGATTGTATGTATGTATGTGAAAAGTACAAACATTAAAATATCAGTTTCTTGATCGATTTTGGTTTTTCCGTCAAACATGTTAAAACTGAAAATCAGTTTTACCTTGACAGTTGACGCGTTGTCCACAGTACGCATAAGCACTTCGCAACAGCCGGCTCTGACAATTCAGACAGTTCTTGATCAATATTCAAGGAACGAAAATTACTTAAACAATTTCCGTCCAAATTAAGGTTTCAGGTTCGGAGCAGATGCGACGATTTATTGCCGTGTTTCAAGAAATACCTCTGTATCTGGGATTTGAACGTACCTTGCTGTTTCTAATTGAAACATTACAGCTTGTAAAATGTTAGTACCAAGAAACATTGTATTATAATTTTTAAAAAATATAAGAGCATAATCAAAACAAACAGTGCTTATGTCTATATTTCATCTGGATTTTGATAATCAGAACTTTTTAAATCCTCCTGCTAATAGCACAGAAAAAGCGAATGCTCTAACTTTTGTGTTAGACAACTAAATTAATAAACACAAACACACTTTTTTTTTTATACAACTAGGGTGGCAAACAAGCACACGGCCCACACAGATGGGCAGTGGTCACCGTAGCCTATGGACGCCTGCAACACCGAGGGCATCACTAACGCGTTGCCGACCCTTAAAAAACCTTTTCACGCTCTTTTTGAAGGACACTTGTTTTTGTTAAATCAATAGCCATGACAAACCTTGTAATTTAAATGATTTTGATCTGATGAGCCAGTTTCTACAACAAAAGTTAGATGGCGCTGTCAATAAAAACGCACAACAACAATATACAAAACAAACGTCTGGTTTATCTCAAACATAAAACTGTGGGGATTAAATTGTTAAGCCGAAACAAATAAACTCGAGAGTATGGGCACATAACTCGCAGTTGGGGACAACAAAACAGTGCCATCAGAATCCACTGTTACATACTCTTGCTAATAAATTCTTCAAACACTGACGTACGTTCTGTTTATTTACCGCGCTGTTAACCTCGTAACCCACGTCAGTTATACCAGCAAATGTAATTCAAATGGACTAACATCTTGCTAGGGGAAAGGTATTTATTATCTTTCTTGGTCAGAAAAATACTAGCGTAATCCCTTTAAGATTAAGTTCAATTACAACCAACAGCGCGATTTATAAAATAGCAACCAACTAATTAATAACATTCAGATACCTATCGTATCGAGAGAACTGAGAAGCGCTAGGTTTAAATGTAAGTCCTAAGTCGACTGAAGGCGCTATACGAGTATCAGTATTAGCGACTCTTTGCTGTCATTGCGCTATTCTCTGGACATTTTCTCTTTGTTTCTGTTTTTAAATTTACCGTGTCTCTTTTTTTTCATTGTTTTGTTCTTCAATTTAATTCCTATCAGAGTCAGCGTCTGGAGCGGTTGGCTCGACGCCAATTACTAAATAAATATTATAATAACATTAATAAGTGATAATAATAAATTATAAAAACGAGTAATAAACAGTATCGATATAAATTGTCCAAGTTTTAATAAGTTAACAAAGGCACTATTTTAAGTGCCTTTGGTACTCTACCTTTGATATCTTTAAATGCAGTGATTTGTGAAATTTACCTTTTTTATAAATTGTTTTTATAAAGTTTTTCAATATATACAACATAAGTGACAACATTTGCTGCTTTTATTTTATCCCCGGAATCCTCCACGTAATAAAGTTAATAACACAATATGGCTATTAATTCAACTTTAATGATGCCGCTAGTAAATCTCTGCTTAACCTAATGGTTGGTAGAGAATGTTGTTTGTCGTTAAGTCCGCCATACCTATGTACTTTGTTTAACGGACATTAAGGTTTAGATAAATAAAGAAAACACTTCTAACAAAGTTCTTTTCAATAAGATTGATTAGGTGTCAACTGCGCCCAATTTTGTATCTGGCTCATCTAGATAAACATTAGAAATTTCCAGTCTCTGGAACACCGCGTTAACGAGTTATGTTAGCAATTTTCTGGGATCAGGTAAGGATGAAACTTCTGTTGAAAGGGTAACGAGATAGGGTTTGTTTGCCGGCTTGTTACCGGTAAAGAGGAACTAAGTATAACTAATGGCGTAATTAGATAACTTATACAGTGAATCTCCGAGTGCAGGGTAATTTCGCGGTTATCTGTTCAGAAAGGTGTTGTTATAGACGTAAAGTTTTGCAAAAAAACTTTCAAGTAAAAGCTCATTTTCCTTTGTGCGATATAAGAATCTGGAATATTTATTTTCTAGATCATTAGGTTCCTATTTCATTGTTTTTACAATATCGTTGAGGAGCTCGGTGGCGTAGTAAATTGATTAGCACGCTTTGGCTTTTTATATCGAAAACAAAGATACCTTCGCCGTGGTCATAAGTTCTACCCACCAAAAGCAAAACGTGCCTTCCGAAGCACGGAGGAGTTCGAGATCACAAAGCTTTAGTCATCCATCCAAGGTCTGACTATGGCGAAGGTAGCTTTGTTTTCGATATTGAAAGCTAAAGATACTAACCACTACGCCGCTGAGCTTTTAGAGCTCAATCTATTACGAGCTACTATGCCCGAAACATTCCTTAATTTTCAACTTTTATAATCGGAAAATCAGTATAAACAATATTACATAAACCAAATCCAGGATCTCGATAACAGCGTGGGATTATGACATAATGTAACCCAGTTTCTGGCAGAATTATAGAGGTGTGCGTAATAAGGTCAAATTATTTGGTTGGAAAATTGGTGTCGCAGTTTCCTCATGTGGATAGCATATTGGGTCGTGATGAAAATTTTTGGTACTCGGAACTCGGTTTAAGGTAAATAATTTCGGTTCTATCTAACTTAATGTTACGGGACTTTTCAGTTTTAATTATTTTAGATAAATCAGATGATAAGTCCAAAGATATGAGAGGTTACGGGAGACCGCAATACTTTGGCCGAAGTGAAAAGGAAAAGTGAATAAAAGAACAGCGACGGTGGAAGACATTTTGTTTGTTAAGAAATAATTGTGGTTTCAGATTCGCTCACTCCAGTATTTTTTAAACTTTCCAAATAGACTTTCTATATCGCTGTGTATAGTTAGGACAAAGTAATTCGAAACGTCCTCATGGCGTCATGAATTATATTACTTTAATTTATCAAAAGAAAACGTATGGTTTTAACGTTTTAAAATAAAGAAAAATCGCAATATCCCATGATACGAGAATAGCTTTTGCCAAAGAAAAAAAAACTTATTCTCGAAAAGATTTGCGAGTCACGAATTTTCCTTCTAAATGAATTTCGAAAGTTATATAATCTGTCGATCAAAGCGACTGCGCTTCATTAGCTTTGAACAATTTTATCGGGCGCAGAATTTTCGTATTTTTTTCTCTTCACGCTTGAACGGTACCCGGCCTCGGAATATACTGATATTGTTTTGTCAATAATAGACAAAGGTTCGAAAAATAAACAATCCACGACATACATCTTGCCAAATGAAAAACTATTGACCGAAAATAACTCTTGAGTGATAATAACATATTAGGAGAGGAGGCAGAAATAGGGTGATTGACTCACATTTCATCTGATAATTAGGTAAGGTTAAAATTTATAAATCCAGATTTACATTATTCACATTAATCACTTCTGAGACCTTTAACTAAGACCACATTCAACTTAGGCCTTTTTAACAGAGCTTTTACGTTAATTACCACAACTTGAGGAATGTCAAAGCAATCAGAAGGAGTCGGTAAGACAACCATATTTATCGTAACCGAACCACCCTTAGGCAAAGTTGGATGTTTAATTAGTTTCCAAAAGCGTTTGATGTTTCAAATAAAACCATTGTTGTATTGACACAAAGGCAAATTACGCCGTTAAAGGCAATCACGACTCTATAAACGTCATATTAGGTTTATGACCTCTGGTTGTAATATAGTAGCTTTTAACCACAATAAATTGTTACCAGAACATGCAAGCATTAACATAAATGTCAAACTGAGTGATTTTCGTAACATAATTCAAAGAAACCTCATTGATAACTTCAGACTATAAGCTCTCCTCTTAGGTTCCAATATACATTATACCCGAAATCAGGGAATCCTAAGTCACTTTGAACTCTAACACGTACCTACGAGTTAGGTAGGCCATAAACTATAAAACCTCAGTCTAACACACTCATCTAGGTATTGATCTGAAGGCCCGAAATATTTAATACTGGCTGCTCTCGGCTCGTTGAAGGGATTCCAATTGAGACTCCAAGGGTCTTATAAATTGATCCATCTTCAGGACAACGAACAAAACACTTAAGAACTAGTTATAAGTGCACTTAAAGTTACAATTTCGAATTATTCGACTTCAAGCCCCGTAAAATTTGGTATAGGAATGTCAAGAGATGTTAGGCGTAAGAGTTTGACCATAACTATTCAACGTTCTGTAAAGGTTCGGGAATTCGGCGATGGAAAATAGTTCGAAAATATAGTTTAAAAAATAGCTGTTAAACGTTACTTTTTACCGAATGCATTTCATACATTGAATCTTTAGAACTGACCATTAAATGTAACAAAAGAATATACATATCCTCCCCCAGAACCATAACAATTCATGAATACTAACAAAGTTGTTCTTGAATCTAGTTCACCTACTTACTTTAGTATCGTAGAAGAGAGAAGGGAAACGTTCAATACACTGAATAGTTATGAAGCAACCAGTTACATAACCAAGTAACAGGACTCTTTGATCGCAGTTATTCGAGACTAAATGTCCAGTGCCTTTTAAACGTCACTTAGGATGAGTGCTGACGGTTTATCATCGGTTAAGTCTAAAGATTGAAATTTGAATAAAGATTGTGAGTTATATCTATATTACTCTTTTGAATATGAAAAGGAGATAAGATTTATTAACAAATATCAAAGACATAGCTTTGAAGATTCTAATACCTTTCGTGTCAAAGCACAAGAGCGGCAACCCATCGATCTTTAATCGAAAGATAAGTAATAGAGGTTTTAAATAAAATAATTCGAACCTCTTATTTTACCTATATGAGCAAGCATCGCTAATGGCTAAAACTTCCCACAAATATTTGTTTTAACGAAGAAACCGGACAGATTCCAGTCTAACTTTTATGACGAACTGCAGACAATAGAGATACCATTAGGAGCTATTTGACTATTTTATACCGGAACTCCCAAATCTCCTTTAAAGTGCATAAAATATTTGTTGATATAGATCAATTATTTGTTTAACATAATTCAATACGCATCTTGGATGTTATGCTACAAGAAACATGTCTGATCACTTTAATAAAAAATTTGTCTGTTAATAACGAGTTGGGCTAATTATAGCATTTTTAAAGTCCTATTAGAAGACATACTTTCTTATAGGACATTTTACATTCGGTGAGCAAAATATTCGAATTTTGGTCCGCAAAAAAATACAAATGGTCAGATAAAACAACCAATTAATCAGCAACTTATGGGCAGCAAATATTTATAAATTGGTCAGCAAAATAACTAATTGGGCAGCAATTTATGGGTAGCAGATATTACAAATTAAATGGCTGCCCAATTAATTACTTTCCAATATTTTATCTATTGTTGTATGACGAGAACCCCTTCACCAAATAGCCCAACTTGACAGTGTATCTAATTTGGGGACTAAAGGTAGGTAAATATTATTTTCATCCCACCACCTCGGAAAGTGTAATTTTGCGCTTCGAAATCTGGCTGGAAAATTCTATTTTATTCGCTTGAGCGGCAAAGTAGATTTGAATTTAGAACATCACATATAATGAGTACTCAATATAATTGTAAATTCAAAACGACATTAAACCTATTTAATGTAACCTCTATGGTGCCAAATTTATGATTAGAACTTTTTAAATTGTGAAAAAATATTTTGTCATTATAAATTGTTTTCTTTTTCATTTTGTCATTTCCTCGCTGAGGTGGGATGAAAAGTTACGTATTGCACTCGAGTGGAAAGATTTTTCACCTTGTGCTCGTTTGTTTCCCTCGCTGACGCTCAGGATTCTAATTTAGAATCACTCGCTGCGCTCGTGATTCAACTTAAGAATCCTTCGCTTGCTCGGTCATCCAAATCGAGCACGCGGTTAAAAAGGAACTTTCCACTCTTGTATAATAAATAACTATTATTGGGTCCTTACCTATGAAATTGGTGTTTTTTTTCTCTCTTAGTATTTTGTCTGTAACTATTAAGATTCAGAGTATTCCTAAAAAATAATTACCTCGTCTAAAAATAGTCTATATTTTTGAGCTCTTTTGATTTGTTTTGATAATTTGTTGTAAGTTTAATTGTGTTAAAATTGGACACGGAGACAACTTTTTTTAAGTGCCTCCCGAATACATCATTTTATTTGCATTCACTTAAAAACGATAAATAATTTTTATGAAGTGTGATATTACATATATTACTAAAGCTTGTCTAATGATAGATGCCAAATATTATTTTATCTTTGGATTTGTCGTTGTGAAGAAAACTGAAAAAATTTTAGTATGGAAAATGCAGAATTCCCCAAAATCTCCATACAAAACACCAATTTCATAGACCTAATATAAACCTGTCCTTGTGTAACAGAAGCCGATAATTAATACACCGCAATAATTAACGCGGAGAAAAAATATGAAAGTTATATTAGGCTGTCCAAATAGTGTCTGGGAACGAACAACAGTCCGGGAATCAAGCCACGGGCAAGAGAGCAAGACGGAACGAATTGGCGAATCCAATCAGATGTCAGGTAGACTCCAAAAATAGCCGCTCACGACGATGACTGTATACAGGACCAACCTAATTTGAACGGTATTTTATTTAAGGATTTCGAATATGAAGATCATAAAAAGAAAAGATTAATTTGTTTTTTTTTAAATAAAATCTGCTGTTTAGTTCGTTATTAAAATCAATGTCTGTATTTGGATTTGTAATTTTGAAGAAGAATAATCTTTGATACTTACAATAACACTTCCCAAAACGAAATATTCTAAGTTTCTTCTTCTTTTGTCCCCACTCAAGGTAGGGGGCAGCACAACATTGCATCCTCTCTGTCAATAATTGAAACATTCATTTCTTTTCTTTTCATACTATGTCACACCCACTTAATCAGCTAACAAATATCTTAAAAGTAGCTACTTACATTTCTAAGAAGTCGCCATCATAAAAGAAAAACTCTACATACATACAATATAAATTAATTGCAGAATTGCAACCATGTCAAAACAATAAATAAGCATTAATATTTTTGTTGAATCTTTTACTACAAAACAAACTGTAGCGTTCAATACATTTTGGTGTAAATACACATATAAAAGCTAATACTAGCATTGACATACGACGGAAAATAACTTTATTTGCAAAAATATAAACCCGGCGTGCACAGTAAACCCGCCACAGGCGCCTAGTACACATTTAACCACAATCCTTATACATTTACGATGCTTCACAAATATTGTCCCTGGTTGGGCGCCACTAAACTCCGCAAGCCTATTTCATGTAAGGGTTTAGATCAGATTACCATCCCTTTTAATAGGATTGGTAACCACTAAATAGTTCCAAATTATCTTATTGTATCTAGGTATTAAAAGCCCATGTATTGTTAATATTGGCCGTAACCTGTGATTATTTAGTTATCTAGACTTTCCAATCTTCCTAAAATGTACCTAACGATTATGATTTTATCCTATTAGATAAGATATTGATTTTATGAAAAAGTAGGTCAAGTAAATGTATTAAAAGGAAATAATGTAACATTTCCAATATTTATAAGAGGATTAAAATACAAATTATGTTAAAAATAAGATATTCTACGTCCTTAATTGGGATGAAAGGGAAGAGTATTACATTACTGAGCCTTTAATAAAACAATAATCGTAAGCAGCTTAATTAGGGATTTATTCAATGTAAAAGGCCATGTCATTCCTGAAGTGAAGAATTCTCTTGGCTTTATTTCATGAGAGAAAAATTACTGCTTTATTAAACCTTATTTATGTATACCAATTATAATAAAAACTACTTAATTCGGCTGCTTCCACCAACTAAAATATTAAGAACTAATTAATATTATTTTTCGAGTGCATATAGATTTTTAGTTTGAAAAAAGAAAAAATACCCTTTTCTGTATGTCTTCCAGCACAGGATGCATCCAAATGACACCACGTTAAATATCTTTACATCTCTCATGTTCGGTAAGTAGGTCCTTAATACCCCCAGATGCGGGTTGTAAGTGATCAATTACCGCCCTAGGTTAATAATGTAGCTAGAAACGCCCTAGGGCGGTAAGTAATTAAAAAAAAAACTCTTTCAAAAAGTTCGCGTACATCTAACCATCTTACTGGCACTAGACATCATGTATTGAGCCCAATGACAAAAGAGGTCGCTTCGCTATTTTCATCAATTTTGAATATCGAACGGCGAAGCTAAATTTAGTTCTTGAAAACAAATTTATTTATTCTTGTGACAAAAGAGGTCGCTTCGCTATTTTCATCAATTTTGAATATCGAACGGCGAAGCTAAATTTAGTTCTTGAAAATAAATTTATTTATTCTTGTAATGCCTTTTTTTCCACTTACCTCACAATCGAGATGTAAAGCAGAGTAGTTAGCTCGGGTGTAAGCATCAATTGCACCCTCGAACTATAAGCGCCCTCGCTGCGCTCGTGCGCCTAAATATCTCGGGCTGCAATTGATACCTTACAGCCCTTGGCTACTAATCTACTATTACATCTCTCATGTTCGGTAAGTAGGTCCTTAATACCCCCAGATGCGGGTTGTAAGTGATCAATTACCGCCCTAGGTTAATAATGTAGCTAGAAGCGCCCTAGGGCGGTAAGTAATTAAAAAAAAAACTCTTTCAAAAAGTTCGCGTACATCTAACCATCTTACTGGCACTAGACATCATGCATTCAGCCCAATGACAAAAGAGGTCGCTTCGCTATTTTCATCAATTTTGAATATCGAACGGCGAAGCTAAATTTAGTTCTTGAAAATAAATTTATTTATTCTTGTAATGCCTTTTTTTCCACTTACCTCACAATCGAGATGTAAAGCAGAGTAGTTAGCTCGGGTGTAAGCATCAATTGCACCCTCGAACTATAAGCGCCCTCGCTGCGCTCGTTCGCCTAAATATCTCGGGCTGCAATTGATGCCTTACAGCCCTTGGCTACTAATCTACTATTATTTATCTAAATGGAAAAGTAAAAAGCGTACTTTGAAGCATATAAGTTTGAAAAGTCAGAGTAAAGAGCTTATAGCAATAAATTAATTACCTTCGGATTGTTAATTGATGCCTTTTTTTTTTGTTTTACGAGGAGAAATCCCTTTACGGACCGTACCTACCGGTGGCTAGCCGGTAGGCGTGTGTGGGACTCACCTGCCATATTGGCACTACCCACTAAAACCCCCCGATATACCCGTTCCTGCCCTTCTATGGGAGCGACCCGGGGTCTGCCGGAGCAACTCTCCGAGCCGTTCCCAGGGCTTACCGCCCTAGACGGACACTAGGTCGGGGTTTGCGCCAGTTCATAGATGCCCTAGGGAAGTAATTTCTGGGTATGCTAATTCAATATCCTCGCCCACGGTTGGCAAAATTTTGGGAGGTGAGAGAAAATGTAAAAGTGAAATTATTTATTAGTAAACCCTAATTACACAAATTTTGTTAAGATACAGGCATTCGCAGTCATGTCGGGCCGGGGGATCGTAATGTAAATATCCTTAGAATGTTTCGATGTTAAACGTTTACGGTGATCTCAACAAATAATTTTACTCATTAGATTATGTACAAAATTTTCTTATTAACTTTATTGACAAAATTTTTACCTGTATTAGAACGTTATTCATTTCATTCCAATCATCTCAGCTTTGAGAAGAGATTAAATTTTTCCAACATACCCAAGATTAGTCAACCGACCCTGACTAAATTATAAAACCTTTTGGACCCCGAACGGGCTTGTATAGAATAACTCCTATCCCAAGTTTAGCAGGAAATTATTTATTAAGGCTGACTCAAAAGGAGCAAAAAGGCTTAGAGGAACAAAGGTCTAGACAGAACTAAATTCTTATGAATTTTTAATAAGGATGCTGATGCGTTAGTACCACGTTAACTCGATTTGTAACTGCAGGCCTGCATTTGGATGCGGTGAGATCTCTCTCGTAACAAATTTAGGTTTATTCACTTTTCTTACATTTTGTTTGAGATTTAAAGAACACACTTATCCCATTGACTCTCAAAACAAAATCTTAACATAAAAAGTAAAGATAAGTTGATTGAGCTTAAAAAATATTAACAGGTTTAGTAGCAAATTTCATCACGCAGGCAAATAAATTCGTTATTGAAAAATTACAATACAATCTAATAATCCTTTGCCAGACAAAAAAACCCTTTCGCCATTATTCTAGACCTTTTTTAACCACAATCAAGAAATCGATTGAAAGTGTTATAAAGATTATAATATATAACAAAAAATTATAAAGATAAGACATTTCTTTCCTTTCCACCGTCAGGTGACATCGTTTCGAGATAACAATAGTAGCTCCAGTCGTTAATTCTCGGAAATATGCAGGTAGAGGATGCTTATTTACACTGGCCGCGTGTTTACAGTCTTCCAAACTGAATTAACACCTTTGAAACACTACAGTATCAGTCGATAGGCTCCCAATATTGAACATGCAATCAGTAATAGAATTAGGCCAAAAGATAAGATAAACACAAAAACTCGCAGTTTGTTAAAGCAAAGATCTTAAAAGGCCCTTCACATTTTATCTTAAAATTCAGTTTAAAGGATTCCCGATCTAAATCTTGTTGAAATAAAGTGTAATTCTCCAATGGGGGAATTTTAAAAAGGCTCGAGAACTTCGGGAGCCTTTTAGTCCGGAAAAAGAAACTTCAAAAGTTGCGATTCACGGAATATATTTATTAGTTCTAAACAGAGTAACTGCGTAGGGAAGAGGACAGGGAAGAATGGCACCAGAGTTTAATTAAATATCAGCTACATTTGTTAAGGGTCGACATTGATAAACAGTATTGAGACTAATATGATTACGTATAAAAACTAACTTAACGCTGTCAAATCCACATCCTTTCTTTATACGAAAACAGAAAATATTGAGCAGTCTCAATATAAGCGCGAAAATAATATTGGAACAATAACCAATAACTGGAGAGAAATGTAAGCAAAACAATTCAAACAAAAATACTCCTTTGAATCGTCACTCCAGTGAATCTCGGATCTTTATCGAATCATCTTTTCTTTGTGCATTAGCCCAAAAAGATAACAAAGACAGATTTTGACAATTAGACTCCTTGGTAAGATCGTTACCACGATGAGTAAAAATATTTCGATAGTATTTAGATTAACATAAGAAAAGTAATAAACTAACATAGCCAATGCATTTTAAAGCGACCTAGCAAGCAACCATTTGAATTCCCCATACGCCCTGAACGAGACAATCAAAGTTGCCTAATGAAAAAGTTGAATAGATCCTCTCCTTGTGCTGTCTTCTTGTTTACGACGTCTTTATTATTTTTTATGGTTGTTTCTGCAAACTTTCCATCTTCAGAAGATTTATCGTGAATTTTTGGTGGCGTACCGCTGGTACGAATGTATTTGCAAAGAGCCTCGCTCGTGGAGACAAACAAGATTTATTGCCGTGAATCCTGCTGCATACTAAGGTGCTCGTTCCCAGCATTTGTCAAGGAATCATTACGGGACTCCGTCTTGAATAACGTTAGATGCATATAAAATTTTTAACCTGTATTTCAAGAGCTGTAGAAAAATAAGTAATGAGAGGATTGAATACCATGAATGCATTTCTGAGCAAACATTCGATGTTTATGTAAAGACATGTCAAACGGTCACGAACGGAGAATTCTTAGAAGGAACGGAAAATCATTTGCAGATAAAGGCTTTGACCTATATACAAGTAATTTAGGACTATGCCTCGATATCTGAGTGAGAAAAGCACTACTCGTTCAAGAGATTGTTCGGTTCAATTACCATGCTAGTGAATATAGCCGATTTATTCTGAATATACCAGTCCGCATTGGGCCAGCGTGGTGGTGTTACGGCCCATACTCCTCATGTGTTTCTCCATGAGGAAGGCCTGTGCCCAGTGGGACGTATGTAGACTGAGGACGATTCTGAATATCATATTTTTTCATCAATATCATATTTTATTACATTTTTATGCGGATGTATAACACCTCTGCCTACCCCTTCGGGGAAAGAGGCGTGATGATATGTTTTTGTGTTAATATTTTTCCTTGTTGCCTGACATCATCAATATTATTTTTAATGTCTTTACTGCAAAAATAATTATTATTCAAACTTAGTCATATTTAGTCATTCAAAGTTCAAACTATTGAATGCAGACTGTGTGGGAGTAAACAATACGAAACACTGACGTAGAAGTTAGTCCATTCGTGTACGAGACGCCAAAATAAAGTATGTAATATCCGTCGCGGTCACGACCCTGTAATGATCTCAATTCCTCTCCAATGCATGTTAAAACATGGTATATTCCTGAATTGCTAACTAGATAGCGTTGGGACAAATGAAACAGAAAAAACAGATTTTGTTATTTTTTTTTTTGGATTATGTTTCATAATCTCATAAATTTTTTTCACGATTCTAAACTACTTATTCTTCTTTACTGCAGCTTAGTTTTCGTCGTCGTTAAGACGTAACGAATATAAAGGAATAAAATGTTAAAATACACAAGCAACTAGTCTCAGCGGTGACTCAGAGAGCTCGTTCAATTGTAAATCGAATCAGAGGGAACATGTTGGTAGAAGTCTTGTGATTTATAGATTTACGTTGGTCAAGCAATCAAGCATTATTTACGACTAATGCTTATGGCTGTCCATTACAAACGTCGCCGGTGAGCTCAAGTAGGTCACATTGCGACCCACGCTTGCTTCTTTTCTTCCAATCAATAACAGTAACCGTTTGAACTTGTTTGAAACTTCTGTGGGTTTGTGAAAACAATCGCCTACGTGGTTGCGCATCTTTTGTGGTTCATTTGCCATTCTTAAAGGCTGTTTTGTCTTGTTTTAGGCTTTCATAATAATACAAAACACAAATAGAAACCTGCATACAGACCGACTAACTACACCTACTTAAAAAGTAATAAAATGGTAGCAATATTGACAAAATTCTTATAAATTACCTGGAGGGGATGGCATAAGCAGTTGCGAAAACTTCTCAAAAAGGAAACAACTTTTTGTTCGGTCAAATAAATAAAAAAAATTCATATTCATTCAAGTTGACATGATAAATTCATTTCCCTTCTGTACTGTCCAATATCGTCTACCACTTCCTCGTTGGAATATTTAACAAGGGCGTGCAAAAGTGAAACGTTCCATTATAATATTAGGTACAACAAATTGTTACAAGTTTTGTTAATTACTTTTCAACGTGTAACAAGTCTCGTTAATGAAAATAACTTTTATTAAAATAGCTGCCTGTTATTATCATGTTCATTTAAGTCAGACCTTTCATCTTTAGGAAACTTTTTCTGAAATAAAAGAATATTTGCAGTTAAAAGTTATTACTAATAAATTACCGAAAGCATTTTGATAATTTTGCAAAAATGGCTTCGACAGAACCCTTATAAAAAGAAAACCCTTTTATAATCGGATTATTTGGGATAGGCGTAGATATAGATACCTTACCTGTCTAGGGGACTTAATTAAAGTCGACTCGAAGACTGTAAAGGCCTTTGTAATAGTGATTTCTTTACCGTTCTTACGTGAGCTAAAATTTTTTTTTAAGGAAACCTTGTCGAAATCCATACCATATAAAATCAGATAGCCTTTTTGTGATATTTACTTCAGTTTAATGTGGACTTTTGGTTACTTCACGCATTTAATATTGGTATTGGGCAAGGTTAAAAATAATACTTAAAACCAATAGAAATTCTAATTAAATTAATATCAGAAAATTCTTAGCTCGTATCGAAGTATTTAATTATTGAATTCTCGGAACATCTTTATATCTGAAAGTTACTAATAATATAAAAAAACCGATTAATTGCTACAATACAACGGCTATTAATCAAAACTTTAACCGAATCTGATATGTTCAGATTCATTCCAAGGGTTACAATAATTATTACAGTTAATTGTAGGAAATTTCTGAATATGGTTAGAGCACGTTAGCAATACAAATGTCTCCCGGAGGATATTGTGTTGTGACAGGAATAATAAACTGCGTATCTAGTAATTACTATTATGTAAAACTTACAATTCTAGGCTTAAGGTTCCATCCCAGTTCACAATTTTGTATTGCTCTAAACATGTTTTTCTGATGTCTTCGAACATGTTTTCGGCTAAATTGATGTCATTTGGCTTTTGTGCTATATCCATTCTTAAATATTTTTAGTAAGGTGGTAATACTTTAATGATTTCAAAAACTGTTCAAATTCGGATAAATTGCTTTCAATAATAATTACAAAATAATATCTTAATTAGTAAATTTGAATAAGACAGCGTAGAATTTTTAATAATATAACGAAACATGAAATTAAATAAGAATCAATTCTTCATTACAACAAGGACATAATCATAAAAATACCAGCTTCTATAAGTAGAACAATTTCGATATATTTTTAATGTATCGCTACAAATAGACTGACATAGTTTTCATTGATATCTTGGTCTAAATCTTCACAATGACATCATCGCATTGTCCGTGTCCACGTACGAATCTTCTCTACTTCAGCCTGAAAAATATTTTAGTATTTGTTACATTAATCATTCAAGAAGACCAAACCAAAAGCTCCATGGATCGTATAAAAAATATTTAGTCTTTACTAATTTATCGAATTGAGTAGTTAAGTGTACTACACAGATTTTGCAAGCAACGCAAAAATAGCCACAACCCATTCGCAAAACAAACACTTCAAACTCCTTAAAGACACGGTACCGGGGCGAACCGACCGGACGTAGAGAAATAGGGAAAAAAACAAACACAGGGCAATGTCACTCAATACTGCACGCAGATGTTTAGGAAAAATTGAAACACCTGCCACCGGCACTCGACAGGTTAGAAAAAAAACATTTGCGGGATATTTTAAAGCGCGCTTTAGAAGCTTCGGTGGGACATGATTGTATTCAGATTATGTAGGGTACCGTGGAAAAGATATTTCTATTACACTGATTTTTTCTTAAGGATACCCATCAGTTCTGTAGGGAGAAAGTTACATCGGGATATGATTATGTATAAGCCATTCAAGCACGTGAATGGTAATATTTATCTAAAATTTTATGTAAAAGTGAGTTTAAAGTACAATTTGTAATTATTTTTGAAGAGACAATTTTAAAATGGAAAAGTGACGAAAAGCAATATTTAGTCCTATTGTTGACCGGCGCAATTTAGCTGAAAGGGACGAAATCTTTAGGAATAAACCTAACCACTAACCTACCGGCTTTAATTATAGTAAGTCCATATTCATAACGAGTCGATACATAAATATTTCACATAGCCTAAAATCAATAACACTCCTTTTTAGTCTCCAGGACGACTAAAAAGCAATCAACTTCTATAGTCAAAATTGCACCGTGTCCGTTCTTTATAAGGGCGTTATCTGAATAAATAATTGCAACTTAATATTCAAGTTACATAACATGCGCACAATGCGAGACACTGCACCCATACACGATACAAGAAGCGTATACAAAACGGTTGGCAGTTACCTATTGTTTCATACATAAACTTAAGCGGTATTGTGCGAATTGACGCAACGAAGAAAGGGCCTTGGCAAAAGCTAGATTAATTAATTATATTATTAAACTCGGCGAAAATGGCGCCCGTGGGAAAGAGACGGAGACAGAAGAGAAACGAGACAAACATTCAACTTTGTAACATTAAATAAATGAGCTCCACTGTCTTAATCTCGGAGCGTTTTATCGGGGTGTTCTTCGAATTGCCTATTAAATATTTCAGGCAATCCCTAATGGTATTCATCATTTGATAAGACATTTTGACATTTTGATAGACTTTATTATTTTTCAATAACTTTCACAAAAGGACAGATCCATCTAATAAAGATTAGACCCACCTCATTGTTCCTACAACGTTCCAGTCTAAGTATATGACATTTATCAAGTTTATATCACGCCATATTTTCAAATTAGTATCAATTAGTGTCCATAGTACCTACTTTGACAATTGAACGTAATAAAAATTAAGGTTTGATGAAGTAAATATTATAATGCGTTTTCATTATAAGAGAGCCGGACAATTCAGTTTTGATAAAATTTTCAGTTGCTTTGGGTGTGAGGAAACTGAAAAGAATACGTAATTATTTGACCTACATAACACAAATTTTGCTTAGTATGCAAACATCGCTTAGTCTTCGCAGAACTGTTTGGTGCAACTTGTATTCATTAAAAAAAACTCATCAGCGCATTAAATTTAAAGTGTGGGCTGTTTCCTTTTGGGATGCAAATTTTTTTTAATAAGAATTACCCCCGGTGCAATATTTGGGTTACGTTGGAAGAATACACACATGTAAATATCGAATTTAACCGCTCTTCTTGCTTCTATGATTGCGGATGCCTAATAAAACGCAGAGGCAACTTCAATTAACTTAGATCTAGAATCCATACTTAATTGAATATTCAGTTTCCACTTTAGGATCAACTGGAATAATAAATTGAGTTGGAAATTGGAATTATTGACTTTTGATTAACGCTTCAGATACCAGACTCCAGACACAATAGCTTAATCTATTGTTTGTGGCATCCCGAAATGCCACTCGGGTTACGGGTTATTGATAGATAAAAGGACGGCAGCTATATTATATGGTATATTTTTACATTTTCATATCTTATGGATTATAAGATAAACGAAAGTAGACTCACCAAGCAAGCATATAAGGCATACTATTGTATGTGATACTTAATACAATTGAAAGCTATACATATCGAGTTGTATTAATATACAATATAGCTGCCGTATGTGAAGTCCTTAAAGATGTGTATTAATAAGATTTTGATTTTCCTTAGTATAGTTTCTTTTGGTAAATTTTACAAAACAACAACTAAAAACATATTATCATCACGCCTTTTTCCCCGAAGGGTAGTCACAGGTTAGCCTATGGCAACAGGCACAAATAAAAAAAATTACCCTTTAAATCCCCCTTAAATCTCCGTCCTGTCTTTAGATTTCAAAATATATACATATCTTGATGGGAAAAGTAATTAGTCGTTCGCTTAGATCAATACTTAAATCCGGCGATTAAGTATAATTAATTATTCCCTCAGCATATTTCAAAAAAATATATCTTGAATTCAAATCAATTATACCATCAAATAAAATATACAGCATGGTATCGTACAACTTCGCAATTAGTCAAATCTGATACTTAAATAACTTCACCAAAGCTTAGTTCACGAGTAATTACTTGAAGAACTACTAAAATTCATTTATTGGGATATAAAACTAGCGACTGGTACCAAGACTACCAAGCATCGCATGTTAAACTACTCTCTCTCTTTGATACTATAAATTTTGAGTTTTCACACTCAAATATGCCTAACCTGTTTCTATGTCCAACTGTTGTAAGTCCCTACTATATTAATAAAATGGCTGATGAGTGACAGAGAAGAATGGAAGGAGACATGTTGTGCCAAACTGCCAACTCCATCTTGAGTGGTAAAAGGGAAGAAGAAGCGGAGTGTCTCCCGCCAGACCACATCGGACACATCATTTCATTTCATTTCATCAAGCGAGATTCAGACAATCGTGTCTGATGGACTCAACTTATTTAGCACTCAAATAATTAAAAAAAAATCTATTAGGACTATTACTAAACAAAAACATATTATCATTAAGTATTTTCCCCCGAAGTGGTAGGCAGACCCACATTTCGCCAGATATGGCAAGTCCCCATGTAAAAGGAGTAGCGTTGAAAATCCCGAAAAAATAATTTGTTCTTTCACGAAAAGAACAAAAACCTGTTTTTTCCGTATTTTTTCATCTCGAAATTGAAAGAAACAAGGAAGATTCAATTGAAAAAATGTTTTTATATTGCACGGAATTGTTTTAAAAAACAGGTGAAAAAATAACAAAACATTGACCAGTTAAAATATTTGAAAAAATTAAACAATATTAAATCATGTAACTTACTTCAATTTATCACACGTCCATTCCAATTACAAAATTGGTTGCATAGTATAAAAAAGCAAGCAAAGTGCCAATAATTTGTTTAAATCAAAATTTATTTTCGTTTTTCTCAGAAAGTTCCGATTTTTTTTCGGTTTCAATCCAAAAAAAAAAGAGATTTTTCCGAACAATATTCTTTGGAAATTTCGAACAGAACATGACAAAAAACTACAGAATTTGAAAAGTACCGGTTTTTTCCTGCTTTCTTCAACGCTAAACAGGAGTCGATATTCACCACGAACTGTACTTAAGTTTATTCAAACTCGTGGTACAGGCGGTGGGATCGAACCCGCGATTCCCACGGCCTCTCAAACGAGAAGTGCCCCGTCCGTCCCGACTCGGCTACCGCTGACGTAGCGTCAATATTCAATGGAAATCAGGCAAATAGACAAAACGTCATATCTTAATTGGGAATACTTTAAGTAATCGGATAGCGCATAAACTTCATTGGCAAAAATAATGATGTTCAAACAGACTTAACACGGCTAGAGTTATTTGAGCAGCCGTTGGGACCAGCTGTTCAACCGATCTATAAATCTAATTTAGCCAATAATGCACAGGTTATTAACTACAATGGGCCGATAAAGTTTCCTAGATTAAAAACAATTAACACGGTTCTGACAGTTCTCCAAATTATCTACGGTGAATATACCGAGACCTACATACGTTTATTGATGAATTTTTATTTACCTTTGTGTTCGTTTAATCGTCCCCAGCCTATCTCGTACATCGTACATCTCATTGCTGAGCACAGGCTTTCCTCATAGAGCAACACAGAGGAGTATGGGCCATAACACCACCACGCTGGCCCAATGCAGGGTAGAAACGGTTGCAATAGCGACCGGTTCCAACGGCTTAACGTGCCTTCCAAAGCACGGAGGAGTTAGAGATCATAAAGTGTTGGTCACCCATACACGGCCTGACCATGGCGAAGGTAGCTTTGTTTTCGATATCGAAAGCCAAAGTACTAACCACATCGCCACCAAACTCCTGATTATGCTCATCATTCTGCTCGTTTCGATTATCATTAGTTTTGACGTGAAAGCGAATAAAACAGACAGACAGAATTACTTTCGCATTTAGTGTTCCTATCCTAAAATTATTCATCAGACATGTAGATTATTTTCAGATTATTATCAGTTTCAGAAAAAGAGGCATAGTCATAATAAGATCCAAAACAATTAATTTACAACGAGGAGGTCGCGACCCTCAGCAATGAGGGATAACAGGCTTCAAAAGGCGTTATGAAGTCTTTAAGAGCATGCAAATAACTAAGTAAAATAAATTATATGACTAAATACCTTAGAAGCAGCATCATAGCATAACTAAGCTCAGTTAATATTCACATTTATTCTACACTAGCTGTTGCCCGCGACTTCGTCCGCGGTTACTGGTTTTTTAACTATCCCACGGTAGCCCTTTAATTTTCCGGAATAAAATGTATCTAAGATGTTGACCAGGTATATAAGGTAGCACCATGCAAAATTTCGGTCCAGCCATTTCGGAGATTGGCCCGTACAAACAGAGAAACAAGAAAAAAAAAATTTTTTTTTGGTATTTTCCCTCTCTATACATGCCCCCTGACTTGATTTTATGGATTTTTTTTCTATGCACCTCTACAGTGTTTTTATATGTATAGAGTATAGATAGGGAGACTGAAGTGAGTAGTTTCTATGAACGTCTGTTTTCCTTTGTGTTTTTAATGGACCTGAACCTTTTGTCGCAAAGTTATAATGTTCTTAGAAGATTATAGCCCCATCGTAAAGTCTCTATTTTGCAACGTCCTCAGCCTATATACACCCCACTGATGGGGACCGGCCTTCCTCGTGGAGAAACACAGAGGAGTAACATCACCACGCTGGCCCAATGCGGGTTGGTGGGTAGGTTGCAAGTGTTTTGCAACACGTTTAATAAAAAAAAAGAGGAAAATAAGTATAAAATGGTTCTGGGCAAACATTTTTGCCCTGCATGTGACCTGAATGCTTCCTTCTTAGAGCTATGAAAACCATACGATGATGAAATAAGAGACGAAAACTATCCCCGCCTCGTTCGGAAGTATATCACAGGAAGCACCTCTCGAAATATTGTGCATGTGTGAATCACTGCTTGCGTAAGCAATGAAGGCGAAACCGGTTTAGTCGCATGCGCAGACGACGTTTAAACTGTTTTATACATTTGTAATATTAGAAGTGTGTCCAGCTGAGGATAAATTGTCACCTTTTCTCGTCCAATTTATTATCTACCTAGCGACACGTCCCGGCGTGTAATGCAGATAGGTAGGTACTAAATGTTAGACCATGTTTTTCTATTACTCGCTATAATATAACACCCTGACAGTTTTAAATGACATATATCTGTAATTTAAAATCGTTTTTAAGGTTCTAAACATACATAGGGACAGACAGCGGGATGCGATTATGTTTTATATTATGAAGTGAATTACGTTCTTGTTCAACAAGCCATTGCTGTATAAAACACAAATACAGTTGACATAGCCAGTGCTCCAATACTATTCTAGCTGATAGGGCTGAATCATTCTTATTCATAGTTCGAGGCGTAACATGACTGTGTTAGTGTGACATCTTTTATGGACCGCATCCATTGTCGATTTAATTTGCGAAAAAAAGATACCTGTTCTCGGTAAGCTATCAATTAATTGGAAGACAGGTTTAATATCAAATTTTTAATTAAAACAGCGTATTCCTACTCAAAAGGTTGGCAACGCACTTGTGTCTTTTTTGTTGTGGCGACTTGCGAGTGTCAATGGGCGACAGTAGTTGCTCATCATCAGGTAACCCGTCTGCTCGCTTGCACATAGGGTGCAAGCGAGCAGAAGATTTTTAATCCCATAAAAAAAATAACATTTTTAACAGAGGTGTTAACACTTACAGTTTGTCCCCGTGTGAGACACACGCCGCTGTGCGAAATATTGATTTGAGATTATTCACAAAAAACTCAATACTCTAAAAACTCATTAAAAATATTAAAATAGTACATTGTTGTTTACAGAATGCAAAGTCAGAATCTAGTCTAGATTTCACAAATTTAATTTAATTCCCTGGCTGCAAGGAAAACCTCAATTTTGTTAGCATTCTCATCTGTAGGTGAAATTGCAAAAGCCACATTTGCAGGCACACTGTGTGGGCTCTGTTTTGTTTAGATGCTTTACTCTGCTACCTAATTTAATGGAACTCATTTAAAACTTTTATACTGAAATAATTATAATGTGTACAGAACTTTAAGAACTAAAATATAATAAATTCTCAAAGCCAGTGCAGGCATATATTAAGAACCAAATCCTTAAATATTGTTTTTACAAAATAACAATTATTACATACGAAATATTTTGTTCTTAGTCATACCAGTGATCTTTAAATGGTACTCATCTTTAAAATAGAGAGAAAAGGAAGGTTCTACTGTTAGAGATGTAACATATATATAAATATTTTCTGATGTAATTATACACTTTTTTTTCAGGATACATTTTACTTTCTAATTACCTATAAATGGAATTATTTTTGATATTGAATTCCATTATAAATTTAAATGATTTTTCTAGTTGGATTGGGTATCACAATAATAAGATAAGCTTATCACAAAGATATCTCTATTATATTATATAATACATTACATCAAATAGAATTTCTTTTCAGCACTAACCAGTAAATCTTTTTTAACAATTTGTGGTGTGTATGCTAATAATTTCCAATTCTTACAAGTGTGACAAATTGTAAATGAACTGATTAGAATACTTATTTTTGTTCATAATCTTTAAAAGTAGGTACTTATCAACACACACCTCCACATATATTAAAATGTTATCATTTGATGATCTATGGCTTGAATTTATTCTTTCCAATGCATCACTTTGGTTTGTTTTAAAATGCATCTAGGTCTTGATCATAATTCACATAATTCATACATCCTTTCTCCAGTCAGCCTCTCCCTACAATTTCATCCACTTGCATATCCGTAACATTCCTAATGACATGGTCTCCTCTTCTTGTATAATATCTTATAAAACATCAGTGACTCTAGTATGTAGTCATCTTGTAAAGCCTCATAGGAACTTTTTCCATCTAAGTTTTAACCTCTCAATGGTCAGAAAAGTAGACAATAGTAAAATCTATTGTTTCACACTGGTGTTCGCTGTGACCCCCAAGGGGATACCCCCCAAAGCAAGTAACACTGTCAGTGTTATCGTGGTATGATGATCGGTAAACAATAACCCTCACCCCACCCTTTCTAATTGCTTTACAATTATTCCTTTAGCTGATGCCAGAGCATTATTCTCAAATAGATAACATGGCAGAAAGTAAGCAATATGCAATTTATTTTGTTTATAACTTTTTGAGTCAATATCAATCAGAAAAAGTGTATATTACACAGGGTGTATATTACAATCAAAACAGGGTTTGACTGTAATATTTTTCTTCTTTACTACATAATCTTGGAGCAACTGTCTGCAAATTATTATCTTTTGATGTTACATAAATCTTATAAGATACCAATAAATAAATGTGTATAAGTATAGTTACAATTTAAAGTGCCATTTTTTTGAAATAATATGGGTGCATTTACCTTGTGCTAAACAAAATAAAAGAATTTTCCAATCAGTTCTTATTAAAAAAATACAACCTAAGTATCTAATAATAAAAGCTAGAAATAGTAGAAATTTTTACTCTAACCCAGTTTTTAAACCATAATATAATGTTATAAAATTGTTTTATTTTATATGGGAAGAACAGTACAGATGCCTAGTCAAATAACAATAAAATTATAGAGAATTCTAAGAAAAGTTTACAATGAACAATCAATAATTATTGAATCGTTATAATGATAAAAACAATGTTTAAGTAAAAAATAATCAATATAATTATGTTGTCTATTGCTTTTTTCTAAAGGAATTGTGACAAGATGGGTGGGTGACAGCTGATGGTTTTTTTGCCATTATTTGATCGACAGAGATTACCGAGAATTAATTGTTGTCAAACAATAGTTTACAAATTAAGAATTATCTGCAAAAAGCTGCGCGACCGCTTACACCAGCAGAAGTGTGTGTACAGCATGCAGGAGTCGTCAAGCCGGTTCCTAACACCCACACACGCTGAACCAAAGCCCTCAACCACTCAACGCATAACCATTTATACGGGAAATTTTCGAAAGCAACACCGAAAATATCACGAACACTAGTATCAGAAAAATCCCTCTCTTTTACCGTTTTCCGTAATTTATAAGCCTAATCATGTAAATTAAAAACTTGTCACAAAAATATAACACACTCAACAACTTCAAAAGAAGTCATAATACGAAACTCGTATGTAATTAAAGCAAGAAATACAAATAAAAATAAATAGTATAGAAAATCACGCACCTTCATTGTCGTCGTTTCCTTCGACATTCTGCACCGAAGCCACCAGAACTCCGACGCACAAAACGCTCAGAAATCTCACAATCATTTTAACTGCTCAAATTCCAACACTGAGTTCACAGTTTTATTGAAAAATAACAAAAATTACACAGTCGACATACTCAAAACGGTGACACTCGCGCAGCGGACCACCTTTCGGCCTTTCGTACAGAAATAATATGGCGGCACGCGGATGACAACTTCATCGATTGCCTTTATTTTTTTTTTCTAAGCATGCCGTTCACAAAGATAGTTATTAAATTTCAAAATCTACTTTTACCATGATCTATTCTTAATCGAATCTTAGAGTATATACTTTACACAATCACAAAATATAAATTAAAAGGCTTTTTGACAGTATCTAAATAAGCTTAGGCCCGTATTACGGAACTAAACTCAAGCGTAGATCTCTGCTTGAGCACTGTTAGAGAGGGAGGGATGCTATTGATGCCACACAGCGCCATCCCTTTTTAACTGCGTTCAAGCAGAGATCTACGCTTGAGTTTGGTTCTGTAATACGGGCCTTAGAGTATTAGAGAGTTTTATTGCTATCCCGATGAATATGCTAGTTGACACTTTTTTTATTGGGCCCCAAATGATTAACTCCTGATAGCCATCACCATAAAAAACAATGGATAAACTTTTTTTTTTCTGAAGCCTTTATCACAATTAATTTTAAATTATAAATTACGTTTTTGCTTTAATGTCAAAAACGCCTTCGGTCCAGTGGTCTATGAATTATCTGTGCCGTAGTGTCACAATTATTGTAAACAATTCAATCCCGTTCAGTCCGGTTTAATTCGTCCCGTATTGGTCCGGGACGAAAAATAATTGCTGCTTTTCTTGCCTAGCATGTCGTAAAAGGCGACTAAGGGCGAATTGGGTACTGGGTCTGTGATTGTGTAGGCGATGAGCTAGCCACTTGTTACAACCTTTTCACGATTTTTCATCTGACCAAATCCAATTTTTGAATGGCTAAATGTGGTCTTAGAACACAGACAAGAACACAGTGCTCTTTGGACTCTGCCTACCCCTTCGGGGATTGGAGTCGGGTTTGTGACCATGCGTAGTAATTGTTTAATTGAATTACATTTTTGAATTTCACGAGCATGGTGCATTGCGTTTTTGGCATATGAAAAAAAAAGTAAAAATAAAACATATTTAAATTGAATTTCTAGAGCAATCCCTCATTTATAATAATAATAATATGTTTTATTATATTGATTGATATGAATATAACCTATACATTATAGTTATAACAAAGCATTTATGCAAATATCCATAAGTATTATTAAAGGTACACATTTTTAATTTTTTATGTGAATAAAATACAAAATGTTACCTAAATTTCACATTCTCATTCTTCGTTTTCAGTAAAAATCGTTAGTTGCGTTTATTTTTATGTATTGACGAATGACGTCATAAACCGTTTAACTTCCGTTTACGATCGCTTCGTATCAACCTCAAAAGACGTGAATTTATTTACAAGTGCAGTTACAAGAGAATAGTATAAACATAAGTAATAAACATATAAAAGAGAGTAGGGTAAAAATTCTGTTGAACCTCAGAGTAAACAGAACTGGAGTAGCCTTTGTCTAACATTCCCCTCTGCCAAATGCACAAGCATCGGATGCTTGCACGTTTAATAAAACTAGTTGAGCCGCCATTTTGACAGCCATAACATTGTAAACGTTGCGGCGAACAGAGCTCCCGCATTAATGCCTGCCTGTGCTGTTTTTTGTTGTAAAAATAAATAGAAAACATCGAGTATGCTAAAAGATGGTGTCACCTTTTATTTGTAATTATAATTATTAAGATTTCATGATTATTTACTTCATTATTTCATGTTTTAGAATTCTACGATTTCAAATTTCGAACGCTAGTCTCGTGGGGAGTGCGCCTGTGACGTTGTCAAAACGCACACCCCACGTGACTATTTTAAGCGTGTGTGTGCGTGAAATTTAAATTTGTGTGTCGAATTATGCATGTGTGCATTTGTAAAAACAGCTGGCTTTGAGTGTAGTGGTAACCTCACCCCCCGCAAGAAATGGCAGAAAAAAATGTTTGAGAATTTGACTAATGGCTACTCCAGTTCTGTTTACTCTGAGTGTTGAACCCATAGATTTACATATTGGTTGAACCACCTGAAACAAAAAGATATTTTAAAATGTTAGTTTTATTAAAAATGGTCGACAAAAGCTCTAGCTACAGTTTAATATTGTTAGCGTCAATAAACGAACACAAGACATCTCTTGACGACAATTTGAACCACACACTGTGCTGGAAATATTTTATTAGGTTTATATTTCATTGAAAATAGAAATTCAGATTTTTTTTATAATTCTCATTTCTTTTTCTCGATTATTTTACCATATTGTTGTAGTTATTACATTTGAAAACCAATGATGAACATTACGCTAAGTATTTTTCAAACGGGACATATTAAAATTATGGAATTTTTTATAACTGCTTGTAAAATAATAATAATTAAAATAATAATTCAATTAAAATAATAATAATTCAGATTCTATATAGACCAGTATTTTAAGTGTCTTCATAAACATAATGTTATAACTATAATTTTTACGTCTGGCAACTTTAGTTTCGAAAGTTCAATTTCGCATGGCGGACGTACCAATGGGTTCTGTTATTTGTTGGTGATAAAATTTCATTAATTATCTCATTGTGTGTCCTTATGGAAAGAGTAATTCAGATGCTTTTATTTCTATGCGGACGTGCTTTATTTATTCCTTAACGTTAGATGATTTTAAAGAGTTCTTCGTAGTTGCATTGTGTGAACTGCATATAATTTTTAATAAAAATGGGAAAATGTGACGAAGCTAATGTCGAAGTTAGTATGGGGGACTCGGCGTCCCCCATGAAACCTGATAATTTTACGTTTACCGTACCGCCGGAGGCTCCTGTCTTCGAACCAACGCCGGAAGAGTTCCTGGATCCTTTGGCTTATATCAGCAAAATACGGCCAATCGCAGAGAAGTCTGGGATATGTAAGATAAAACCTCCAGCGGTAAGTAACATTCTTTGTTTTTCCAGTAAAAAATTTATAGTTTCCGTTCCAAAATCTTTGTTCCCAAACTCTAAAATATTCCGTTGCATTGTAGTGTTCTAACCCTAAAACAGATCGCAAATTACGTGTGATGCAACCATATTACCCCGTGTTGAGCAGTTGCGTGTTATCTAAATTTCGGATCAATGTTCTATTCTTAAATAATACGCGGTCATCTATCATTTAAGTCAATGAATAAGTGCAATTGCATACTAATTAAGTGTTTTTTGGATGCAATATTGTATGAGACTGGTTGCCATTTTGTGTTGTGCTCTCCTGCCTACGATACTTTAGATAAAAAAAGAACTATTGCGAGTTTTTTGATGCATCTAACTGCTATGCCCCTGAATGAGCACAAATTTTGGACAAATTTGTGACTTTTTAAAGGTGTTCCCTGTAATTTGTTCTAGACCTACAATGCACTGTGCTCATTGCTATTATTCATCTCAAGTAATAACATGCAAGACCTACATAAATCTTGTTCAACAATAAATGTCCCAATTACCATTACAATATTTTATAAATTAAGTTGTACACTCTTTGTGTAAATATTATAGTTGATTCATTATTAACATAAATGTTAATTTGAGATGGCTTTTTGTTTCATATTAATACTATATATTTGGCTAGAGCATTGGCAGAACTAAAGAGTGAGTTGTCAATTTTAAGGTCATGGAGGAACCATTTTGGTTATAGCACAAGAATTTGGAGTTTAGAATCATATTTATAATGGTATAATAACAATTGTATTAGTTTTGATAAGGTATACCAGTATATTATCACATTTAGGACTAGATTTAGAGGATATGTTTTTTACTTCTTGCTTTATAATGCATATTGGTCTATGCATTTCAATTGTTTCATAATAACTAAAAAAAAATTGCATAAAATCATAAAATTAAATTATAACAACACCTAAGTTTTATAAATAATATTTTTAATAAAAATTATATTTAGTTTCCAAAGATACAAAAAAATTTACACTTTAAAATGTGACAATGGATAGTGTAGTTTTTGTGTAGTTATTATTATTATGCTCAGTAAAGTAATAATTCATATCAAACTAACATAACCTCTCAACAGCCACAAGCAAGACAATAGAAACCTATTATATTGTTTGCAAACACCAGCTTTCGCATGGCCCACAAGGGGTTATCTCTACTCTTAATTTTTGAAATTAAAATAAACAACTTTTATGATAATAATGCATATATGCGAATTTCGTTGCTGAAAAGATTAAAGTTAAGTTAATATTCTTGGCAACAATTGCCAGTTATCACCATGTGAGCAGTCTAATTGTTTGTGGACTCTGTTTATTTTCTTATTCAAATATTTTAGCATGAAACAAAAGTAAATAAAGAAGTGTGGTGTCAAGGGACAGCATAAAACAATAAAAACGTTAGTGTGGTCTTTACATTTACAATAGATTAGGAATGTTCTTCTGAATGAATAAATCTAGCCAGAAATATTAAATGCCAAAGGAATACCTATAGTAATAATACTATTTAATATGGTTATTTATTTATGATATTATATTTTCCTTAAAGTTTTAAAACTAGTTTTGCTTGGCCAATTAGCAAAATGCTAAAGCTTTATATTTTGATATAAGAAAAGATAATATTTTATTACTGTCACCATTATCAGAATATCTTTCATTTGACTTCAGTGTTCACCTGGTGTCGGGCTTTATAATCCAGTAATGGATGCAAATAAAGTATATCCATACTAAAATTATAAAGGCAAAATTCACTGTGGCTGTCTCGCTTTCACATCAAAACTACTGATCCAATTAAATCAAACCACGTGAAGCCACTAGTTTATCATAAACAAATGTTTATATTTTTTCTATATTTGTGTGTCATGGTGAATTTTTGAGTAAATAAAGTATTTATCTAGCTATCTAATTTAGGAGGTCCTATTTTGTTATAGCAGGTGCTATTGTTTTATGTCCTGTTTATAAAGCTCATTCCTATATAAACATTAAAACAGTGTGTAAGTAATATATATAATATAGATACGAATTGATGTGTATTATCTGTAACCATGTCTAATCTAGAATAGAAACCGTTCGGAATACTTGTATTTTTATGTATTCTTATTTGATATGTGCTCAGTCACATTTGTAATTCTTTTGTGGTCATAAGTAGGGAGCCAATCCCACTGGGATTATGCCATACAATAGGCTAGTTGACTCATATCAAAAGTAATGAAAATAATGTTTAATTCACATGGTATTTAGCACAAGGGTCCGAAATATACCAAGTTCAATAAATATAAATAGGGATTGATGTAGAAATTAAATTAATTTTATTTTTACTTTTTTTCATCAAATAGCAGCTGCAAGCAAGCAAGCATGTCTGTCGGCTGTGTCAGCCCGGGTCACACATACATATTGAATTGTTTACTAAAACCTTTACCTAATGGCACAGATAATTCATAGCCCATCATGGCTGAAGGTGTTTTTGACAGTTACACAAAAACTTAATTAAAAATTTATTGTGTTGAAGGCCATCACCATAATAGATTTATATTATTTTTTATGGTGATGGCTAACAATAATGAATTATTTGGGGCCTAATAAAAAAAGGGTCAACTACCCTATTGGCTTAAAACTTAGAGGTTTTTGCCAATAGCCACTCTGAACTGAGAGAATATATAAAACACCATATCTGAAAACTGTTCAGAACAAAAAATAAAATAAATAAATACAAACTAATGAGATTTATGCAGTGTATGCTTATATATCTGCAGTTTAAAGTTGTTGAAATAAAAAATTAAAAACATACATCAATTATCACAAGATCCAAATAATATTGTCCTGTTTGAAAAAAAAAGTTTTCAATAACAAAATTTGAAGAATTTCCAAAAAAATTTTTTGGTGAATATAAAATGTATTTTTATAATTATTTGAGTGTTGAAATTGATAATAAATGATAATGTAGGCCTGTGAATTGTGGGTCAATATTGCTGTTACTTACAGTATACTAATTTGATCACTTGGTTATGATCCTTTCTAAATATACATATTTGCAATAGCTAGAAATATAGTGGGACTAGTCATTCAATAATAAATTTAGATGTTTTATTGATACTTTGATTTATATAATATTACATCAAGAAGGTAAAATGTAGTTATAAAATAATTCTGAATAAAACCTGATATTGAATTTGTGTTTCAGCACCAATGGGATGCATGGGTTATTGATACTGAGTTCTTACTCATGTTTTTCAATAATAAATTATTGTTACATGTTATAACATGTACAGTTAAAAAACTTGTTTGTACAATTATTATTGTTTGTTCCAGCACTGGCAGCCCCCATTTGCTGTGGATGTGGACCGTCTAAGGTTCACTCCTCGCATACAACGCCTTAATGAGCTAGAAGTGAGTTACCATAGTTAGTTTCATTATGACATACCTTAATAGGTTCCTAATCATTGTAACCCGGTAATGAAGATGTAGTCTTGAGTTTGTTTACTATTATGTTAAAATTATACACATACATATGCTGACTGTATAATGGTGCACATCAGTTAAATGTGGAGTTTGGAGCTTCTAGAGGTTGTGCCAGAATCCTATTGGTAAATTTTGACTCGCGTCTGCTAATGGTCAAGCAGCCTAATGTGTGTATTGTTGAAGTTATTTCGCCACTTCTAAGAGGCTCGTCCCTGTCTTTGGTAAGAAGTAACATTTTTAGGTAAGTGTCAAAATCCAAGTGGATCTATATTTCTCTGGAATCACTATTTCTAAAAATGTTCTAAAATATGAATAACTTTCTAAATGCAAAGTTTAGGTTGTACAGATTACAATTTAAGAAGGCGACTAAATCATTCAACTTTAGACTCTACCTTTAGGCGTTAAGAGCGAAGCTACTCGTCATCATAAAATGCAACAAATATAACATGTAAATAAAATTTCCCTAAGGGGAATGTCTGCATCATCATTAGCAGGTATGCAGGCATTTCACTTCAGATAAATGATAAAACCTGTAACTGCTGTTTTTTATAATAGTTATTATTTTGTTCAACTTTTATATTGACCTATTAATCTAAAAATAATTGTCTGTGTCAATCAAAAACAGGCTATAACCCGGGTGAAGCTGAACTTCCTCGACCAGATCATTAAATTCTGGGAGCTGCAGGGCTCCATGCTCAAGATCCCCACGGTGGAAAGGAAGCCATTAGATCTGTATGCTCTGCATAAGATTGTAAAGGAGGCTGGTAAGTTTTGTTTTAGTTAAAGGTATCCTGAACTTATTTCAGGTATAGTACAGTTGATTCTTTTTATCTACATCATTTCATTGACACATGACCATGTCCAATTTGATTTGGTGTTGGCACATGTTTCTTCCAATTTTTTTATGGTTTTTTTATGCAAAATAAGGTCATATCAATCTAATTTATTCTAATTTACTTTGACCATATAATTTCCGATTTTTTTTATTCCTTTCTTATTTTATTGTAGAATATGGAAAAATTACTAGTGTAGCAAAATTATTGATTATAAAAATCTTATAGCCTCTTTTATATAATCCTATATATATTTGCAATATTTATAATAACGATATACTTATGTATTACATATTAAATATATAAATATATATACACATATACACAACATAATATTAATACGTAATAAATTCACATAATAGCATACATTTCTCGGACTTTATGCAGTTCGTTTTATATCGCTCAGCATAGCAGAGTACCGCACGCACTGTGACCGTTCCCTGACAAAGTGCTATTGTCTAAAGGAATTTTGTTGACGATAACATATTATTGAGAACGCACGGCGCCCGCAGGCGAGCAGTGCGAAACCCGACACCACGCGGACCACACGTTTGTCGCCCGTGCATATTCTTGCTGCTCTCGCGCGCCCGTTACATTTAGTTTGGTTTTTATTCTTTCCTGCACACCTTCTAAACTCTAGTGGAAGTCTTACCACCACTTCCCTAAATTGGTGACCCCGGACAGTGCACAATTAAATAAAAATGGAAGCAAACAAAAAAACAAGCGCACAAGGGCGCGACTACACCGAAAGCGATACGAAAGATATTTATCGCGTGGGTATACGAAGCATTCCATTTTACCCAGACAAACCGTCGTTGTGGTTTTCAATGTTGGAAGGACAATTTGCACTCGCAAATATCACCACAGATTCCACAAAATTTTTCCACGCCATAGGAATGTTGGACCACCAATACGCCATAGAAGTTGCCGACATCATTGAAGCTCCACCACAGGATGATAAGTATGGTAAATTAAAAAACGAGCTTATAAAGCGACTGTCAGCGTCCAAGGAAAAAAAGGTCAAACAACTACTGGATCACGAGGAACTTGGTGATCGTAAGCCATCCCAATTTTTGCGGCACCTCCAACATCTCGCCGGTCCCGATATGCCTGAAGATTTCGTCCGTACCATCTGGACTAGCCGTCTACCTTCGAGCATGCAGTCCATCATCGCATCTCAAATTCACTCGCCACTAGACAACTTGGCTGACTTAGCCGATCGAATTCAGGACATAGTACCACCATCTCCCCAGATTGCTTTCGCTTCTGCCTCAACATCCCGCCAAGCTTCAGAGGATAAAATCGACAAAATGGCAAAACAGATAGAGAAACTAACACAGCAGGTTCATGCCTTGACGATGAAAAGTGACAGATCAAGATCAAGGACGACGTCAAACCAGTTTCGTCGGACCCATAGCAGTCGTAGTAGATCACAATCAAATTACCGCAAATATCCTATCTGCTGGTATCACTCAAAATATGGCAGTAAGGCGAATAAATGCATCAAGCCGTGTGACTACAAGGTGGAAAACTAGAAAAGCGATCAGTAATGGCGGCTTCCGATCGCTTAGTAAACCATGGCCGCTTATTCGTCACCGATCGCCACACAAAGACTCAGTTTTTAGTGGACACTGGTAGTGACTTATGTGTATATCCCCGATCAGCATTTAAAGAAAAGCGTTCTAAGTCGAAATACGAACTTTGTGCTGCAAACGGAAGTATTATAAATACATACGGTTCCGCTTCTTTCCGATTAGACTTAGGATTACGTCGTGATTTTGTGTGGCGTTTTATAATAGCAGATGTGACAAAAGCCATCATTGGCGTAGACTTTTTATCTCATTTTAACCTTGTTATAGATATAAGAAACAAAGTGTTGTATGATAATTTAACATCATTAAAGGTATCGGCAGTGTCAGCAGCAAGGTACGATGCACTATCGTCCGTGAAAATCTTAACAGGCAATTCGCGTTACCATGCTATTCTCGGTGAGTTTCCAGAACTAACTCGACCTGCCGGCATACCCCACACAACAACTCACAATACTATACACTATATCCGCACTACTCCAGGACCGCCAGTATCTAGCACACCCCGACGATTAGCACCTGACAAATATAAGATTGCTAAAGCTGAATTTGATATGATGGTACAGAATGGTACAGCTAGGCCTTCGGACAGCCCCTGGTCTTCTCCTTTGCATTTAGCACCCAAGCAAGACGGTTGGCGTCCTTGCGGCGATTATCGTCAATTAAACTCTCGTACTATTCCGGATAGATATCCGGTCCGTCATATCCATGATTTTACACATAATGTCTCCGGTTGTAATATTTTCTCAACAATAGACCTTGTAAAGGCCTACAACCAGATCCCGGTAAACAAGGATGACATCTCCAAAACAGCGATAACAACCCCTTTCGGTCTCTACGAATTTCCATATATGACCTTCGGGTTGCGCAACGCAGGTCAAACTTTTCAGAGATTCGTAGATGAGCTGACGCGGGGTATGGATTTTGTTTACCCGTACCTGGATGACTTTTTAGTATTCTCACCCGATGCTGAGACTCACGAGACACACCTGAGACAGCTATTTACTAAAATGCACGAATATGGTATTTTATTAAACACATCTAAATGCGTTTTCGGTGCATCGGAAGTGACCTTCTTAGGGTACCGAATATCTTCTGCTGGCGTAAAGCCTCTAGAAGATAAAGTAATGGCCATAAAGGATTTCCCTAATCCAACAACCGTCAAACAACTCCGGCGTTTCCTTGGAATGCTAAATTTTTACATACAAGCTAGCAATATTTACATTGGATACATGTTTTTTTTAAATTTTGTTAGTAAAAAAAGGAACTTAAATTCTTCACGAAAACGATAATCTAAATTAGAAGAATGTAGACATTCTTTTATAATTACAATTTAATAAAATGTAGGTTTCTTCCAACAGCAGATTATAATAGTTTTGCGGATATTAAGTAACGTCTGTCTCTGCGATGTGATAAAATCGCAGGCGTAAGTTTTTAAACCATTGGTTTTATTCTAACCAGGTGGCTTCGAAGTATGTTCAGCAGAGAGAAAATGGTCGAAGATCGCCCGCCGCATGGCCTTCCCCCAGGGGAAGGGCATCGGGTCCATCCTCAAGAGCCATTACGAGAGGATCCTGTACCCTTATGACGTGTTCAAGAATAGCGGCGTCGTTGGAGACAATAAAGAAACTGTAAGTAATTTTTTTATTCCTTTATGTATTGACGTGTGTATTTTTTTTCGTTTGTCATGTTGGCAAGCGACATTTTCATCTGGGAAGTATCTACAGTCAGTATTTGTTCAATGATAAAATTGCAATTCGTTCCAATTTGTTCAGGAATTAAAGTGGCATAAGATGTAAAGTACCAGTTCCTAATAAATTCATTGCTTTTAATTTCACTTCCCTTCAAACTAGAATATAGCAATGTAAGCACACTTTCAGAAAAGGTCAAGTATTTTTTTTTGTTTGCTTACTGCCAGTCGTAATGAGCAATTTTACATCTAAAATACACGATTCCTGTAGTAAATTGTAGAATTTATTCGCCCGCTGTAGCAGTTCTTATCTTACCTTTTCTGCAGTAATGATTTACCTGGTGCTATATTTCGTGTGCTGCGTCTATCAGAAGGTCGAGGTGGAAACGCGAGAAGACGTAGAGCGTAGTCTTTAGTTTCTCTAATATGTCTCCCACCAAATGATATTATTTGTGTTACGTATAGCGACTTAAACATATAGCGAAAAGTGAGCGGTATTAACATCTGTACCACCCCCTGTGACGACACAAACATGATGGTTGTCCAACTGAAGATCGAAGTGAAAGTCGAGGAGACTCTCGAAATAGCCAATGCCATCGGGCGTTGTCTGTCTTTGGCCAAATATCATGTGTACTTAAACATATCATTCGAAATAACATAGGTCGTTATAGTTTTTAACCGACTTCAAAAGAAAAGAGGTTCTCAGTTTGACTCGTATGTATGTTTGTTCGTTCGCTATTAACTCGCGATTGGCTGAACCGATTCTGTCGTGGTTTTTTCAACAAAGTATTCGTTACACTCAGAAGGTTTTGTATATAATCGACTTTTAAAAGATAAGAAGGCTCTCAGTTTCACACGTATAAATTAAGTATACTTGTACGCGATGAGGTGAACCGATTTTGACGCGGTTTTCAGAAAAGTATTTAGAGGTGTTGTGATGTGTTGTGTATCAGAAGATCGAGGTGAAGGTGGAGCAGACGCCGGAGAAGGCGAGCACTGGTCGCGGGCGCGCGGGGGGCAAGCCGGCCGCCACGCCGCCGCGCCGCAAGCCCGCCGACCCCGAGCCGGCCGCCGCGCCCGCGCCCCCCGCGCCCGCCGCCGCCCCGCCCGCCCCGCCCCTCACGCCCGTCAAGGAGGAGAAGGAGAACCCCGAGACTAGGAGGAGTGAGCTCATACATTCATTGCATACAACTTATGCCGTTTCAATTGGCCAACTCGAACTTGCATAATTCTCCTCATAATTCCAAGGTTTTTACAGTCCCATGTAAACCAGATATTTTGCTTCAGAGAAGGGATGGCTGATTAGTGCTACTTTCCTTTGAACGGCAGTTGTCACTCTGCTTTTTGCCCAGCATGTCGTAAAAGGCGACTAAGGGCGTATCGGGTACTGGGTCTGTGATTGTGTAGGCGATGAGCTAGCCACTTGTTCACGATTTTTCATTTGACCAAACCCAATTTTTGTGTGGGTAAATGTATGTAATCATCTGCTTCTGGCAAGCTATAAAGTCACAATGGCAAGGCTAAACTCAAAATACGAGCAAGTAGAATGAAACCTTTCTGAGTTTTCAATCGATAATGAAGAATAGCGTGCATTAGCGAATATCTATCTATGTCTAGGAATGAACGAATATAGGTATAGTATTGGCGATGTTGACGTTATTCCCCTGGTATGTGTTCTCAGGCCCCAGAGAGAACAAATGGATGTCCGCGGGCGCGGCTTGCGGAGGAGCGAGACGGGCGCGGGTCACCAGGTCGGCGCGGCTGCGGGAACATCGCATGTCCAACATGACCGTGTCCGTCACGCCCGCCGCGCACGACGACCCGGTGAGTGACACGCGGCGAGCCACCGGGTCACACCGGCTGCGGGAACATCGCATGTCCAACATGACCGTGTCCGTCACGCCCGCCGCGCACGACGACCCGGTGAGTGACACGCGGCGAGCCACCGGGTCACACCGGCTGCGGGAACATCGCATGTCCAACATGACCGTGTCCGTCACGCCCGCCGCGCACGACGACCCGGTGAGTGACACGCGGCGAGCCACAATGATATGGAGAGCGTCACAGAATCACGCCTAATATAAAAAACTCAAGCTTAGCATAAAACATACACATTACATACAGAGAGACATGCAGGAAGAGACATCTGAGATCCATAAATTCCGAGTGTCGGTTTCAAAGTATAAGCATTCACAACTAGCAAATACATATTTGTATACATGTCATAATCTATTCTCACTGGGACTCCTTGAAACTTTTTCCGTCGTCAAAACTGTTTTATAATAGTTTGGTATTGTTCCAGCTGGCGAAGTACATGTGCCACATCTGCGGGCGCGGCGACATCGAGGAGCAGATGCTGCTGTGCGACGGCTGCGACGACTCGTACCACACGTTCTGCCTCGTGCCGCCCCTCGCCGACGTGCCCAAGGGCGACTGGCGCTGCCCCGTGTGCCTCGCCGAGGAGGTAACGTCCCTCGACACCACTCGTACCACACGTTCTGCCTCGTGCCGCCCCTCGCCGACGTGCCCAAGGGCGACTGGCGCTGCCCCGTGTGCCTCGCCGAGGAGGTAACGTCCCTCGACACCACTCGTACCACACGTTCTGCCTCGTGCCGCCCCTCGCCGACGTGCCCAAGGGCGACTGGCGCTGCCCCGTGTGCCTCGCCGAGGAGGTAACGTCCCTCGACACCACTCGTACCACACGTTCTGCCTCGTGCCGCCCCTCGCCGACGTGCCCAAGGGCGACTGGCGCTGCCCCGTGTGCCTCGCCGAGGAGGTAACGTCCCTCGACACCACTCGTACCACACGTTCTGCCTCGTGCCGCCCCTCGCCGACGTGCCCAAGGGCGACTGGCGCTGCCCCGTGTGCCTCGCCGAGGAGGTAACGTCCCTCGACACCACTCGTACCACACGTTCTGCCTCGTGCCGCCCCTCGCCGACGTGCCCAAGGGCGACTGGCGCTGCCCCGTGTGCCTCGCCGAGGAGGTAACGTCCCTCGACACCACTCGTACCACACGTTCTGCCTCGTGCCGCCCCTCGCCGACGTGCCCAAGGGCGACTGGCGCTGCCCCGTGTGCCTCGCCGAGGAGGTAACGTCCCTCGACACCACTCGTACCACACGTTCTGCCTCGTGCCGCCCCTCGCCGACGTGCCCAAGGGCGACTGGCGCTGCCCCGTGTGCCTCGCCGAGGAGGTAACGTCCCTCGACACCACTCGTACCACACGTTCTGCCTCGTGACAATCATACGGCCTCATCATGATAAATGATTACCGTAGCCTATGCACCACTTTCCTCTATGTCGTCTTATCTCGTACCCTTTTAAAATGTTTACGTTTGTACTTATTTAAACCTCTAATGTGGGGTGATGGTAACCATTATGATACTTATCCGATACGTCTAAGTTGATGATGCAAGACTCACGTCGTAACGTGTCGACAGGTATCCAAGCCGACCGAGGCGTTCGGCTTCGAGCAAGCGTCCAGGGAGTACACGCTACAACAGTTCGGCGAAATGGCCGACCAGTTCAAGTCAGACTACTTCAATATGCCGGTACACGTAAGTACTTAAATAACTGGCGGGATCGTCAAAACAATCTCAACTTAAAGCAAGCCTTCAGTATTTAAAAACCAATCGCAAGTGTTGACTCCGTGGTCGAGTGGTCTGTTCGCCGGTCTCAAGGCGTTGCCATCTCGAGAGGTTCTGGGTTCGATCCCCGGTGGGGGCAAATGTTTGTGTGAACAGGCATTTGTTCTCCAGTCTTGGGTGTTTATATATGTATATTATATTCTGAATATTTATATGTATTTATCTATTAAATATATTTGTCCGTCATCTCGTATCCATAACACAGGCATTAGATGTCTAGTATGGGCCAGTTGATAGGTGTGAATGTCTGAAGATATTTATTTATTTATCTACTTGAGTAGATAAAAGAAAAGAAAAGATTAGGAGCAATAAGTTAGCGTGGTATGGACATGTGATGAGGAGGAATGAATGTCACATTACAAAAAGGATGCTGAGCATGGATGTGGACGGACCTAGAGTGAGAGGAAGACCAAAGAAGCGATGGATTGAATTCGAAAAGAATGATATGAGAATAAAAGAAGTGCATGCTGAGCTGACGAGTGACAGAGGAGAGACATGTTGTGCCGACCCCGCCTAGAGTGGGAAAAGGGCAAGAAGAAGAAGATCTACTTGAGTAAAGTTAGAAAAAGATGGCGCTATTTGAGAAAAAAATGCTCGATCCTTTTCTAACTGTGCTCAAACAGATATACAGCGCCAAAGATTGATTCTATAATAACGTTCTAAGAGATTAATTATAAATTCAAATCAGAGATTTTATTAAATAAGAATTTCTCTATATTACAAACCAGCTTTTGCCCGCGACTTCGTTCGCGTAAAATAGTTACTTTGAGATAGTGCGACTGTATGTAGCCTATAGCCTTCCTCAATAAATAGGCTATTCAACACTGAAGGATTTTTCCAAATGGCGTCAATTGGTGGAATTGAAAATTTACTCCTTCTCTATTATTAGAAGTAAAGTTCATATTGGCGTAAATTTGTCCTTCATTTTTCTGGGAAGCGTTATTTAATTTTTTTTTATATCTACCCGCATGGCACCCGTTCTCGATATATCGGGATAAAAAGTATGTCCTTTCTCAGGCTCTAGACTATATGTGTACCAAGTTTCGGTTAAATTGGTTGAGTAATTTTGACGTTAAAGTGAGACAGACATACAGAGTTACATTCGCATTTATAATAGTAGTATGGATAATATAATATTTTCCTGTTACGTGTGCCAGATGGTCCCAACATCAACCGTGGAGAAGGAGTTCTGGCGCGTGGTGTCGTCCATAGACGAGGACGTGACGGTGGAGTACGGCGCCGACTTGCACTCTATGGACCACGGATCTGGTACGTTTAAATAAATAATTAATATACTTACATGTGGTGCACAGATAACATATTTGTGCCTATACTATACTGTTGTTTGAAAGAATTATCTTTGGTTCAAGTGATCAGATCTTGATTTTTTTTTTATTTTTTATTTATATGGTCCACAAAATAGATACCAACCAATATAATAATATCAACTAAAACTATAGATATGTACTAGGTTGAAATCCTACATGTAGACACATCTGTCTTATGGAAAGAGGTAAAGATTTACATGTAACCAAAATTAAATACAACTATTAAAACATTACATATATGGATTTAAACAAGATTAAGAAGAATAATTTTTTGCTAAAACAACCAGGAAACACGGTAAATTTACATTATCGGTTAAATTAACAATTTTTATTTATAAAAGATTTGAACTAACCGAATCTGGGATAAAAAATATCAATATCAGAATTACCAGTTCATATCTCGTTGTAAAGCCGACACATTCTCGAAATAGGAAAAATAAATAAACATTCTCGACACATTCTATAAATATTTTTTTGACACAATTAGGCGAAATCGGTGCGAGTAACTAGTCTAATATAATTATATTTATATAATTCTTGTCTAAATTAAGTAACTCAAATATTTTTGTAAAATACAAACTGTAAAATGCATGGCAACAGGCTCGCCACCTGTTACAAATGAACATAGATATAATTATCACGCGAATTACGGGTGGGGAAAGACGTGTGATGATAATTATGTTGCGTTGTTATAATAGCGTTAGTGTTAGAACTAGCCTTATAAAATTTTGTTATTTCTCAATGGTATTGTATAATGGATATGGTACTAATTCAGAACGTTTTTCATTATTTATTTCTTTCTAACCCTTGCCATCTATCTCTAGGATTCCCGACCAAGTCGAGTGCCCACCTATACCCCGGCGAGCAACAATACGCTGAGTCTAGCTGGAATCTCAACAACTTGCCAGTCCTAGAAGGATCTGTGCTCGGACACATCAACGCTGATATATCTGGCATGAAGGTAGGAATTAAGACCTTATGCTTTTTGGAATGTGGTTAAATAAAAAAAAAAGAAAAATGAAAAATTATTTATTCAGTGATCAAAAACAAAGGACTTGTTATATGCCCTATTCTGAATTTTGTTTAGGGTTGTCGCAACATATATTCTGCGTCTGATTAATTTTTCCCACACTCCGCCATATTCACATAAAGTTTAAAAAATATCTTGGATTCTTCTGCGGGAAATACTATCCTCTTACATGTTTATTTTATTGTTCTCATGTTACCAAGATAGTCTCTTCTCCCTGTCTGCCATTAGTGTTACAAACGGACGATTATGTTCCTCACTCTATCCGTCCTTGACTCTACACGCTTTTTTCATCTATACTTCCTCAGTAATTTAGTATTGTGTGCTATATCAGCGTTGTATTGTGCAGATTCCATGGTTGTACGTGGGCATGTGCTTCGCGACCTTCTGCTGGCACAACGAGGACCACTGGAGCTATTCTATCAACTACCTCCACTGGGGGGAACCGAAGACTTGGTGAGTACATTGTAGTATATCGACTTTTGATGAGACAGACTCTAAATCTGTGTGGGCCTAAACGCTTCCTCAAACCAATATTATTTGCTTGTCGTCCACTCCCGCCCTCGAGAAATACGGCTAATGTCGGTAGCGGACAGCGAACGGTCGACTTCCTCTAAATGCAAGTGATGGTTATGCGGTAGTTGGCCTAACAGCACTCAGCGCATTATCAGAACATGGTCTGCTCATGCAAAAGACATAAATGCATTCCCTACCGGCCATAATATCTGGCAGGTAAGGCGTATTGTCTCCCATTCTGTCCCGTAGAATCGTCCGTCATCATTTCATTTAATTTCTTTTCAAAAGTCCAGTGTTTTATATTAGGAATGACTCATTTCGCAGGTACGGCGTGCCCAGCTCGAAGGCGGAGCAGTTCGAGGCGGCGATGAAGGCGTCGGCGCCGGAGCTGTTCCAGCTGCAGCCCGACCTGCTGCACCAGCTCGTCACCATCATCAACCCCAACGTGCTCATGCGGGCCGGAGTGCCCGTCTACAGGTCACTACACTTTGTGCTGGAACTGTTCCAGCTGCAGCCCATACGACTACAAGGCGAAGAATTATTCCGTTTACAGCAGATGTAGCAGAAATAGTCGCTGATGATGCCTCGTTTTGTAACGAATGACATGATAGGCGATGAGTGTTTTACTTTTTGTGGAGTAACTGTTTAGGAGTTTGTGTGGGTTTGTGTAGCGTATACCCACCCCTTCGGGGATGCAACTGTAACGCTTTGTTATCGTGCAGGACGGACCAGCACGCGGGCGAGTTCGTGATCACGTTCCCGCGCGCGTACCACGCCGGCTTCAACCAGGGGTATAACTTTGCCGAGGCGGTCAACTTCACGCCCGCTGACTGGGTGAGTCTGTTCGTGATAACATTGTCGCGGCGTAAATCGTAATTAGTCCCTCTCGTGATTTACTATTATGTTACAATTATTTGGGTGGTCTTCAGTTTTTACAAAGATTATTATGCTTATGATGATTCTCGGGACAGGATTATATACTGCTGTGTGTTGAGTTTTATCTTTATGATGAAAAACTAACGAGGAGGCAGTCAGGGAACTATTCTTTCTCCCTCTCATCTAAAGCGTGTCTCAAAAAGAGTGCGCTATAAAAATTGTGATAATGATAAAGATAAATTTCAATTTTGTATGGAATACAACATTCTACAATCCCCTCTATCTATGGGTTTGAATAGAGATTGTTAGGACTGAGTGGTTTCTCTGTACTAATGGGGTTTCGTAAGGTTCAAAGTAAAACCAGAAAATTGTTCTAAAACAACGACTTTATTAATAAGATTACTTAACCGTTGCTTCGCGCGTAAACGTTTCCGCGATGCAACACCGTGCAGCGCCATCTATTGGCGACTTTCAGAACTAGTTTTATTAGGGAACATTTCATATGCACTATTTGACGTTGAACTGAGTTTATGATTCGTGCGCATCGTTATGTTTACACTCGTATCAATAGTGATGTTGTGACCGTCAGCTGAAGATGGGCCGCGAGTGCATCGCGCACTACTCGACGCTGCGGCGCTACTGCGTGTTCTCGCACGACGAGCTGGTGTGCAAGATGGCGCTGGAGGCGGACGCGCTGGGCGTGACCGTGGCGCTGGCCGCCTACCGCGACATGCGCACCATGCTGCACGACGAGCGCAAGCTGCGCAAGGCGCTGCTGGACTGGGTAAGATGGCGCTGGAGGCGGACGCGCTGGGCGTGACCGTGGCGCTGGCCGCCTACCGCGACATGCGCACCATGCTGCACGACGAGCGCAAGCTGCGCAAGGCGCTGCTGGACTGGGTAAGATGGCGCTGGAGGCGGACGCGCTGGGCGTGACCGTGGCGCTGGCCGCCTACCGCGACATGCGCACCATGCTGCACGACGAGCGCAAGCTGCGCAAGGCGCTGCTGGACTGGGTAAGATGGCGCTGGAGGCGGACGCGCTGGGCGTGACCGTGGCGCTGGCCGCCTACCGCGACATGCGCACCATGCTGCACGACGAGCGCAAGCTGCGCAAGGCGCTGCTGGACTGGGTAAGATGGCGCTGGAGGCGGACGCGCTGGGCGTGACCGTGGCGCTGGCCGCCTACCGCGACATGCGCACCATGCTGCACGACGAGCGCAAGCTGCGCAAGGCGCTGCTGGACTGGGTAAGATGGCGCTGGAGGCGGACGCGCTGGGCGTGACCGTGGCGCTGGCCGCCTACCGCGACATGCGCACCATGCTGCACGACGAGCGCAAGCTGCGCAAGGCGCTGCTGGACTGGGTAAGATGGCGCTGGAGGCGGACGCGCTGGGCGTGACCGTGGCGCTGGCCGCCTACCGCGACATGCGCACCATGCTGCACGACGAGCGCAAGCTGCGCAAGGCGCTGCTGGACTGGGTAAGATGGCGCTGGAGGCGGACGCGCTGGGCGTGACCGTGGCGCTGGCCGCCTACCGCGACATGCGCACCATGCTGCACGACGAGCGCAAGCTGCGCAAGGCGCTGCTGGACTGGGTAAGATGGCGCTGGAGGCGGACGCGCTGGGCGTGACCGTGGCGCTGGCCGCCTACCGCGACATGCGCACCATGCTGCACGACGAGCGCAAGCTGCGCAAGGCGCTGCTGGACTGGGTAAGATGGCGCTGGAGGCGGACGCGCTGGGCGTGACCGTGGCGCTGGCCGCCTACCGCGACATGCGCACCATGCTGCACGACGAGCGCAAGCTGCGCAAGGCGCTGCTGGACTGGGTAAGATGGCGCTGGAGGCGGACGCGCTGGGCGTGACCGTGGCGCTGGCCGCCTACCGCGACATGCGCACCATGCTGCACGACGAGCGCAAGCTGCGCAAGGCGCTGCTGGACTGGGTGAGCCCTCTCTTGTGGATTAGCTCAAATAACCTGAACAGCTTGTGCGCATTCTTGAGATGCTTGTTACGCCCAAGGTTTTATTTTATGTTCCCTCATATTACGATTATATTATGTACAAATATATTAATTGTTAGTTAGTTGTTAGTGGTTGCGGGGTGCGGTGGAAGGTTAATTGTGTTGGTTTTTAAGGACGGTTTAGTCCTTCCTTCTTCCTCCCCCCCCAAGGTACAAAGGATCCCAATCATGGACGTTGAGAGGGGGATTCTTCAACGCAGCCGCTATTGATCCTCCCTCCCCGCGGGGCCGATTTTGCGTAGTCATGGGGGGAAGGAGAGTATTAGACCTAAGGTAACCAAGGCAAATCGCAGTACAAAGTACTATTTTGCGCCGGTATTTTGTGAGGTCGTGGTCGGTCAACGGTCGAGACCGGCGCGTGGCTCCTACGATGAAAAGACGAGTTTAGGGAAGACGGGAACTTTAATATTTTCTATAAATGTACCTCCGACGCGTGACAGTGTCAAGTAACGATGTGTGCGTGGGCAGGGCGTGACGGAGGCGGAGCGCGAGGCATTCGAGCTACTGCCGGACGACGAGCGGCAGTGCCACCTGTGCAAGACCACGTGCTTCCTGTCGTGCGTCACGTGCGCCTGCACGCCGCTGGTGGCGTGCCTGCGCCACCACGCCGCGCTGTGCGCCTGCGCGCCCGCCAGCCGCCGCCTGCGGTGAGTGCCCCCCCAACCCCCGCGTGCGCCCCCCGCCCCCACCCCGCCCGCCGCAGCCGCCTAACGCCCGTGCCCCGCAGGTACCGCTACACGCTGGACGAGCTGCCGGCCATGCTGGACAAGCTCAAGCGGCGCTCGGACGAGTTCCGCGAGTGGGCGGAGGCCGTGCAGAACGCGCTCGACCCCGACACGCCCAAGACCTGCGACCTCGACGGCCTGCGCGCGCACCTGCGCCGCGCGCGCGAACTCAAGGTGAGCGAGCTCTCTCGTGAAACTCTCCTTGTGTCCTTCCTCAAGATGTACCCGTTCGACGCGTATGTTTGTGTGTGACAGATGCACAAGACGGAACTGGTCCGCGCGCTGGAGACCGCCATAGAAGACGCGGAGAAGTGCGCGAGCGTGATCCAGCAGTTGGACCTGAACAAGATGCGCACGCGGACGCGAACCCACGACCCCAAGTACCGGTTGACGGTGCTCGAGCTGACGCTGTTCGCCGCCGAGGTGGACCAGCTCGCCTGCGTGCTGCCCGAGGGTGACTACACTACACTACACTACACACGCTACACCCAAGATCCTAAGCACCGACTGACGATCTTGAGCGTCACTATATCACATCACTAATCATTTCTAAAAATATATCACTAAGGAAACCTCTGAAAAAGTTTGGGATAAATAAATTAATAGATTATTTTTTATATTTATGTTAGATATTGGTTATCCGGAGGTATATCCATGTTTATTGGTGATCAACATTATTTATTTAATACGTAAAGTTGCAGACTTGCAGCAATTTATGTTGTATGTTTTCATAGGGTCTGCTGTGAAGGAGGTCCTAAGACAAACGTCAGAATTCGAAGCTCGCGCGACGGAGCTGCTAAACCAAGATTTGGACAAGATAGACGCTTCTACTGTCAAGGAGTTGGAAGAGGTGAGTGCTTAAATATAAAAAGGAATTAATTATATATTATTTATATACATTACAGGACAGGAAAGGGATATACATGATGCTTCGGATAACGGGAACCCACTAGAACGAAAGCTATTTTAGGTAAAATTTTGGTCTAACTAGATCAGTTTTCAACCAACTGTTCTTGAATTGCTCAATTCTTTGAATGGTATCTTATACCTTTGATCTTGATTGCTTTCAAAACATACACACACAGGCCTCCTGGTAGTATTTGTGAACGGATGGCTTAGTTTTTCTCTTTCATGAAATATTGTAAAGTAATTATGACTTTCATAAGCATGCGCTAAGACGTATCTAAACTGAATAAACTACAGATGTGCCCTTTTAATGAGGGTTTTCGCTTCCTTTTCTGGCAGCAGTTGTCAGATAGCACAGAGTCGTTCGATTGTCTATGGTCGTATGTACAGTATCGAAAATGAAAATTCGCCAGATCCGCGTGAGGATCCGCACATGTGTTTCTACAGCTCCTCCATCCGACGTGAAGGTGCTGCCATCTGTCGTTGATCGTTTTTAGACAACCCTCATTGTTGTGGATTTAAGCTAGCCGTTTAAGCTAGTGCAGCGGTAGCCGAGTCGGGACGGACGGGGCACTACTAGTTCGAGAGGCCGCTAGAATCGCGGGTTCGATCTCATCGCTCGTACCACTGAGTTTGAATAAAACTTATGTCGTAGTCCTCCCTTTACACAATTGTATCATGACTCGCCTCATTTGTATCATGTAGAACATTAGACAAATGTTCTACATGATACAAATGAGGCGAGTCAAAGTGGAACGAATAAGGAGATGTGCCCAACGTCCAGGTGGTGGAGATGGGGAGTATGCTGTGCATCGTGCTGCCGCAGCTGGCGCCGCTGCAGGCGCGGCTGCAGCAGGCGCGCTTCCTGGAGGAGGCGCGCGGCCACCGCTCGGACTGCGCCACGCTCACGCCCGACGTGCTGGCGCGCCTGCTGCGCCGCGCCGCCGCCGTGCTGCCGCACCAGCGCGTCGAGGCCGAGCGCGCCGTGCTCACCGAGCTGCAAGGTCTGCGCCTGTCTGTCTAGTGTCTAGTGTCTAGTGTCTAGGAGGCGCGCGGCCACCGCTCGGACTGCGCCACGCTCACGCCCGACGTGCTGGCGCGCCTGCTGCGCCGCGCCGCCGCCGTGCTGCCGCACCAGCGCGTCGAGGCCGAGCGCGCCGTGCTCACCGAGCTGCAAGGTCTGCGCCTGTCTGTCTAGTGTCTAGTGTCTAGTGTCTAGGAGGCGCGCGGCCACCGCTCGGACTGCGCCACGCTCACGCCCGACGTGCTGGCGCGCCTGCTGCGCCGCGCCGCCGCCGTGCTGCCGCACCAGCGCGTCGAGGCCGAGCGCGCCGTGCTCACCGAGCTGCAAGGTCTGCGCCTGTCTGTCTAGTGTCTAGTGTCTAGTGTCTAGGAGGCGCGCGGCCACCGCTCGGACTGCGCCACGCTCACGCCCGACGTGCTGGCGCGCCTGCTGCGCCGCGCCGCCGCCGTGCTGCCGCACCAGCGCGTCGAGGCCGAGCGCGCCGTGCTCACCGAGCTGCAAGGTCTGCGCCTGTCTGTCTAGTGTCTAGTGTCTAGTGTCTAGGAGGCGCGCGGCCACCGCTCGGACTGCGCCACGCTCACGCCCGACGTGCTGGCGCGCCTGCTGCGCCGCGCCGCCGCCGTGCTGCCGCACCAGCGCGTCGAGGCCGAGCGCGCCGTGCTCACCGAGCTGCAAGGTCTGCGCCTGTCTGTCTAGTGTCTAGTGTCTAGTGTCTAGGAGGCGCGCGGCCACCGCTCGGACTGCGCCACGCTCACGCCCGACGTGCTGGCGCGCCTGCTGCGCCGCGCCGCCGCCGTGCTGCCGCACCAGCGCGTCGAGGCCGAGCGCGCCGTGCTCACCGAGCTGCAAGGTCTGCGCCTGTCTGTCTAGTGTCTAGTGTCTAGGAGGCGCGCGGCCACCGCTCGGACTGCGCCACGCTCACGCCCGACGTGCTGGCGCGCCTGCTGCGCCGCGCCGCCGCCGTGCTGCCGCACCAGCGCGTCGAGGCCGAGCGCGCCATGCTCACCGAGCTGCAAGGTCTCTGCGCCTGTCTGTCTAGTGTCTAGTGTCTAGGAGGCGCGCCACGCTCACGCCCGTCTCTGCGCCCATCGAACCTTGTACTATTATTGGCATTCTAATAGAAACAACTTTACTGTCGGCTGAGAAACGACACGTACATTTTTTTTGCTAATATTCAGCCTTTCATTATTACGTTTTATCAATACACAATTCAGACTGGTCTCCTCCTTCTCAGCCGACCAGAAGTATAAGTGGGAAGTAAAGTAGATTTGGACGGACCATAGTGATGAATCGTCGCATCGTTATCTGTCGTCATGAATGAGTATGAGCCGTGGATGTCGTTGCAGCGCAAGTGGAGGAGTGGGAGAGCCGCGCGCGCGCGATGCTGGTGGACACGAGCAAGCGCGTGGAGTCGGACTCGGAAGACTCGTCGTCGGAGTCGTCGGAGGCGGAGGACAAGTACACGACGCTGGCCGACGTGGACGCGTTGCTGGCGGCCGCCGGCGCCGTGGAGGCGGCGCTGCCCGCGCGCCACGCGCTCGCCGCCGCGCGCGCGCACGCCGCCGACTGGCTGGCCAAGGTACGACTGGCGGACGAGTGCTGCCGCCGCTGACTGGCTGGCCAAGGTACGACTGGCGGACGAGTGCTGCCGCCGCTGACTGGCTGGCCAAGGTACGACTGGCGGACGAGTGCTGCCGCCGCTGACTGGCTGGCCAAGGTACGACTGGCGGACGAGTGCTGCCGCCGCTGACTGGCTGGCCAAGGTACGACTGGCGGACGAGTGCTGCCGCCGCTGACTGGCTGGCCAAGGTACGACTGGCGGACGAGTGCTGCCGCCGCTGACTGGCTGGCCAAGGTACGACTGGCGGACGAGTGCTGCCGCCGCTGACTGGCTGGCCAAGGTACGACTGGCGGACGAGTGCTGCCGCCGCTGACTGGCTGGCCAAGGTACGACTGGCGGACGAGTGCTGCCGCCGCTGACTGGCTGGCCAAGGTACGACTGGCGGACGAGTGCTGCCGCCGCTGACTGGCTGGCCAAGGTACGACTGGCGGACGAGTGCTGCCGCCGCTGACTGGCTGGCCAAGGTACGACTGGCGGACGAGTGCTGCCGCCGCTGACTGGCTGGCCAAGGTACGACTGGCGGACGAGTGCTGCCGCCGCTGACTGGCTGGCCAAGGTACGACTGGCGGACGAGTGCTGCCGCCGCTGACTGGCTGGCCAAGGTACGACTGGTGGACGAGTGCTGCCGCCGCTGACTGGCTGGCCAAGGTACGACTGGCGGACGAGTGCTGCCGCCGCTGACTGGCTGGCCAAGGTACGACTGGCGGACGAGTGCTGCCGCCGCTGACTGGCTGGCCAAGGTACGACTGGCGGACGAGTGCTGCCGCCGCTGACTGGCTGGCCAAGGTACGACTGGCGGACGAGTGCTGCCGCCGCTGACTGGCTGGCCAAGGTACGACTGGCGGACGAGTGCTGCCGCCGCTGACTGGCTGGCCAAGGTACGACTGGCGAACGAGTGCTGCCGCCGCTAACTGGCTGGCCAAGGTGCGGACTACACGACGTCGATGCTACGGCCTTTGTACACTTGTTCTGCTTCATCTATTCTTATTACACTACACAATCTTCGCTGTGAGACCAACTTCGGTGCTGTTGAAGCGATCACTAAATGACGTCATTACCACTTCGTAATAATCAATTTCTTTGCTCGTTACGAGGTGGACGATCTCGCGAAAGTTATAGCTTTTTTGTTCACATCTAACGATTTCACGGTTGTATGATGTCGTTAGATGTTAGCAGCTGTGAATTGATCGCTGTGGATATGAGGGAGCTTTGTACCTTTTTATGAGTTTTTTATAGGCTGAATGATGAAGATTGTTTAATAATTTTTTGAGCTTAGGTAAGCTAAAATAGTAGATTTTATAATAAGGGAACAAAGTAGTATTTTTACGGCGAGGGCGCCTTCGCTTCGCTCGTGATTCACTAGTGTCCTCGTCGTCAAAATACGAGTTGCTCCCTCGATATACAATCCACTAATGAATGTTCGTAGGTGGAGGAGATGCAGTCCCGCGAGTTGTACCCGTACCTGCACAGCGTGGAGGCGTTGGTGAAAAAGGCGAGGACCATCCCGCTGCGGCTGTGGGAGGTGCGCGCCCTGCGCCAGGCCCGGCGCCAGGCGCGCGGCTGGCGGCGCGGCGCGAGGGACATGTTCCTGGGGCCGGTACGTGGGAGCCGAGTCTCGTAGACGGCGAGAATTTCAGTTCGATCCATGTGAATGAAGACATTTCAGCTGCTCGTGACCTTCATCAGATCTCTGGTTCTTCTATTAGAGCTACCAACGTTGTTCACAGTATATGATAATACAAATAGCAATCAACACGTGCGTTTCCCCGACAGAAGTGGCCGCACTCGCTGCTGGAGGCGCTGTCCCCGCGCACGGAGTTCGGGCCGCCCCCGCGGCGGCGTCGCGGGCCCGCGGGGGCGGGGGGTGCGGGCGCGGCGGGGGGCGGCGCAGGCGGCGGCGGCGGCGGGGGCGGCGCGGGGGGCGCGGAGGCGGCGCAGCTGCTGCGCACCTTCAGCGAGGACGCGTCGCCCGCAGACATCGTGCAGGCCTTCAAGCTGGCCGAGGCCAGGGAGCTGCAGGCCATCAGGGAACTCAGGTTCGTGCTGCTGGACACCCCTCATTTTTGTTTTTCCTTTTTTTTAAATCCGCCCAGCAAATAACTGACTACACCACCAACACCATCTAATGGTAAGAATGCAGGCTTAGCGACCTCCACCGTGCTGGCTTATAAGATGCCTTTTCACGCTTCTTTTGAAGGAACCCATGCTGTAGGAAGGAGGGAACACGTGTGCCGGTAGAGAATTCCATGCTCTGGATGTACGAGCAAAGTATGATTCGCTAAACCTTGATAAACACGAGGAGTATTAGACAGTAATACCACCACGCTGACCCAATGCGGGTCGGTGTGTAGAAACTGGCAATAGCGACCGACCAATGACTTAAAGTGCGTTCCGAAGCATCGAGGAGTTCGAGATCACAAAGTTTTGGTCACCCATTCAAGGTCTGATTACGGTGAAAGTAGATTTGTTTTCGATATCGAAAGCCAAGCCTGACATAACTTCTAATTAATATTTACCTATATATTTTACGTGATTATCTGCTAGTTGAGGTGTTCCTCATTGGGCCCTCTAGTCCCGTACTTGTGTTGAGCAGCCATTCATGAGGCCTCGGTCTGTCCCCAGGAGCCGCAACATGCGCAAGGAGGTGCGCGCGCCGGCGTCGAGCGGCGCCACGTTCTGCGTGTGCCAGAAGCGGCAGTACGGCCTCATGACGCAGTGCGAGCTCTGCAAGGACTGGTTCCACGGTCAGTACATCGTCCTCAGCCTATATTCGTCCCACTGCTGGGCACAGGCCTTCTTCATAAAGAAACACATGGGGTAGGCCGTAACACCACCACGCTGCCCTAATACGAGTCGGTGAGTAGAAATGGTCGCAATAGCGACCAACGGCTTCACGTGTCTTCCGTAGCACGAGCTAGAGATATGAAAGTTTTAGTCACCCATCCACGGCCTGATCATGGCGAAGGTGGCTTTGTTTTCGATGAGAAAGCCAAAGCATACTAGCCACTACGCCACCGAGCTCCCGTAGGCGTGGGCATCGGCAGTGTCGATATTTTTCAATTAGTTTGGATTACATTAAAGCTGTGACATCACAGAAAAGTCAACTTGCGATTTGTCCTGGGACTCCGATGTTACGTACGTTTTTGGACATTGACCAGAACAAATTTTTTTTTTAATATAAAAAGGTAATCTCTCGGTCTTCATCTCACCTAATGGTGAGTGACGGTAAAGCCGGAGGTGGAAGCGAGATTCACCTGTAATCCTCAACAACTGAGGAACTGGCAATCTTCTTTCCTCTGATTGCCAGAACACAACAATGCTTATAACATTGTTATTGTGGCGAAATTTTGGTAAGACGGTGGTGACTAGCCAGGCGGGTTTTTAGAACTTCCACCACCGAGCAGAAAAACCCCTGCCCTCGTGAGGAATCGAACCCCGGACCTCTCGATCAACCCGACGGTGTCGACCACTAGAGCAGAGAGGCGGTTAAATAGTATATGTGTCACGTAACCAATATGTGTTGTTTGTGGACAGCGTCGTGCGTGGCGGCGGCGCAGGCGCAGGAGCCGCCGGAGGAGCCGACGGCGGAGGCGGCGCTGCCGTTCCCGCGGCCCGAGCCCAAGTTCCTGTGCCCGCACTGCCGCCGCACGCGCCGCCCGCGCCTCGACCGCATCCTGGCGCTGCTGGTACACGCACGCACGCCCGCACACACGCACACACACACACACACACACACACACACACACACACACACACACACACACACACACACATGCCTAACTTCCAGCTCTTCTCATATCAGAATTCACACATTCAATCCATACTTTTTTGGTCTTCCAGTCATACTATAGACTCGTCACACATTACATACTTAAACACACTAAGAATCTGAGTTTACACTATCCAATGCTATAATCAAGCATTTACAAATTTCTTGAACAAGAGACCCAAATATCTATTTTGTTGATTATTAATCTAAATAACTGACCAATTTTCTCTTCCAATTAATAGTCACCCTCCTACAAAAAAAAATCAAAATGATTATATCAAGCCCGTGTTTCCTCGCCAGGTGTGGCTCCAAAAGTTGCCAGTGCGGCTGGCGGAGGGCGAGGCGCTGCAGTGCGTGACGGAGAGGGCGATGGCGTGGCAGGACGCCGCGCGCGCGCTGCTGGCCAGCCCACTGCTGGCCTCGCTGCCCAGCACGCCCGCGCCGCGCCCGCAGGTTACTAAACATATCTCATCCAGTGGGATTACACATCCACCCCACCAAGAGCGCCACCGATTTGATTGTGTTTGGTTCCACGTCGATCTCCAGTCTCTCCAAATTCGAAAATCCTTTGGTCAGTCTACTTTCATTTCACGCTCTATTCTTGTCAGTGTGTCCTCTTTCAAACCACACTTCTTATTTTATCATTGAACAACCTGTCACTTAATTTTTCCTCAGCCATGCTCCTGAAGGTTCGTATATCTACCGCATTTTATTCGACGTTCATGTCACTTCTCTCATATCTACCTAAGAGTCATTTTTAACAGAACAGACTGTTCGCACTCTCTATTTTGTTCGCAGGCAAGCAGGGAGAAAGCGGATAAACTGAACGCAGAGCTGAAGAAAGCAACTGGAAGAGCGCATGATATGTCACAAAGTTCAAGGTGTGTATAATAAACATATATTTTTTTTACATTCGATAACGGATATATCTCTAAAAAAACTTAAATATATTTTAAAAGAATTTATTTTTTATTCGATTTGTGTTCTATAAAATATCTCTTGTCTGTTTCCGTCTGTTCCTATCTGCCGATTGAGAACTCTAGGTATAGTCTATCCTAAATCGTAAGAGTTCATGGTCTTGCCCGCACACATTTTCGGTGATGGCGGGGAGGGGTGATCGGGGAAGGGGAAACCAAACTATCGTACCAGGTCGCAGCGGCCCGAGCGGTCGCAGTGCTATCAAAGATAAGATGAGGAGTGATGTGATGTAGTGACGTCGTGACGTGTCGGCAGGTCGTCGGCGAGCGTGGAGCACGCGTACAGCGCCGCGCCGCGCGCCGGCGCCGGCGCCGGCCTGCTGCAGAAGCTGGAGGACCTCATGCTGGAGGGCGACCTGCTCGAGGTAGGCCGGGCTCCGGCGGCTGCCGAGCGTGCGCCCGAGCCCCACTCACGTGTGCGTCTGCGCAGGTGCGGCTGGAGGAGCAGGCGCAGGTGTGGGCGTGCGTCTGGTGCGCGAGGGGAGCCGACGGCCGCCGCGCCGCCAGGCTCGACGCCGGCCGCCGCAAGCGCCCGCGCGCGCACCACCACCACCACGCGCTCAAGCGGAGCCGCCACGGTCAGTATGCGCGGGGCCCGGCGCCAGGCCCGGCGCCAGGCTCGACGCCGGCCGCCGCAAGCGCCCGCGCGCGCACCACCACCACCACGCGCTCAAGCGGAGCCGCCACGGTCAGTATGCGCGGGGCCCGGCGCCAGGCCCGGCGCCAGGCTCGACGCCGGCCGCCGCAAGCGCCCGCGCGCGCACCACCACCACCACGCGCTCAAGCGGAGCCGCCACGGTCAGTATGCGCGGGGCCCGGCGCCAGGCCCGGCGCCAGGCTCGACGCCGGCCGCCGCAAGCGCCCGCGCGCGCACCACCACCACCACGCGCTCAAGCGGAGCCGCCACGGTCAGTATGCGCGGGGCCCGGCGCCAGGCCCGGCGCCAGGCTCGACGCCGGCCGCCGCAAGCGCCCGCGCGCGCACCACCACCACCACGCGCTCAAGCGGAGCCGCCACGGTCAGTATGCGCGGGGCCCGGCGCCAGGCCCGGCGCCAGGCTCGACGCCGGCCGCCGCAAGCGCCCGCGCGCGCACCACCACCACCACGCGCTCAAGCGGAGCCGCCACGGTCAGTATGCGCGGGGCCCGGCGCCAGGCCCGGCGCCAGGCTCGACGCCGGCCGCCGCAAGCGCCCGCGCGCGCACCACCACCACCACGCGCTCAAGCGGAGCCGCCACGGTCAGTATGCGCGGGGCCCGGCGCCAGGCCCGGCGCCAGGCTCGACGCCGGCCGCCGCAAGCGCCCGCGCGCGCACCACCACCACCACGCGCTCAAGCGGAGCCGCCACGGTCAGTATGCGCGGGGCCCGGCGCCAGGCCCGGCGCCAGGCTCGACGCCGGCCGCCGCAAGCGCCCGCGCGCGCACCACCACCACCACGCGCTCAAGCGGAGCCGCCACGGTCAGTATGCGCGGGGCCCGGCGCCAGGCCCGGCGCCAGGCTCGACGCCGGCCGCCGCAAGCGCCCGCGCGCGCACCACCACCACCACGCGCTCAAGCGGAGCCGCCACGGTCAGTATACGCGGGGCCCGGCGCCAGGCCCGGCGCCAGGCTCGACGCCGGCCGCCGCAAGCGCCCGCGCGCGCACCACCACCACCACGCGCTCAAGCGGAGCCGCCACGGTCAGTATGCGCGGGGCCCGGCGCCAGGCCCGGCGCCAGGCTCGACGCCGGCCGCCGCAAGCGCCCGCGCGCGCACCACCACCACCACGCGCTCAAGCGGAGCCGCCACGGTCAGTATGCGCGGGGCCCGGCGCCAGGCCCGGCGCCAGGCTCGACGCCGGCCGCCGCAAGCGCCCGCGCGCGCACCACCACCACCACGCGCTCAAGCGGAGCCGCCACGGTCAGTATGCGCGGGGCCCGGCGCCAGGCCCGGCGCCAGGCTCGACGCCGGCCGCCGCAAGCGCCCGCGCGCGCACCACCACCACCACGCGCTCAAGCGGAGCCGCCACGGTCAGTATGCGCGGGGCCCGGCGCCAGGCCCGGCGCCAGGCTCGACGCCGGCCGCCGCAAGCGCCCGCGCGCGCACCACCACCACCACGCGCTCAAGCGGAGCCGCCACGGTCAGTATGCGCGGGGCCCGGCGCCAGGCCCGGCGCCAGGCTCGACGCCGGCCGCCGCAAGCGCCCGCGCGCGCACCACCACCACCACGCGCTCAAGCGGAGCCGCCACGGTCAGTATGCGCGGGGCCCGGCGCCAGGCCCGGCGCCAGGCTCGACGCCGGCCGCCGCAAGCGCCCGCGCGCGCACCACCACCACCACGCGCTCAAGCGGAGCCGCCACGGTCAGTATGCGCGGGGCCCGGCGCCAGGCCCGGCGCCAGGCTCGACGCCGGCCGCCGCAAGCGCCCGCGCGCGCACCACCACCACCACGCGCTCAAGCGGAGCCGCCACGGTCAGTATGCGCGGGGCCCGGCGCCAGGCCCGGCGCCAGGCTCGACGCCGGCCGCCGCAAGCGCCCGCGCGCGCACCACCACCACCACGCGCTCAAGCGGAGCCGCCACGGTCAGTATGCGCGGGGCCCGGCGCCAGGCCCGGCGCCAGGCTCGACGCCGGCCGCCGCAAGCGCCCGCGCGCGCACCACCACCACCACGCGCTCAAGCGGAGCCGCCACGGTCAGTATGCGCGGGGCCCGGCGCCAGGCCCGGCGCCAGGCTCGACGCCGGCCGCCGCAAGCGCCCGCGCGCGCACCACCACCACCACGCGCTCAAGCGGAGCCGCCACGGTCAGTATGCAGTATGCGAGCCCGGCGCCAGGCCCGGCGCCAGGCTCGACGCCGGCCGCCGCAAGCGCCCGCGCGCGCACCACCACCACCACGCGCTCAAGCGGAGCCGCCACGGTCAGTATGCGCGGGGCCCGGCGCCAGGCCCGGCGCCAGGCTCGACGCCGGCCGCCGCAAGCGCCCGCGCGCGCACCACCACCACCACGCGCTCAAGCGGAGCCGCCACGGTCAGTATGCGCGGGGCCCGGCGCCAGGCCCGGCGCCAGGCTCGACGCCGGCCGCCGCAAGCGCCCGCGCGCGCACCACCACCACCACGCGCTCAAGCGGAGCCGCCACGGTCAGTATGCGCGGGGCCCGGCGCCAGGCCCGGCGCCAGGCTCGACGCCGGCCGCCGCAAGCGCCCGCGCGCGCACCACCACCACCACGCGCTCAAGCGGAGCCGCCACGGTCAGTATGCGCGGGGCCCGGCGCCAGGCCCGGCGCCAGGCTCGACGCCGGCCGCCGCAAGCGCCCGCGCGCGCACCACCACCACCACGCGCTCAAGCGGAGCCGCCACGGTCAGTATGCAGTATGCGAGCCCGGCGCCAGGCCCGGCGCCAGGCTCGACGCCTGCAAATTTCAGCTTTGCTAAAATGACATAGGTCTGGAGCCCCATACACATGCCAACAGCATGAATAACGATATGTTCTAAATTTTGAAATTCTCGCGAAATGTATTTGTAATGTAACGTGTTTTACAATTTTACGATGAAAACTATTAAAAATATAATATAACACCGTGATTGTAATTTTCAGCGGCCGTGGCGGCGCCCAAGACGACGATAAAGCGAGGCTCGGCCACCACCACCAACTATCTCAATAGGAAACAGGTAACTTATTGAAAATGAAATAAAAGTTCATTATTATGGTGTGTCCTTCTTTTGTAGTCCTTTTAGACAGTGTGCAATGTTACAAAATTTATATTGTTTTTATTTAGTTTAACAGAAACAAATAGTCATTTACATATTTGTTCAAAACTATATTTTACATAAAGATCTTAAGTTTCCTACATTAATATGGTTGCCGAAGCAATAAAGAAATTAATTTTTAGAGTGTGCAGACTCACTAATTGACAAAATTTATATTATCATACGAATGTGTGTACGAATTTCATCAATCATTCCTTATTTACCAGAATGTGCTTCATATTCTGGCAAATAAAGAATTATCAAGAAAGCGGTAGATTTGTGCGTGTGAGGTGTGGTATAAGAATAAAATAAGTGAATGTTGAACTGACAAGTGACAGGAGCGGAAGAATGAGACCATGTTGTGCCACGCGTATTGGAGAATTCTTCTTCTCTTCCTGCCCTTTTTCCCACACAAAGAGGGGTTGGCTTAATAATGTCTTCCTTTTCCATCGTTTAACTTTTCTATTCTATTATAGTTGTTGTATTTCTACGCTCTTAACGCCATAAGGTAGAGTCAAAAGTTGAAGGATTTATTCGCCTTCGTGAATTGCAATATTTACGTATTAATTCCATCGCTTCTCTGGTGTTATTATTACTCTTGGCCTATCGACATCCTCCTCGTTAAAACATCGATCCCTCCTGGCGACATGAGTGCTAACCTTGTGGGGTCCGCAGGGCGCGTCGGGCTCGGGGCTGATGGTGCGCAAGCACTACCTGGCGCGGCAGGAGCGCCGCAAGCGCGGGCTGGCCGCGGCCCGCGGACACGCCAGGCACCAGCGGCCGGGTCAGTACTACAAGCTTTTTATTATTCACTATCACAATGGGACTCTTGGGGGGTTTACCTATTATCGTCCTTTGGCTCAATTCAGACCGACCGGAAATAATCCTGCCCCAATTTTCAAGTATAAATATTTAATAATAATAATAAATATCCTCAGACATTCACACCCATCGAATAGTCCCATTTTAAGCAACTAAATGCTGCTCGTATTACGGATACTAGATGACGGATAAATATATTTAATAGATAAATTTATTTGTTTGTTGGCCTAAATAAAAAAATACAAAATAAATACACATTATTGTTCAGAATATACATAATATTATCCTCCACACGGATCGAACCCAGGACCTCTCGAGATGGCGGCGCCTTGAGGCCGGCGTACAGACCACTCGACCACGGAGGTCGTCAAAAGTACCGTATACCTAAAGATTAACGCTGAGTATTGTATTATATTGATACACGATCAGCTCGCATGCTCGCGACTCGGTCGCGCACGCTTATGCTCGCTCGAGCAGGTTGTTTCTGACCTGACAAAGATTCTCGTCTAGACTCGACTCTCAAGACGCACCGTCTTGAAATGATGGCGGTCAGAGTTGGCTCGATTCTGTCATTTGTCTTTGTGATGTAACCATACAATTCGGTACTCTATATTCACGATAAATCGATTCAAGTTTGTGTAAGTGTTTGATCGATTTGAATATTTATTACACTTTAACTTACCGAGTCAATAAAAATCGAGAAAAAGTGAATCTTACTATTACTATTAACGGCTTCAAGCTCACACTTTTTAGTACATAAAGATCACACAGATGTCGAAATTCAGTAATTTATTGGCCTGAAAAAAAAACGGCTTAAAAATTTTTTTTTAATCGATTTTTTACACTCATCCAAGTGGGTACCGCCCAACAATGAAAAACGTCATAAATTTTAGAATATTTTGAGGGGTCAAAATACAAAAACAACATCATGGGCGTGAAATGTCAAAACGGGCCTTTTATTTTGCGTGTTCCACATGGAAGGGTATGATGAAGAGTGGCCTTGGTCGGGCGCATGCAGGCTTGACCACTGCCACAGTAAAAAAATATGTTTATTGATGTGGCAATACGGTCGGCAGGCGTGACGCGCGCGGCGCGCCGCCGCCGCAGCAGCAGCTCGTCCGCCTCCTCCGCCGACGACGACGAGGACTGCGCCGCCGCCGACTGCCTGCGCCCCACCGGTACACACACGCGCACACACACACACATTCATATACACACTTACTTACTCGTAACATAGATGCCCTTTGAAACTATACTGAACTGCACCCAACTGAACTAAGCATGAAACATGATTCTTTTGTATGTTTTCATGGGATTTAAAAATTTAGATATCCGAAATATCAATATAATTAACTGGGTTGATAGCTACAATAATAATTCATCTAATTAATGCATGAAAATAAAATATCTTGAGAGCATTTTCCTTTACCACAATCAAACAGCTAAAGCCATGAAAATGTCATTATGAAGAGATAGGTTTATCATTTTACCGTTAGTTAGCTTATGCAGAGATCCACTTTCCTGACTCCGTCTTCTTGCCAATTAGCATTAGACCATTGGACAACTCGATGTCAATCCATTGTTTTTTAATAGTTCTAAGAGATCTGGAACAATGGATTTTTTGTTGTTAATAATTTTTGATATAATTTCAAACACACTTGCTTGTAATGTGAGCTTTATTCCTGGATTTTTAGGCACACGTTGCCATTAATTAAACACGCGTGCACATATAGTACATTATGGTACAAGTGTGTAATGTTGGTGATTACCGCTGAGGCGCATTGAGGCCCGAGCCTTCAGGCGAGGGTCTTAAGGAGCCGAGGACGGTAATCATCAATACACACGTGTATCATACAACGTTTTTCAACACACTTCTGAATAAAATAATACTTAAATAAAAAAATAACTAACTAAATAACTTCAAAAGAGAAAACGAGACAAGTTGTGAAAAATTTTTCGTAATGGCGGGAAAAATTAATCAGTTTTCCTATGCGCGCGCATCGGCCATAGACTAATAAATTTCGTAATGGCGGGAAAAATTAATTAGTTTTCCTATGCGCGCGCATCGGCCATAGACTAAAAAATGAGGTTTCTTTTTTTTGGGCTTTTCGCGGATAGCTTTTTAGCGCAAATGTAACCGTAACTCAACCAATAATATTAAAAAATACTATTACTCACTCGTAAATAATAGTAATGAAAAAGTCACAGTTTGATTATAGGTGTCATTATGTGCCTAATTGCCATGGGATTAGAGCCACTTTATAAGGAAGTGTGTTGAAAAAAATATAACACACCTAGTGCGTAATATTTTTAACCAAGTGAAGTTAAATTCGTACATTTTAAATTGTACATTATATGTCAACAAAGCACTTTTACACAATAATAGGTATTATTTTCTTCGCAAGTGTGTTGAAAAACGTGGTATTGATGACGGCGTGTGTGTGTGTGTGTGTGAGACAGGCAAGGAGGTGGACTGGGTGCAGTGCGACGGCGGCTGCGACCAGTGGTTCCACATGCACTGCGTCGGCCTCCGCCGCGGCGCGCTCGGCGACGACGACGACTACGTCTGCGGCTGCTGCGCCGCGCGGCCGCGCCACGCCGGCGGCCAGGCCGGCGGCACGCCCGGCGGCCACGCCGGCGGCCACGCGCGCGACGCGCACTGACTGCGGCGAGCCGGCTCTACACGCTCGAGGCCGCTGCCTATGGAACGTGGGCGGACGAGGGCGGCATCGCACGCTGCGTGATACCGACCGGGGACGGACGCGTGACTCGCGTGACGGGATTCAACATTGGGACGTGCATTTTTCACATCCCTGCCCGAGGAGCATGAGCACCGCGATATTATCATATTGCGGTGTTCATGCTGAAGAATTTGCACATTCAGATAAGATATGCACATTTTCTTTGACTGTCCGTCCCGCGCGAGTGAATGCACGTCACATACGCAATGACTCTAACACCTGAGACGTATAACAGACGATTGTCTCCAGGCAGCCGAGCGAGGGTACCTACTGTTTTTGATTCTATTTTTATTTCAGATTTTATTTGTAATTTAAACATAGTTAAGTATTATCTTTTTATCTACCTTTATTTATGTAACGACACTCGTTTGTAACTTGTATAGTACTTGCATTTTCGATTGTTTGTTCGTCCGTCACTCTTTGATGTGCAGAGGAGATTTTGTAAAATGGAAGCAACTAAATAATACCGGATATGACTATTGTTGAAAGCGAAACCTAACTGCGAAATATAAATCTTGAAATGGTTCAGTCTACTTTAAACGTAGTACAGAAATAGATACTTTTAATGAAAATCTAAGTGTTGTTCAGCGTTTAAATCAATATTGTTGAAGTTCACTCATTCATATATCTGGTAATGATTTTTTTTGCAATTTGTATGGTTGTTCTGATTATACATCAAATAAAATATGCGTAAACTCTGAGAATAATCTTTTGCGGTAAGAGTTATAATGTATTTGACAGTACATGCCCATTCATTAGCGTGTAAAATTAGTTTTGATTACTCTATAATTCTCTATAATTTTAATCAAATAAAGTTAATCACAATAACAGTACACATTTTTATTCTGTCAAGAAAATTTATATAAAAAGGTGAGTATTATAAATATTATTACATTTAGAAAACAAATTTAAGAGAATTTACAGGAAACCATTTGACATTTTACCAGATATATGAAGTTGGAATTGCCAGTTCATAATTTTAAATTAAATATTGGTGTTGTAGTACCCTTGATCCTGATAAACCAAAATCACCTTTACCCACATTATATTAGAGATCCATGTTCCTTAACAATAGTTTCAGATGGAGTACGAATTATGAAAATTGTTAAAAATCATAATGTTAATTGTGCAACATACAATGAGGATGCATGTTGTATTCAAGTTTTCTTTAAAGAACATGGACATGAAATTGAAGAGAAATGGTAAACGAATTAAATCACCTATCTATGTGTAAATTGAGAGCTTAACAAAGGTACAAATCGTTTCGTTGTGGAGCTTCTTAGCACCAACTCATGTCATTAGTTCTGGTATACGTAGTCCTAGTAAACACCCAATACGCCAATATCTAAAGTAAGGATCATAAGGACCATACCATTTTGTACCCGTTCTCTTCAATTTCATTGCTCGAAATATAACGCTGTTATAATAGTAGCTGTTTTATGTAAATTAAATGTTGTTACATTTCAAATAAAATTATATTTACTTGACATTATGAATGACTGCTTCGAAGTGTTGCTTTTTATATACTTCTATCTATATGTACGCAACCATCAACCCTATTGATACTATATTAAGGACTTTTGTTGCACATTGTATTCTTACGTCAACTTACGGTGTTACTATGTGAAAGTGGTCTTAAGAAATTTTTGTAAATATTTTTTTAATGTGAAAAACAATTTTTAATAAAATTTATTACTTAGAAGAAAATTTTTAAATGTAATTGGACATTTTTGAGAAAACTGATAGTCTAAGTGTCGGGATGAATGGTTCGGCGCACGATTCGACTTTAAACCTTAGCGACCAACGTGAGCGCAGCGTCATCAGTGCGCCGAGTTTTGCTTATAAGACTCATTGCTAATGTTAAGTTCCGATTTAAATGGCGCGTATAGTCGTTTAAGTACCACGCTAACGTCTTGTTATAATTTGCCTTCTAATGCAATCAAGATTGAACTCTAACATCGACGCGTTCGGGCTTATTTTCCTTTGTCATTCGTAACGCGTGCTCCGCGTCGCACGCGACTGAGCTGCATGATCAATGTTTTCTATGGAAATTGTAAATATTGTAGTGATTGTTGTATGTACACCGAACGTAACATTTGTTCTTTGTTGAAAATAAGGAGCTTGTGACGTTCACGTGCGTTATGATTACATGTATTATATTTAGATAAAGGTTACGAAGCACGGGCATCGAGTGGATAGATCAGAGTTCATTATGTACATTTTTGTGATTTTTTTATTAAATCGTATGTTAATCTCCAATGGGTGTTTCTCTTATATCGAGCTTAACAGTCATTTCTCCTTCAAAATAAGCTTTTTCTTTAAATTGCTGTGATATTGATTTGGGATCAGTATTAATGTATCTGTATTTATAAGAAGCTCCAGTAAATAAATAAGTTTTTTTCTTTTAATCACTACAAAGTAAATAGCACGAATTTTGTTTTGATAGATACCATAATAAATAGTAGAACAAACTACTTTCTAGTTAAAAATTATTTTGATATTGATGTTGTAGTATGGAGACACCCTTTGCTGAGTAACATTGTCATGGTTTAATTATGTTATTAATATTTACCAAGAAATTATAGTATCAGCTAACAATAGGGTGTTTCTGAGAATGAAAATTATTTCTCTTACTTCTTTTTAGGAGCAACACTGGTAAATATTAATAAAAAAATTACCATCAGTGTGATTTCTGGTATAAAAATATGTATATACTTATGTCAAAATAACATTTATAGGTTACTCCGTTATAAAATATATTTGCAAAGTATTCTCTATTCATAAGTAAATCGTCGCATCCGTTAATTTTCGCGATGTAATGGCCTTAATGTTTCCACATATATAAATTGTTTAGTTGCTTTTGATTCAGAGCCCAATACTTTTCTTTAATGCCGGATATAGGCTAGTTCTGAAAGCTTATTGTTTATTTACGTTTAGGGACGGTTGAGCCCCGCATGCCATTGATAATTTAGTCCATTTTTTATTATTAAAATTAACTTTTTTTATTAATTATTTTGACTGATAATGCTATTATCTAGTATAAAATTTACAATAATTATAATTTCTACTTAATGTTTCATGTAATCCATTTTGTACAATAACCTCTTTGTTATTTTTACCGATTGTTTTGTTTTATCACGCGTATTTCTTATCATATTTTTTGTTACTTACTATTACTAGTCCCATTTTAGGACTCAAATTTGAGCGTTATGAGTTTGAAGATGGAAAATTATACTTAAATATATATATCATGAACAAGACATCATTTCTTGGTTCTCTAAGGCCCGTATTACAGAACCAAACTCAAGTGTAAATCTCTGCTTGAGCGCAGTTAAAAAGGTATGGCGCTGTGTGGGATCAATTGCGCCATCCCTCTCTAACAGTGCTCAAGCAGAGATCTACGCTTGAGTTTAGTTCCGTAATACGGACCTTAATGATATTTAACGTGAATATCCACCAAATATTTTTGCTGAGTCTATTTGTGTTGAAGTAAATGTATCAAATAATGGCATTATCGTAATGTTTAACTTGTAAGTTGACAGCGGCGTTTAACCGTTCAATGATCTCTGGGTCGATTGGCGTCGGCATCCTTTGCACGATCGAAACATTGTTAAAGCGGAGATGACATTGGATTGAGGTCGATAAACTATGTTGCATGTCTTATCCAAAGTAGTACATGCTATTGATAATAGATGGCGTTGTCGTTGTAAAAATACAGTATATCTACGAGTTTTAAAATTGTAATACTGTTTTATAAATTTTATTATGTTTTAGAAACTGCTTTGGATACAAAAGCGTGATTGGTCAATATTTTACTGACCACTGACAGGTTTGTATCAGAGCCATCTAGTGACACGTAATAGCAACTTTAATATCGACATCAGCTCGACGTCATCACGCTCTCAACCCTTTTGATCTGAAACTGAATATGTATGAAAATTGTACAGTAGCAGTGTGGTCGCCTGTGCAACAATACTGGTGGACTTACGACTCTTGTATAGTCAGAATTTTGTATTTAGATAAATATAATTATAAAGAAATATCGCCAAATTACAAGCGGGAACCTGCGGCACCACGTATCGTTGGACAGCGCGAGAGCGTCTTGTACCAAATAATATAGAATATTATAGAAAAATAATACGGGAGTTTAATTTATATCACATACAGAAAAAATAGTCGGTTTGTCCTTGTCCTATTCACTAAATAATCTTGGTATGTCTCTTTAAAGGAACCACGTACATATTTTAAAATAATGAAAAACAAAAAATTTAAACAGCTGATTGTTATTACTGGTTGCAACTTAATCTAGGTACTTATCAGTTGATGTTAATATACTGTTATTTCAATAAAAAGACATGCTAAGACGTCATACATACCCGACTGTACCAAGACATGACATAAAAAAAACCTTATACGAATGTCAAAAGCTGCCGACCTCAACTGTATAGGCATGCCTTCAGTCAGCATCATAACGTTAATTCCGGAAGTTTTTGGTGATGCGGGGAGGGGGACTAAGGAAGGGGAAGAAAGAAGAAGAAAATGGTCGCAGTGTTCTAAGTGATCTCAGGCACATCAAAAAATAGGCGATGAAGAAATGTGTGCCAGTATTGAAATGTGTGGCAGTATTGAAATGGCCAGCGTAATGGAGCTAGAGATCATTGATTTGTCTACCTATTGTTTATTAATAACTTTTACCATTAAAAATAATTTTAGAGATCGTTTGAAAAATTAATTATAATTCGTCTTAATATTAAAAAAATGTCTTAATATTTTAAAAGTCAATTTTGGTAATAACTAAACTCAGGCAGCGAGAGCCGCGTTGGGACAGACGTGCGGACGGTACTACTCGTTTAAGGGGTCGCGGGTTCGATCCCAAACCTATACCACCAAGTTTGAATAAAACTTAGTACCTACCTACAGTTGATTGTCAGTCACTTGCTTCACATTATGCCCGGTGCATGTCATGCCTGTTACATGGTCTTTACATATATGACGAAATATGGATGTCACCACCTCTGCCTACCCCTTCGGGGAAAGAGGCGTGATGATATGTTATAGTCCAAGATCTTACTCTATTATGACAGATGTTTGTATGACGAATGCAATCACTTGTTCCACAGTCTCTCTTGTTTATAAGCTAACTGCTATAACACCCTTTATTCAAACCCGGGGTGCCCGTTTCTACGCGGGTAATGCGACTATCGAGAGAAGGTGCACAGACTATTTGGATACAAAGTAAACTACTAGGTGTATTTCTAACAGTTGTGCAATGGGTTCATTCTATTCGTAAGCTGTTTACTTAGCGTTAATTATGGTATTATTGTAGAGTACACTAGTAGAACATAAACCGAGTACACCGCCTTAATATTAATGTAATTATTTAACAACATTGCGTAATTTTAGCGAAAATAATCTATATTATGTAAACACAGATCTTGTGGGTGTGGGATGATATCCAATTTTATACCGGGTCGCTGGCGCAGTCGCGGCGCGCGCTTCGGCCGGGAGGCATGATGCGTAATAATGTCATTTACCAGCTCTTAATGATTTATCTGGAAGCAAGCTCAGACATAAGACAAACGCTTGCGCTCCACAAACCGAGAAACATGTGACGAAGAATCTTTGTGTTTCAGTTGTAAAAAATTATTTAGTTTCATTTTGGTAAAAATGTTGGAAGAAAATCCGAGATGTTTTACGCCATTTTTAAAACAGGTGAGTGTATTAATTGTTTTTTATTATCTTTAAAATGTAGTGATAACTTGTTGTATTCTGTGCGCTTTAGAACACTTGCTAGGTAATTATTGTAATATGCACATGGCTGAATCTCTAAAATCATTTGTCTGATACTCTTATTTTGATCCGTTGATCCTCCTTTTTGTGAAAAACCTCTATAAATATTTTACTTTTCATATCCATAACGATTAAAAAGGTAGAAACGGGCGTTCCTCCAAGAGAGGCGTGAAAAGCACCTTATGGGCCAGCGAGGTGGCTAGAAGGCGCTGTCTGTGGCCAGCTATTTCCGCCTGGACTCTGGAACTGCGTACCATCAGGTGGTGTTGTCATTTGATGTGCTTTCTATAAAACAAAACATCGCAGAAAGTTAACTAGCGGAATCCTCGTTTTGCCTAATGTAACGCATATAATGTTAACTCCTTAGCGGGCACCGTGAACGCCTGTGTACGCAAAAAAATATATTTTTCTAATATATATCGTTTTGTGACCGTTGACTAAAGTAGTCAAAATGCTCCAAGTCGCTTCTGGGTTTCAGTATATCAACCTAGCCCGCCGCCGCTTCGGTCCTCGCTACTCGAACGTTATGATAAACAACAATCTGCCAATGGGAGGGAAAAGGGGAGAGGGGGGCATCAGGGACTACTTAAGGTTTGAAGTCTAATAAAATTATGAACTTTAACCCTTTCTACCTTTTTTAATTTTGATGAACATCTTTGCTAATCAGTCTTAAAATTTAAAGGTTCTAATTTATACCTCTTGTTTATTATATCAAGTATATTTTACGCCTTACAAATATTCGTGTAAATGAATTTCGACGCATTAAAATTCTGCCAGATGATAGAACACTAAAATAAATGATATTGCATCCCACATCCGTTGAAATATTAAACACAACTCTAGTAGGTAGGTATATCAGATTCATCGGTCGTGTTTTAAATGAATTAAAGTGAAAAATTAATAATCTATATTAAAATTCAAGATTTTAGTGAACCTTGAACCACGCGTTTCAATCAAGATGCGCGGCTTGTAACTCGCGTTCAATTTAAGATGTTTTAGGATTTATTTAGCGATTTGATAACCGCCTGATGGTGAAGAATTTCAGTAGTCCATAGACGATTGCAACATTGACGTAACACCACAAAGTACCCAATTGTAACTACTAGTGGTAACACTTGCGCGCTGCCATGGTTGGTACGTTTAGCATTTTTGATTATGCGTTTCTGTAAGGTGGAGGTACCTACTATTCCAGTTAAGGTGCTCCCAATTTGTGCAGTTCTTCACAGTGCCGGGGCACTGTGAAGAACTGCACAAATTGGGATTGGCTTGTAGAGGCGGGCCTCTAAAGCCTCTAAATCGGCTTGTAGAGGCCTCTAAATCGGCTTGTAGAGGCGGGCCTCTACAAGCCAACGGCATAAAAATGGACTGTGAATTATAGAAATCGGTTGCCCGATCAATATGAGTACCGAAATCGGTAGACGCGACCGTGACGGTGGTGGGTGTGAAGGCTGCAACATGAGTAATGTACATTGCGATGGTTGCGCCTCCAGTGCTTCGCGGCGCTGGGCGTGTCGCTGCACATGGCGCAGCTGGGGCTGGTGATGGGTCTGCCCGCGACGCTGCTGCCGCGGCTGCGCGCGCCCGGCGCCGCGTTTGCCGTCGACGACCACTCCGGCTCCTGGGTTGGTGCGTACATACTGAACTCTCTTATAATAGGTCTTTACCTATCAAATTGCCGTTTTTTCTCTTTCTCTTAGTATTTTGTCTGTAACTATTCAGTTTCAGAGTAGTAGAGAATAATGACCTCCTCTAAAAATAGTCAACATTTTTGAGCTCTTTTGATTTGTTTTGGTAATTTGTTGTAAATTGGACACGGAGACAACTGTTTTTATGTGCCTTTCGAATATATCATTTAATTTGCAATTACTTAAAAACGATAAATAATTTTTATGAAGAGTAATATCACACATATTGCTAAAGCTTGTCTAATGATACATGCCACGTGCAGTAATTAGTATCTATATACTACATAATGTACGGTGCTTGTGGTTCCGTTAGTATAACTTTTATGATAAGAGATTTCTAATATAGTAATAACATGAAAATAAAATTGTAGACGGCAATCTGCGAAAATATAAACAATGATTCTGTTTCTAGGCTGTTAAATCCAACAACGCTGCTATCTCTGTTATTTGTATATTATTGCAACTGCTTGTATAGTAAATACGGTGAGAGCTTTTTAGTCTACAATATAATATTTGCACTGCGTTTACTGTATACGGTAGAAAACCCCGTAAAATAATTATTTTTGCAACCAAACAATCTCGCAAGCAGCAATGTGTAGGTAAATCATTGGCCTATATTGACGGTCATAAAACATTTGTGTCTAGATTTTTTTTGTTTTTTTTTTAATATGACAGGTAAGCTCTTGGCCTTCATCTCACCTGATGGCAAGTGACGATAAGGCCGAAGGTGGAGGCGAGATTCACATGTAATCCTCAACAACTGAGGAACTGGCTATCTTACCTCTGATTGCCGGAATACTACAATGATTATAACATTGTTATTTTGACGACAAATTTAGGTAAGAAGGTGGTAGCTAGCCAGGCGGGCTGAGAAGCCTTACCACTAACCAAACCGAGCAGAAAAACCCCTGCCCTTATAACGATGAGTGTTAGGTGTATTATTGTTAAGCAGTATTTTTGGTTAAACTAGACATAAAGTTATTCTTAGCTTATTAATAAAGCGGTAGAGGCTTATCGTAGATATTCAGTCGGTAAAGTAAACCAATAAACTGGTCACTACTAAAAGATCTAAATTATGAATAGTCTTAAATTAATATCTAGTTCTTCCAATCAATAATGTTTACTCCCAGACACAAAAATAACAGAACAAAAATCTCAAGGCGATTCTTTTCGCTGCGTATAAAAAATTATCTTAGACAAAGTGGAAGTATTGCGCTATTCTAAATCAGATATATTGATTGACAAGAGGAGTCCATTGTATGTTATTAAGAATTACATATACCTCTATAGTAGGTACAAACAGAGACGCCAATAGTTACATCACATTTATGTATTATATAAGAACAGTACCCATTGAAACAATTTGCTAATATTTTATCGAGACTCATATGTAGGTAGGTACATCTCTTTTTTGAAATATTTCATTGGTGTCGTAAGACCAATGTGATTTATTTATTTTACATATTATACATAAAATAAAATGATGATGATTATTTATTATTATTATAATTTAATGGGTTTTAACTTTTAAAGCATTTCTTTAAAAAATAATGTTGTTTGTTCCAGCGGCAGTCCCTGGATTCACATTCTTGCTGGGTAACCTGGCTACGCCGAGCATCATGGGCAGGTTCGGCAGGAAAGTCGCCAACCTGGTCAGCCTCGCTCTGTTCGCAGCGGCGTGGACGGGCATCGTGCTCTCGTCCAGCGTGGCCGCGCTGCTGCTGGCGCGCAGTCTGCAGGGCGTCGGCATCGGGATGACGTCCATCATCAGCCCCGTCCTGCTCGGGGAATACACCAGCCCCAGAAATAGAGGCGCTTTCTTAATGTCCCTCTCTGTTGCGATCAGCGTTGGGGTTCTATTTATACACACTGTGGGACTGCATATACACTGGACTACAGTTGCCATCATTTGTGTCGTTATTACTGTAGTCGATGTAGTTATCGTAGCCTTGTCACCGGAGTCTCCTAGCTGGCTAGCAGATAAAGGTAGATACGATGAATGCAAGGAAAATTTTCGTTGGCTACGAGGCGATTTAGAAGAAGAAGAACTCGAGAAGATGATCAACTTTGACATGGTGAAGAGGAAGGGCTCGGAAATAGGGGACAGCGACTCTGAGTCTTGTGGCGCGAGATTGAACAAATCATTTGTTTATTTTGCACATACTATCAGAAAGCCAGAGTTTTACAAGCCAATTATAATAATGATGCACATCTACACAATTGCTCACTGGAGTGGCGTGAACGTGTTCGCGGCGTACGCCGTGGATCTCGTGCATTTGGTTATTGGCGATGGAGCTAACACGTCAATCATATTAGTATCTTTTGACGCTCAACGTATAATTTCTAATGCTTTAGCCATGATAATAATAAGACATATAAAGCGAAAAACAATGTTGATTTTGTCTGTGTCTTTAAATTTAGCGGCCATGGTGGCGATAGCCGGTTATTTGTATGCTAAAACCCACGGGTTGTTACCATTCGACAGTATATACATAGGGCTAGTATTAGCGCATATTCACATGTTCTCCATAGCTATAGGTGCACTGCCTATAAGTTATATACTTGCTGGGGAACTTTTCCCTCTTGAATACAAAGGTCTCGCTGGAGGAATCAGTGCTGTAACAGTTTCCTTCAATATGTTCACTGCAGTGAAAGTAACCCCATTTTTGTTAAAGAGTGTAGGGTTACACGGCACGTACGTGTTGTGCTGTGGAATCATAATTTACGGTCTCATAGTGAGCTGTCTGATGTTGCCGGAGACTAAAGATAGGATGCTGCAGGATATAGAAGAAGATTTTAGAGGGAAAAAGAATGAAATCGATGTAGAGAGGACAAGGCTCTGATTGAAATTACTAAGAGACGCGGCAATGCTCATCTTTAAAATATTATTACTTTAATTCTTTTAAAAAGTGAGTTTAATGGAGGTTACTTAAATTTGCAAAATATGTATATAGTACAAATTTCATAATTATGAACTTATAAATTATTATGGTAAAAATATCATTTAACTTATTTATTTTAAATTTATTACACAGAGCAAACAATTTTTGAAGTAGATGTGTTGACGAGTTCTTTGCTGTGACGTACACCTAACTGTGATAATAAAATACTTATTTAAATAATTCAGATAAACATTTTACAATTTATACTTTGTTTTATTTACAAAGATTTTAAAGATACGAGACACTGTATGGACATTGCATCGTGTTGACTTCCTTACTCTAGACTATACCCACTCCTGGGCACAGCTCGGCCAACCTACATGATGCGCAAGAGACAAACATGATGAAAGAGAGCCATAACTTAACACTATCCCACAGGCTCTCCATGCGCTGTTGGGTAGAAACGCTTGCGATATAATAATATAGCGACCTGGACCAAGCAACGGCTTGACGTACCCATGAAGAAATTAGGAACTCGAGATACATATAATCACGACTATTATCGCCTAAGGGTTAGTCAGAGACTAAGCAAAAGCACTCCACTGCCATAGTCCGCGCTTCGCCAAGCAATGACTACACATGTGCTCAGCGTGACAGGTGGTGAGCCCGGTCGCCGCTATAAGCTGTTGGATGGTTGAACTGTTGAACTGCACCTAAGATCATTAGTCGCCTTTTATGACACCCAAAGGAAGAGATGGGTTGGTAGCACAGATCACTGACAGCCGCTTCGCTTCTTAATAGATTGATAATATGAACAATTTAGTACGGTAACCAGTGTCGCCTCTCGCACACAAATAAGCGTATGCTCTCATTGTCACCACATATAACGCTGGTATGTGATACGTAGTTCAATACAATATGTCGACATAGAAAAGAAAGATCTAAGTAAAAAACTTTACATTGAAATATATGCTTTATTGTTTGATATTAAGCATTAGTTCACTTTACCCGTCAATATTTACATAGCACGTAGATATTTTGCCGTTACGATTTGACAATGTTGTGCAGAATATTTGCACAGTGTTGTCAGATAAACAAAAATTTTAAAATTAAAATAATCAAAATTTACTTAAAACTTTTGAATAAAAAATTACATAAAAATGTAAAAACAAAATTTAATACTAAAAATACAAAATCCGTTTTAAAATCTTTATTAATTCTGACTAAAGTGCGTTTAAAAAATGCTTTGTGTTGCTACTACCTAATAAATATACCGGTAGAAGAACCCTTCAGTAAAAAGCACTTTTCTTGCCTTTTTTCTATAATATGTAAGAACCATATTATTGAAAAATAAAACTAAATCGCTGAGTGACTTTAAACTGGTGGACTAGTCGAGCCGTGAGTGTCCACGTCTCAGCACCGTAGGTCATGACAGGAAGGACGCACTGGTCGAAGACTTTCGACTTAAGACATTGAGGGATGGGTGACGAGAAAACTTCACGAAGCTTATGAAATGCTGCCCAGCCCAGCTGAATTCCTCTATTGGCTTCTCTCTCGAAGTTGTTTCTGCCTAATTGGAGCATTTGCCCCATGTAAACATATTCTTGTACAACCTCGAGAGATACTCCATTCCGTGCACCATCTCCTTTAAGTCCTGCAGGGTTTCAGCCATGATGACGATGTCGTCTGCGAATCGCAAGTGTGAGATGTACTCGCCATTTATATTAATGCCACGTCTTGTCCAGTCTAGCGTACCGAACATATCCTGCAGCGCCGCAGAGAAAAGTTTTGGGGATATGACATCCCCTTGTCTTACACCACGGCGCAGGAGGATAGGGTCAGTCCGCCCATTCTGGATTTCGATAGACATATTAACAGATTCATACAGACATCTCAACACTTCGATGTATCGCCAATCAACTTGGCACCTCTGCAAGGACTCTAGAACAGACCAGGTCTCGTCAGAATCAAAAGCTTTCTCATAGTCCACAAACGCCATGCATAGTGGCTGGTTATACTCACTTGTCTTCTGTATAACCTGCCTTACCGTGTGAATGTGGTCTATGGTGCTATAACTCCGCCGGAACCCGGCCTGCTCCGGAGGTTGAGCTTCGTCAAGTCTTCCTGTAAGACGATTCGAGATGACTCTTGAGAACAACTTAGAAGCGGCTTAGAAGTGAAATCGGTCGATAGTGGAGACCGCGTCTCGGTAAATGTAGGACGCCCTGCGACCAGATGGGATGACGATATTCGTCCGCTGGCTGGAGTGGGCTGCATGAGAACGGCCGAAAATCGCGAGCGGTGGCGTGCATTAGGGGAGGCCTATGTCCAGCAGTGGACAGGAGTAGGCTGAAGATGATGATGATGAAAACTAAATGGGTCTGTAAGTAAAAAAAATATATTATCTCAAAAGTAATCATCATTATAATATCTGACATGGTTTAAAATGCTCGTATGTTGCGTTATAGCAGTTTTTCAAGTTTTTCAATAAAATAATTAAAATAAGTATTAGTTAACAAAATAACTAATAGTTAATTATTAACTAATAACATTTTATAGCGCCGCTACAGGTAACATTTAAATTGTGCAGTATTAGTGATGTGACAATGATCGATAATTATGAAAGGTTACACTGACATCTATTAAAATAATAATCACCTGTTTTGAAAAGATTCTGCTCGATTTATTAGGAACTAGCTATTGCCCGCGACTTCGTCTGCGTGGAATAGTGTAGTAGTAGTAGATAGCATTTATTTATTTATTTAAAAAATTATATGACGCAGTAAGTGTGGGACAGGGCGGCTGAGCTTGTTACAATTCGAATAGTTATTCTAACTAGAATACTAACGCAACAGAATAACATCACACTAGAATAACGACGCCTATCACTTGTCAGGATCTAGGCCACAAAAGTATCAGTTACGTCAATAAAAAAGTAAACACGCTCCCCTTGAATGAGTGCCTTATCCCGTTTAACTATAAAAAACACTCCCTCCCTCCAAACCACCGAAAGTTCCTTGTTGCCCTACCTATCTTACTCTGATGAACCTTTGTTGTAGAACAGCAATTCCATAAACAATGTCACAACATTCATAAGTAGTCTAATCTATGTTCCTTTGCCCTCACTTCTCTCTGATAATGGCGTCGTGACTACAGCATGTATTTTGTGTGGTGCTGATATAATAAAATACAGAAGGTTACATAAAAGCTTGTATTATTCCTCACGCTGCGCTGCACTCCCAAATAACGACTCGTCACAGGTTATGGGCCCAGGCATCAAGCAGCAAATCCGTGAGTGAATATTTATTACGAGTATAGAAGAAACAGACGAGCGCGACCGAAGCTACAGAAGCCATTTTTTTTTTGTCACACGAAAATTACAAAAATGGAACGAGATCGAGGTATTTTATTGCTGGGTAAAAATAATTGGAACACATGGAGTTTCCAAGTAAAGGTAATTCTAAAAGCAAAAGGTTTGTGGGACATAGTTACAAACAGAGAGTGCAAACAACAAAGCGACTTCGATGTCAAGGACAGCAGAGCACAAGAGATCTTCGTAACAAGAGTTGAAGAAAATGTTATGACATATTTAATCCCGTGTACAACAGCATACGATATGTGGGAAAAGTTGAATACCATATTTGAAGCCAAAACTAAAGTTAGTCTCCACCTTTTACAAAGACAGTTTTACAATTTGCAGTATTCAGAACCAATGTCTGAGTTTATTGCAAAAATAGAAGATCTGGTTAATAAATTAAAGGATTCTGATGAGTATATATCTGAAAAGATGTTGATAACAAAAATATTAGTTACTTTACCGGAAGACTATCAATATTTCATATCAGCATGGGAAAGTGTACCACAACAAGAACAGACGTTTAAGAATTTGACTGCAAGATTATTAGTTGAAGAAGAACGTGTAAGAAACAGAGCACAGGAGATTTTACCCACTACGGCAGCACTGGTAACAAGTAAGAATAAATCAAGGTATACATCACAGCAGTACAAAAACACAACGGAACAGCAGAAGTCAAACCTTAAGTGTTTTATATGTAACAAACCTGGACATATGAAGAAAGACTGTAGGGCAAGAAAGTGTAATAATTGTGGTAAAATTGGACATGTTTATAGTGAATGTAGATTGCGTAGAAATAAATTTCGAAATGATAATGCACCTAATGCGTACATCACAAATGTTTGTAACAGCGATAGATGGATTATGGACACAGGAGCAAGTGACCATATGTGTAATAATAAAAGTATTTTTACAGAATATAAAGAAATTATAGAAGATAAATATGTAACAATTGGCGATGGAAATAAATTAAAGGTATGTGGTATTGGAAAAATATACTTCTTAGCTTATAATGGAAATGAGTATATTTCATCTGTTTTGCATAATGTTTTGTATGTTCCTAATTTAAAGATAAATTTATTTTCTGTAACATGTGCAATTGATAAAGGTTATAATATAGTATCAAACCAAAACTACTGTAAATTCTTGTATAATGGAGAAGTTACTTGTATTGCAGATAGATGTGATAACTTATTTGTAATGGCATTTAAATTTAAACAGTCTCATATAGCTTTAAGTTCTAGTCTGACAGATTGGCATGAAAAACTTGCTCATCAAAACTATAAGTATGTAAAGGATATCTTAAATAAATATAATGTAAAATATGAAGAGCAGACTGATCAGTGTATTTCATGCATTAAAGGTAAACAAAATAGATTACCTTTTCAAAGAAGTAATAATAGGGCTCTCAAACCAGGTGAGTTAATACATATAGATTTGAGTGGTAAAATAGAATGTAAATCAGTAGGTGGTTCTCAATACTTTTTATTATTAAAAGATGATTACAGTAATTTCAGATGGGTTTATTTTTTAAAAAATAAATGGGAAACAATAACATGCTTAAAGAATTTTTTAGTATTATTTTATAATCTTACAGGTAATAAAGTACAAAAAATTAGGTCAGATAATGGAACAGAATTTGTCAACAGACAAGTTACAGAGGTTTTTAAATCAAAGGAAATAACACATCAGACTACAGTTGCTTATACTCCGGAACAAAACAGCCGTGTTGAGCGTGAAATGCGAACAGTGGTAGAAGCCGCTCGAACAATGTTACTTGCGAAGAATCTTCCAAAGGAGCTGTGGGCAGAAGCGTTGAGCACTGCAGTTTTCACTATAAATAGGACGGGAAAGTCACCTATTCCTGAAAAAACACCATTTGAGTTAATTCATAATAAAGTATTTGATATAATAGAATTAAGAATTTTTGGAACAGAAGTGTGGACACATATACCTAAAGAAAAGAGACAGAAATGGGATGCTAAAAGTTCACAAGGTATATTTGTTGGTTACGGCATTGACACAAAAGGTTACAGAGTTTGGTTTTCTAAAACAAATGAAATTAATACATACAGAGATGTTATATTCATAAATAAAGAAGAATCTAAAGAAAGCATAGAAGATACTACAGAAAATAGTAATAAGTATTATTTCACAATTGATGAAGAAGCAGCAAATATGAATTTAACTACACATGAGAAACTGAGAGATGTAACAGAAAACATTGAGAATAATGCTACTATAGATAAGGAAAATAAAGACAGAGAAAGCATAGATACAGGAAGGGAAGAAAGAAGAAACATAAATAAGAAAAAGAAAGGGGGAAGAAGATTAGATAGAGGAAGGGAAGAAAGAAGAAATATAGAAAGGAAAATTGAAGGAAATACAAACACAGATATAGAGAAAGATGAATTATTAACAGAAATAAATAATAAAAACATACAGGAAATTGAAACAGACAGTGACCTAGAAATGATTGAAGAGTACTTAGATGAAGAATATCTTGAAACAGAAGAATTTCCTAATAATACAGAAGAAAGAAGAACCAAAAGAGGTAGAAAAATGAAGACACCTTATTGGACTAAGGACTATGAACCAGCATTAATAGTACAAGAAGAACACCAGTTAACTTATGAAGAAGCAATAACTGGCAAAAATAAAGATAAATGGCTGAAAGCTATTAATACAGAGATGGAAGCGTTGGAAAATAATAATACCTGGACAGAGACAAGAGTACCAATAGATAAAAAGGTAATAGATGGAAAATGGGTTTTCAAAATAAAGAAAAATGAAACAGGTGAAGATATCTATAAAGCACGACTTGTAGCCAGAGGTTTCCAACAGCAGGATCAATTTGATCATTCAGAAATTTATGCACCAGTAGCAAAATTGCCTACTCTTAGAATACTACTAGCTATAGCTACTAGATTTGACTTGAATATCACACAAATGGATGTAAAAAATGCTTTTCTTTATGGTGACATAATAGATGAAGTATATATAAAATTACCACAAGGAACTAAATATGACAACAAAATATTAAAATTACAGAAGTCTTTATATGGATTAAAGAAATCACCAAGAGAATGGAATGAGAAATTTAATAATTTCATGATAAAACAAGGATTAATCAGAAGCAAAGCAGATTATTGTCTCTATTACAGTAAAAAAGAGAAATTATACTTATTATTATATGTTGATGACTTAATAATTTTAGCGAAAAACAGCACTAGTATAAACAAGTTGAAATACTCATTACAGAAGGAATTTCAAATGAAAGAATTGGGAAATGGAAAGAATTTTAAATATTTAGGTATTAACATTACAAGAAAAGAAGGACATATGGAACTGGATCAAAAACAATTTTTGGAGGAGCTTTTAATAAAATATAATATGAAGAATTGTAATCCAATTGGAACACCAATAGAACAAGGATGTATAGATTTGAATAAAAATGAAACAGAAAATGTAGAATTAACTAAGAGATGTAGACAATTAATTGGAAGTCTAATGTATGCAATGTTAGGAACAAGACCAGACATTTGCTTTGTTCTGAGTTACTTGGCTAGATTTCAATCTAAAGGAAGTAATGAGTTATGGAATTCATTAAAGAGATTACTCCGTTATTTAAAGGGAACATTGGACTATAAATTAATATATAAAAAGCATGATGTACCACTAATTGGATATACAGATGCAGATTGGGGAGGTGATAAAGCAGACCGAAAATCAACTTCAGGATATATTTTTAAGGTATATGGAAGCACAGTATCATGGAATAGTTCAAAACAACAGTGTGTAGCTCTTTCTTCCACTGAGTCTGAATATGTAGCACTTGGTAAATGCATATCTGAAGGATGCTGGATTAGGATAATGTTAAGAGAAATAGGATTAGATTGCAATACTTTTGTAGTTTACATTGATAATCAGTCTGCGCTTCATGTTGCAAAAAAACCAGAACAGCATAGTAGGTTAAAACATATAGATTTGAAATACCACTTTGTTAGAGATAAGGTAAATAATAAGATAGTTGAACTACTACATGTTCCATCCAATCAGCAGTTAGCTGACTTATGTACTAAAGGTTTAAATAAAATTGTTTTCACTAGACTATGTAAAGATATAGGACTTGAGTAAGTAAAAAGAAATTTATGTTTATTATTGCATAGAAGAAGAAAAAAAAAAGTTAAGTTTTTGTTTTAAAAGAATATTGTTATAATTTGACTGTTTTAGTAAAAGGAACTAAGTTTATGTAATTGAGGAAGGGTGTTGTAGAACAGCAATTCCATAAACAATGTCACAACATTCATAAGTAGTCTAATCTATGTTCCTTTGCCCTCACTTCTCTCTGATAATGGCGTCGTGACTACAGCATGTATTTTGTGTGGTGCTGATATAATAAAATACAGAAGGTTACATAAAAGCTTGTATTATTCCTCACGCTGCGCTGCACTCCCAAATAACGACTCGTCACAACCTTCAACTTGGATCACACTCGTTAATCCAAGCTGTGCACTTCACACACACAGTCACTGATTCGTCACCAAACACACATCACTATAATCATCTACGAACACACTAAACTACCAACGCCTCACTTAGCCTATAAACACTGCCACTACACAAACGGATACTAGATAATCAGTTACAGCTGAACAGAACTAGCTTGACGACGAGCAGCATGACGCCACCCGACCTTACTCAACGACATCAAACCTGGGTCACCACTGATGCTCTGATACCATTTTTTAATAGTCTGAGGATGAGGTGAGAATGTGTAAAACGTTTCTCGAACATAATTGTATGCTTTTGGCGAATAATAGTGAAGAGTAAGCGCAAAACTTCTGAGCGCTGGTGGATATTGTGTATTTGATTATAATCCAGAATCATCTTTTTTTATAACACGTGTTACTAGCTAATGAATCTGCAAGAAAAAATTTAAATTTTTTTTTGTTCAACGTGAAATGCAACTAACATGGTCATTTAACGCCGACTGTTGAAATACAAACAATCTATACGCTGTGTTGATTAAAACTATGATTTTTGATCAGACGCCTTAGATAGTTGACAAAACAGGAAAATGCAAAAAAAAATGGTGAAAATCATACATAACATACCGGTAAATTTATATTTTCTAGAGTGTGCACATCTTCGGTAGGTACGCATCATAAAGTTGTTTTTGAACTCGTCAAAGACTTCCTACATTTTAATTATTTTCTTTTTTAATCTACGATTTTGAGCTTGTATTTTTTATCTGTGATCTTTGTTGCTTGATTATATTATCTTTGTTTGAAATAATACTTGTAATTTTTCTTTTTCTTGGTGTTGATGTATTCAAATCAAGAATTATGTACTATAAGATGGATGCCAAACTCCCATACAGTAACATGAGGCAATGTTCTGTCTCGATCAGTAGGTGTTCCCTCTCATTCTATCACTATTTATGAATGAAGGGTATCCGTGGGATATCCTCTTCCTCTCTTTCTATCCATAGTTTCTGTCTCACCGGTCATATTTACGCCATTTTGACGCCTAGACTGAAAATTGTTAAAAAGAAATTGTAATTTAATATTTTAAATAAAAAATTATAAAACTTGTGATGACGTGCGTTGTTTTATGTTGTGTAAGTGAGTGGTATCCTGGTTGTACCTTATCATTTCACAGGTGAGTCAATAATCACATATCAAATGAGAGTATTTGTTTGAGAAATTTGTGTGTATTTTTGTGGGACGTCATTAGTTGTAATAGAAAGCTTTACTACGAAATGTCAAGCTTATTCATTAAAGTGATAGAATGAGAAGGAACACCTACTGATCGAGACAAAACATTGCCTCATGCTATTGTATGGGAGTTTTGCATCCATCATAAAGTACAAAATTCTTGATTCGAATTGACCGGGTAATATGAATCTGTTGACTGAAATGACATAGACTTCACTTAGAATTATGTGTGAAACTCGTATAACCTCTATTATGAAGTAATAAAATATTATGATAAATTATTCTATAAGATAATGAATTGCAATGACTGCATAAAAAAATCATGAATTCAGCAATCAAAGAAATTGATTAAATCAGTAACATTTTATTTATTATTGTGAGTAGTTCCATACACATGGCTATTACTGACTGCGCAACATATTATTATCCTAACTTGCAATTCTTCGCCTTTTTCGTGTAGTTGGACTTGTAGGTGATGTCGATCGTTTTGATTGTGATGCCTGAAAATAAGAGTTAAATAATAACTAACCAAAGTAAAAAAAAACTTAGCAATATTTTTTTATGCAAATAGGCACTTCTAAAGGTTCAGAATACAATTTAACAATTTCTTTGAATGGTACTGCATCAAATTTTAGGTAACGTCATTCAGATTTTTTTTATTTCGAATACATCATCTGAGAAATGTTCTGAACAAATCGTGCTCAATTTGGTAGGAACCCAATCCGTCCGCCCTGTCCCAGAGATCCATTTAATGTTTTTATTAATTTCCGAGGGAAAACAAAAACATAATTAATAGTCAATGTTTCTCTATCAATTATTACCAGAATCTAGAAGACTATCGATAAAATGTTGGTTCGATAAAATGATGCACTGCACTATAGGTGTTTTTCATCTGCACAATTGCACAAAACAATGTACATTGCTTCCTGAAAACTATGTAATTTACATTGACCATGTTTTTAACAAGCAATGTATATTTTTATATTGACATTTGATATTTTTCAGTTTTTACTAAATAAACAGATAAATACGAACTTACCGATGAAAATAAATATTTATATTTGTTAAATTAAATGTTTTGCTTTGTTTCCTGCAGGTCAAAACAGCACAAGAAGGCATATTCACGTAAATAATCCGCAAAATAACAGCTTGATGGTTCGAGAATGACTGAAAAGTGTCAAATCGTGAAACCGACGGATATGATCCTATATCATATGAGTGGCGCGCGGAGACACGCCCACTTACGATTTCTATTGGTAGTATTATTTTGATGAGCCGCTACCACACGACTCGAGAACACAACACAACTCGAGATAACCATGCAGTTAAAATTAAAATTCGTGCATTATTATTTGTGCAACCCTTGAAAGATGCTCGTATGTAACGTAGCTAACAACTTTAGTCCAGGCGTTAGCAATACTTTTTAGAATAGGAGGCACCCCTTGGTCCGTGGTGGAGATCCGGAGGCCCTCAATCAATATAGAGTTATTTGATACCACATGTTTGATTAAATAATGCGTAGATAAGATGGTATTCAATATTTAGGTGGTGGTTCCGCCGGGAAGGATGCTCCACAGCGGAGCCACATTCAACATAAAAGTACGGGGAAACCTGAGACAGAATTGTTTTAGCTAGGACTAAAATTTTATAGATATTTTTGAGTCACCTAAATTCGGAAGCCACCGGTCAAACTGCACTACAATAATGTAGATAGAGAGCCGATGACATTTGCTGTTTATTCCATTCGGCGACGAAGACAAAATTAAATCTTGTTCTTTATAGAATGGTCTCCGCGCTGGGTATAAAGTGTCCCCATATTTGCGGACAGAATAGTGCCGAAAGAAGAAAAGAGAAGGTACATTATTGGCGACTGGCCGCTTCTCTCTACATCCTTTTGTCGATTGCATGTTATTCGAAATGTACATGACGTGTTTCTCTGATTGTCTGTCAGTTACTTAGTTTCAGTATAGCAAGTCGTGTGATTTTATATTTTTGCTGTACCTGTTTATTAATATAGAGCTAGTCGTTTTAATCGTGTTCCTATCAGTAGGTTAATACAGCCCACATCACTCGCTATCATACATGTCATAGAATTCTATCTTACCTTTACCTGACCCTGCTTCTGTATCAAATACTAAACTATCAATGGTTCTTTTGTGTTCATATATTTATTGTATGTATATATTGTATTTATGTACTTGTAGATTATGTATTGCATTTCATATAGGTATAAATATTATATCTTAATATATAGTATGTTAAATATATATAGTATTTAATGTATTTATAGTGTACACGCGACAATTATGTTTCATGCCATACTGTCTCCTATCGCAGGTGGGCTGGTAGAGATTTCTTTAGGAATAAGCCACACCCTTTGTACTTTCTATTTTATTTATGTGTTGTTTCTGTTTAATTGTTTTGTACAATAAACTATTAAATAAAAAATAAAAAAATAAATGTTATAGAAGAACTCCAAGATGTTTCTGACAGTTCATATTGAGAGAAATGACTACTTGCATATGACTTGCATCGTTTTATCATAGCTTGTTTGGTTGATCAGGCCACGATCGCGCTAAGAACGTAGTTTTACCACAACCAAATCACATTCGAAAACTTTATGGCCCGCCAACGCTCCATGCTCTGTGCTCCCATAACGATTTCGAATGCAATTTGGCGGTAAATACGATTTACCGCGATCGGCGCCCAGGGAAAACATTATTTACCTAGAACTTAAAAAGTCAGTGACTTAAAGGTGTCGTGGGCAAACTGTTCATATATATCTATACAAAAAATATTTTGTTACCTAAAAACGTAGTACTTATGCTCCGGCGCCGGCGTAGTCTGAATCATGGGTAGCAGAGTACCTAACTTAACTATACATAATATCCTTAACAATTAAGCCTTGGTACAGCTTATCACAGAGGCATCTGCCCTAATAGGGACGAGAACTCGAGACCAAGGGTTATGATTACGGGTCAAGAACCGATCGCCGCCGCTCACGTAATCTTATACAGTATAGTTATTTGATACAGAATCACTCATGCGAAGATGTCTCTACCACATTTTCTATGAATATTGTAATAATAATTGTTTATTTGCCAGAATATGGTCACAAAGATCATACAAATAGAATTTTACCAACATATTCTACTGAATCAGTGTATGAATTCTTATCGATCTTGAGGAAGTGGTTTAAATGGTTACAGTATTGAAAACAACTGGTTTTGTTCACGTGATCTGAGTATAGCACTGATATTCTGCTACAATCTATGGGCTTTTCGTTGATAGAAAATAAATAGAAAGTTTAAGTACATAATTGGAAACGCACGTAAAGAATCCTTACGTAAAGATTGATTCGTAATTCAAAATAACGTCTGAACTGTATGAGATTGTTCCTATACGATACACGAATAAATGTGTTTAAATTTTGCTTTGCGTCTTACTTTTAAATACCGCTTGCTTGCTTTTGCGGTGAAGGAAAACATGAGGCAACTGCGTACCAGTCGTTGACGATTATGAAACCGAGACGGGATTGGTCAACCAATACTACTGACATCTGTGCCCCGTGCATGCCAATAGCTTATTACTGACTTAAAACTAAAACGTTATCTACCACCTACCCTCGACTGGTCTGATAACACCCTAACACTGCGATTGGTGGGTAGAAACTGCTGTAATAGCAACCGGGAATACCAGCTAAGCGTAAAGCATGCAGGAACTCGGAGATCACAATGTTATGGCCACCCATCCATAATCCAACCAGCACAAAATGTTTTATTTTCAAAATAAAATTAAAAATACCTCATTCATCTGATCTAAATCAATACAAACGTGACAATAGAAAAATCTATTAGCAGAGAGAGGTAAAGCAAAGATATAGATACAGATCTTCACTTGCTACGATCCTGGCACTTCTTCCTCATTACTAACTTCATGTTTTTTTTTAAATCTATTTAGAACGCCCAGGCGCTTTCGGTATCTATCTGTCTGAACTCTGAACAGTGAAATTATTGTGAAATAACTATTGCAGTACTATAATAATAAACTGCGCACGAGTAGTGGTGGTATTATCTTAAGTACAAATCAGATGATTCTGCGATGAATAAGATTATTTGTGGTTGGAGAAAGTACGTAAAACAGGTAAAGTTTTAAAGGACCAGTTCTTTAAGGAAGTACTGATTAATCAAAGCTGTCACATATAAATGAAATGATTGTATTTCATAAATGGTTATGGGCGAATTCAACCAAAATTCCATTTGCAACACACAATTACCTAGCAAATACACATAAAGCATTAGTTAACTGTTGTAAACTTTAAAAGGGCTGATTTATAAATATCTGCCAGTCAACCCACGAATTGTGTTACAATATTTATTAATTATGGTTAAGCGACCCATATAATAACAATATACCTAACTAATAATACATGAAAGGGGCAGCAAATAAATACACCACATTTAATACCTATCTACTTTATATACAGATCAATCAAACATCGACGTATCTCTCCATCGACAAGCCGTCAGCTGGAAGACATCGATGGCGTACGATAAGCTGATTGTTCCATCAGCCTCAAGACATACACTTTAATATAAATGTTGTGCTGACAAGAAAGTACCATCCATTCTAACTGGGTACCTATTACGTTACGTTAAAAACATAAATACCAAATAATTTTTCGATATACCCATATATCTTTGTCTCCCAAAAAGTAAATGACCTTGGTATTGTTACTCGTCAGCTGTTTATTCAAGGTTCTTATACGTAGGAGTCGACGCCAAACAGTTCAAAATAACCCATTCGCCATGTGGCCAGGCGGCCTAATGGACGGGTTTTGTGGACTGTTGTGATTTCACCGTGAAATAACCAGTGTTTTAGTGATAACGTGATTGATAAAATGGAACGAAAATGGATTACGCCCTTGATGAAGCAAGTAAGTTTGGTTTCTTGATTCGTTAGAAAAAATCACAAGCTTTATTTAGGCGGTTTTAGAAACAGGAATAAGTATTAGGTTCATATATATCACATGTATAGTATAAAGTTAGTGTCATGTTTGGACAGAAGTTCAGTGGTAAAATGGTAAATCTTTCCTGCCTGGCTGTTGGAATTTTGTTTTGAATTTGAATTGCAGATTCTTTTTGTTACAAGTTTTTGGACTTATAATTTACCTACCTATCTATTAACGTTAACCAACATATTTTGACCCTATCACATATCTAATAACGTCAACTTGTAACAACAACATATTCACGCCTTTTTCCCCGATAGGCGGGGTGTTAAATACTCTCATTTCGCCAGACAATAACTATGTTAGGTCCTTACGTTAACTTGTATTGGGTGATATGCGAGTTCTAAAACGATTTAGACTCTAGATACGCAAATTATGAGTTTATGTTCATTCGCTATCTGTCTGAGGTCAAGGGCTTGAATGACTCGAATAACAATTTGCTGCTAAATATATTTTAGGCAGATCATTCTTTCTGATAAACTTGAGTAAATTTTTGGATAACTAAGATGTTAGGTAAGTAATACGTGAGAGAATGCTTGTTATCTTAACGAAAATTTTATGTTGTAAAAAGCTTCTTGGTACAGCTTATATAAAGCTGTGTGTGTGTCTGACATTACTTACCTACTTAACCACATAAATATTATGTTGGTAATAAGTCAAATCAAATCAATCATTTTTATCATCACGCGCCAAATGTACAAGTTTTTACACTTGACGCGCCATAACATTATAAAATTATCAAACTTATAGGTACCTATTATCTACTAGTTCATCTATAATTTTTTTCCTGTTCACTACCGGCAGGCTTATATGTGTATGTTATTTTGTCGTTTCATGTTCTTCAATACAGGGGATCTATTGTATAGGCACCTACTGATTAATAATTACTCTGTCATTACAGCGGATTCAAATGTCAACCAATTTTAAGCATTTATTAATGTCCTAACCCACGTGTAGTAACACGGAGTATTGTCAAATTCGCCTTTAGCGGCAAAAATAGGTTAAAACTATTCATTATTCAAACTTTTCATTTTTTCCTATTTGCTTTAATCAATGTTAAAGTGTTCCAGTTACCTATATTCAGACAATCATTTACATTTAATTAAACGCTTTGCGTAATAAAAGTCCATAATTATACTAACAACTCTATGCTATAATGTCGAAGATGATATTTACTATAAAGCGTCTATTATGTTCATACAAGATACTCCAATCATAGACGTCATATCATCACACCTTTTCCAAAAATTAAGCGATTGCATTAAGGATACTAGATGCAGGATACATGTCGCAATAATTGTACATAACGAAGTAATACATAATTACATGAATAACCATGACCTCAGAGCAAATGTTTGCATAATTACTCTTTATTTTTAAGTATAGAAAGATGAACCTAAATCCTTTACACAAACCTTGGCTCTACTCGAAACCCAAAGCAAAGGGCCTCGGTACGGATTGTGGAAATATCACGTTACTTTTTCACTCTTGTCTTTGTCAACAACCTCCAACGCTTATAATGGAGTATCTAACAGAGTGGTTATAAGTACCTACCGTAGCTCCTAAATGAGTAGACCAATTATGATGCGTTTTTATTTATTATAGCTGACGTGATCGAAACGATTCCTACTAGCTGCAACTCTGATTTATACTAAATAGTTATTACATTTTTTTTTACCTATTGGAAATAACACACGAGGAGTATTTACCAATGAGCCGTAACACCACCGCGCTGGCCTAATGCAGTAGGTAGAAACAGCCGCAACATTCCAAAGTCGGTATGGTGAACTCAAGATCACTAAGTTTTGGTCACCAATCTAAGGACTGATCAAAGAAAAAGTTGTATCCGTGATACAGCCTGTACTATGATTCTTGAGGTAAGATTCAAACCTCTAAAATATCATCCGTTAACATTCCAGGCGTTCGTGGTGGTGGGCGTGTCGCTGAACATGAGCAACATGGGGTCGGTGATGGGGTTTACAGCGATCCTGCTGCCGCAGCTCATGGCTAACGACTCCTCCATACGTGTGGACCGGGCCTCGGGGTCTTGGATTGGTAAGGGGTTAGGGGTTTGTGAATCAAAAGATGAGAAGACGAGACAATGATGTGATGAGGAGGGATGTATAACAAGAAGGAAAATGAGAGGAAAACCAAGAAGCGATGGATTGAATGCGTGGAGAATGATAATGGGAAAGGGCAAGATAGAGATGGTTTTGGCTTTAGGGGAAAACTGTCAAAGGTGAAGCTGTGAGTTGAGTAGGTATCTGCGATTGCGGAATGTAGAGAAGGGAGTACCTACCAATATTATTCATTGTGGAAGTTTTGACCATTGTAATGACCTGCGTTGTGAGATGATGGATGGGATTCGTCACGAAATGAAGACCAGTCTAGAACTTGTGGGACGCCGCTGCCGCTAACTGGCCCAGGCACAGTTAAAGGCGCACAGTGTAAGTCATCCAGGCGCTCTTAAAAATAATGTGTATCTAGTCTCTACCGACAGTTTTTTGGGATAGGTACTATGTCTAATGTCTGTGATTGATTACATCAACCTTATTATTCGTTTCTACGAATCTTTGGGTTTTTACTTTAAGATTCCTGCCTAATTTTTCGCAAACACTGCATTAATAAAATATTTCAATTATGTTACGCTACTAGGACTATTGTAATAAAAAAATGTTATATGTTTCATTCCAGCTTCAATCGTTGGGATCTCGCTCATTGTTGGGAACTTGTCCGTGCCCAGTATCATGGGGAAATGGGGCCGCAAGGTGGCGAGCCTGACCAGCTGCCTGCTCATGCTCACCTGCTGGATCTGCATCGCGCTGGCCACTGACGTCACGCACATACTAGTTGCTAGGTTTCTTCAAGGCTTCTCTCTTGGCATCAATCTATCCTTATCACCAATCATGATTGGAGAACTGACGAGCCCTAGAAATCGCGGTATGTTCTCGTCAATCATGGCCAGCACAATTACTGCTGCGACCCTCGCCGTTCACGTCATGGGCTCATATCTAACATGGCAGACGACAGCATTGGTTTGTGCTTTTATTTCTCTTACAAGTTTTGCGATTCTACTGTTCACTCCTGAATCTCCCAGTTGGTTGGTTGACAGAGGAAAATTTGATAAAAGCCAGAAATCCTTCAATTGGCTAAGAGGTCATGGTGATGACGACGAAATAGAGAAGATGTTCCAAGCCCGAAAAACTAGGATGGCCCTCGCAGAGATGAACTCAAAACCCAACAGTGGAATAACATATTTCATTAACGCATTCAAAAAGAAGGAGTTTTACAAGCCAGTAGTGATTATGATTCACTTATACTCCCAAAGTTTATGGACTGGGATGTGTTTTTTAATAGTTTATACTGTAGATGTGATTAAGATTTTAGCTGGCGAGGATATAGATATAGCATTACACTTGACACTGCTAGACTCACAAAGAATGATCTCAACTATAATAGCTCTATACGCGGTGAAAGTTACTAGGAGGAGAATTATTTTGTTTACGACTACTGGGGTTAACCTCCTGTCTTTAGTGGCTATAGCAGGATACGTGTTCGCAAAAACGAAAGGTTTATTACCATTCGATCATCCAGCTATTGGTCTTGTGCTATTACATATTCATATGTGTTCGTTGACGACTGGTCCGCTACCATTGCCACTAGTAATTGCCAGTGAACTATTTCCACTAGAATTCCGAAGTCTAGCTGGAGGAATCAGTGCCATAGCCTTTTCGGTAAATTATTTCGTAACATCAAAGACTGCTATGTACTTACTAAACTCCATAGGTATTCACGGTGCGTACGCCTTGTACGCAGCAGTGACGCTATATTGTATGGTGGTTGTATGGATTATGTTGCCAGAGACTAAAGATAGAACACTCCATGATATTGAGGAAGAATTTAGAGGTAAACCACATCCAGAGTTAGTCATGATAGAGCCTCTAACTGGCGTTACAAAGAAAGAGGATGCTTGAATACTTAATATTTAAGATACTTATAGATGAAAAGTTATGTACAGGGAATCACAGTGTTGGTTCCTCATAAGACGGATTGACGATCAGGCGAAGTTCGCGGAATGTCGCTGGATGAGAGCAGCGCTAGATCGATTGGTAGAAATTGTTGGGGAGGCCTAGTCCTGCAGTGGGCGTCTTTCGACTGATATACTGATGTGATGATGCATATTTATATAATTATTATTGCTGTGGCAAATGCCACTAAGGCATTAAAATGACAATGACAAACATTAAATATGTAGTACTGTGACAATTTTATTTGTGTGACACCACCCATTGTTCACGAAACAACGTACTGATATCACGTACTTAACAACGCGGCGGCGCGCGGCGGCATCGGTTTGTTGTAAGCGGTTGCGATTTTACAAAAACTATACTATTTAAGTCACGATTCGGACTCTAATAGATGATCTTTTGTTTGTGCATTTTACTCGACAACCTCGACCATCGAATTGGACGTGTTAGCTCTACTGAATGTGATACATTAATTATTAAGTACCTATCTATATTTATTTGAATATACCTCCCTACGTTTAAAGTTTTGTATAAAAATCCCTATAATTAAAGATTTTGATGAACTGATACGTTTTCTTTATTAAATTATCATATCCCCACCTACTTATTAAGCGTCCCAGTAATCAGGCTGGGCATTGGTTTTCTTTTAATAGAACTGTAGAGGTCCAGAAATTCGACCTCTACTACATAGAAAAAAAAAGAAAAAAGTCAGGGGATGTAAAAAGAGGGGAAAATACCGAAAATTTATTTTTATTTTTTGTGTCTTTGTCGGTTTGTCTGTTTGTACGGGCTAATCTCCGAAATGGTTGGTCCGATTTCAATGAAATTTTACATGGTGATACCTTATATCCCAAATAATCCATATATCCTTATATACCTTAGATACTTTTTATTCCGGAAAATTAAAGGGTTTCCGTGGGATAGTTAAAAAACCATAGTAACCGCGGACGAAGTGGCGGGCAACAGCTAGTACGTAATAAATACACCCACACAACATAGCATATCATCTCGTCTCCATAAAATAATAATTTGTCCCTAATATTCCCATAAATACGACCCCTACTACACTCAACTCATCCTCACAAGAAGCATTGACAGTACTCAGAGAGTATGTTCCTGAGTGCTTCGACAGTTTTAAGTTTAATTATGTTTACAAAAATGAAAAACATCAAAAATGAAAAACGTATAAATCTCTTTTTAAAAATTTTCAAAAATATTATTCATATAATTGCTCCTCATCCAGCGCAGATATTTAAATAGATGAATGCATTTTTCCTGATTTAATGAAATGTAGTAGCATTCTTCCACTTTTAAAATCGAGTAACAAAGAAGATCCCACTTACTCGTACTACAGATTTATATCTTTGCAACCCACACTAAGTAAAACATTATACTGGATTAACTAATTCAACATTTTGCCATATTTTGCAGACCAATATAATTTAGAAACTTGGTACCTACAGTAATAATAGCAACGAAAATACATCAACGAAAGAATACCTTTACGTATTATATTGCAAATTATAACATACGTCTGTTTGCTCTCACATTTTTACAGACGTTGCGCAGGGCCTTAAAACCGTACAGAGGATCAGTTTGACGGTGTTTTTGCTCTTTCAATGAAATAGGCGAAATAAGATATCATACAGAGCTGGCTTCTCATGGTTTGTGATACTGCAGACGGTCGCAGATTTATGAATGAATTTGATTTATGAAATGCTGCAAATACTTTTTGAGAACACCAACGAAATGGGAGCCTCATTGCAACAACAAGAGTAATATAGAGAGAGCTAGAATTTTATACTAGTCATTGATTCATCTTTTTGTAAATTCCCCTGGATTTTTGTGAATATTTTTTCTTATTTTTATTTAATAATTTATTGTACACAATAAAGAAAGAAATATACAATGAAGAAAAGAAAATTACAATAGGAAGGGCTAATATCTATAAGATATCTCTTCCAACCCACCTGCAACAGGAGAAGTGCTCAAAGAGAAAACAAGTTGCGTGTACGTACGTACACTGCAGCTGAGATCTTAAAGTCGAGATATGGTAGTATTTTTTAAGATCGAATATGAAGCGAATGCAAACATTTTGCAGACGCTCCAGCTTATTTAACAATAATATATGACAGTATATGAAAATGGATGATGTAAATTGATTACCACACATTAATTAGCCTACAGGATAGCACAGGAGAACTGACGGCCGTTGGGCGGAAGGGTTCTCGAGTGGCGACCACGTACTGGGAGGCGCCACGAGGGCAGGCCGACGATCCTGGTGAAGGTCGCAGGAAGTCGCTGGACGCGGGCGGCGCAGAAGCGGTCGTCGTGGACATCATTGGGGGAGGCTTATGTCCAGCAATGGACGACAATAGGCTGATAGATAGAAATTAATTATCTAAAATTTGTTTAAGTTTTAAACATTTTGAGATGGCTGACCAGCTTAAGTACAATCTTTATCAATTAAATACACTACTAAACTTTAAACTTCTCGTCTTCTTTATAAGGAACTAGTGGCTTCCCGCGATTTCAAATCCGTGAGAATATTGGGATAGAAGGCCGATAGAAGGGGATAGAAGGCCTATGTCCTTTATCAGGCTCTAGGCTATCTGTGTACAAAATTTAGATAAAATCGGTTCGGTAGTTTTGTTAGACAGAGTTACTTTCACATTTATAATATTAGTAAGAATGGTTGACAGGGCAGAATAAAATTTTTATACTTATTTTAACAATAAGTTTATTAAACTTCAATGTCTCTTACTAAAATACTTGGTCTTATGTCATACTCAGGGTTCCTTTTCATTATGTAGTTTATCATTGAATGAAAAAAATTTGATAGGTTTCAACTTTATACGATATTTGTAAATGATTTCGTGTTCAAGACTGGCTTAATACCTATAAATAACTTTTTGAATTATTTAATCGGACATTCCGTTCAGAAGATATATTCTTATTCTTGTGATGGGGCTGAGATAACTCAGGGCACTTCGACCCTATGGGATCTTTTGTGCTTCCCCTTTCCTATTCATATTCCTGCTATCACCCAAAATGTCCTGTTATGATGCTGGCTGGGGGCATGCCTATAAACTCTTCAGGTTTGGGATAAGTCACCCCTAGAATCCGTAGTCGTTTATTTCCTAGAGCATCGCATTAACATAATAAATGCTCCATGCGTTCATTGCTTTCACCGCACAATCTACATGTGGGGTCATAGCTTTGCCTATAGTGTACAGATGCTTCCTTGTGTTAAAATTGTCAGTCAGGGCACCTATAAGGCAGCCGATTTGTCATATGCTGATTCTCCCAAAGTTTTTAAGGTAGCCTGTGTGTGAATCCTCGAGTGTGTCAATTGTTGTATACATCCCCAATAGGTTTGGTGCATTCTTTGACAATACTCCTTCAGTGCCAGTTCTATGCTACATCTAGGTAATCCCACAAAGGGCTCAGGCCTACTAAAGTTGTGAGTCGATCCTTTCCTGGCTAATTCGTCAGCCCTCTCGTTACCTTCAATCCCTACATGCCCCGGTACGCACACTAGCCTGACCCGGTTGTTTTTACCTACCTTATTTAGGATGTGGACCGCATTCAACACTAGCTTGGAGTTAAATTTGTAGATTTTTGTTCAAAAGATAATACGAGTTAGAATGGAAAATTCATACTAAATGTCGGTGTTATCCGTTGTTGTGACGTCACAGCTATTTTGGCGGCCTCGGTGAACATCGCTTTATACTCGTAGTAATTTGGTCATAACTTCGTCAATTTTGGTCGTAAAACAATAATTCTTGCACTTTGTGTTATGGATTTTTTAGCTCTAAAAATCTGCATTCTCAGACTAAAAACTTTATGGATTCTCATTGACCTTTTTGTGTATTTGTTCTATTGTTAAATCATGATTACTTATGCATGACCAAACCATTCCATGGCAAGGGAGATACATTCAGGATTTAAAATTTATTACTTTGACTGTAACAACAAGATATAGTGAAGGCGAGATATTGACTGGCGAGAGGTTGACTGGTAGAGAACGTTGTAATGTTGTGTCCCTGGCTCTGCGACGTGAACACAGGGACCAATTCTTGCTGTATAAAATCATTAATGATTATGTCGATTCACCTTACCTTATAAGTAAAATCTTTTTACATCTCTCATGTTCGGTAAGTAGGTCCCTAATACCCCCAGATGCGGGTTGTAAGTGATCAATTACCGCCCTAGGTTAATAATGTAGCTAGAAACGCCCTAGGGCGGTAAGTAATTAAAAAAAAAACTCTTTCAAAAAGTTCGCGTACATCTAACCATCTTACTGGCACTAGACATCATGCATTCAGCCCAATGACAAAAGAGGTCGCTTCGCTATTTTCATCAATTTTGAATATCGAACGGCGAAGCTAAATTTAGTTCTTGAAAATAAATTTATTTATTCTTGTAATGCCTTTTTTTCCACTTACCTCACAATCGAGATGTAAAGCAGAGTAGTTAGCTCGGGTGTAAGCATCAATTGCACCCTCGAACTATAAGCGCCTTCGCTGCGCTCGTGCGCCTAAATATCTCGGGCTGCAATTGATGCCTTACAGCCCTTGGCTACTAATCTACTATTACGATGTCCGAGGGCGAACATGAGGTCACGTGATACATTTTCTGTTTCACTTTCTCTTAACAAGTATGCACGCAACCGTTTCATTCTAAGAGCTATGAATCTATATAATACCAAGTATTGTCACATTGATATCTTCAGCGTTAAATCTAATAAGTGGCAAGTGTGAAATTTATATGAACTGTTTTTGTGAACTATTATAATGCTGTTTGTTTTCCAAATAAAGAAAAATAAAATAAAAATAAATAAAGTCGGCCATAAATAAATTTTTTGTGTACCTACCCACCTACCTGTACTGGACATTTTAGTTTAGATAAATAAATAAATAGCGCCACGTGTAGGACGCCGACCCATTTAAGTGTTGTCGCTCATGGTGTGACCACAGTATAAGAATACACAGTACATACATTGTACTTGAGAAAAACAAGCCACATACAAAATATTTACTAGAATTGATTCTGAACGTACCTTGACACAGAGCTACCCCAAGGACGGTCACTAATTCATTGAGACTCGTCCCCAGTTAACTGCTTCAATATTTAGCTGGCTAAGAATGAATAAGGCAAAAAAAAAAAACGTAGCCTATGGCTCGAGACTGTTTGTGATTAAATCTAGTTTTGACGTGAAAGGGAGACAGACAGACAGCGTTACTTCGCATTTATAATATAGTATGGAACATGCTAACAAGAGAAGGGTGAAAAAAATCTCTCGTAGAATTCCACATTCAAGTAACTACTGCTATGTTTACTCTGTGACAAGACGGCAACTTGAAGGAAAATACAACGGCAGTCGAGTCTCGATTTTAAACGACATTGTTTACATAGGATTTTGTCTAATTATAATTGTTTTAGTACATATTACGTACCTTATTTAGGTTGGCATGTACATATTAGTAGCGTTTGGATAGCAGATTATTTAAATGATCATAGTCAAAACGGGATATTTAAATTGATTCTAGTTAAAATAGGTACTTTAAAAGTAATGATTTAACCCAAAAGTTTCCGTATTTGTCAAGAATTTTGTAATCTAGGATGCCAAAATCCCATACAATAGCATGAGACAATGTTCTGTCTCGATCAGTAGGTGTTCCCTCTCTCTCTATCATTGCCTCATGCTATTGTATGGGAGTTTGGCATCCATCTTAAAGTACAAAATTTTTGGTATTTGTGATGGATGTAGTTTAGTGCTTCAGTTAATTTGGTGGTTTTAGCTAATTTGGAAAAATCTTGTGCCTTTGGCACGGTTGTCGTGGGATCAATCCCCGTGTTAGGTCCTCCTCTTCTTTTTCCTGCCATGTTCCTTATTCTGTTTGTGGTCGGCGCAACATGTCTTCCTCTTCCACTCTCCTCTATCACTCGTCAACACTCACTCCCATCCTCATCACATCATCATTTACACAATCCATCCATCTTTTCTTTGGTCTTCCTCTCCCCACACGCCCATCCACTTTCAAGTCCATAACTTTCCTGGTGACATGATCATTCTCCCTTCTCATTACATGTCCATACCAAGAAAGTAGTTTTTCTCTCAGTTTATCAGCAATCGGGGCAACTTTCAGACTTCCCCTAATATATTCATTCCTCACTCTATCCATCCTCGTCACACCACACATCCACCTCAACCTCAGCTACATGCAATCTTTGTTCATTCATCCCCCTTACAGGCCAACCCTGTTGGACGAGGAGGAATTTATTTACAAACCGTGTTTCTACCGCTGACTGCAGCAGCCGCTTGTCGCAGCTTATAAATTTGTGTAATAAATTATATTTTAATTTAGTTTTTTTTTAGTTTCCATGGAAGACCAGCTTCGCGGCTAATGCGTCGACACACGCTGAGTGGAGACCAATTTGGCAATTAAGGCATATGTAAATTTAAATTTATTTTGTGATGATATGTTTTTTTTATTGCCAAATAAATGTTTTTCTTTCTTTCTTTATTTATTTCTTTCTTGCTTTCCTTCCTTCTTTCTTTCATTTACTGGACAGAAGGGCTGTAGCACTCACAACCTCACAGTAATACAGGGCCCGATCGCCCAAATTTGATCGTTTTTACCACAGCCAAATAACAGTCTAAAGCGTTATAGCCCATCCACACTCCACTCTTTCGTACTCGCGTTCCCTCGGGTCGCCTCGTGTAGAGAGGATAGGCCATAACGTTTTCGACTGTTGTTTGGTTGTGGTAAATAGGCACTACCACTCTCCGATCCACTTGCTTGCCGAAGCAAATTTCTGAGCCCTTCGTATGTCATTTCGACCTTGTAGTTATAGGTTCTGCGTGAGGTACGAGAAATACAGTTTGATATCAAAACGTGAATTCGCACAGGAGAGATGACGGTGAATTACTTTAAACGGTGGAAATTAATAATTATCAACAATTTATTGAAAAAGTTGTGAGATAAGCATCGAGTAGTTAGACTATTACACCTCTGCTATCCGTTAGACCTTCGGAGGCAGTTGACGACAGAAACTATGTCTTCTGTCTATTTTTCAATCATTGGGCTTATAAAATATCTATGTAGGTCTAGCTTGTAAAGTAGCGACAGCACACACCGCTAATATAGATATTTAGAAATTAAATTTTCATGAAAATATATTGAAAATAGGGGTTGTTCTTAAGTTTCCATTATTTTTGATTGAAATACAGCTACTTACTACCTACGTAATCCCCGAAAAAACAATTAAGTCCATTTCGACTTCCTTCTGGGTTGCAAGTGTTTAAGGGCGATGACAGTGATCCCTTTTCGTCAGGTGAACTTTCCGTCCGTTTGGTTACTCCAATTTTGTATAAGAGGAGCCAAAAAATTAAAAACAATATACAAAAACAAAATCCAATGGAAAAATCTATTGTTTAACCTTACTAGTGACATATATTGAGTGAGCGTTGCCGCATTTAGATTAGTGGTGGGTTGTTCGATTTTTGTGACTGAATTGAAACTGCCAATTTGAAAAAGTCAGCCAGTTTAAATTATTAACTGGTTTGCGTTCGTTGAAAGAAGTTAGATTTAACTGGTTCGCTAACGTTAACGACTGTGCGTTCGTTGAAAGAAGCAGTTAATAGATATAACTGGATTTGCTGTCATGAAAAAGCAGTTAATTCGTTAACATAGGAAAAGCAGTTTAAAAAGCAGTTTCTTGAATTAACGCGTCAATATAATTACGAAAGTAAAATTCATAAAGTTCAGTTCCATTCCGCAAGTAGAGCAAGACTACATCGTCATCGAAAACTTATTCATTATTTATTACCTCCACAAAATTAAAAAGCACGTCCAAACTGGAAAATGGCTGGAACTGGAAAAATAAATGTAATATTATACCTATTATAAAGATATTCCCAGATCCAGTTTTTCCGACCGTACGTTATATGCGGCTATATCTCCTTTCTTAGACGCACAATAAAAACAAATTGTAAAGCTGTAGAGTCGGCACTCATATAAAAAATGGAACCTCTTCATTGTTTCTAGAACAAAAATGAATCGTATTTATTTTCATTGTTGTTTATTGAATGAAAATGAATTTGTTTTCAAATAAAATAAGTTTCACATTAAAAAGTGGTTTCATAATGCAATATTATTTGTGAATAATTGAAAAAATTACAATGTTTTGGTTTATACGGGTATTTTAGATATTAGGTTAGGTATGTATGTACCTCTGGGAACGGCTCGGAGAGTTGCTCCGGCAGACCCCGGGTCGCTCCCACAGAAGGGCAGGAACGGGTATATCGGGGAGTTTTAGTGGGTAGTGCCAATATGGCAGGTGAGTCCCACACACGCCTACCGGCTAGCCACCGGTAGGTACGGTCCGTAAATGGATTTCTCATCGTAAAAAAAAAAAAGGTATGTATGTACCTACCTACACATCCACACTGCCCGTAATTTTGTTAGTCCCTTAATAGATGGCGAGCCTATTGCCGTTACCTATTGCACCAAACCAAAACCAAATTCGAACAGCCAGAACAGATGTTACATACCACTAAATAAAATCCACGATCGCAGAGAAGTGAGAATGGGCATAATAATCAATGAAAGCTATGAATATGAGAGTCGATGGTTATGTAGGGAGTTAAATTGAATAAATATGGATTGATTTTCGGTATAACAACACGGCTACGAAGGAACTCAGTACTGATAATGTTGCGGCTGATAGAAGAAAATGAAAGTGGAATGCTTCAATTTAAATTGAAAATAGCGAAACGACGATCTATATCCGCATAGCAAATGCTTGTATTCATCAAATGACGGCCAAAATGAAAATTGAGACAAAAAACTGTCATAATTACAAAAAAAATCTATAAAATGATTTTCATATTCTTTTACATGTTACGAGTTACGACGCATCTTATCTAAATAAACATTTGTGAATTTGAATTTTATCATCGCAAACAATTTTACACGAATGGATAGACCAAAAAATTCTCTGAGTTAAAAAAAATCACCAGCAATAATCTCTTCTTCTTGCCCTTTTCCCACTCTAGGTGGGGTCGGCACAACATGTCTTCTTCTTCCATTCTCCTCTGTCACTCGTCAGCTCAGCATCCACTACCAGCAATAATACCCAAAAAAAATTTACAACGACAGCGGCTCCATCCCGCCCGTATCCCGCTTAAACATAGGAGCGCCTCCACGGCTGAGTGGCAGCAGTCAACGAATACCCGTGACGAGCAGCCGCCGCCGGCAGTGAGACCATGTCCTTAGCCGAAGCAGCCTCGGACAACGAACAGAGGACCGAGCGCGACGATAGGAACGACGACAAGCCCACCAAGAACGATAAAGGGAGAAGTCCGGTATGTAGAATTTTTTTTTGTTTTAATATACCTAGTTAAATGTTTCAAAATTTGTCCTATTTTGAGGGTGTTTTTTATGTCGCAGGCCTGTGGTCAAAACTCAATTTTGATTATTTTTTAAAATTATTTATCTACTATTAATATAGGTAACCTTATTTATAGTTATATAGTGAGACAAAAATATTAAACAGAATCAAAAAGTTGTTAGTGCATGAAAAATATGTCTTATCCCACCATTTCGTAAAGAGCATTTTTGACTATAGCTGAGCGCAAAAGTCGAGTTTATCTGCTAGAGGGTATAGTAAATTTGAATTAAGAACATAGTGTGCACTGAGTTAGTAAATTTACTATCATTATACCAATTCTAAATATATGATTATACCTATTTTTACCTCCATGGTGCCGAACTTACAACCTTTTTAAAAAATATTATTGTTATTTTCTTTTTACATATTTTGTTAAAGTTGTTAAAAAACTTGAAAACCAATGAAATGAGTGATTATAGCGACGAAGAAGTTTATTTGACGCTACCACTATTGACTGAAGCTGATAATAATGCACAAATGTTTTTTTTGCATTTTCATTTTTTGCATTTTCATAGTCATTTTCATCGCTTTTCATACAATGTTACGTATTGCACTCTAGTGCAAAAATTTTTCACCTCGTGCTCTTTTGATTCCTTCGCTAACGTTTAGGACTTATTTAATTATGTAAGTCGCAAATACACAAAAAAAAAGCATTATTTCAAGTCATACAGTCTTCATATCTTTCAATAAGTTTTTTTTTAGCTTTTTTAGCTCTACTCTTACTAAAATAGCTCAAAAAAGTCCTAAATATTTAGGAAGCTTTATAAACAAATTCAAAGCTCATAGTTCACACAGCGCATGTTCTTTGAGGATTCTACATTTTGTGGCATTAATTCTGTTTTTGTAGGAAGGCATTTTTATTCTAAACCTAGCCTAGGCCAAGAGTCAGGAGATTACACTCAAAATGTTTGTCATCATGACTAAAATACTTATCTTACGAGTACATTATTAGTATTTTTTTTTAACTGATGTACCTACCGATATTTATTCGGAATATCACTTACCTCTTGCCCAGTGCATTGCAACAGCCTATCCCGAGATTAGGAAATACGTTTGTACTTAGCGCGATCGGGCCGCAGGAGTATCGACGTAAATATCGAATTAAAAAAAGAATTTTGAAAATCGGTTCACAATTTAACAGAAAAATCGGTGAACATAATGCATATAACAAAATATACAACATACACACCTCCTACGATTTTGAAAACATAGCTCCTGTCAGTCAAGGTGACCAAAACTTTGTGTACGTAAGTTCCCCCGTGAACGAAGTCACGCTTAGCCGTTTCTACCCACCAATCCTCATTAAGCCAAGGTAGTGGTGTTACGGCCCGTATTCCTAATGTGATTCTTCATGTACGAAGGCCGGTGGGCTATTCATTACACTTGGGACAATGGCGATAAATTCAAAAAAGAACTCGAATCTTCTAAAGACAGCGAACTGGCCTAAAAATGACGAAGAAAGGCAAGTACGTACTCAAACGGAACGATTAAAATAACGAACGGAATATAATTTATTATGAAGGTAGGTAGCAAAGGTTAAATATTTCATTATGTAAGCACTTACATAACGATTACTTAAGTAACGTTTACATTAAACTAATAAATATCTTCAGATATCAAAAGTGTTGAAACTACTTGCTGTCAATGTGGGCACACCTGAATTCAAATATAAAGAACACTCTGTGTGTCAGTGTGACACTTTTCTATTCTCTTGTCGCTCCTATGTCGGCATGTAAAAGAAAGTCTAATAAATAATTATATTCCCAGCTACTCTTAGTATTCACTGCTGACTCTGCAATAGGTTATGGGCCCAGAGTCCCAGGCAGTGCCCAGAAGGTTATAGGCCTTAATTTTTTTTGAGTAACTTAAAAGTGAGTAGCAAAACGTGCTATGGAAAATTTTCCATCGGTCAAGCAACCGGCACACAGCAGCAACAGTTCACCAGGTATTTCCATCAATAAACTTAATGGGCGAAACTTCAACACATGGATCTTTGCGATCGAATGTCTTTTGACCGACTTGGACCTATGGGACGTCACTATAAAACCAGTTGACCAGAATGACCCAGAGGCCAAGAGAAAAGACGCTAAAGCGCGAGCAAAAATATGCCTTACATGTGAAGATTCGATTTACCCGGTTATAAGATCTTCGAAAACCGCATACGACACGTTAAACTGTCTTAAAAAGGCATACGCCGACAGCGGTCTAACGCGGAGACTTCAACTGATGAAGAAGCTACTGACCAACAAATTTCACGGGAATATGCAAGCTTATGTCAATTCTTCATTAGCTACCCAACAAGAGCTACTTGAAATAGGAGCAGGAGTAGAAGACGAGTTCCTAGGCATAATAATGCTAGCTGGCCTGCCAGAAAAGTACCAGCCACTCGTCATGGCACTTGAACATTCTAACATCAAGATCACATCGGACAATGTAGTGTCAGCACTTCTTAAAGAAGACTCTCGTGTGCACACTACCAGTACCCAAGGACCTGAAGAACCTGGAACTTCAGCACTTACGTGCACTAAACAGAAGAAAAAGTTGTTCTGTACATATTGTAAAAAGTTAGGGCATTTAGTTAAGGATTGTAAAAATAGAAACAAGAAAGCTTCGGCAAAGGTTTATTCTCATAATACAACAGAATTTACACTTTCATCTTGTTTACTTAATCCTTCACCCACAGGTTCACAAGATTGGTTCCTAGATTCTGGCGCAAGCTCTCACATGAGCAACTGGAAACATTGGTTCGAGGATATCACGCCTCACATTATTCCAATCCAGGTTGCGAATAAGAACCAAATCCTTAGTCAAGGCAGAGGTACTGTAAATATTAATATTTCCGATTGTGTACATAAAATCAAAAATGTTTTATATATTCCTGGTCTTGCTACAAACTTATTATCGGTAAGTAAATTAGTTCAGAATGGTTACGATGTTTTGTTTACATCGTCAGGCGCGACAATCAGTTTGTCAAATCAAAGTCAGTCTGAAATGTCAGGTAAAGTTATAGCTAAAGCCTCACTCTATAAGGGTATGTACAGGCTAGATATAGACAAATCTAGTGCATTATACACATCGACAAAAGACTCGGCTGCACTTTGGCATAGACGCCTTGGTCATCTGAACTCCAACTCTATGCAATTATTAAAAAATAAATGTATAGGCATAGATTTTATAGATAGATTTACAGATAAGTGTGTTCCTTGCTTACAAGGCAAACTTTCTAAAAAACCATTCAAAAGTTCGGTCAGTAAATCGAGTAAGGTCCTGGAATTAATTCATTCCGACCTTTGTGGGCCTATGAGCACACACTCGTGGGGCGGAGCCCTTTATTTACTTACTTTTACAGACGACTTTAGTCGCAAAACTTTTGGATATCTTTTAAAATCTAAATCAGAAGTTTTTTGTAAATTTATTGAATTTAAGCACCTAGTTGAGAGTCAATCTGGAGAACAGATCAAAGTACTGCGTACGGACAATGGTCGCGAATATGTAAATAAAGACTTATCTTTATTTTTAAAGGAAAATGGCATCGTGCATCAGACCACGGTTCCATATACGCCGCAACAGAACGGTGTTTCCGAGCGCGCCAACCGTACCATCATCGAAAAGGCCAGATCCATGCTTCAGGACTCTAAGCTACCACGTGCATATTGGGGTGAAGCGGTTAATACCGCCATCTATTTAAAGAATCGTGTGCCTACGCGAGCCCTACGGAACAAGATTCCAGAAGAAGTTTGGACGAGAAAGAAGATAAACCTTTCTCATCTGAAGGTTTTTGGGTGTGAAGCTCATGTTTTATTGCCAGAGGAAAAACGATCTAAACTGGACTCTAAAACACAAACCTGTATCTTCGTGGGCTACTCGACTGAGAGTAAAGGCTACAGGCTTATCGACCCCAAAAATCCTCGCAAAATAATAATAGCGAGAGATGTTGTCTTCATAGAAAGCGAATATTCGACTCAAACTCACACTACTGAAACGACCAACCCGGAACCTTCATGCAGCGAACTACATTCCTCTTCTACCCAACCACAACAAGTCCACGTGCCCCTGGATATCGAATCACAGCCACACCTCACACTGGAAGGCCGCTAAGCGAGTCCTGAGGTACCTAAAAGGTACCAAAACCCTTAAGTTGGTTTTTCGTCCTACTGCCCAGTTTTGTCCTATCGGATATGTTGACGCGGACTATGGAAACAATCTTGTGGACCGACGTTCATTCACAGGATTCGTCTTCCTAATGAGTGGCTCACCAATTTCTTGGGAAGCTCGCAAGCAGCGGACAGTCGCGCTTTCTACCACAGAGGCCGAGTACATGGCTCTCGCTGATGCTTGCAAGGAGGCCATATACCTCCTATCGCTCATTAAGGAAGTCTTGTCCATCACACATCCCATCGACATATTCACAGACAATCAAAGCTCACTCAAACTAGCACAAAATAACACTTACCATTCACGCACAAAACACATCGATATCAGACACCACTTCGTTCGCGACACACTAACACATCACAATATTAAACTCCACTACATACCCACACATAACATGATTGCTGACATACTCACCAAACCTTTGCCGAAACTTAAGCACAATAAATGTGCCAGCTCTTTAGGTTTAGGTTAGGTTAGTCATGTACAGTACTTTTTATCGTGCTTTATATTTGTAGGTAGTAGGGTAAGGTGTGTATAGTAGTGTTAAGTGAATTTTATATGATGATATTTTTATTGTGTTTATTTGTGTCTAATGTGTTGTACAGTGTTTTAGGCTAAGTTGTTTTTGATATGTCTATATGGTTCTATACAGGGTGTCCACATTGCGGGGGGGTGTTGAAACTACTTGCTGTCAATGTGGGCACACCTGAATTCAAATATAAAGAACACTCTGTGTGTCAGTGTGACACTTTTCTATTCTCTTGTCGCTCCTATGTCGGCATGTAAAAGAAAGTCTAATAAATAATTATATTCCCAGCTACTCTTAGTATTCACTGCTGACTCTGCAATAAAAAGATATCAAAAATACCCTTCATAAAACAAGTAAAACTTCACTACTAATTAAAAAAAAGGAACTTTAATTAATATTTATAAATCTGAATTGTTATGTCCTCAGTCCATTTAGTGGTGGCATGTATCAAATTCAATTACAATTACAAACACTGTTTTTTAGGCCAAATACTAAAAGTTTACGTTTTGAAATTGACGTTTCCTAAAGTGATTCGCAATAGCCATATTTTAAAGGACGTAAATCTCAACGTAAATGCATACTACAAATAATATGGTTGCCAAAAACATTTGTGAAATGATCAAAAAGCAGAATGCAAAGTGATATGGTATAATAAGTAAAACACACTCACCATAGTTTGAGAATCGCGTTTTTCGAGATAGTTAATGGTAGCAACTCCTTTTTTTTTTGTAAAATTCTCCCATGTAGGGAAGGCAAAGGGAACGAAGCCCATACAGCCAAGTCTTCAGTATTTTATTACATCAGTAGTTTGCATTGAAATGCTAGTGTAATGCATTTCAATGCATCTTGGGAGAGTTTGACGTCAAACAATCGATGGCAGACGCTGTGGTGTTACTTCGATGAGGTGGATTACCATGATAAAAATCTCATCGTTTTGCACACCACTTCACGCTTATTTCAATGATCCTCCACATTGCTCATCATTATTGACAGTTATTACACAAAACTACACTTATTTTACGCAACAAGATCCACTCCGAAACAATATTGCAATCACTGAAATAAAAATCACGTCCGCCATAGTTGAATGCCGCCAAAAAACCCCTTTTATTTATTTTGTTTGAAAATGTTCTTCCTATCAAGTGAAGACAAATTATCTTAGCGCATACAGCCTTGTCTTTCTCGTTTACTTTGAATACAAGATGTAAATTAAACACATCTTGGGCAAGGTAAATGTGAAATAAGTGATTGATTCAAGACGACAGAGGAGAAACTGTTTCTACTGTGTACTGTGTTTCTGTGCATATAAATGTTAATTAACAATGTTTTTCCACACACTTTCTGGTAATGTGAATCGTATTGTCTCGTTTTTATGCCATACATTTTATACACGTGCTTTTTACTCAATCCGATTTTAAATTACTATTTTCAAACTAATTGTAAAATGCGAGTCAACATTTGAATTTAAAAATTAAATTGGCTTACTCAATTTAAATAGTGGCGGCTTTTCTTGTGTCATTCGTTATACTTAACTCACATTATTATAATAATATAAATTAATTAATGTGAATGATCATCAATGGTGAAACGCACAACGTTTAATTCATATTTCAGAGCATACTTACACTTCATTCATTCATAACTAGTATCTATGATCAATCGATATCTATATCAAGAGTATATAATTTACGTCACACGAATTTCATGATTATTTGACCCCTCCCCTGTCTCTTTGTGACACTGTGCTTTGTGACATTTGTGAGATTCTTCCCCTCCCCAGTGTGACGTCACATATTTTGCCATTTCACATCTAATAATTGTGAAATGTGACGTCCCACACCCTTGTCACACAATGTCAAAATTACCCCCTCCCGCCCCTAAAGGTGTGACGTAATTTATGAATATTAGCTGTATAAGTGGGTAACCTGCGCTTAAAAAAAACTTGAGCGCTATTTTCAAAATATTTCAATTATTATCTGACTTCAGCTGCACAACACTTCAGTTTACACAGCTTTAGCTATAAAGCGGTTCGGTTGGTGGTAGGGTTTTTAGCCCGCCTGACTAACTACCACCGTCTTACTAAATCTGTCGCCTTAATAACAATGTTACCAGTATTGTTGTGTTCCAGCAATCAGAGGTAAGATAGCCAGTTCCTTAGGTGCTGTGGAATACAGGTGAATCTTGCTTCCACCTTTGCCTTATCGTCACTTAACATCAGGTGAGATGAAGGCCATGTGCTTTTCTGTCATCATGTAAAAAACACCTAAGTCTAGGCGTCAAGAAAAAATTGTAATATAGAAGGTACCTCCAAAGTTCAAGGCATTTCTGTTAAATCAATTTGACAGTTCTTTTATCATAATGAGAAGAGAAGAAGAAGAGTGAGAAGTTAATAAATAAATAATAATATCATGTTTCGTTTGTCATGCTGGGTCGGCCGCAATCCATACTAATATTGAAAATTGGAGAGTAACTCTGTCGGTCTATCTGTCTGTCGGTCTCTCTTTTATGTCAAAACGACTGAACCGATTTAATCGATATTTAGTACACAGATAGTTTAGAGCCTGATAAAGGACTTAGGCAACTTTTTATCCTGATATTCCCATGCGGGTGAAACCGCGGGAAGCCACTAGTATTAAATATCTGGACACCCGTTTGGTACACGATTATAGCTCAAGTCCTGTACCTCCCAGTTGTGTCATTTTACGGCGGCCTCTTCAATCTTAATCAGGCCATGTTTTCGTCTAGTTCCGGCCATAACAGAGCAATCAGCAACCTTGGACAATCTATATTTACCAATTAAACAGTAGAATCAATCTATCCAAATATGGCCACTTGTGGGAACCAATTGTTGGAATTACAGTCCACTTACGGACGTGGAGGCGTGATTATAAGCGGAATTGGTAATTATGGCTGTTTATTATTATTGTTGTAATAAAAGTAATTGAATTTGTTGGAAAACTGGTGTTGTGGTAGGATGCCATTTTAAGAACCACTTTTGGGAATTAATTATGAAAAAAATATTATTTAAAAAAAGTTTTATATTTTATCATAAATTACGTGTTTCGTTGATTAAGCTACGCTGCAACTATTATGACCATAGTAATTGTGTAGAGTCGGTGAACATAACACCACCACGCTGCTGGTCTGGTGGTAGAAACGGTTGCAATACCAACCGGGACTAATTGTATAATCTTCTTGAGATTATACAATGTTTCAGTCACCCATCCAAGGTCCAACCATGGAGAATGTTTCTTTGTTTTCTATATCTTACCAAAAGCTTTTTGAAGAGCTCTTTGATCCCGGCTCTTTAAACTATAACCTCTAATATATCAAAATCATTTAAATGACATTGACAAATGGGGCTAATAAGTTTACAATAAGTTACGGTTATTTAATTTTATCTAAAAATTATGTATATCTTATCATCTGTCACTTTGTAGACACAATAGGAAATCAATTGTGTCTCGGCTGATTTCAGCCACCTCACAGACGAGGGAATAACGTGTTAAAGTTATATATTTGTATTCCGAACGAGTTACGACAAAGTAATAATAATTTAAGCAAAATGCGGAAAAGGGGTTACCCGAATTTCATGACCTTTTTGACCCCTCCCCGCCGTCGTTTTCTCTAGACAAGGCCTCCCGGTAGTGAACAGGCCATAAAAAAAGTAGTGGTATTGTCAATTTTAGGATACTTACTTATAATTTATTTTGTTTTGACTTGTCAAAAGTGTATTTGATGATACCAATATACCAATTTGATTAAATGACTTTGAGTTTGAGTTACATTTGTGAGGCTATCTCCTCCCCAGTGTGATACATTTTTTGTCAATTTACATCTGGATGTTATTGAATCAACAGCAAACAATCACATCATCAACAGCAGTTCCGAAATTAGTTAATTTCGCGTTTTAACCATATTATGGTGAAATCTCACATCACAAAATTAAAGACCCTCCCACCCCCTTGTCACACAATGTGATGTTTAGTAGACTTTCCTCCCCCTTCAAGTATTTATGGATGGCCCTTATGATTCATGCAGTTCCTGCACAATGTCAACATGGTTTTGCTAAAGAATGTTGTGATCCTTTGGCTTACTTATCAATAAACATATTATTATTATTATAATCCTACGTATTGTCATAGATAAATTAAGTAGTATGGATCGCTATTCCCATACATGGGTTTTTAGTTCGTCTAACGCTTATTATTGTTGCTTGTACAAGTAACCCTTCGTTCGACTTACGAGTATTATGTTAGGTGGCGCTATATACAAGCGGAATCATGGATAAATTAAGTAATAGCGATCTATACTACTTGATTTATCTATGGTATTGTGGACACTTCAATCAAAAGGTAATTGGCAACATTTTGTATCAAGAAAATGAAACTGTTTTTTAAGCGAAAGATATCTCGAAATTGAATTTTTATGATAATCTTTGCGTGAACTTGACTTGAACGCTGCCGCGTGTTTAGAAAGCATTCTTGTCAGTATTCAAATAATTAGTACCTGTCACGCTGAGCAGATGTACAGTCACTGCTTGGTGAAGCGCGGACTATGGAGTGGACTGCTTTTGCGGTGCTTTACCCAAGTGTAGACTAACCATTAGGGAATACTCAAACTCAAACTCAATGTCATTTAATCAAATTGGTATCATCAAATATACTTTTGACAAGTCAAAACAAAATAAATTATAAATAAGTATCCTAAAATTGACAATACCACTACTTTTTTTTCGGCCTGTTCACTACCGGGAGGCCTTGTCTAGAGAAGATACAGGCAAGAAACTCTGCAAGGGATCCATCCTCCCTTTACATCAATATGTTCTACAACCTAATAAAATTTACGTGTGTTATATATTACTCTTATGTCAAATGTCACAAATGTCAAAATTGAATTGGAAGGAAAGAAGGAAGGAAGGATATATAAAATTAAGGAATAATAATCGTAATTATATGTATGTATGTAATTAGCAGGCCCATCTACATCTATGCTCAGCATCCTTCTTGTCCTCACATTAACCTATGTATTTTCTCTCACTGCCGCTATTGAGACTTCCTCTGACATACAGTGTATACGGGGCATCTGGATCACTGATTCAAAATTAACTGAAGATTGATTGATATTAATTTGACAGTAATCTGTTACAGATATGGGCGTGTCTAGAAGTTTTTCATAACAGGAAGCATTAAAGAACAATGCTGTAATCATGTATATACCCGTATAATGTATAACCGGTGTAGGTATACCCACCAGCGCAGCCGGCAGCGCCTCAGCCAATCATCCGTTAAAACGGCCCTCTCGGCAGTTCTATTGTATTCATATTAGGTTTTTTGTCTCCATCCAGTTTATTGATAGATTTTTAATGTAGATTAGATTTTAAGCTTCGGTTTCACACCTACGCTTTTTAACTTGAGCTTAATGTTAAAGACGCATCGTTTATTAGCATGGTAATGATAACAGCGATAGGGCAATGCAATAGGGCCCTAGATCTTTTCCCATCACTAAGTTTTTTCCCACACCACTAACACCTACTCTTTGTCTGGTTGTTGGGTTGACTGGAAGATATCTATGTAGGGGATAAGTTCGCCTTTGCCAACTCTTGTTTCTTTCATGTATTGTTTTTTTTCTGTGTGCAATAAAGAGTATATTTTAAGTTTGAATGAAAAGTAGGTAGTGTATTGTGATGTGAATGTCGCTTATCTCACTCACACTGACCGGTGCATAGCAACAGATTCCCGCTGTAATATTGGAAATGTAGGTGTCACCAGCTCTGCCTACCTCTTCGAGTTGTGCCGTATAATATTATTATGCCGTATATATTCTGCGCTCTTCCAAATTATAATTGCCCCTTTCATAACGTTAAAGCAAAGATTTTATCAATACGTATTGCTATTTAATTTTTATTAAAGATTACTTAATTAAATGATTTTTAGGAAGAGTGTTCACTCGGATTACAAATACTTTACTTTTTAATTTTACTATGTGTTCTTTTATACCAACTTCTTAAATTTCTAAAATGCATTATTTATTTTTATAAAATTTTATTAGATACTTAATATTAATGTTGCGGCGGCTGAGCCGTGTGGTAGCGGTTATTAAAAGAATACTACCAAACCATCTCTTCCCTTGGGTGTCGTAAAAGGCGACTAATGGACTTAGAACTGCACAACATCCAGTAGCTGATAGCGGCGACGGGCTCACCACCTGTCACGCTGAGTGCAGTCGCGGACTATGCAGGGGACTGCTTTTGCGGTGCTATTGCCTAGTCTCTGACTAACCCTTGGGGGATAATAGTCGTGAATATGTGTGTATTAAAGATACCTTATAAACCCAAATTTCATAATGTATTGGTTTATGAATTTTATATCTAAAATGTTCAAATTCTAATTGGCAAACATTCTAAAATTGTCCATCAGATGTCAGACTCCTACATGTGGAAAGAGCAAATCCATACACTAATGAAGGGCGGAGAGAGCGAGTCCGATATATCGGACTCCGAACACTTCCTGACCAAAGGCGCCTTCCTTCTCACTCCCTCGCACGGCCTCAGCATGGAGAAAGCATCTGCTATTTGCGAGAAAATGGAGTTCAAGGGATGCTTCTCCTTAACCAAGACAGCGACGGGCATCCTCTTCAAGTTCTCCAGCGTGGACGACTACCAAATGGTTTTCAAGAAGGGCTTCCATAAGGTTACTGGATCTAGGTTCTATAGGAAGGTAAGTCGGTTTTCTGCAATTTTTGTATAATATTTTCCCTGAATCAAAACAATATAATTTAATTGCCATAAATAAATCATCGTAAATTTAGCTTGTGGCTGTGGCTTAAATGATTTTTCGTTTGCTGCAAGGTTTTTAACAGTACCTACTGTTGTATATCATCAGATGGCCAACTTTACTAATACAACAGATCACCAGATGCCACGACAATTGATAATTATCTTTTACTTTTCAGTTTTTCATTCTTCCCGAAACTCTTCTATTTAACTTTTATCTCTCTTCGCCCTTCTTCATCTTATCGAGTCTGTTGTTATTTTTATTTTATGTAGCTATCTTTACAGTACATACCGATTCACAATGAAACACTGAATTAAAAACAGTGGTATGGTATATGTTTTAATCATAATAACATTATTAACCAATGATCCTTATAAGTAAGTAAGTTTATTTATTTATTGGATGGCAGGCAGCAAATGAATAGATCTCTGCCCACCCCTATGGGGAAAACGGGACTTTAGGTATGTTGTAACTAGTCATGGGGCTAAAACGAGACACAATATAAACATCTATAGTTTGCGAACACCAGTGTTCGCGGTGTCCTCCAAGGGGTTAAAAGTCTTTAATTGTATTTCAACTATGATCGTGTTCTCAGATCACCAACCCTTAATTATTAGTCATTTTAAAAGTGTTCATCAGAACTTGTCACGTCCGTTCCCAGATCGCCATACCGTGCCGGCCGCAGAAGACGTTCACGGTGTACGTGTACGACGTGCCGGACGACGTGCCCGAGGAGGACGTGCGCCACGCGCTCTACAAGTTCGGCTCCGTCGTCGAGGTGGTGCGCCTGCACTTCACGGGCTCGCCCCGGGACGGGAACACTGGTGAGTGACGTGACGCGCCCACGGCCGAAGAGGAGGACGCGCCCACAGGTGAAGAGGAGGACGCGCGCCACGCGCTCAACAAGTTCAGCTCATTAACCTGCAACTATCAACATCTTCTCTATTTCAACTATCTCATTTAAAAAAAGGTTTTAAATATTGTGTGGAGAATCAATTAAGATGCTTTACCCGGGCGTGCTCTTCAATATGTTGATACTTTTGGAGGTTAGCGGGTGAGTAAGGGTGTTACCAGACCAATCGGTCGAGAGCATATATCGATAGTAGAATCGATTAATCTTATGGAATCTCGATCGACGTCGACAAATCCATTTTACCATCGATCCATGTCAACGATCGATTGGTCTGGTAACACCCTAATAAAGCTGTGCAGTTGACTTAATCAGTCTCCCCGCTCTACCGTAATTTTGCAATGACACAACTAGCGCCATCTCGTGATCGTGATTGGTAGTTTTTAAAACACGGGCGCAATGTGGCGCTAGGATGCACTCTATATATGCAGAATATAATGATTTTGTATAAATTAATTATAGCCGGCTATAATGAATTTAATTTCTAATTATAAAATAAAGAGAATTTTAAGTACACCCATTCTTGAAGGATTACTCTTATAAGTAAAATCGGAAATCTTCGTTTTTTTGTTTCTTACGAATATAGGACCCTAAATATTGTGTCAGCTCTTTTGAATTCTCCGTCTACTATAAACTCATCTAATTCCAAAAAAAATCTCCTTCCAGGCGCGTCAACCCCAAAGCCTTTAGAGAAGACCCCTCCCCGCGCGCTGACCACCATCGACGGCGAGCTGGTGAGCAGCATGGTCCCGAAGGAGGCGACAAGCGTGGTGCGCGTCACGCTCGCCAGCATCGAGGAGGCCAACATCCTGTTGCAGAACGGCCTGGACTTCTACGGGGCCACCTACTTTCCGACGGAGCTGGCGACTCCAGCGCAGGCCGCTAAGCTTATCAAGCCGAGCAGGTGAGAAAGGATTTCCATAATCATTTTGGTTCATATCTGCCTGTCCAATGTTATAAATATTAGCACCTCAGAGTAGGCAGAAAAAAAGAAGTGAATGCTTAGCTGACGAGTGACAGAGGAAGACAAAAATTTTTACGTATATGTTGTAGCGACCACATCTAGAGTGGGGAAAGGGCAAGAAGAAGAAGACAGTAGACAGAATAACATCGATAGATACTCTTCCATTTTTCTCAGCCGGAATTCTTTTTATACTGACATGAGTCTGTAATATGATCTAGAAAATTATATTGGGTCCTTACCTATGAAATGGGTGTTTTTCTTCTCTTTTAGTTTTTTGTTCATAACTATTAAGTTTTAGAGTATTCTTAAAAAATAATTACCTCCTCTAAAAATAAACCATATTTTCGAACTCTTTTGATTTGTTTTGATAATTCGTTGTAAGTTTTATTGTGTCAAAATTGGACACGGAGACAACTCCTTTTCAGTGCCTTCCGAATTTGATTTGCATTCACATAAAAAAGATAAATAATTTTTAAGAAGTGTGATATCACACATAACGCTAAAGCTTGTCTAATGATACATGCCAAATATTATTATCTTTGGATTTGTCGTTGTGAAGAAAACTGAAAAAATTTTAGTATGGAAAATGCAGAGTTCCCCAAAATCTCCATAGAAAACGCCAATTTCATATGTAAGGACCTAATAAAACGAATAGAGATTTAATAAAGTTCTCTTGGCACTATTCCAGAACTGTTCCATTAGTCACCCTATAAGCTTCCATATACTTGATTCCATACCACACCGTTTCATTCGCATGAGTTGTGTTTCGTTTCCACTTTTCTCTTCAAGCCAATTTTCCTATTTAAGTACGGCGATTCTCACGTTGCGTCAGCGTTGTGCGTGTTGCGTTTCCGAGTCCGCATGCGCCTGCGCGCATACGTCGGGTGCGTCGATCGCATCATTGTGCGGATTTTAACTCACCTACGCGCGTATCAACGGCTGTTATTTCATACAAGTTGTTCGAAAATTACGTGTGTGCGTTGTTTCTCGTCATGTGGGCACGGGAATCGCATGAACACGCGTGGTTACGTTTTCAGAATGTTGGACAGTCCTTTTTTCTGTACAAAATGAGATACTTTCATAGAACATTTGAACACGCATCCACGCACGATGCTCTGTCATGATCCGGTTGCTGATTCCAGTATGGGAATTGCCCATAATCGCCAATACGCATAATCTTGATTTTGGAATTTATGTTTGCTCATGGGTGATTGTCTAAATTTGTAGTAAGTTTTACCTAATTACAAATCCAAGTTGTTCACTAATTTTCAAGTTTTGTGTAACGATTCCCCAGGGTCACGGGTGGAACAGTATCAGCTCGAGTCCGTGACTTGCTGCCAGTATTCGATCAGCAAGGTTTCGCAAAGTTCGCCCCGCCAGCATCACGCCTCGTCAAGCCCAGGGGCAAGTAGCAGGGCGAGGAACAGCAAGACTCCGGCAACCAACACATTCAGGACGACTGGCCTGCAGATGACATGCTCTACTTAATCTTTACTAAGAAATTATAGCACTCAATGAGCATCTAACTTTTAAACTTTTGTTTTTGTTTTTTTTTTTGTTTGAAGAAGTTTTTGTAAGGAGAATACTGGTGCTATTAACATTTTTATGTATATTTTCATGTGTCATTTCCATGTTCTTGTACCAATCTGCATTTACATCTGAATTTACAGTGTTACTAATCTAATGTGCCATTTTGATAGCCATTTACGTTCACTATTGTTACCAATAAATTAATTTAATTATTATTTTATGTTTTTTATTGTGATCAACGGCAATTGTATTACCCAATCTATGTATCTGTACCTGGGCCCCGATTCTGCTAATCTACAACCAATGATAATCAATAGTTGGAAAAGTCACACTAGATGGCGTTACTGGTGGCGCTGGTGGCATTAGGTAAGAAATGCATTTATGTGAAACGAAATTCATAATATATTTTTTTAATTATATTTAGTAAAGTATTTAAATGTATTTTTATCAGATTTATTAAAAATGTTTTATCAAAACGGTCTGGATTAGTTAAATGGCAAGTTTTGTGTGTAAGCGGTACAAAATATCGACTCCTGAGTGCGCAACTTTAATATCTATTTCACTTTGACGGTTTTGTGGGGCGACTGGCAATGCTGCGCGGAAAGGTTGCGCAGTTTCTCGTATATCTGTAGATGCAGATGTTTTGCCGCTCTTTTCTTGAACGACTGAAGGTCTTATCGGTCCGGAATACTGCAATATTAATTCCACAGTTTGAATGTGCGTGGCAAAAAATGTAGCGAAAAACGCAGGGAACAACGCAGCGAGGCTCGGCAACTGTTATAAGTCCGAACAACTTAAAATCCGGCGAAAATTGACTGTTTAATGTCTCGGCCTGGCTCTACCTGTGAAAAATGATAATATGGTTACTGGTTCTCGACTATTCGTTCGGCATCTCAGTTATTTTAAGCCAAACCAGTTATCATTATATCCTGTCATTAATGTTCCTGTTCATGTACCGCTAAAATTGCATCTTCTATGTAATTTTATTATTACCGTTTATGAGCACATTCACTGGTTCCCTAACATACTGGTTTTCCTAGTTTAGAGTTAATTCAGTAGTATAACGTGAGTTGTATGTTTATTAATAATTTTAATGTGTTTGATGTTAAATTAACTGGGTAATCATTTAATGAATGATTCTACTCATAAAATTAGAATATTGAAGCGTTTAGGTACAGTCGAGTACAAAAATATGTGTATACACATTTAAGAGGTGACAATCTTTATTTCTTTCTAATAAGGGTCATTTACTGTCAAAAGTAGTTACATATTTTTGGAGTCGACAGTCAAGCCTGATACCAGACATTGGCCACCCCTAAGGATCGTCACAACGATCGGTAAAGGTAGGTAATAGGTATATGAATTCTTAATTATTTTTTTATTAATTTAATGACATAAAAATGACTTATGTGTATGACTTACATCTTACATCTGAACTTACGATGTTTGCGTGCTGTGTAATGATTGCTTGAAATGTAGATTTTCATGACATAGCAATAAAATTAATCAGCTTTAATTAGCTGTTACGTCATTGAACAATGGTCAAGAATAAATGAAACGACTGGCTTGGCATCACAATAATACGATTTTTATTCAGTCATCACTGACATAAAGAGTATCACAGATTAAATATTCATCGCTTAGCGAATTAAACACATATAAAAATAATTTCAAAGGCACTTAAATTACACATTAGGAATACCCCTAAATTTCTCTTCCACTATTTCGACCTTCTTTCCTCTCTTGAATCTCTCCTCGATCTCCTGTAAGCTTTTTCCTTTCGTCTCGGGCAAGATAAAGAACATTATGCTAGTGCCTACAAGGGCTATTATTCCGTAAATAAGGAATGTCACCATCTCTCCCAAATGCGTTATCATGCTAGGAGCAGTTTTGACGACGATGAAAAATGCAGCAAATGTTGTGGCGGAACTGATTCCTGATCCGAGTCCTCTGACCCTTGTAGGGAACACCTCTCCACACATGATCCATGGCAATGGCACTAAGCCAATAGAGATAGCGCAAATATACACCATCAGGCAAGTCAAAGGCAGCCAAGACATATTTTCCGGTTTCCAGTGCAAAAACATTGACAATCCAACCATGGATATCGCAGTCCATATACCACTGATGAAGCACAAAGGCCTCCTTCCATACTGCTTACAGATAACGCAGGCCACCACTGACATCACTACTCTGACTAAATCTATTATCAACATCGCCACATAGTGGTCGAACCCTTGCCCTACAGCCTTCTCCACAATTTCTATAGAATAGAAAGCCACAGCGTTAACTCCAGAAAATTGGCACGTTATGAAGAAAATTATCATTATAAATAGAGGCTTCAACAACTCTGGGCTCTTCAGATTCGCAATTTTTTCTTTCAAAGTCATAACTGGTTCGTTGCTTAAAACCTTTTTGCTTTCAATAATACCCTTCAATTCAGCTTTCGCGTCTTCAGCGTAACCTCTCAGCCAGTAGAAGGATTTGATGCCATCTGCTTCTTCGCCTTTGGAGATGAGCCAGGTCGGGCTTTCTGGGACGAAAATGAGTAAAATAACCGATAGGATCGGGAATATGCAGCAGATAGCTGCAGTCAATTGCCAACTTATGAAGGTACCGATGAGATGAGCAACAAAGATTCCTACAGCTATGGCTAAGGATATGGCAGCTAGGAAGAATCCTCTATATTTAGGTTCAGATGTTTCTCCAATGTAGACAGGGCCTAGGGGTCCAAGTAATCCAACGCAGAGTCCCGTGAAGAATCTCCCGAGGAGCATGAGGCCGAGGTTGCTGGCGCAAGCGATGAGGATCCAGCCGAGTAGGAAGGGCGCACAGATTATGTAGTGGGAGGTTTTTCTTCCAAACTTCTCCATTAGCCATCCTGCTATGAGACAGCCTGGTGCCATTGGGAGAGCAGCCATCGCAGCTAGAAAAGAAAGAAAGGTAATGAGCATAATTTCATAATATTACAACTTTAAATTGAGTGAATGGAAAAATTATGAAGAAAGGAAGTCATGTCAGCTTTCATTTAAATAATTTTCAATATATGTGCGAGTATGAATTCTTTGAATTAACAAAGTGTGACCCCAGTGACCCAAAAAGACCGGCACCAGCTTTCTCTTGTAAGGATTCCGGTATTAAGTATAATTGTTGTCATTACGAAGCGACATGAAGGGGAGATGGCCACTCGACACTTGTTGCGTGCGAATTAAATGAGACAAGTTTGAAATCTAAAAGTAATCTTTAGATTATTGCTAATCAAATTGAATGACTTTTGAACCTTTGCTTGTATATCGCAGTTAGATACAACATACAGAATAATATCTAACACTTCACCTCTAACTTTGACTTTGTTAATTAATTAGATCATTTTGAACTATAATTAAAGTTTATAGAATGTCTATAACTAAATCGATTCTGAAAATCAGTCATGTAAATGGTTACTTTTACATATTTCGTATCATGATAATGATATCATAATTCATATCCTTTACTAAGTGCGTTGTCTTCAAGCCAAATGACTCAAGTCAACTATTGAGACTTTGAACCCTATATGACTTTGAACCTATAATAATAGTTGATTGTGCTCACTCATAATAGTCTGCTTAATTATATTGCATTTACTAAAAGTATGAGTGAATGAGAATTTTTAATTTTATTTAATTCAATCTTTTCATTTTATTGTTTCCATAATTAGTTGCTCTGGTATAGATCTAGGTCGTTATGTTTTATGTTAATTTCTTCAAATATATTTCTTATTTATATTGATATATATTCTTCTCTGCTATATACTCTTACCTGAAAAGTCAAAATTAATCTCAAGATTCCTCATTCAATACTTGTTTGCTCACTCGCATAACTTTCGATAGTTACTTAATTTATAGAAGAGATAAGTACAAGACTGGGTGATGTAATCTTATGATGAAATTATTCTTATATATTGGCCATATAATTTATAGTTATATAAAGATGGACGTTACTTAGGCCCATTAAAACCTGAGAACAGCTGGACCGATATGCCTAATTTTAGATTATAAATCGTCCAAGGAGAAAGGAAAAAGGAGAAAGTAGGAAAAAGGTCAATTCATTTCGTCAATTTCATTTTCCTATCCAAACTTTTCTGTGTCAAATGGGTGCGTTCAGAAATTTTATAAATAAGCAGTACAAAAATTGCATATTCAATTGTTTTTCTGAAAATTTTTAGCTTAATTACGAGTATTTTCATTCTCATTATTAAATCTGAGGCACTACGAAGATCGCTGGGTCAGCTTAAAGAATATTATAATGGTTGGTACTAACCGATCCATGATTTGGTGCTTTCATCCATCAAGATTGGACTTTGGGGCGACTCGAGTTGTGGCAGCAAGATAGCAGAGTATCCAGACGTCAGACCAGCTGTGAAGGTCAGCAGTATCGATGCGGATGCGGCCAGACTCTGTAATGGAGAAAAGGGAGTCTTAGAAGAAAAATCTTTTAAAACTTTTGGAGCAGATGATGGTGAAGAGAAGGAAGGCACAGGCCGTACTACGTGGGAACACATGAAATGTACCGGCCGTATTATCATCACGCTGTAACAACCAATGCAGGTTGGTGGGCAGAAACGGTGGCAATAGCGACCGGGACCGTTAACGTGCCTGCCGAAGCACGGAGGATCTCGAAATCACAAAGGTTTGGACTCTCATTCAAGGACAGACCATGGCAAAAGTATTCAAAAGATTCGTTATCGAAATCCAGAGCGAGTTCCAGTACCATGGTCTTAATGATTTATAAAAAAATATTGAAAGTTAAAACTTTGTCAGACTTTAAATCAACATAGATGAACCAAATGTACCACTAATTTGGTTCAAGCGATAAGTATTGCCTCTTGAGGCTTAAATTTGGAGTGCTTAGCATCATAAAATAGAACTTTATTCATTATATTCAGAACTATAATTCCAACATCTCTGCTAAGATTTAATGTTAATTATGTCAATCGCAATATAAAAGCGGTCAGTTGCTCTTTAAACTCAATTTAGATAAGAGGTATTAATTCAACTGAAATTATTAGCCTATATCATATGTTATTGATCGGGGTAAATGCAATTACTTACTATAAATAGTATTAAATCATAAATCGGTTCAGTTATCTCGAATACTCGTAATTGACTGTTAGTACCTTGGTATTTGTGTATTTGTTATATTTTTGTATTGTAATTTTAAAACATTATCAGTTTTAGAAAGCTTTAGAACTTAATACGCTTTAGCTATTACTTTAAGCTGCAAAAATTGCAAATTGATATCATTAACCTGTGGCGGGCACTGCGGACGCCGGCGTGACAGACAAAAAGACAGAATAATCCATAATGTTTAATGTTTGTCAGGAGGTCATCAATGTTCTTAAAATAAAGTTCGAATCTATAAAGAATATATTTCAGTGCTGAGAACTGGTTGTATTTGCATATAGTTTATTCTCATCTGTTGGCATTGTTATCAAGGCATTTGATAAGATTATACTTTTGATTGTAAAACTCTGAGTTACTCCTGCGCAGCTGATAGTATAACTACTTGTCAATAGTATTATCTTACAACTGATGTCGAGATCACGATGTTAAGTATTACTTGCATTTTTTAGTGGAGTTAGTTAAAGTTATAAATAAAAAATCTAGAATTGTAGTTTATCATCTTTGGAGTACACGATACCGCCAAAATTATACTAGTTCATTCATATGCTCCCTTGAACATCCACTGCCTGACATAGGCCTCTCCCAAGGATCTCAACAATGGCAGCCGAGTTGGGACGGACGGGCACTACTCGCTCGAGAGGCCGCGGGACTCGCGGGTTCGATCCCGCCGCCTGTACCACTGAGTTTGAATAAAACTTATGTACAGTTCATTGTGAATATCGCTTGCCACATAAATATGTGCCCGATGCATGGCAATAGGCTCACCACCATGTTACATGTGGACTTAACATATCTCGCGAAATGTGGGTGTTTAACATCTCTGCCTACCCCTTCGGGGAAAGAGGCGAGATGATGTGTTATGTTATGTTAGATAAATACTTGTTTTTGATGGAGTAACTATTTATAGAAAATTAAATTGGGTAAAACAATCAGAAGTCAAAAACCTGATTTATAACCTTTATCTTAATAGCATTTGACGTTTATAACTCGAATATAATTTATGCGAGTTGTACGCATAGAAGTAATAATTATGCTTCGGCGTGTATCTGATAAGCCAAATGGACATTAAATCAAGGTTGATAACCTTAGTTATAAAACAAAAGAGGATCATTTTAATCTTACCTGTCTCCAAACAGGAGCGAACTGAGTAACTGTCGTCGAATCAGCAAGCAAGTTGGCATCCTTCTCATTATGAACCAAGCCAGGGCTGGAGTTAGAAATCTTCAGGTTTTGTAAGTAGTGAGAAGTCTTGCTTTCCTGTGCTTTAGAGTCGTCTTTACTGAATCTCCTGTCATTTTTCTTATCTTGAACATTATCTTTCTTTTCGTAGCCAATCGTAGAATCTAACTTAGCAACAGCATCTTGATTCACTACATTTTCATTGATGTCTTCTTTGAGTGTTTCAGACGCTTCTCTGTGGTCCACGCTACCTGAAGTGTGCTTTAAGTCCTCAGATTGTTGCTTGTTAGCTGAATCACCAGCCATATCTTATCTGAAACAATACAAATCACATATTGAGAGACGTTCTGATAAGACATTTATCTTAAAGCTAGATGTATATTATTTTGCTGCCCCTTGCTGTTTATTGGAAGTGAACTGTCAAAATACCAAAGATAAGACGCCGCCTTAAAGATTTTTCTGTACTTGACGACAAATCGTGGTTATGCTGAATTATCAGCATGAGAGAGAGATGAGAATGAGAGAGCATTACTCTCTGAATGAATGAGAGAGCATTACTCTCTCATTCTCATCTCTCGCTGATGTCTAGATGTTCATCTCATCTCTAGATGTTTGTAAACTCTACGTGTTAGTGTTTTGTTGAATAGTTTTTGTACCAAGTACATAAAACTTAGTTTTTTGGATATCTAAGGACTAACTCGTCAAGGAGTTAGTCCTTAGATATCCAAAAAACTAAGTTTTAAGCTTATATTTCCATGTAAATGTTGCTGGCATTGGGCATCACGAGTATTTGCTAATATTTACAACAGAAAAAGTCACTTGTCATACTAGAGGAACAATAACGTCGCAATAAAATGATAAATTTAATACCGCGAATCGATAATGCAGTGCAAAGTTTTGTGGGTCGAGTTTATGCATTACCAAGGAATACCTATGATATAATAATGAGTGCGTTCTAACAACTCATGAAAGCAAAATGGTCAAGGCCCATACAAAATTTACCCAGGCCCGACAAGAATGAGACCTATCAACATTTTTTGTTATGTTCAGTGTAACATAAATATGTAATTTTTATATTCAATATCAGTAGCTAACATATAAATATGTTGCTTTGTTTTTCCTCAGGCGCAGTATGAAAAGGAACCTAATTTTTCTAGATTGCCTTAAGTCTGGGTGAATTACAATGACGCCCGGTTAGAAGTTATCATCTGGAACTGATACTACAGCCCAACCAACAAACATTTTCTTAATATATTTTTCTATACTGCGCCTGAGAAAAAACGATGCTCTGTTTTTTCTCAGACGCAATAAGAATAAGATGTTAAGAAACGAATTTAGCCCTCTTATCTTTTAGCCAGTAATACTGATATTTAAAATTACATATTTACGTTACATTGAACATAAGAAAAAATGAGATATATAAGAATTTAAAATCGAAAAATTTTGATTTAAGGTCGGCTTTCGGTTGGCTTTCGATAGCGAAAACAAAGCTACCTTCGCCATTGTCAGGCTGTGGATGGGTGACCAAAACTTTGTGATCTCGAATTCCATTCTTCGGAAGTTAAGTCGTTGGTACCGGTCGCTGTGCAACGGTTCCTACCCACCAGCCCACGATGCCCAGCAGTGGACGTATATAAGAACATTTTAAATGTTCTTCACTTTAAATCGGTTGGCAACATGTAACAAAGGTCACAGCCGTATCAGCGAATATTTAGCGTTGCTATGGAAGCCGGGGTTCGACTTGATTTATCAACCGAACAAAATTATTCTTTAAAATAATTATCTATGAATTTATGAACGAAATATGCATAATAGCTACAACTCAGGTACAGAAATGTTCATAATAAATTCGATCGTGGATTTTAACCCAAAAAAAGTAAGATGACCTTGAAATCGACATAAATGAATAACAAAAAATTTTATTCAATAATTTTGACCTGAATTTAACGTATGATTAATGTAAGGTTGCGGCGCCGAACTACATAATATAATGAAAAAACTACACATAAGCACAATATGTAGGTAAGTAGGTACACGCCACAAACAATCCAAACGGCTATGTTGACAAACTACAGGTCTTCTGAGAACATTTACAACAACATATCGATAGTAAGCGGAATCGACGTTAATATGTGTTTTAACACTAAGCTCGCTATAAATAGATTATTCCATTTTGCCACAAGGCGCCCCACTGTTGGGCAAAGTGGAATTATCCCTTTAAATCTGGATAACTATCGAACAAGTAGATTTATGAGCCACTGACAATATTTCCATTACTACCGTACAATGCACTGACGACGTTTTTACGTACGCTTCCAAGGAAACCTGTATACAGGGGAATTTAACTTGCATTTAAATGCTACGGCAAAATGACATTATAAATAAATATCTTTAAACATTCACACCTATCAACTAGCCCCATTTTAAGCAACTAATGCTGCTTGTGTTACGGATACTAGATGACGGATAATTATATTTAATAGATAAATAAATAGAAATATCCTAAATATATATAAACATCCAAGACGGAGAACAAATGCAGATCTAAAAACGAAGTGGCAGCCGAGTTGGGACCACGGTTGGGACGGACGGGCACTACTCGTTCGAGAGGCTGCGGGACTCGCGGGTTCGATCCCACCGCGCTGCCGCTGTACCATTGAGTTTAAATAGAACTTAATATGTACAGTTGATCGTGAATATCGTGAACATTGCCTCACATTGTGCCCGGAGCATGGCAACAGGCTCGCCACCTGTTACATGGGGAGCTAACATATCTGAAAAAGCAGTGAAAAGGCGTGACGATTGTTATGTTGTGAGTTCAAAGTTTAAAAATTCTGACGTATTTTGTGTACTTTGTAAGACTATCTATAAAAAAGAAGAAAAAACTTTCCATGCACTTAAATGAATAAATTATGTGATAATTGTGTTTACGATACTAAAATAAGTAGACGCGCATGCGATTGCATTGTTCCGTTGGATCAATTAACTATTGCGACATGTCAAGTGTGATCTAGTCAGAGTTTTTATTATAACCTATGATTAAAGCGATAGTCCAGTCAGGAATGTAAGGTGAGACAAGAGGCCAGCTGAGTTTCCCTAGGAATATTGCAACCAAATATACCAGTTAAATTTTCATTCACAAAATTCTAGGTACTACTTAACTTCATTACTTCAAAATAGCAAAAGGTTGAACCATAACACGAGCACAGCGCGGGACTGATGCAGATTGGTGGGTGGTACTATGAAGGCGGCACTTCACGAGGCGTATCGTGTTCGCGTATTTGCTATATTTGTCCGAATCTGGTGTAAACAACGCAAATAGCAAAAATGCGTTTCCGTCCACTTGTCGGGTGTTGACCACACGTCTAAGGATTGAAAGAAAGAAAGAAAGAAAAACATTTATTGACCACAAGCACAAGCAAGACGCAAAATACACAAACAATCACATATAAGGTCAACTAGGACCCGACCTCAGCATATGCTGCATCAGGCGAAGCTGATACAGCGCTGGTATTCTGGCCGGGCCTACATACATACATATTATAATACAAAATAAAAATACACTTACATTCACAATACAGTACAACAGAAACAACAAAATAGAACACAAAAGAAAAACAAGAGCTTGATTGCTTGAGTTGCTTGTCCGATAGCAGCCCATGTGGGGATGGGTTATTTGGAATGATTTCATTACTTGGGCAAAGTCGGGCAAACACATCGATGACGCTACACGAACACGCCAAGCCAAGTGAAGTGCCGCCATTACATCAGCGTGAACGGTTCAGCATGCCTTTGGAAGCACAATGAACTAGAGATCAGAAAATTTGACCACCCATACAAAGTCGAACCATTACGATTGCTTTGTTTTCATAGTTGAAACAAAGAAACAAGCCGCCGAGTTTTCATATATTTATCTTTTTAGAGGAACTCTCAATTAAAATAATTACTACGTAATTATATTTAATCATATTTCAATTATCATTAATTCTAATGGTAAATTGCCCTTTTAAATTATTTATCGACGTCACAAATATTAAACTATTCATGCAGATGCCATTAGTATAGTGCTATACTATTCGAGCAGTTTTATGTAAGTACTCAGTAGAAGTAGGTCAGATTGTCAATATTATTGTATGTTTAATGAGTACCCACTCATACAGCCTATATCAATGGATATAAAGGATATATGTACAAAGGAAGGTGTATTGGTGATGGTTTAATGGTTGAGTCATTTGATATAATTTAAAATTATTATATTTTTAGAATAAATTCAGTATATTTTCTCATATTATTATGATAAGATTTTACTCTTAAATAAATCTCATAATTTTCTCCAATCCGTGTACACAACACGTGTCCACGGACACGTGTGTCCTTGGACATGGCTCAAAAGTCAATGTTCCCAAGTCAAGAAACCGAAAGAAAGTAATCACGCAGACTAGACGGCGCCAAATTTTTTGGTGCCCGTGTCCAACGGCAACTACCTACTCACTCTTTATCCCTCTGTTTCCGTCTTTTTAGCTGCATCTTTATGCAATAACGTGTTTTAAACTTTTAACTTCTTAGACTATGTTAATTGTTCATGGCGTAATTAATACGAGTATAATATACGCAAGAACATTTTATGGAGTTCAAGAATGAGAGAGAATGAGAAGAAGAAGCCATTTGAGGCTTCGAGTGGTTCGAGTATGCGCTGGACTTTCACATTGGTTCTGCTCTTGCAGATTATCCAGGTCAATGAGTTTGTTTTGGCTTTTACACATAAATTTTTTATTGCGTTAAAATTTCATTGTTACGTTCCCGTGGGCTAATGGCCTCTTGTTATATATTCAATACGAGAGTATCATTTCAAATATAGAAAATAATTTAGTTGTTTATTTTTTGTTTACGGTGAAAGAACGCCTAGCGTCTGGCGCCAGTCGAAATGCCACCGAAGTAGGTATTCATTTTCTGATGATATTGGAATAAATATTCAAATACACGTAAATAGCAGTTTCTTCAACATTTGTAATAGTATTTATAAATACATTTCATAAATTTTCTTTGCAATTATGCTATTAACCAGGTAATAACGTAATTTTTTTTTATCAAATTCAATTGGTTGAAGAATTTTTTTTTAGTACCTTACCTATAAAAGTAACAATGTTTGCACAAAATACATTTATTGAAAAGAATTGTTTATCAATAATTGCTGATATATGATAGTTAGTTATATAAAGATACTTACTTACATACGTATCTTATGTGCCAAATATAAACTTTTCTATTCTAATTTTGCTACATGGGCAAATGGACTTTATTTTTAAATTTAACATTGTATAAAGTTTATCTACTTACGATGCATTTACTTCATAGGTGTGTGAATGTTAAAAGATATTTATATTTATTTTTTGTTACAATTAAATATTCTACTATTTCATGTGGCCAGCTGTGATTATTGCAGCTGGTATCAGACAATTATTATTTTTTACTGGGCACGCTGTCTTATCCCTGAGCAGAAACTCAATATCTGCCCAAATTGAATCTTAATCTTTTTGTCTAATTGAATGTGAATCTGTAGTGTTTACCTAGATGATAAATTATCATGACCTGAATTGTAAAATGACAGTGTCTCGGTAATGACAACAACCTTACTATATGAGTGTTTGATTCGAATCTTATCTGGCACCTTCCTACCTAAACCTTGGGCGATATTGGCTGAAATGTAAAAAACTAAACTTTTTTCCATGGAAATTTATTGTCTACGTAATTTAGTGAGATAAATACGACATTGAATGCATTTTTACAAAAACTTGCTTACGAAAATGCTTGTACATACTATTAAATCTAATCGCATTTCATATAGTGTATCCTACTGGGAGAGCTGGGTTGTTGGATATTTTTAAACGAAGTAAGCTCTACCGTTTGTGTACTTTAATATTATTATTTAATGTATTTGCCTGCTCATAATTTATGTATAATTCATTCGTTGATCCTTTTCCTAGATTTTATACATTTCCGGCAACATATAATTATGCTGCCCAAATAATTATTTACAGCGCAACTATTTATTATGCTGCCCAATTAATTATTCTACTGACTCAATAATTATTCTGCTGACCAAATAATTATTTTACTTATTTTACCCAAATACGGATATTTGTTTGCTGCCCAAATTATTTTTCGGCTGACCTTTTTGTTGCTGACCCAATAGTTAAATGGCTGCTCAATCACTTCCCTTTAAAAATCGAATCTTTTTAATAACTCATAAATATTTGAACATATTTTTATGAGTAACTTTGCGTCAATCAATTTTAGGCTTTATCTTGTAATGTTAGGGTTTAAGTTGATGTCTAGCTTAACCCGAGTTAGGTAACTGCGCACCTGTCTACCTTGAGCCCGTCTCATAATCGACGGGTACTATGGGCACATGGCTGCATTCTTGGACCTGAGTTTATCACTAGGCAGTTTGTCTATAAATAAATGTGCTATTAATAAGTATCTTGCGGGCTTAGTCTATTTGAGGCTGGCGCCATACCATCAAAAAAAGAAGAACTACCTTTTCAGGTTTTAGTGCAAAACTTTTTTAGAGAAATTAATGAGTAAAAGTTAATGCAATTAGCAATTAGTTAGCGCGGTGGCGTAGCGATCAATACGCTTTGGCTTTCGATCGAAAACAAAGCTACCTACGCCATAGTCAGGCCGTGGATGGGTGACTAAAACTTTGTGATATTGAACTCTCTGCTTAGGAAGGCTCGTTAGCCGTTGGTCCAGGTCGCAAGTTTGCCGTAGGTCTTGGTCAAACCCGCATTGGGCCAGCGTGGTGGAGATACGTACGGTCCATACTTCTCGTGTGTTTCTGCCTGTTCCCAGCAGTGGGCCGTATAAAGGTTCAGGACGAAAATATGCAAAATATTTCTGTATGTAATTTACCATTTTACCTAATACCTACTCGCGGAACGAGTAACGGACATCATGAAAACTAATAACAATTTTATTTTAATATTACTACGGACTATTTTGTAACACATACATACATAAAATCACGCCTGTTATCCCCGTAGAGGTAGACAGAGTCCAAGGAGTACTGTGTTCTTTAAGACCACATTTAGCCATAATTAAAATACGGGTTTGGTCAGATGAAAAATTGTGTAAGAGTAATAACAAGTGGCTAGCTCATCGCCTACACAATCACAGACCCAGTACCTAATACGCCCTTAGTCGCCTTTTACGACATGCTAGGCAAGAAAAGCAGTTGGTACATTCCCGGACCAACACGGGACACATCCTATCTATAAATAAATCTAAGTAAAATACATAAGACTATTCAATTTACAGAAAGGTTTTTACACGCCTTTAACTGCGCTGTCAATGTATCAGTTCATTTTAGTTTAGTAGATGCAGGACCAAATTAATAATTTTGTAATCTCGAGTTGATTTTTACATCGGAAGGTCCATACAGCTTAAATGTGCTTTTATAGAAAATACCTTTTTAGCTGTGTGTCTTAATATTAGGTCCTAACCTATGAAATTGGTGTTTTGTATGGAGATTTTGGGGAATTCTGCATTTTCCATACTAAAATTTTTTCAGTTTTCTTCACAACGACAAATCCAAAGATAATATTTGGCATCTATCATTAGACAAGCTTTAGTAATATGTGTAATATCACACCTTATAAAAATTATTTATCGTTTTTAAGTGAATGCAAATAAAATGATGTATTCGGGAGGCACTTAAAAAGAGTTGTCTCCGTGTCCAATTTTAACACAATTAAACTTACAACAAATTATCAAAACAAATCAAAAGAGCTCAAAAATATAGTCCATTTTTAGATGAGGTAATTATTTTTTAGGAATACTCTGAATCTTAATAGTTACAGACAAAATACTAAGAGAGAAAAAAAACACCAATTTCATAGGTAAGGACCCAATATTATTATATATTGTGGACTTAAATGTTATAGTGATCTAAGTTTTGAGCTTAGTCTTGAATATTTTAAGAGCAATATAATTTTTTTTTAAAGTGATTAAGCCTTGTGTGCTAAAATTTCTAATCAAAACAATGTAATGTGTGATGTAATATTTTTCTCGATAACTCGTATTACAGGTCACCATGAGTCTCGAGAGTCTCATTGTTATTGCCAACGAGTCTCTTGGGAGTGGTCGCAAGTCTATTGTTGTAATAAAAATCATAAGGCCTAAGAGTTAACATTGGAGTTTTTTATAAGAATAGATTAGAAAATATTTCAGTTGATACATAACACTAACACGAACACAGAAAGAGAGAATAAATATCACTAAAGCAAAGTCACAACAATTTAAACAGAAGCTGTCCGTGTTTTTAGAAATAGAAGATATTATTTCATTGAGTTTAATATTTGTATATCAATAGTAAATTCACTGATTTTCATAAGAGCTTGACAAATTTTTTTTTTTGCAGTTATCTGTTTAGATGAATAAGTAATCCCATAATCATGAAACCTCTTTGATGCATCCATACATCATAATATAAAGACAGTCGTTAAACATGACCCGACACTCAAAAATGTTTAAAGGTTAATGTTTTACGAAAGTAATTTCAGCATCTCATGAGGATTTTTTTAAAATTTGCATTATCAGGATTTTTTTAAATTTGCATTTGTTCACCACTTTATACATTTTGTAACAAAGAGCCTGTATTTTATGTTTATATTCTATCAATTTAAATAACTGTTGAAACTATAGTAAGTTTTGCGCAGAAGTTGTTCCGGTTAACGCGAACAAAATGTTTATAAATAAAAATCCTGAAAACCTATTTCGCTTTATAAAAACCTACCTCGAAATCATAAGTTTAATTAATCTTCAACTAATATTGTGTTAAATGTAAAAAAAACTAAAATACTTACGTTAATAAAGTCTTCTCTTTGAATGAAAAATGACGACTCAAAATATATTTGGGAATGTTCTTTCAATATTAGCTTTGCAACCGAGCGATCGAGGACATGGCTCCACGAGGAATGATACCAAGACACGCACATCGTCATCATTTGGAGTTCAAATTGATTGAAGTATATTAATTAATGTAACTTCTTTCAGTCACTAGCCGCTGAAACATTAACTGGCTTACAGAATGTACAAGTTCTTATATGACAGCCAGCTAATTCCATAACGATCCTTTTGATCTTGTGGACTGTACAACTTTTTTACGGTCATAACAATCAACTTTTTTACAGTCATGCAAATTAAGCTCATAGTAAATATACGGAAGTAGGATTTGTTTTGGTCCTCAGCCTATATACGTCCCACTGCTGAGCACAGGCCTTCCTCATAGAAACAAACACGTGAGGAGTATGGGCCGTATCAACCCCATGCTGGCCCAATGCGGGTTGGAGAATAGAAACAGTTGCAATAGCAACCGGACCAACAGCTTAACGTGCCTTGCGAAGCTCGGAGGAGTTCGAGAACTTAAAGTTTTGGTCACCCGTCCACGGTCTGCCCATGGAGAAGGTAGCTTTATCGATATCGAATAATAATAACCACTTCGCCACCGAGCTAACATTTGTAACTTTTGCCTGAGGAATGAAAAACCTACTAGTTGGTTGGAGAAAAAGACATGATTTTATAGAAATATTGATATAGTAGGTATAACATGTATGACTTGACACATGACATCACTAGAGGAACCTTCAGAGGTCGCGGCCGCCAGTGGAGCATTTTAGGAAGCGTTGTTTAAAAGTATTTTTATAATTAAACAAGACATCAATTATTCATGTTCACGGACATCTGATCTGATCTGAACAGGGATAGATGTTTGGCATTTTTTTTGTTAGTAGAGTAGTCGTAAATGACCGATTCTTTATTGTGTTTTCTTATTTATTTATTTAAAGAAAACAACGTGTGGTTGCGGCTCATTAAAAGGATGCTACCAACCCATAATGCTACCAATAGCTTATAGCGGCGACGGGCTCACCATCTGTCACGCTGAGTGCAGTCACTGCTTGGTGAAGCGCGGACTATGGCAATGGACTGCTTTTGCGGTGCTTTTGCCTAGTCTCTGACTAACCCTTAGGGGATAATAGAGTGTGTTATTATATGTATGTATGTAAGAAAACGACTGGTCCACCACGAATATTATTGACTCTACAAAATGCAATACTCGTAAACCATTCCATTACAAATGGACAGCGGCTATTTATGAGACACATCGATCAACAACTTACATCATGTCGACTGTAGTATCAGAGTGAACGTAGAATAGAGACCAGGTTGGTATATAAACGTATTTACTACAACCAAATCTCAATCGAAAACGTAATGACCCATTCACCCTCCACGAGGCGTCACGAGTAAACGCGAGATTTAGTTGTGGTAAATACGTTCTTAACTAGCGCGATCGGGGCCCGTAACAGGTTAGAAACGTTGGTTTTAAAACGTCTGCCAACTACTTGGTTTGTGCCATATACTTACCTACATCAAACTACATACAAGAGTGCAATATTTGCCAAACGTACCAAGATATTTTGATTATGTAACTTACTAATTATCATTGTTCATCGTTTTATTTGTGTCATATTATTTCGCATTCGTCATATTCTGTCATAATAAATATATTACAAAATGACATACTTTATTAAATTAGGTCAATTAATTGCTTTTTATTCAAGGTTAAAAGCATTTATATCAATATTAGGAGTTTGATGTCGTAGTGTTTCGCATGATAAAATTTTTAATGTTTTAATAATAATACAACTTTCGCTATGGTCGGAGTTTAGATGGGTGACCTAAACACTGTGATCTCGACTTGCTGCGTAATTCAGATGGAACTGCGTAATCCCCAGCAGTGGGAAGCATAGCCAAAACATGATGATGATGTAATAAAAATTGTCTCTCTTCTTACACGCTTTTATTTAACTCAAACTGTTTGTATGTGTTTGTCTGCTTCAAAATTTGGAGTCTTAATTTGACCCACTTCCCGGTCTGAAATGAAATTTTACACACGCTCTGAGTTCTGATGACAACACATGACTAGCTTAGAAACGTCATTACAAATCCAAAGGCCATTTTCTCGTGGTTCTTCTGCTTCGTCGTGTCCTCATGACTGAGGGACGTAATTATCCCTTGCTACCAGCTCCCGCCATGCATTCCTATCCTGTGCTAGCTGTATCGATGCCTGCAGGGTGGTTCCAGTAGCGTCCTGCGTCGAGTGCGGCCGTCTAGTAGGAGAGCGTCTTCTGCCTCTCTTCGCTTCCAAGCAGCCAGTGATGATGATTTCTCTTTGTTTCTGTTTTTAAATAGAACAACTTTTTTTCATTGTTTTTGGTTTCCAATTTTCATTCCTATCAGAGTCAGCGACTGGAGCCACGCCAAAATATATAATATATATAAATTGTTATAATAAAATTTTAATATAATTAGTCATAAACTAGAACAGTCATTTACCAATAACTTTACCAAGGCACTTTTGTGAGAAGCCCTACCTTTTATAATATTCTTTAAGTTTCGTGTTCAGTGGTTTGTGTTATTTACCTTTTTATAAATTGTTCCAGTTGTCCTTTTAATTACAATAAAACACAGCCCGGCCCGTCGTTTCAATCGACACTAACCACACACGTCACAGTGGCGCCCAACCTTGCTCCCTAATATAACATATAGTTACTTTTTTATCCGTGTACATCTTCCACGGTTGTTTATAGTTTAGATATTGGCTTAATGATTTTGGCTAATTGTTCTTATGTGCCGAGGCTCTGTTAAGATCTCCTCAATTAATGTCAAGTGCTCATATGAAAAGGTTCAACAAATAAATCGCAATTAACACAATTGAAACAACTGTAAAATTCGTAAAAAAAGGGTGATTATGCTATTTACTTTATGAGCCAAATTCTTAGTAAAAACTGTTTGTATTATTTATCATGGCGCCGAAGAGACGGCTACTCGTCTATAAGCATGGCTGTATATACCAATCTATTAAAACTGATTTATATTGATACGTCAACGTGTCTCTTGTGACCGCCATTGCTATTTTGTTATTGACATTATCTATACATTTTCAAAATTATTTTTAAAGATAATATACAACCTTTGTATAACATAACATACAATACACTAAGGCCCCCTTGCGCGGTGGAGAGTTAGCACCTAACCCTGGGGCAAATATATGGGCGAACCCTGGGTTAGGCGCTAACTCTCAATCGTGCAATTGTGCATTAAAGTGCAAATTATTAAACCCAGATATTACTGAAACAATTTTTTCATTCCAATCTACGTGAAATTCGGGCATATAATTAAAATTACATTTATTAACTGGAAAATATATTTATATTAAATTTAAAAAACCTGAAAAAGATGGGCTTTCAAGAAGGGGCTATTAATGGAGGATCTGTAATATGGGGGTTGTTTTCATGTGTGTGGCGGTCTAAGTAAACTGGCAGTGCAAATATCTTTGATAATTCATAAACAAATTAAAAATAGTGATGATTAAAAAAAAATGCAGGTGTTTAAATACCTGATAGTGTCTGGGCAATAATGAGAAGTTTGCCAAAATTATAAAAACTCGAAAAATGATAAGTAACTAAATGAAATGGAAGCTGGACTTTTATCAAACGCGCGTACAACAGAAACGTGAATGTACCCGTTACATCTGAATCAGTCAAGTTTTAGATAAGAATGTAATCTTAGCATAATAACCTTTAAAGATAAGAACACTCTTAAGTCTCCTGCAATCGGTGCACGTGGAGAAAACAAACATACCTCTTAAACACATCTCCTGAATTTGGCACCATTTTCTTTCTATAGGTAATGAATGACTTCTATCACAAGGGAATAAAGACGATTATTGTTCAAAAGTGTTATAGTATTATAGATAAATCGTTTCGTCCTCTTTGTGAACTATGCAAGTATAATTAAAAGTTCAATGTTGGTATGCAAACTATTTTAACTAGAAGCAGGTTCGTATGAAAACTATTTCCCGAATGCGGGCTCTAATTATAGTTTACGCATAGAATCTTGCGCATAAAAACAATGTTTACTTATGATAATTGCCACAACAATGGGGGTGTAAGTGCCTTGTAATGGAACTTCTACTTATTAAATCTCGCTTGCCTTAAACTGTACAGTCAGCATCAGAAGTAGCTCATCACTTTAGTACTGTGTAACATTTCCCATGCACAACATTTTCCAAGACATATTTTTTTAATTTAATTAATTTATTCAATGTAGGCTTTTTCAAGCACTTATTGACGTCAATAACACCAAACAAAATCTTTCATTGCCAAGGATTGTTATCTTCGGCAAAGTCCTTGGCTTTTTTTTTACCTTTTTGGCTTGGATTGAGACGTACTATAGTATGATTTAGTTATTAGCTTATATTTAATATTATGTTTAAATTTTTCATCCGTCAAAGTTAAGATTTCGTCAGGTATACTATTGTAGAATCTTATGCTATTTCCTACAAACGTGTGTGTCATTTGATTCGACATTTAATTCGACAAGGTACCAATAGTAGATGACCATTTAGGTATGCACCTTAATGTTCATCTACTTTTGGTGCTGACTGTATCTGGTGGTGGCAATTAGCTCATGATGTGGCATACCCCTCATCACAGATATCTATAAATATCCAGCGAAATGTGGGTGCTGTGACACTATATTTTTATTTGGTAAAATAAATAAATTAGAGTAGTAACACAATTTTTATTTGGGCAGTTTCTCGAAATTATAGCGTTTGAACTGGGGCTTATGATTCCTTTACCGTAACGGACATACAAACCGTAGGGTAACGGACATATTATACTACATAGATAACTATTATTTTGATAGAAATTTAAATAACCATGACTCATTTTGCACCCAATTCAAACCAGTTGGCCACGAAAAAAATCGTTGTAAAACATAGTACGACTAGCGTGACTAGCCAGTATTGATAAGGGTTCATCATGGTTATTTCGGGATGGGTTGCCATAGGTTACTTTGAGATCAATAGCCTTGTTAGTTTTTTAACAGATTATTATATCAGATTTCTAAGCGCTTGCGTATTTCTTACAATACATAACCGAAGATACAAGTACCTGTCGGCGGTATCGAAAAAAACTGATATTGTGGTCGTAGTACCAGGAAAAGCCAAGAACGTTAATTTGTTTTCGTTTGAACGATACATCAGCATATTAATAATGTTTTTGGGTTATAAAGGCCAGGGAAGATCTGTTAGAGCGCAGCATAGTATTGAACCGAAAAGCGTGTACGTGTACTGGGAGGCTTAGTACCCGAGATATGTTATAGTAATTTATTGCTATAAACTATTTGTAAAAAATGTTAAGGAACCGTCTAAGGTCTTTTTTTGGCATTCAATATTAGGTTTTTTATAGTAAAATATTAAAATATTCTTGTCTAGTCTTTTTTTGATACAGGAAAATTCATTTAGGCTTCCCCTGCAGAAGTTGGGAAAGGGCTGCAGGGGCATGTGGGCGTCCACGGCGTAGTACCGCGACTACCCACTGCCCACCCTCAGCGTTCCAGTCTCGACATCTCGAGACAAGGGCATACCAGATGTGTGCCTTTGACTCCCGGCGATGCCAGACCTAGCTACACCTATTCTCGTCTATCCTACTGAGCAATCATGAGCTCGGAGGCACTCATGAATTGAGATCACAACGTTCTGGTCAACCATCTTTAGCATAATAATTATGGCCCTTCCTAGAGATGTCTCACCATCTGTGCAGGAAATAAATTCTTTAAATTCAAATACTTTTACTCAGTTAAGTTGCGTCTTAGCGCATGCTTATGAATGTCAAAAGCATTTTACAAAATATCGTGAACTACGCCATCCGTTTACAAAATGCTTTATTTATTTGCAGATTTTTTTATTTGCATTAAAATAGATCATACGTTAAGTCTGAATGGCCCCTTATAACACTATTTTGTCTGTTATTTGCAAATATATTTAACTCTCTATCGCGAATGCGTCAAATATAATTAGATGCTCTATTAAGGCAAGTTCTTTACCTTTTGTATATATTTATTTGGTATGTTAGTATTGTAATGATAATATAAGGTTCAATTTATAGTGGTGAGTCTCTAATGTGTAACGAGGCGCTATATCAGTATTAGCGACTCTTTGCTGTTATTGCGCTCTTCTCTGGCCATTTTCTCCTTGATTCTGTTTTTAAATTAATCAACTTTGTCCTTTTTTTATTGTTTTTGGTCTCCAATTTTCATTCCTATCAGAGTCAGCGTCTGCAGCGGTTGTCTCGACGCCTATAAATATAACTGTTGTAACAAAATTATAATATATATTAGTAATAAACTATATCCATAAATGTTCAAATAACTTTATCAAGGCACTATAGTAAGTAGCACTACCTTTATAATATTCTTAAAGTTTTGTGTTCAGTGATTTGTGTTATTTACCTTTTTATTATAATTTTTTCCAGGAGTGCCTTTTATGTAATTTCAATAACAAAAAACAAATAGTGACAAGCTGACCCGTCGTTTTCATTCTACTCCAACCTCACCACGTAACAAATGTTAATAAATAAAATATAAATAAAAAGTAATATTCTAAAATCTTTCATTCAATTAGATGCGCGTTGCTACGAATGTCAAAAAGTTGCACTCGTAGCTACAAAATTCGTAGAGACTACGCATTTCGTTTACAAAATTACCAAGGCTTTTTTCTTACCCTTTGAGTAAACCCCGGAACCCTAAAAACTTCACATACACACATACATATAATAACGACTATTATCCCCTAGGGGTTAGTCGGAGACTAGGCAAAAGCACCGCAAAAGCAGTCCATTGCCATAGTCCGCGCTTCACCAAGCAGTGACCTAAAAACTTGTATAGTCTTTAACCTCTCAAGTCCACAAAATAAGACACAACAGTAACATATATTGCACGTGAACGCCGGCGTTCGCCAGTGACCAAGCCTTTTATGTAAAAAAACACACTGAGCACCTGAGCGATACGACATCAAGTTCCCAAATAGTTTATGTGGAGTTTTTATAATATATGAATAGATTTTATTTATGAGATTGGGTAGTTACCAATTATAGGCGAGAGGTATTTATGAAGGCGGCTTTTTAAAATTAAAAACACACATATTGATGTAAAGGGAAGATGGAACCCTTGCAGAGTTTCTTGCCTTCTCTATACAAGGCTTCCCGGTAGTGAACAGCCCGAAAAAACGTAGTGGTATTTTCAATTTTAGGATAATTATAATTTATTTAGTTTTGACTTGTCAAAAGTTTATTTGATCATACCAATTTGATTTAATGACTTTGAGTTTGAGATGAGTTTGAGATTATTATTATTATTCTTGTGGTGGGGCTGAGATAACTCAGGGCACTTCGACCCTATGGGATCTTTTGTGCTTCCCCTTTCCTATTCATCCCTCCCTGCCATCACCCAAAGTGTCTTGAATGAACGTTATGATGTTGGCTGGGGGCATGCCTATAAATTCCTCGGGTTTGGGATAACCCGCCCCTAGAAACCGTAGTCGTTTGTTCCCTAGAGCATCGCATTCACATAATAAATGCTCCATGCTTCCATTGTTTTCACCGCACAATCTACAGGTGAGTTTGAGAAAAATAATTTTTAATTCTGCCCATTCAATAACTCCACTCATCCATCTCAACATTTGCATCAATGAATGAATGAATAAATGAATGAATGAATGAATAAATGAATGAATGAATGCATGATTGAATGAATGAATAAATGAATGTTGTGCCCGGGGCATGGCAACAGGCTCGCCACCTGTTACATGGGACCTAACATATCTGGCGAACTGTGGGTAAAGAGACCTCTTCGGGGAGAGAGGCGTGATGCCATGTTATGAGTGGGTTAAAAACAATTCCGAGAAGAAAAAATTTAAAATTCTTTCACTTTCAAATCTCCGTTAATAGATTAAAGCCCATTTTTATCAACCAAACAATAATTTTCTACGATAACTTGATAGAAATTGACAATATTATTTTTAGGTCATGAAGTTCTCAATTAAGACCTTAGCAATTATATAATTAATCATGAATCTAGCGTGGCTATTGTTCTATCAAACCTGAGGTAGATGTGTCTTTTTCTTGGTCGTTTGGCTGTTTGTCCGTTTGTCCTAGTTAGAACATGAAACAGTCGGCCTTGGTCAGTGGCCTTAATTGTTAAACCAGTGGTCTAGGATTTACCGATGCTTATTGAATAACCAATGTTCGATATCGTCTTTAACTTTTAACACTAAAAACATGGTTCGTAGGCTTTGAAAACAAAGCTACTTTCGCCATGGTCAGCCCTTGGATGGGTGACCAAAACTTTGTGATCTCGAGTACCTTTGGCAAGCTCGTTAGGCCGTTGGTCCCGGTCGCTACTATCTGCATTGGGCCAGGGTTACTTGGCCCATACTCCTCTTGCGTTTCTCCATGTAGGAAGACGCGAGGCAGTGGGACATATACAAATATACTGGTATACTGGTGACAAATAAATTCATACATACATACATAAAATCACGACTAATATCCCCTAAGGGTTAGTCAGACACTAGGCAAAAGCACCAAAAATCAAAATCAAAAGCATTTATTCAGTTTAGACGCGTCTTAGCGCATGCTTATGAATGTCATAAACATTTTACAATATTTCGTGAAAGAGAAAAACTACGCCATCCGTTCACAAAACTACCAGGAGGCCTTGTTCTGAGAAGAACGGGCAAGAAACTGAGCAAGTTTCTACCCTCCCTTTACATAGCAACATTTAAAAAATGTCATAAACTTCAACGTCATTGAAGTTTAAAAATAAAAAAAGATATCTAATTTGAGTAATATTCTGCAGTTTACCACATTTTTCATTACAAACATGTACGGTGATAGTCTAAATTATAATCTAAAAAATAGTATCTACATTACAATAGGAAAACATAATGAAAACTTCTTTTGAAAATTTTTGTCTTCTAGGTAATCATTAACGGTATAGTAACCTTTACACATTAAAGTAGTCCTAACTACACTCAGCGTGACAGGTGAGCCCGTCGCCGCTGTAAGCTATTACATGTTGGTGTAGTTCTAAGTCCATTAGTCGCCTTTTACGACACCCAAGGGAAGAAATTAAGCTGACTAATATTTTGCTTTTGTTTTTTTGCTAGCTGATATTTTCTTCTCTATAAGTGGTTCCCAAACTATGGCTTGTTACCATCAGGTGAGTAGTTTTATTGTTGCCAAGATATAAAAAAAAATATCGTAACTCTCTAGGAGCTTGCCCTTTCGTTGATATGATAACACTCACGTTTCCAATAATATTTACTATAATGGCTGTCACGACGTAAAAACAATCGTTCCGGTAGCCAGTAAGTTAAGAAGCGGTTAAAATTTACCGATAAGCTATTGTACATTATGGTACAAGTGTGTAATGTTGGTGATTACCGCTGAGGCGCATTGAGGCCCGAGCCGTCAGGCGAGGGTCTTAAGGAGCCGAGGACGGTAATCATCAATACACACGTGTATCATACAACGTTTTTCAACACACTTCTGAATAAAATAATACTTAAATAAAAAACCATTTTTCCTTTGAGTTTTCTGGTAGTAAACTTTCCATAACGTTCTGGGCTTCACATCTTATATCGGGCGGTGTACAACATAAATCATTTTCTTCATAAATTGTATTTGCAGACATCTTAATTAATAACTAACTAAATAACTTCAAAAGAGAAAACGAGACGAGTTGTGAAAAATGTTTCGTAATGGCGGGAAAAATTAATCAGTTTTCCTATGCGCGCGCATCGGCCATAGACTAATAAATTTCGTAATGGCGGGAAAAATTAATTAGTTTTCCTATGCGCGCGCATCGGCCATAGACTAAAAAATGAGGTTTCTTTTTTTTGGGCTTTTCGCGGATAGCTTTTTAGCGCAAATGTAACCGTAACTCAACCAATAATATAAAAAAAAACTATTACTCACTCGTGAATAATAGTAATGAAAAAGTCACAGTTTGATTATAGGTGTCATTATGTGCCTAATTGCCATGGGATTAGAGCCACTTTATAAGGAAGTGTGTTGAAAAAAATATGATTCATACTCGTACCTGACCTGCCTTGAAGAGCGAGGAATTTCGTCCTCAGCCTATACATATACGCCCCAGTGTTGGGCCCAGGCCGCGAGTGTTATGGGTCGTAACAGCACCAAGCAGGAAGTATCAGAAACGTATAATCTGATTCTTCCTTGTAGGGGCGCTTTTCACGCTTTTTTTACAAATTATTATAAATGCATCAATAATAATACAATGTGGTGTAATGACCTAGTATTACACTCGCGTGATACATGCTCGCACGTGTTTTGATTGCCTTTAGTGATATACATAAACTCAGTAATATATAAAAACCGTCTCCAAAAAAATCCAAAACAAAAATGCACTCAAAAGTAAAAAATAATTCCTGGCTTCCTAAACACATAAGCTACTTTGATGTTGGTACAAATTATTAAAATAAAATCGAGAAAAATACATATTTAAATTTAACAATTTACGAAGTCCTTGATTTATGAACCTCCTCTTTTTTTAAGTCGGTTAAAAGTATATAAAATGTCAGGCACGTCTTACAATTTTTTTTGTTTATGAATTTTTATCTATTTGTCTTATAACTGATAGTTTTACATTTAATGTTTTTTCTCTCTTAAATTATTTATTATACATAATATTTGAAATGTTGAATGTAAATAAATTACTATTTCATATTCCAATGGTGTTTAAACTAATTTACTATGATTTTTTTATAACACGCACTCCTTAGTGGTAGCAGTCTGGCGATGGCCATGTTAAATATTATGTCAATTTATTTAATCTTACTTTACAAATCAATAACAAATGTTTTGTGACACAGTGTACTCCAAGTCACAACTGTTTCTTAGTGTAAATCGATTGTACTTGATATTGTGTTTAAATATTTACATTGGGCATAAATTATTAAAGTTGTAATAGCGCGTGCATTTGTCCGGTGCGCGTGGCAACAGGCACAACAAAAAATTAAAAATATTAGGTCCTTACCTATGAAATTGGTGTTTTGTATGGATATTTTGGGGATGTCTGCATTTAACATACTAACATTTTATCAGTTTTCTTCACAACGACAAATCCAGAGATAATATTTGGCATGTATCATTAGACAAGCTTTAGCAATATGTGTGTGAACACGCTTGAAATTAAATAATACGAGCTCAAATATATGGTCTATTTTTAGAAGAGGCAATTATTTTATAAGAATGTTCTGAAACTTAATAGTTACGGACAGATTGCTAAGACAGAATAAAAACACCAATTTCATAGGTAAGGACCCAATATTATATAGACACATAGAATACTTAAATCCAAGTCAGGGGCTGTAAAAAGAGGGAAAATACCAAAAAATATTTTATTTTAACTTTTTGTTTTTCTGTCTGTTTGTAATCTCCGAAATGGCTGGACCGATTTCAATGAAATTTTGCATGCTAATTATATCCCTGGTTAACATCTTAGAATATTTCAAATTAAAGGGTTCCCGTGGGGATGGTTAAAAAACCATCGTAACCGCGAACAATAGCTAGTAGGAAATAAATCTTATCGGGCGAAGTGTAGGTCGACACCTATTTCGATCCTATTTATACCTATTTCGGTCGACACCTAACCAACCTCCCTAATACCTCTTCTGGGATATAGACCCGATAAATTGTTAGTTGTATTATAAACAGCACATTAATCGCTTCAGCTTTGATGTTGAAAACGAAGCAATCTTCACCGTGGAAGGTGTAGGATGGGTATCTTAGGATGGCTTAGGATCTTATGGATAGCTTCAGAAGACACGTTGAGCCGTTAGTCCGTTGTGTAAAGGTTACTGATTACGAAATTCATTCGGATCCAGTATGGCAAAATTTTTTTTTTTTAATTCGTGAAAGAGATTCCGTTCACAAAGTTGCCTGAACCCTGCTCTGAGAAGAATGGCGAAGAGAATTAGCAAGTTCTTGGTTCTTACTCACCATTTACATAAACAGCGTTTAAATAAAAACAGATTCTAGTTAGACATAAACCTACTTAATACATTCTAACTTACGTTTATTGTAATTACATATTTACTTAGAAAGCCCCAGCAGGTATTCTTTCACACTTATTATCTTACTAGCTGTGCCCGCGACGTCGTTCGTGGCTATTGATTCAACGATACAAGTTTACAAAAAGTTTTCGTGGGTTTGTTGACACTACATTGTTCATTTACAAAGTGTTCAACATTCATACCTCTTATTAGCAAAATGTTGATTGTTAATAGTTGAACTAAAACCTCTAATTAATAAAATAATGAAAATTACATTTCTTGTCAGTGTCATCAGCTGATTAATTGTTGTCATGGTGATAAATCTTTGCTGTCGTGCCATTATTGTACAATGCCGAAAAGTTTTAAAATTAGAAATGAAATTACATTTTGACGGAATACGTCACATAATAGAGCATATATTGATAACCATGGTTACACCTGCGCGGTACCCGTTCCCATGGGAATATCGGAATAAAAAGTAGCCTATGTCCTTTCTCAGGCTCTAGACTATCTGTGTACCAAATTTCAGTAGTTTTTACGTGAAAGCAAGACAGACAGACAGAGTCACTTTCTCATTTATAATATTAGTATGGATTATTTACGGAGTGCACGGCCTACCAATAGAATTTTAGGAAGCGTTGTAAAAAAGTATTAATGTCAATGTACTCATTTATTTATGTCTCAAATCTCAAACTAGCGGCTGCATGCGGTTTCACCCGCGTGGTACCCGTTCCTATAAATATGAATATCGAGATAAAAAGTAGGCTATAGTTCTCAGGCTCTAGACTATCTGTGCACCAAATTTCGATTAAATCGGGACAGTAGTTTTGACGTGAAAGTGAAAGTGACAGACCCACAGACAGACAGAGTTCCTTTCGCATTTATAATATAAGTATGGTTAAAAGCCCAATATTTTGTGACGAAATTGAAATTTTCTTTTTCTATTTAACTCTATATAATCTATGCTATACGATTATGTTTTCTTTACTTACTGTTACTATTATAAAGGTATTACTTCTTTTTATTTTAGAAAATAATGACAATAAATAATATTACAATTCTTATACGAGTAGCTCAGTGTCGTAATGAGGTGCGCTTGGGCTTTCGATATCGTAAACAAAGCCACTTTTGCCTTGGTCAGTTCTGGGATGGGTGACCAAAAACTTTGTGACTTAAGTTCATCAGTGCTTCGGAAGGCACGCTCAGCCATTGGTGCTGGTCGCTATATACCAACAGCTTTGGCAGCGTGGTGGTGTTTCTCCTCATATGTTTCTTCACCAGTGGGCTGTATATAGACTGGTAACGATAACGATAGCGCCCGATTAATTATTGACATAAACAAGTTTTGCCAATTACAAACTATTAAACAAAAATATTATGATTTCATTAAATAATTATATAATATTGGGTCCTTACCTATGAAATTGGTGATTTTATTCTGTCTTAGCAATTTGTCCGTAACTATTAAGTTTCAGAACATTCTTATAAAATAAAAATAGACCATATATTTGAGCTCGTATTATTTAATTTGATAATTTTTTGTAAGTTTAATTGTGTAAAATTAGACACAAAGACAATTATTTTTAACTGCCTCCCGAATACATCATTTGATTTGCATTAACAAAAAACGATGGATAATTTTTATCAAGCGTGTTCACACACATATTGCTAAAGCTTGTCTAATGATGACATATAATATTATCTCTGGATTTGTCGTTGTGAAGAAAACTTATAAAAGGTTAGTTTGTAAAATGCAGACATCCCCCAAATCTCCATACAAAACACCAATTTCATAGGTAAGGACCTAATAGTAAAAATAAACGTGTTTTATTGTACAAATCGTGAGTCTATCAATCAACTTAGGCATAGAGCTACTGACAATTAGAATAGAAGTAGGTGTTACTCAAACGATACACTGCGAAACCAGATTATTGGATGGTAATTTATACCTGTTGGAACGACACTCTCGTCGCCTAGCAACGCTTTTTTATTTAAATGTTGTTTTAAAGTTTAAGATTGTTCTAGCTGGTTCTAACTAAAGATATCACTCAATTATCTTGTTTATTTTTTATAAGAATTAAATCTCGAAAGATATATCCAAATTATGTGTAGTAAACAATTTTTTATAGATTTTTAGGTGGATGAACAGGATTAAAAATGAATTTACATGAGTCAAAAACAATATTGGGTCCTTACCTATGAAATTGGTGTTTTTTTCTCTCTTAGTATTTTGTCTGTAACTATTAAGATTCAGAGTATTCCTAAAAAATAATTACCTCGTCTAAAAAAAGACTATATTTTTGAGCTCTTTTGATTTGTTTTGATAATTGGTTGCAAGTTTAATTGTGTTAAAATTGGACACGGAGACAACTCTTTTTAAGTGCCTCCCGAATACATCATTTTATTTGCATTCACTTAAAAACGATAAATATTTTTTATGAAGTGTGATATTACACATATTACTAAAGCTTGTCTAATGATAGATGCCAAATATTATTATCTTTCGATTTGTCGTTGTGAAGAAAACTGAAAAAAATTTAGTATGGAAAATGCAGAATTCCCCAAAATCTCCATACAAAACACCAATTTCATAGGTAAGGACCTAATATATATAGTTTAACAAAATAATGTCTACATTTTATTAAGTTTTCATAAAATGTTGTAAACATACGCTTACTTATAGGTACCATGACTGACAATCCATACTAATATTATAAATGCGAAAGTAACTCTGTTTGTCTGTCTGTCTGTCCGTTTGTTTTGACGTCAAACCTACTAAACCGATTCAATTGAAATTTGTTATACAGATAGTCTAGAGCCTGAGAAAGGACATAGGCTACTTTTAATCCCATGGGAACGGGTACCGCGCGGTTGTAACCGTGGTTAGCAATATCTGCTCGACCGAGAATTATGTGACATATTCCGTCAAAATGACATTTGATTTCAAATTTTAAAATTTCTCGTTATTGTAAAATAATGAAACGGCAACAGATATTTATCACGATGACAACAATTAATCAGATGACACTTACAAGAAATGTTATTTCCATTATTTTATTATTTAGAGGTTTAGTTCAACTATTTACAATCAACATTTTGCTAATAAGAGGTAGGAATGTAATGTTGAACACTTTGTAAAAGAACCAAACATACAAACCTTTTTGTAAACTTTTATCGGCGTTAAATGAAAAGCCACGCGGATGACGTCGCGGGCATAGCTAGTATAATATAAGATTAAATAACCCTAGACACCTAAGATGTTGTGCTTTGTAATAAATGAGATAATATTTATACAAAAGATAGATACATAAATTAGTAAATGATGTCAAATGCATTAATACTTTTTACTCTTTTTGAGGTTGTTCATATGAAATAGGTACCTATACTTTTTACTATCTTAAATCTCTCATGTACAGTCAAGTACAAAAATATATATACATTATCTTAGAGGTGACAATTATTATTTGCTTGTGTTTCTTCTAATAAGAGTCATTTGCTGTTAAAGTGGTTACATATTTTTGGAGTCGACTGTACCTGTGTAACGAGATGCGAGCCTGTTGCTATATACCGAGCACACTTGGCAATCGTTAATTATAAAGTATCACATTCATTAATCCACTGCGAATCCACTTGAGAATGTTAGTCGGATTATGAGGCAAGTAATACATATTAGGTCCTTACCTATGAAATTGGTGTTTTGTATGGAGATTTTGGGGAATTCTGCATTTTCCATACTAAATTTTTTTCAGTTTTCTTCACAACGACAAATCCAGAGATAATAATATTTGGCATGTATCATTAGACAAGCTTTAGTAATATGTGTAATATCACACTTCATAAAAATTATTTATCGTTTTATTGTTGTATAAGTGAATGCAAATAAAATGATGTATTCGGGAGGCACTTAAAAAGAGTTGTCTACGTGTCCAATTTTAACACAATTAAACTTACAACAAATTATCAAAACAAATCAAAAGAGCTCAAAAATTATATTCTATTTTTAGACGAGGTAATTATTTTTTAGGAATACTCTGAATCTTAATAGTTACAGACAAAATACTAAGAGAGAAAAAAAACACCAATTTCATAGGTAAGGACCCAATATTATGTCTCCATATTGAGCTATCTTTCTCGCAAGCTGACCTATATCTCATATTCTGTCATCGGAGCACCCGCCGCATCGAAAAGGCAGCGGGAGCCGAGTTGGGACGGACGGGGCATTACTCGTGCGAGAGGCTGCGAGAAACGCTGGTTCGATCCCACCGCCTGCACCACTGAGTTTGAATAAAACTTATGTACAGTTCATTGTGACCTCCGTGGTCGAGTGGTCTGTACGCCGGTCTCATGGCGTCGCCATCTCGAGAGGTCCTGGGTTCGATCCCCAGTGGAGGGCAAGTGTTTGCGGTGATGAATTTTCCGACATTTGTTCTCCATCTTGGATGTTTATATTTATGTATGCATATTCAAGATATTTATATGTATTTATCTATTAAATATATTTGTCCGTCGTCTAGTATCCGTAACACAAGCAGCATTTAGTTGCTTAAAATGGGACTAGTTGATAGGTGTTAATGTCTGAGGATATTTCTAATTATTATTATTTATAATATTGCTCGCATCGCTCGCTCACATTGTGCCCGGTGCATGGCAACAGGCTCGCCGCCATGTTACATGCGGACTTAACATATCTGGCGAAATGTGGGTGTTTAACACCTCCGCCTACCCCTTCGGGGAATGAGGCGTGATTATATGTTATGAGCACCTGCGTGAGCTGTAAATGTCGAAAACTAAGCTACTTTCCCCATGGTCAGTGTTGGAATGGGTGGAAAACTTTGTGATGTCTTTTAAGCCGTTGGTCCCGGTCGCTACTACGACCAGCCCGCATAGAACCAGTGTGTGTTACGGTCCATAATGAATTACTTATGAGTCCCTCCATGGCGGCAGTCCTTTGCCCAGCAATAAGACGTATATAGGCTGAGGATATTATCAGAAGAATACACGTATAAACGTTCGGACTGCAGATATTCTATTTATTGGTATGTAACATCTGTCATGGCTGTTGGAATTTGGTTTGAAGAGTGCTTAAGTATTTTCTATCTTCCCCTATGTGCTTAAGTATTTTCTTCTTCCTTATCTTCTTCGTGGGACATAATTACTGGCAATATGTGGTTAATTAATGAACCTCTGCCCACCCCTTCATGGATATTGTGATGACATGTATGTATGTAGAGGTATAAACATTTAAAAAATGCAATAAACTAGTGTTGGGAAAAATCGATAAAAGTTAAAAAAGCTTAAATTTCATAATTAAATTTCCGTTAGGCTGACGCTCGTAGCACTTTAGGCACTACTCACGCGTTGCCTGCTATAAAAACATAGTAAGCCTTCTGTAACACAACAATAAAAGAAGGAGACGAGCCTCTCTGATACAACGCTACAATTTTTTTAAATTTATTTCATTCATTTCATTTCATATTCAATAGAAAATTAATAGGAGGCTAAGGGAAATCAGTATAAAGGCAAAATTAAGACTATGCCTTATAAAATATCGCTTAACAATAGCGAAGACTTGAGCCGTAAGTCCAAATACCATCGATGAAAGTATTAAAAAAAAAATTGGTTTATTTAATTCAGGTTTGTAAGCCTTTATAGCTATTAAACTACAAAGCAGCCTTTCCAAATTCCAGAGAAGGACTCATATTTATCATAATTAATTTGTTTAAAACCGACATAACCTTTCTTGTGCTTTAACTGAACGAGTTACGGTTGATTTTCGTCTAGTTATTGTTAATATTGGTATAGTGCAGTTGCATTGGATTTAAGTAAGCCATCGACATCGAATTGTGTAACGACAGCCGGTTTGGTCGAGTGGTCCGACGAGCCCGCATACCAAGAAACTGTTTCTTAGGTTCAAGTCCGGCGGCAGACGTTAACAGTACGAGAGAAAAGTAATTTATTATTATGGATTTTATCGAACACTCGTTACGTTAAGGTACTTATGGGTTGTGCTTGAAAAGGATATATTTGATATTCTATTTATGATGTTTTTTTTTGTGAAATTTCACACTATGTACGAGTAATTGTATCTTATTAAGAGTTCCTTTGGGGTGAATCTTAGGCGGAGGATCACTTTAACTTTATACCTACTTAAAGAATTTAGGTTAAAATTTTAATTACTACGAGAAACCCTAAAATATTTTTTCTAATGACCTTTAAAATTTTTAAACCGATAAATAGTGAATTTTATGTATGTTTACGTAGATACAGTCCTGAAGAAGTATTTAAAATAAAGAATATTTCATAAGCATGTCAAACATGTCACGATATTGCATTTCTAAGATAATTTATCTATACAAAACCACAAAAACATTGTTTCATAAATTAATAGAAGATTTTCTTATACATAAATTATAAAAAGTTTTTTATATTGTTTTTAGTATATCTGAAAACCATTTGCAGATTTTAATTAAAGTAGGTGTCACTATAATTATTTTTTCATTAATTAATTAATTACAAAAAAAATCACACAAAATAAAGAAAATATCAAAAATAATTTTAGTACTTACAGAATTGCGAAGAAGGTAAATTTTCTTGACTCGAATTAATTTGCAGTAATAACTTAACTTAATCACACCAAAGCACTGCACGAACAACGCGTCTGGAGACGAGTAGTGTTGTGGCACGCGTTCACTACACTGATAGGATACATATCGATGCCGCGGACGCACGAGACTACTCGACTAGTGACGCGACCGTTAAGGTTAACTTATCGATGCTTTTCGGAGAAAGGTCACGAGTGCGAACTTGACATTGGTTAAGTTATGGAATGGCAAGGCTTTTTTATTTCTCTTCACGAATACGAGGAAGTAAATTCCCTGCGACGTGTGTCTTCTTTATTTGTATGATGTGAAAATTTAATTTAGCTTGATAAATATATTTTAATAAGATTGATATTGCAATATCACAATTTAACTGTATTTAGTTTATATAAAGTCAGTGGTAAGGCGGGCATTGAACCGGCCGGCAGCCTGATCACAATTAAAGAACGTTTAAAATATGACAAACATAGCAAGTATAAGAAATAGCAAGACATGTTTCTGAATAATGAATTGTATAATTTTGTGTTTTGCTATACATTATTTTATTGTTTATAATTTTGTTTTACTCATTCCATATTTTTGTGAGCAACTTATGACTCTCTTTCATATCACGTTATTCTATCTGTCTCATGTTTGGATTACTCTCTCTCCCTCTTTCCATAATCATCATTTGTACAAAGTCATAAGCATAAGCTCTAGTTAAAAATAAGTTAAAAGTTATAACACCGGGACTACACGCGACGTGCGTGCGATTTTGCGGGTAGAAGAAGATTCACGGGCCCGCCCGAGCAGACGACGCCGCGCGCCAGTCAACTCGTGACCACGGTTGGTGTAACCCAGCCGAAACGTCGAGCAGTAAGTAGTATCTATATACTACATTATGAACGTCGCGTGTAGTTCCGGTGTTATAACTTTTATAAAGAATGCAACGCGAAAGTTAAAAAATCCTAAATATAGGTTCTTCTTTTGGGCATTAATTACGCACGAGGGTGTTAATTGAAAAGGCTTATTTTTTTTAATATCGATAAAACATCGTTAGATAAATATCACACACACCACTAAGAGACTTCTATGAATTTTCCTACTTAGAGTAATCATACGCATGTCGTTCGACCGTCATACAACTTTCCCTGGCTTATCAGTGTACTGTATATAGTAACGCTCGGTTTATTTGTCCGTTCGTTCTAAGAAAATTATTTTAACTGATAATTTTAGTGTATTTACGACTTATTAACGGATGTCAAGTACGTGACACAAAAAATATGCTTAAGTTACATCATCTGACAAACAATACAGTTACAGTACAGTTACAGATACAGTATGCGATAATATATAAATCATGTACTTATTTTTTAAAAATATTATGAATTGATAGGGTACATAATTATGTCGCAGGATGATAGATAATAATATAGTTATATCCCTAGGAATATAATTTAGGAATATAACTTATAGGAATATTACTTTAGAGATTCATTGCTCTAACAAGGAATATCATTTTCTAGGCGACCCTTTTTCTTTGCAGTTCAATGTACGAGTACAATTATATCGCTAAGGTTAATCTAGTAGTATATGTAAAACACTAAACATGAACTGTATTATAATTGTATGATAACTATGTTCCCGTATTTAATTATATTCCTAGAGATATAATTATTACGGTTATAACCATCTTACTGCGGCAACATACATTTCTAGTCCAATAAACACTTCTAGGAACTACTGTAGAGATGTATTTTATTTATTTTCCTCTTTTAACTTTTAATGTTACCAGGCAAGATAAAGGTAACCCAGTCGACTCTGAATGGGTTTCCTCTAGAGAAGTCTAGAATGTAGATATACATCGTTCATGTCTTCATTCTCTGCCTTTTAGGAGCAATCACTCACATCTCAAATAACAGTTTGTCTAATCCATGTGTTTACCATGTGTCTTCATTAGCATTTAACATGTCGGCCTTGCACTCCTTACTAGGAGCAATAAGAACCATGACCTAAATATTTTGCACTTCGATCATTTCATTACAACATACATAACCTGAAGGGTTAGGCAGATATCCATATATTCCAATATAAGGAGCTTGGTGGCGTAGTGGTTCGTACGCTTTGACTTTCGATATCGAAAACTAAGCTACCTTCACCAAGGTCAAGCCGTGGATGGGTGACGAAAACTTTGTGATCTCGAACTCCTCCGTTAAGCCGTTCGGAAGGCACGTTAAGCCGTTGGTCCCGGTAGATATTGCAACCGTTTCCACCCGCCAACTCGCATTGAGCCAGCGAGGTGGTGTTTCTCCATGAGGAGGGCCTGCGCCCAGCAGTGGGACGTGCAGGCTTCTCATTCTCAGCTCTCCGTTTTCGCATGGAATACTGACATATTCCCGTCTTCTCCCGACAGAATCTAGGGATTATATTAATAAAGAACTAAACGCTTGGATATCTCATGCTCCCTTGATCTCTGAAACTACGTATACTAAGCGCCTTTTATCGGATATTGTTATTCAGGGTTGTTTTGCGTCACTGCGACCTATTGAGATCTACCAGCCTCCTCTCTTTAGCCCACATTAGTCCACTGATGGACATAGGCCATCCCCAATGTGCGCCATTTTACCCTATCCCCGGCCTGCCGCATCCAGCATCTGCCTGCAGTGCTTCTCAGATCATCACTCCATCTCGCCGGATGGCGTCCCACACTACGCTTGCCGAGTCCCGGTCTCCACTCATGAAGACGTGTATCCCAACGGTTGTCGGTTCTCCGACAGATATGGCCCGCCCACTGCCACTTCAGCTTGCTGATTCTGTGCGCTCTCGATCACCCTATGCAGCCTCCTATGAAGGCTCTATAGCCGACAATAGGAATGATAAGATGTTCCCAGTTGGGATTGCTTTTATTTCACCTGGGTCGAGAATGTCGTCCCAGGTGTCTGCTCCTCTTGTTGTCATGGTTAGTGACCTAATAGTTATTTTAACTTCTCCCTCGGTGGTTTACCGTCTTCCTTACGACCAAAGATGGTAGTGTGTAGAGTGTAGAAATTTTATGGGCGCACGAAGAAAATAATGAAAATAATATAAAAATCTATTTTATGCTGACAACAACTTCTAAATGAATCTACTGTTCACTGTGATACTTAATTATTTTTTGTACATTTTTAAAAAGGAAAACTGCTAAAAAATATACTTCTTTGTAATTCGTTTTCATATGGCGTAGAGGTCTAAAATAAAACCCATGGTTCTTATTAAAAACAGAAATAATATAGCTGGCGACTCCGGCGCATTCCACAAGTTTATAGCAAGTAATTTTCTGTCCAAGCAATTTGGTTTTAGAATGCGCTACCTATTAAAGTAATATGAGCACTTACCACAGACAGACATTTAGACGCTTGAATATTGAAGTGCATGTACTGCGAGTGTTGGAAAACTCCGACCAAACGTCGGGTTGGTTGGCCGCTGCTATCTAGCAAAAACGAAGAATTATGCGTCGTTGTGATAAGGAAGGTGTAGTGGCTACGTCATAGCGCTACGATATCCAGTAACCGAGAAATGGTTGATCAGCGAAAAGTACGACAGTGATTAATAATATTGGAGTCAAGATAAATCTACTGTATATAACAATAAGGCGCATACAAGATTGGCGGGTCTGAATCGCGATGGCAGAGTTTCAAGATAAATTAATATATATACAAGTTCTGACGAATGACAGTCGGACCGCGGTCCCCGAATGAACACCTGGCTCGGCGGAAGATCTTCTTTCCTTTCCTTCCTTCCTTCCTTTTCGCTGAGGGTGCGGCATGCTCTTCCCGCACCCCACACTGGTGATCCCGACGTGATGGACAGCAGGAGCCTTCGCATTCCCGCACCCCACAGAAGAGAAGGGCATCGGCGGCATCGGTATCTTTCAATCAGTTTGGACCTCCCGTCTCAAAATTACGGCTGTGACGTCACAGTACACGTTGAAAAGTTGACACGCTTGGTTTCAATACAAGTCGTAATGCTTGCGTTATATATGTAAATCAGGCACTAACTTTAAATGCTCTAATGCCTCGATGACATTGTTGTTTGTACGTTTTGATTTCAATATTGTAAAGAAGCTGTCGCCAACTTTCGCATTAAGTGATTGAAAATTGTATGATCTTCAATTCCGCGCTTTGCTCGTTACCGCTCTCATCCAGCCCTTTCCCAACTAACCGATATAACCTATCTTCTCTTAATATCTTAAGCTCCTCCCGTCGCTAAGGTTCCACTCAACGTCTTCCAAGTCGCGGTTTTCACTTAAGAACTTTGTCTTCAACGGTTGTCAGTTCTGCGGCTTATTGACTAGGACACTGCCACTTCTTATTTTCCGTTGCTTTTTGTTATAATAAATCGCCTTCAGCTCATTTAAGTCCCTCTGCTGCTCCCCTCCTTCGGCTGGATGGGTGCCGTCACGAAGTTTTGGTCACCCATCCACAGACTGACCATGTCGAAGTTAGCTTTGTTTTCAATATCGAGAGCTAAAGCATACTAAACACTACGCCACCGAGCTCTATTTATAATAAATACTAGAATACGTGAGATGCTAATAAAAATTCACTGAATAGATCAGGATATATATTTTTGTTCACCACACTACCGGTAGTTGTGACGATTTTTTTCTACGGAACTTAAAAAATCCAATATACTCTAATACACAATAACACGAGGACCAGAAGTCTGGTGCGCACGTTTATAAAGAAATCAATTTTATAACAAGCGTTGCGAGAATCAAGGTGAGGAGTTTACTGGTACGAACAAAAATATCGAATTAGAGAACCATCGAGAACAATGCGGAACTATTGAATTTAATTGTTTTGAATAATTGACAAAAATCTCAACAATTTTAAATGTTATTAGTCAAAAATGTTGTCAAACAAGCTGATTACCCATCTTGTATTGGCCACAGTTGAAATACATTGAACCTTATTCCTTTTTTATTTGAATTTCGTGGGCATACTTCTCACTAGAGGAGTGCTCTATACTGAGAGTCCCACTGCTGGGCACAGGCCTTCCTTATGGAGAAACGCATAAGGAGTATGGGCCGTAACACCACCACGCTCTAGTCGTAGCAACTATTTATTAATCTATGCTCTCATTAGGTTGAAAACGAGAGCCACGACCTTCTTTTACTTTTTTTTATTTACGCACTTTTTTGTCTTGAACATTGTAACAAACATTCTGCATTATAATTTACTGCGAATGCTTCGATCCCCATTATCCTTAAAATAGAAATTTCTTGCTCAGGCGCATACAAAAACGTGGTCCCTTAATAGCTAAGCTCATACGATAGCTTCTAGCTTCACTGTGAACGCGCTAGGAAAATGTTACTTTGTTGGGCATACGGCGAACGATGCACCTGACAGTGATCTTGGCACCTATTGACAATCTTCTTTTTATCTCTTCTTTTTTTTCTTCAAAGCAGCAATATTTAATGTGATGTGAGTGATATTTAATGGTGAGTTCCTGTTTGAAGGGTTTTGTCACCAGCCTATAGAGCCTATGAGTAGAGTATATATATACTCACTGCTCGGCACAAGCCTTCCTACATGGAGAAACATGAGGAGTCCGGGTCGTAACACCACCACGCTGGCCCAATGGGGATTGGTGGGCTGCAATAGCAACCGAGACCAGCGGTTAGATGTGCCCTTCGGAAGCTCGGAATAACTAGAGATCTATAAGTTTTGGTCACCCGTTCTATAACTGACCAAGGCGAACGTACCTTCGTTTTCAGGTTAAACCGGTCACGTTTCTTAGGTATCAATATTTTTATATTATACAGATAAGGTACCAATTATGGTCACAAAATGCGTATTTGCATTTAGAGCACAAATATTATTGTTTAAATTCCAGATGGTTAACTACGCAATATTGATAGCAATTGCAATTCGAACAATTTGACGTTGGCACAACACACTAAATCTGTAATCAGACCACCAGTTGCGAGTTTGTTCTGCGGAGGGCGTCGGAGTGATAACCTCCATAGACGCGTTACGATTTACGATTATTAACCAGTAAAGATCGAAATATAGGAAACTCTTTTTTTTACATAGAATTAAAAGAAAAAGAAACGGCTGATAATGGCTTCTTAGTTTGCTTTTGCGTATTGGGAAAATCATAGAGTTGATGGAAAGAAACATTAACATCAGATAACATTAGTTTAGATCCCATCTATAATTCTGAATGATCATTTATCTGAAAGACAAGAAAAGTTGGGACGAAAGGCCTCCAGGTTGTTAAGACGCATCTAAGCCAGACAAATATTGTTGGATTTTAAATTAATATCACGAGACGAAGAATGCTTACTGACTTGTAATAAGAAGAATGTTGTGTGCTGATGTGGATTCATCTAGAATAAGAGGAAGGTGAAAGAAGACAGGTGATAAACGGTGGAGTGACAGAGGAGAAAATGAAAGAGGCAGACCGACCACTTCATTAAAAGCATGGATAGGAGGAAAGTAAAAACAAATTCATAACTCTACTTTTTCCACTTACTTTTTCTGTTCATTGCTACCAGTTATTTGCTTAGGAACCACTTCCTTTTTATCATTATCATCTGCTCACAATTAGTCGGCTTTTTAATTGGATATAAATCCTACGTAAATTGATTTGTTCTGATTTCACCACGAAATGTAAATTGTAAATCTATGGATTTAGGTTCCTATGTGACGGAGCGAGCTAGTTGTTAAAATCTTTTTGGTTTTAACAAAAATATTACTTTTTACTGTTCTTTTGTTTTTTCCCAGTATTTTTTCTGTCATGAGAAAATAAACTTTATAAACTCAATTATCGAGATTAACAAATTTTTATATAGTTAAATATAACTATTTTTAGGTTCATCGAGATATTTTTATTTATTAATTTTAATGGCAGCGGTAGCCGAGTTGGGACGGACGATCTCACCGCCTGCACCACTAAGTTTGATAAAACTTATGTACAGTTCATTGTGAATATAGCTTGCCTCACATGTGCCCAGTGCATGGCAACAGGCTCACCACCTGTTACATGGGGACATCTCGCGAAATATGGGTGTTAAACACTTCTGTCTACCCCTTCGGGGAAAGAGGCGTGATAATATGTAATGTTATGTAATTTTGCCTTTACACTAGTTTTTTTTTTGTTTTTTTCTTTAATAAGCCTTACAGCATAATGGTTAAGCCGGCTTCTTTACACTAGTTACCATAGAAAATTTTAGCTACACAAAGAGCAATGAGGAAACTAATATTTCCTGATATACATTTCTTCGATTCGATACAAAAAATACTAAAGTAATTAGTATCCAAATATATTTAGTGTTGATTGGTGAATGGGCTCCAAGCTTTGACAATCATCTGAAGGACGGCGGCTGTTTATAGATGCTTATTGCTCTGATTGGCGACGTGGCCCCTTCATTAATTGATAACGTTTTTTGGCATTGAAGGTTTTATTTGTTTATTACATCTACTAACAGTTACATCATAATACAGCACGTCAACATATTTTTTTTTAATGTCAGAATAATTAAAGGAAACCAAACATAATTTTATCTGTACAATTTCAGAAAAAAAATCAGAAATTCAGAATTCAGAAGGCCAAAACAATAAACGTATGGAAAAAAACGAAATAACTGGGTAATTTCACTTGGTTTTTCACTTGGTAATTTCAATTAAATTTTTTTATTATTATTATCATTAAGTGTGGCAGAAAAGATATATTAACAGATACATAGACTACTAAGATTTAATTTTAATTGAATTTTTCCAAATTTTTAAACTATTTCATGCAATGTGACTGTTTGGACACAATCATTCTACTATTTAAAAAAAAAACTTGGTCACCCATCTTTTCCCAACCACACGATGTGTCGCTTGACTTTCTTGATCTTGACATGATATTATTATTAGCAGCAGTGTGTCATTAAATAAAAATAAACTTAAAATGTCAGTTGCTTCTATAAATAAACTGCAGTATTGAACTTGCACGAGCGAGGGGCAATGGCCGATGATGTACTTACATCTATTTTTTATTTTCATATCTAGTATACTTCACTAGATATTTCATAGCACGGGATTATAGAGCTTATTGTAGTAAATATAAGTATTTATTTCTTGAAGGACATAATTTTTAATTTATTTATAAACTCTCAAACAAGTTTTATTGTAAGCCCAGTTTTGAATATTAAGTCTGACATTTTAAGATAAAAGTGCGCGTAATTGTTGTTTAATGTGCGTAGAAAAGCAGCATAATATTATCGCGCCATTTTGAACATTGGGGAGAAAAAGTGGAGCTTCTGGCAAGTAATTTCCCAAAAAAACATAATCTGGTGGTTAATTATCATAAAATCATTTAAATATAAAGTACATCAATGGACAGGGAAAGCCGCGACGCACAATAAGTATCTCAAAAGTAATCCATGCTTTTATTTGAGCACGCAGAACAAATGACAACGACCTTGGCAATCTTACCAGTGCGTATGATTTATAAGCTATCGCTCTTATTTCTCGGTGATAAGATTTAGAACACAATAACAACATCAAACTCAATGTCAAGATAATTTATTCTATAGACGTATTCCCCCAAGGTTCTTACGGCTTTCCCGTACCAAGGTAATACTCGAAATAGATCAAAACTATCACTTCCTACCATCAATGTATACAGATGCTATGGCTATCATCCTCTACAACGTTTTATCGCATATTATTGAAGGTTTGTATGCCAAGGTTATCAATTTCTTCATATAGATTTCACAGTCATTCCATACGCTACATTCTTCTATAAATAATATCACTGTTTACGCATAAGAATTGTAACTATAAAGCAAAGATTCTACCACTTAATGGTAAGCAGTGCTTTAGATGTCCCTTTGTAGCAAAAGCTCAGACGGGCTCAGACGGGACGGATGGAAGGGTAGGAACGTAGGTCTCGGGAAATAAGTAAATATTTTCAGGGAGGTTTCTCCTCAGCTGATGAGCGAGCCACACGCGCCTCGTATCGTCAAGCCAGCTGTAGGTATGGCCCGTCAAAAAAGGGCTACAGACACGGAGCACGCAACCACAGAGAACGGTAGGCCTCTTTATTGACTCTACCTACCGCAGCATTGGGTACGCCTCATGTTGGTCAGTTTCTAGTTTCTCTGGTTCCTTAAAATATCAAGCACGAAGTATTCTTAGTATAAACAAGATGGGATGACGTTATTGGTAGGTTGGCTGCAGTGGGCTGGATGCGAGCGGTCTAAATACGAGAGCGGTGGATCGCATCAGGGGGGATCCTATGACCTGAGGCCTTAGTGTCAGTTTTTTAGTATAAAATACGTTACTATTGTAGTTGCGTTAAGAGCTTAATTTGTATGGGAAACTTAGTATGCGTTACGTTCCGCTAGAGGCGCTATTTACGTTTCCTGTACAAATTGAGCTCTTAACGCAACTACAATAGTAACGTATTTTATACTAAAAAACTTACACTAAGGCCTCAGCTGTGGACGAGCATAGGTTGTTAATGATGATAGAAAAGTATGATAGCATAAAAAAAAAATCAAAGGCATTTATTCAGTTTAGATGCGTCTTAGCGCATGCTTATGTGATAAACATTTTACAATATTTCGTGAAAAAGAAAAACTACGCCGTCCGTTCACAAGACTACCAGGAGACCTTGTTCTGAAGAACGGGCAAGAAACTCAGCAAGTTTCTACCCTCCCTTTACATAGCAACATTTAAAAAATGTCATAAACTACAACGTCATTGAAGTTTAAAAATAAAAAAGATATCTAATTTGAGTAATATTCTGCAGTTTACCACATTTTTCATTACAAACATGTACGGTGATAGTCTAAATTATAATCTAAAAAATAGTATCTACATTACAATAGGAAAACATAATGAAAACTATTGCCCCGCTTTTTTGTCTTCTAGGTAATCATTAACGGTATAGTAACCTTTACACATTAATTAAGTATATATAGACATTTAGACATTAATTTAGTACATAGCATGCATACTCTCACACATATATACAATGAATATTTTACATGCCATAAACAGTTAAAATATGCTCCATTAAGAAGTTCCAGTGGAGTATCTCTAATTGCTAAGCTCTGCTTTCCTCTGAATCCAAAGGAGCGAGCTGGTGGTAGCAGACGCGTCCCAAATGCCAGCAGGTTTACACGAGAAGACGATTTTAATACTTAAGTACAACCCACAGAATATAAAACTATACATAAAGAGGTCTACTACGACGTAAAGGTGAACATGTTCACAATAATAGCGTAATTAAAGATGAACTTTGGATTGTTTCAATAAAACAATCCTGGCATATATTGTTCTGTTCGTGGAAATGCTACCTGATAATTTTACATTGTGATGTGCATTACTACAGGTTGTAAAAATCCATACAACAAGCAATTTGCTACCTGGAAGTTGGAACGTCCTTGATGGGCGAAAATCGGTAGTAATCATTATATCTTCATAACTTCTCGATCGATGGGTAGAAGCAGGCAAATGCATAATATAAACATTCCACCTTTTCCCCCTTACATTTAGGTCCCGGAGGCAAGTCTATTGTTTAAAACAATCAAATTGTATTTAAATATAATTCAAGCTTATTAGTATAGGCTAGCATTGAATCAGAGACTTTACTTGTGTAGTACTTGTGTTTATAACTCGATCGCCTCGCTTATATAAATTATAATCACAAAATGTTAACGTCTCTTGAAAAGATTTGCATATTTATAAAACTAGAAACCAGAACAAACTTTTATTACCGTACTTTAGTCTTAAGGGTGAGTGCATTATGTGTAATACTTTATATATTTTATTGGCGAAGGCTCAAATGCTAGACTACAAGATTCCCAATACCATGTTGGAATTTATCATCAGAAAGGTATCATCAGAAAGTTATTCCGTAGTTAGAACGGATCTTAATTCTAAAGCTAGTTATTCATTTAAGTCTCGATATGTGCATTTATGCAAGACGAACTTACGCCAACGCCACTTCTTACGCCACTTCAGTTAACACAGCTACATGTCGCCTGATTTGTTTCTGCCTCTATGTCAGACTGTTTCGGTGCAAACGATATTCACAATCAACTGAGAGTCCAGCCCTCTTATTCTAAACTATCGGGAACTAAACGAATCACGGAATCTCTATACCTTTCCCTTTTTACCGCGGCAAAATAGAGCGAGACGGGACGTTACTTTTGGAGTCGAATTTGTGATCCGACAGTTTAGAATAAGGGGGCAGGATTTCATCGCGAAAGACACTTGATCGAATAATTGAATATCGAAAAAATCCTAAATCGAAAAACATTTCCGGTAACGTATATATTGCCGACCAAATAAATTATTTTGCAGCTCAATTAATTCTTTTGCTACCCAAATAATTATCTTGCTCACCAATTCATTATTATGCTGACCAAATAATTATTTTGCCGGGAAATCATTTTTATATCATGCTGTCCAAATGACTTTTCGACTGATGTTTTTGTTACTGACCGTATAATTAAATGGCTGCCAAATTAATTAATTCCCTTTTTAAATACTATAATTTACAATTTTTATTAGAAGTTGGAAGTATCGATTAGGAATTTTTCGATATTCGGTTCGACGATCTAGAATCAATCAATTATTAGAATCAGTAGTGCAGGCACTAGGGATCGATCTGGTGACTGGTGCCTAAACGTCTTTTCTAACTCGGCTAGAGAAACAGCGATGTTCAATTAGACTATACACAAAAATGATAATTATGTTATAAAATGTTAATATAAAATTAATATTAAACATCACCTGACATTCACCCAGCAACTAACCTAAAACAAACATCTTACGTGCTATGTTTTTATGGAAGCTTTTGTTACAGTGTTGACAACTCAACATCACATGTATACATAACGTCGACAATGTATTACAATATCTTCCCAAAATAAATATTATGCAAAGAGAGTAAGAAAACTGACGTTTCTTGACCTAAAACAAGGCCTCCTGATAACTAGCGAACGGTTGGCATTACTTGACAATCATGAATGTATGTAAATAACAAATCTGAATAAATATGACTAAGATATATCTTATATTTAGACGATTTAGTTTTCTGGAAACTAAATCGTTTAAAATATGTATAATTATGTATCAAAAGTTGAGTAAGATTTCTAAAAATATAGAATAAAAAATATACATATTTTAAAATCGAATTATGAGCTATAATAATGTTTTCTTCGGTAAAATGAAATTAAGGAAAACAAAAAAGTGGCTAAATGTTTTTTTAGGTTAAAACGAATTTCATTAACCCGATAATGAAATTCGTACTAAAAACATTCGGATTTAAGATAGGTAACCGTCATCGACATTTGATTTAACGTCAGCAAAGAATGGAACGGTTCACGTGATGTTTACTAGTGATTGGAAGTTGTGTACGTAATATAATATTATGCGTCAATGTTTTTGTAAAGGTACAATATTACTTGGTCTAGCCTGTGTCACGCTCCAAAGCTTTGAACTGATTCCAGATCCCCTTCATCGCCTTGATATGATTATTTATGTATGTATGTTTGGTAGCGGCTCATTAAAAGAATACTACCAACCCATCTCTTCCCTTGGTTGTTGTAAAAGGCGACTAATGGACTTAGAACTGCAGAACCAATAGCTTATAGGGGCGACGGGCCCACCACCGGTCCCGCAGAGCACATGTGCAGTCACTGCATGGTGAAGCTCGGACTATGGCAATGGACTGCTTTTGCGGTGCTTTTGCCTTGTCTCTGACTAACCCTCAGGGGATAATAGTCGAGATTATATGCATGTATGTACAAACACCCATCTGATAATAAGTAGCTTCCCAGTCACCTAATAAACTTGTAAGAAGCAACATCGACATGGATCAGAGTCAGTGTACGGTCGAATCAAAAGTGCATCCATACTATTTCATACCTCAAATAATATTGGGTCCTTACCTATGAAATTGGTGTTTTTATTCTGTCTTAGCAATTCGTCCGTAGCTATTAAGTTTCAGAATATACTTATAAAATAATTGCCTCTTCTAAAAATAGACCATATATTTGAGCTCGTATTATTTAATTTGATAATTTTTTGTAAGTTTAATTGTGTTAAAATTAGACACAAAGACAATTATTTTTAACTGCCTGCCGAATACATCATTTGATTTGCATTAACATAAAAACGATGAATAATTTTTATCAAGCGTGTTCACACACATATTGCTAAAGCTTGTCTAATGATACATGCCAAATATTATTATCTCTGGATTTGTCGTTGTGAAGAAAACTGATAAAATGTTAGTATGTAAAATGCAGACATCCCCAAAATCTCCATACAAAACACCAATCTCATAGGTAAGAACCTAATTAAATAGCTCACGCGTTGCCTAACGCATGAGCCGCTATTACAAAGCAAAAAAAACAAATTTTGGACATTATGAGTCTGATGAGACATCATTCGTGTCTTTTATTAACATAACATAATATTAGAACAGCGTGAGCCGGTTGATAAAAACGGCATTGCTTGTGGAAAAGGTCGTCGCCCGCCGAGCTGACCACAGATTAAAACTAAAGTACAGTTTGATCTGAATATCGCGCCTTAGACTGCCCGCTAACATGCTCACGTGCTACAGACGAAGATCGATTTAGACCTTTTTTAGACAGCCTTTACAAAATCAAAATCAAAAATATCTTTATTTTATAGGCTTTATATACAAACACTTAAAAACGTCAATTTATGAATAAGTGAATCTACCACTCGCTCGGAACGCAGACATCCCCGAGAAGAGCGAGCCAGATACTCGAGGGTTGCTCTTTTTTTCACATTTTTTACAAATCTTGTTTTTTAAAAATGTTAGGCTAGTACAATCAAGTGGGTGAACATAGATATTATGAACATAGATTTTTAGCATTATAATCAGGAAGATACAGATCTTCATACTCATGTAAGTAGCACTACAAGACTACAATCAGAGTTATATTACGTCAGCTTTCAATACAAAAAAATCACATGATAATTATCCTGATGCTTTAGCTTTCGATATCGAAAAGAAAGATACCTTCGCCATGGTCAGGCCTTGGATAACATAATATATCATCACGCCTCTTTCCCCGGTGGGGTAGGCAGAGGTGTTAAACACCCACATTTCGCGAGATATGTTAGGCCCCCATGTAACAGGTGGCGAGCCTGTTGCCATGCTCCGGGCACAATGTGAGCATGCGATATTCACAATTAACTGTACATCAGTTGTTATTCAAATCTCAGTTGTGCAGGCGGTGGGATCGAACCCGCGATTCTCGCGGCCTCTCGAACGAGTAGTGCCCCGTCCGTCCCGACTCGGCTGCCGCTGCCTGGAGGCCTTGGATGGGTGAACAAAGCTTTGTGATCTCGAACTCCTTTGTGCTTCGGATCGAAAGGCACGCTACGCCATTGGTCCCGGTAGTTATTGCAACCGTTTCTACCCACCAACCCGCACTGCGCCAGCGTGGTGGTGTTTCGGCCCATACTTCTCATGTGTTTGTTTCCATGGAAGGCCTGTGCCCAGGAGTGGGATGTATATAGTTATAGACTAAGGACAGACGACGATACCGGACCATTAGTTTAGAGCTACGATGACGACGCCTGTGACAGTGTATCATAGACACGACAAACATATCACATCCTTTTTCGAAAACTCCAGCTTGTAAGGAAAATAATAATTATCTAGCTCATATTTTTACTTCAAACTGCGTTTTATTTTAAAACATAATTGAAACTGTTCGGTCTATTCAGCTTGTTACTTTTAACAAAGGTAGTTACCGTAATTAACAAACTATAGTTTTCTTAAACGGCCTTTTAAATTCAATTACAAGTTATTGTACACATTACTGTGTACCTAATGACTACTGAGGTGTCTGTCTGTTTGTTAGTTTGAAATTTAACTAGTAGAAATTTCTGTTTACGCCGTTATATCACAAGCAACCTATTTTGAAAATCGGTCTTATTTAAACGGTTATCAAAATATTCGAATTTTGGTCAGCCAAAAAAATACAATTGGTCAGCTGAAGTAACTCAGTAAGTAGCAACTTATGGGCAGTAAGTATTTCTAAATTGCTCAGCAAAATAACTAATTGGGCAGCAACTCAAATGTTTTCTCCGCTGCCAAAATGTTTGATATTTATGTTTTGATGACACAAATATTGTCTATAAGGGTCTTGAAAAAATTACCATAACCTAATATCTATCAGAATACATTCCAATTAATTACAAGTCCAATTAATTATTCTGCTGACCGAATAATGAAATGGCTGCCCATTTAATTACTTCCCATTCTTTATTTTAAACGCTACATAATACAAAGATAGTGGCTGGGCCTTTCTTTATGCGTAGTTAACATCAGAAGTTATTTACTATGATTAATTGTTTACAAATAGACACAATAGCGCAACACAGTATCATCATTGTCCGTTAAAAGGTGATAAATTGATTACAAGGTCACAATCAATGAATGGATACACAAGTGGTTAACTCTGTTAACGAACGGAATTAAAACAATGTTTACGGAGATATTTAGATTCAGTCGACCTCAGTGGCTCGGCAAGTATTTGGCAAAACATCTCAACGACTTATATAATAAAAGAATGCCGTTTTGTGGCGTGATTTCTGGGACATAGTCAACTAACGGCGCAGTAATCTAATGTGACAAATGCTTACCCGTAATGCAAGCCCGTATTCTGATAAATAGGAAGTTGACCGCTTCTTTGTCTAGTGGTTGACACTATCGGGTGTTGATCGGGTGGTCCGGGGTTCGATTCTCCATGGGGGCAGGGGTTTTTCTGCTCTTTTTGGTTGGTGGAAGGGCTTCTTAGCCCGCCTGGCTAACTAGCACCGTCTTCCCTTAATCTGTCGCCATAATAACAATGTTTTAAGCATTGTTGTGTTCCGGTAATCAGAGGTAAGATAGTCAGTTCTTCAGTTGTTGGGTATTACAGGTGAAGATTGCTTCCAGCTTAGGCCTTATCGTCAGCCAAGAGTTTGCCCGTCATAAGTAAAAAAGGAACCTTTTTCAAAAAGTTCTAACTTTGTTAATTTATATTATCTATGTTTTGTTATTGGTTAAGTTATCTTTTTCTGGAGTGGTGAAAACGGCTCTAAGTACCTCCTCCTTGTGCTAAAAACCGCATGTACGAGTATAACTTATTTGAATAAAATTAAGTGGAATTTGTTATGCGCATATTATGCATGCAAATAATATGCATGAGAAGCTCTGTGTCGTAGTGGTTAGTACGCTTTGGCTTTCGAGCGAAAACAAAGCTACCCTCGCCATGGTCAGGCCGTTAATGGGTGCCCAAAACTTTGTGATGTTGAACTCCTCCGTGCTTCGGAAGGCACGTTAAGCCGTTGGTCTCGGTTGTTATTGCTAACCGTATCTAGCCGCCAACCCGCATTTGGCCAGCGTAATGGTTTTGTTTCTGTCAATGAGGAAGGCCTGTGCCCAGCAGTGGGCCGTTAGGCTGAGGACGATTTTATGCATTACAGGCAACAGACTTGCCCCCTTTTGTTCGAGGGACTTAAACTTTACTCTCGGCCTAGCTTCCCCCTTTTTGGTCAAGAAGGAATTCGTTTAAAGACCGTCCTTACGTGCGTAGTGATCGCTCAGAAGAATCAATATTACCCACTAAAACTTCTGCTGCACTAAAAATAAATCTGTAACAGGTTTCAGCTATAATAATCGGTCGGCACATCATGTCCTCTGAGTCTGAGTCCCATTCTATAATAATTTAGTTGTAAAACGTTTTACTTGAAAATAAATAACAAGAACAAACTTACGCCTTAGTTGTGCACTGTGAATCAACTTTGTAAAGTTAGTATACTGACCGAAATTTGTGTACATTTTTTAAATATTTTTAACTGTGACGTTATGCAAATAGGTAGTTACTGTGGAATAGGTGTGTCTTGTGACGCACGAAGACGGACTCTCAATGAACTACGACGATGATTTTACATAATATTAAATAATTAATAAATTGGTTTTATATATATCAGTCTAATGGCCGTGTATCTGTTGCTGTCGCTGTGGATGCTGCGCTAGCGGTAATGAAAATTAACATTTCCTCGCCAGTGGACATCCTTTTTTTACATATGACAGGTAACCTCTTGGCCTTCATCTCACCTGATGGTTAGTGACGATAAAGCCGAAGGTGGAAAGAGCTTCACCTGTAATCCTCAACAACTGAGGAACTGGCTATCTTACCTCTGATTGCCGGAACACAACAATGCTTAAAACATTGTTATTATGGCGACAAATTTAGGTAAGACGGTAGTAGCTAGCCAGGCGGGCTTAGAAGCCCTACCACCATCCAAACCGAGCAGAAAAACTTCTGCCCCCATGGGGAATTTAACCCGGACCGCCTGATCAACACCCGGTGGTGTGAACCACTAGAGCAGAGAGGCGGTTCCTTTTCTTCTTCGTTTCAACGGCTGAAGTAATTACGCCAGTACTCGGCGAAGGCTACAGCTCTTGGTGCTGCCGCATTTAACTGCTCCTTGGTCCAGGTCTAATGAGCTTAGAACTGCACAACCATCAAATCAACCTTTGATTTTTTGCACGCCTGTAATGGGTGAATATGCTCAGAACTAACTTAAAAAATTAATGTAACACCATCAAATAGCTTATAGCGGCGACGGGCTCACCACCTGTCACGCTGAGCACATGTCATGAGCAGTCACTGCTTGGTGAAACGCGTGCCTTTCCACGGTCTCTGACTAACCCTTAGGGGAAAATCCTGATTATACGTATTTATGTATGGTACAGGTGGAGGGCAGCAGATATCAAATGTGGCATGGATTGTGACGGGGCTCCACAGTCGCACTTGGTGCTCTTCGGATCAATGAAGCCCTATCTTGCCAAAGTCTCCCTACAATGGCTGACCTGCGTCCGACAAATTTGAGAGAAGGGTCTGTGGGACTTCGGAAAAAAGGTATATAGAGGGAACCAGATCCCGTGGCATGTCTCGCATGCGGTGGATATATTGGAAATGAAGCTACTTTTAACCATGGTGGGACCTTAATACAGTCGAGTAAAAAAATATAACATTTAAGAGGTGACAATTTTTATTTCCTTCTAATAAGAGTCATTTAAGGTTACATATTTTTGGTGTTGACCGCACAATAACCGTTCGGTAACTGTACTATGGGGCGGAATGATGATGGCACACGCCTCTGCCTACCTCTCCAGGGATAAATGCGTGATGGTACAGCTGAGATGTATTTTGAGATATTCGCCATCTTCCTACATCATCATGCGAGTCAAGAGAAAACAAATATTAATTAAACCTTAGCCGTCGCTTTCCATCAGACGCGATTGGGGTCAATCGATCGACGTAAAAAGATGATCGATATGAATGAAATGAGCTATTATAGAATGTGTCTACATACATTATATATTCCTACGTCAAAGACGCAAGAGGATAATAAATTTGCAGAAGTATAAAAAAAATATAGGCATACACCTGCTCGTGGAAGATCGGAACCTTATCATCTTTTTGGAAGCGTTAGGTTATTAACAACAGAAGAGATTTTTGTGGTTAATATCATAAAAATATTAGGTCCTTACCTATGAAATTGGTGTTTTGTATAGAGATATGTCTGCATTTTACATACTAACATTATTTGAGTATTCTTCACAACGACAATTCCAAAGATATTTGGCATGTATCATTAGACAAGCTTTAGCAATATGTGTGTGAACACGCTTGATAAAAATTATTCATCGTTTTTATGTTAATGTAAATCATTTGATTTGCATTAACAAATCAAATGATTTGCATTAACATACGATGTATTCGGGAGGCTAATTGTCTTTGTGTCTAATTTTAACACAATTAAACTTACAAAAAATTATCAAATTAAATAATACGAGCTCAAATATAATATGGTCTATTTTTAGAAGAGGCAATTATTTTATAAGAATGTTCTGAAACTTAGTAGTTACGGACAAATTGCTAAGACAGAATAAAAACACTAAAATTTCATAGGTAAGGACCCAATATTAGCTACTATAGTGACTACTTACGTAGAAGTAAACTTTAAGTGAATGACTGCTTAACTTAACTAAAAAATCTACTGGTTGACCTCGAACTTCGTTTTTATTGTAAATACGTTTTTAATTTAGTTCTAGGGAAATGTTTGATCATCGTGTTTTGTAATATTTATAATAAAAACAAAGCTACCTTGCCATGCTTGAACTTTGGATGAGTGATCTCACGTTTATCCATAACTTACGGCACGATGAGCCGCCGATATCTATAGCTGATGGTCTTTACGGTCCAACTCGCGGAAAACTTCCGTGGTGTAACGGCTTGTGTGTTTTCATAAAGGAACTAGCGATGGGAACTTGCACTATCGCCTGATATGCCCCGAAGGATTAAGCTTTTCGCCAGATATAAGTCCCTTTGTAAAGGAGGCGAACTTCTTGCCACGCACCAAGACAGGTCAAGCTTGTGACATTCACATTTAAGAAACAATTCTACAAAAAGCTTTTTAATGCAATTTAAATGAATAATATGAATTTGGCTTGCGTAATGCTTAGTGTTATGATGTTATATAATTATATTGTATTAAGCTTGCTACAGTTATCTGCAGATGCAACGCCGTAACGGGGCGTCACATTGTGTAATTTACAATCTTCGTACTATAAAAATTATCTTGTACACCTATTTGATAGACAATAAAGAAATTTGAATTTATTTACTGTAGCATATAAGCATCCTTAGCACGACTCATGCTTCAGAAAGAAAGCTATATATCGACAACATAAAAGATACCACCACCACTGCGTGGGCTAGCCACTTGTTACTACTCTTTCACGATTTTTTCATCTGACCAACCCTATTTTTGTATGGCTAAATATGGTCTTAAGGAACACAATGCTCCTTGGACTCTGCCTATCCCTTCGGGAATTACAGGCATGATATGTATGTAAAAGAGACGAACCACTTTCTTCCCACATAACGTTCTCTATGAGCACTAATGAGTTCCGGCAACATTACTCACCGGAGCACATTACACAGCATTGTTTAACTTCAATCATCTGTAAGGTGCGACCTACCATCAAGCACTCAAGATTAGAGTGGTAAAAACCACCGTAAAAAGTAAAGTTTCTCGCAATTAATTTATGCTACTTACCTCTCATTGGTATAATAAATTCTCGCATCCAATAAACTGATAAACACTTCACAACCACTTCACTGACTTTCGGGTACTTAATATCGCACTTTCTATATCCAATAAAAAATTTAAAAGTAAGGCTGTAAACACCGTACTCAATGGATCGTTTTGAAATGAACGGACAGCTCGAAGGAGTGAAGGTGCGCTAGTGATGTGCCCGCGAGAGTTTGGGTATCGATATAAATAGAACGTGAAAATGATGCGTCATTCTTATTATACTCTTTATTGCTTGAACAAGGGGTCATTAAAAGCTCTGAGTAAAGGATAGCTTTTCTCTAATAGCATGATTTATCTGCCCATTAGATATTTGGCCAAAAACAAAAAAAATGAAAAAACTTGTATCACTCGTGGTCACTGGTTGAATTCACACCAACATTAAATGTTACAAAGAATACTTTTATTTTATTTTTAATTTTAAAAAATCACTTGTCATACTATGTCTGGTGCATGGCAACATGCTTACCGTCAGACAATTACGGCTCTAAACATGATAGGCTAAATGTTGAGTCAATGACTCTTTCTCTCCTTTGGGGATTTAGGCTAAATGATAATAATATTTTATTTATTAATTTTAATTTTATTTGGGTGATTCTAGGTTGACATCTCAGGCCACCTTGGAGAATGTTTTCGATTGTTTGTTGAAGTTACGATTTATTGTATAAAAGAAGATAGAAATAGCCAGGCCTGGCCTTGTGTATTTCGTATTTCAGCTATAATTTCTATTGTCAAAATTATTTTATTATTTTTAATATTCCGTCTACTCTTACTGTTGTGCGAGTTTTCTTGGATATATATAATTTGTATGATTATATTAGTACATAATTGAATCGCAAACTCTATCATTAACAATTACAAAAATGATTAGCAAAATCTCGAATATATAAGTGCACGTGTCTACATACTGTGCTGTTGGTCACGTGCCAAAAATCTCAATGTAATTTCCTTAATGTCTATGTCAATATTGTGTGTACCGAAATAGCGCTAATAATATTGAATGAGGTAACAGTTTGTCTAGAACTATCATTTCCTATGATTAATTGCCAAGCGGTAAGGATGTAGAACTGAAAAACAGCACTATATTATAAGAAACACACTTTTAAGTTGTCTAATATAATATTTTACTAATTTATACCTCAAAGATCAATGATATAACTGTATCATGTAAATCTTATGTCACTTTTTATAAGATAAGCATATAGAGGATTCCTACTGTATTAAGAGCTTCCAAATTTGCTTGGCCTGCATCCAGCATTTCATCTAGCAACGCTGTAGCTCACAGTACGTGACCGGCTGTCGAGAACTTTCCCGGCTGATATCGCTATTGCCTCTTTGTGTTTAATATTCTTATTCCTGAGGATCGTTATGAATTTATTTGCGTGAGATGCATAGGCTAGTTGGTACATTTAATGTGGGAGCGCATGTTTTCGCATAACGTCGATTGTCAAAACATCGTTTGTCATACATCGAATGGCATAATCATCAAATAGCATAACACTCATGTCACATATTCCATCTTACTCATAACATTTAAGTGGCATAACTCTCTAAAGGCATATTATTATAAAGCATAACTATAGAAATTCCTAATTTCATTTAGCATAACATTAGGTAGTCCTAAAATGAATTGAATAATCACCCAGATTCGAAAGAACCAATCCCAAGGAAATGTGGTGTGATAAATATTAGGTTAAGTTTTTTTTTATGACCCTTAAAAACTATATTCGTGCAATCGAAATTTATTTAGTAAACAATTTGAGGCAGAGAAAAATATTATGCGTTGTGATCATTATGCTTTTCATAAGTTGTGCGTTTCAAATTTATGCCTTTTAATACTTATGACAAACAATTTTAGCCTATACAATATTAGGGCTCTCAAAATTATGCGTCGCGATTTTATGTGTTTTGATGATTATGCCTTTCAAAATTATGGATTTTCATAATATGATAGTAAACGTTATGCTTAAAATTACGGAGCCATTTAATGGTGATGGGTATTAGTATTTAGCCACGGAAGTCCAGCGTCGGATGTCTGCGACAACTGACACATGCTGAGTGGCTCGCCATTTAGTGTCACAATTTTCTTAGGTATTAAGCTTAGTGCTAAGGCTGATTCTGTGTCACTAATAAATTATTTTCTCTCTTCTTTCTTTCTTTCTAATTATTCATTTGGGGCCCAATAAAAAAGGGTCAACTAGCCTATTCTGAGCGTGAGCTAAACCCTCCTTTTGAACCTCCGAGACTTATTGTATCCACACCCACTTTTGGAATGTGCGGGATATTGTAGTGATTGAGTAGGTAATAAGAACACTATTTTTTGTCTCCAGTTGTGTAATTGTTAACAACACAGTTTAGATTACTCAGGTTATAAGAGAATTCGCTGTGTGCATGTGCACATATGCACATATACAATATACATAAGCTTCCGTTAGTTTCGAGTTCCGAGCGGAGAGAGAGAGTGATCTCGTAGTTTCCTTTAGTTTACTAAGCGCGCCAGCCAATCAGCAGCTTGAGCAGGCCGGCAACCATCCGCAACTACGACGTAGTGGTGGGACGTTTAGTGACGGGACGCCACACTCTCTTTGTTGGCGTCTCGTAATAAAACCATAATTTTAAGCTACTTTCAACACGTGTTTATTTTTCATACATATTTCTATTTTCTTTATTATATAGTGAGTTTACAAAGAAAGCAAATGAATAAAATAGTAGTTTATTATTAGACCTGAATACCCATTGCAGCCATATATTTATTAATGATACAGTTTAAGTTTCGCAATTGTTTTTGGGGATTAAACTTATTTTCTTTCTTTATATTCTTTCTCTTTTTTCATTATTCTTCCTACATTTTTCTTTTTCATTTAAACTAAATTCTTATAACACTAAGCTATTATGTACAACACTATCGATTAGTGATACGCCTATTTCTTAATGACTATATTTATGTAGTACCTACTTTCTAGAAGTGGCTGGATCTATCGGGTTAGTCGCGTTTCCACCCGAAAAATTTTCATACTCCCTTACTGCCGTCGATGGAATTCAATTAGTCGATTTGGTATGTAAAGATTTTTCTAATTTCAGTTGTAATCAATATTTTAGCAGCATTTAAATTTAGATTGTCGTATCTATATTTTGCGATCTCAAATCCTGATCATATTTAAATCATATTTGTCCAGTATCCTTGCGCGTGAGTGTCGCTGGCGCTCGCAAGGGCGGCTGTGGTTAATTAGGTCAGCTGGAGTAGAGCCAGACATGAATATGTGTACCCTCTTAAAAAAATTACATAAACATTGAGATTTTGCTGCTACTCTCATTAATAAATTCCGTTTTAAGATCAAATCGACTATTATTGTGAAAGAATACTTTAGAATCTAGTGTATCAGCACAAATAGGTTAATTACAAGAAAAAAAAATGTAACTAAGTATAACATACAAATTGTTTTTCTTGATCAGTTGATTAGTCAGCACTGAGTGTTTTGCTGAGTTAAATGAATTTGTATCACAAATAAAGTTGACTTTGATTGTCACTTTATTGATATTTGAACTTTATTTACCATCATTATAATCTATCAGCAGGAGGTCACCCACTTCTGACTAGTATTATAAGCATACCTGTGACCCGCCCAGGTTTCGTATGGGCTACCGCCCCGTTTCACCGTCTTACGGATGCAGTTCCGTGAATTCCGGATTCTTAGAGGATGTCTACATCCCATAAGGAACCTACCTACTAAATTTCAAATTTGTAAGTAGTTGTTGTCCTCAGCCCACATACGTCCCACTGCTGGACACAGACCTTGCTCATGGAGTAAAACATGAGGAGTACCCATCCACGGCCTGACTCTGGCAAAGGTAGCTTTGTTTTTGATCGAAAACCAAACTTTACTAACCACTACGCCACCGAGCTCCTCAAGTAGTTGTTATAGTTTTTGAGATTTAGATAATGGCATTTCGCTTTTATTTTAATAGATTGATAAAGACGTTTTTTTATTTATTTATATTAGTTTGCCAATATTGTTACACTAACAACATTAATAACATACATTACAGATAGAAAATTATGCAGAGTGTAAAAACAATTACAGGCAGACACAACAAGTAATAACTAATACGCTAAAACTTAAATCAAAAACAATTTAATACAGAAACAGAACGATAAACAATTACTTGACAGTCTTGAAATGCTTACAAGCACTTTTGCAACGATGCATATCACCACACCACCACCATCGGAATTATAGATTTTGTCATGCTCATCACAAAATGGAAATTCAAACTAAAAACTTTATATTGTTCAGGGGTCGAGGAATTAACACTGAATGACATTTTTGTGAGTTATTATAATTATATAGGAATTAAAACCATGGGAGCGTAATTTGTACCTACGAGTATACTTAGGCAGTATTTCCAGATCAGGTGTTTTGTTGTATTTTAAAATAAAAGAACTTGACAAGTTAAAACTATACAAGCTTTACATGCAATAAATATTTACTTTACCAGCTGGTAATAGTTTATATCGATATTCCTGTGGCTTACTATCACAACACTAAGCTGCCACTTGCATTAGTACCGACTTTCGCTGAGCAGTTTTTATTCATTATTTCAATTATCTTATTTGGCATATAAAGGTGTATTGTACATAATCATTGCTAATCTGTTTTGGGGACATGACCCACATTGAACATAATGCATTTCGCAGTTGCTGGATGTTCGAGATGTAGTAACGATAGTGACCTTCGGTTTCGAATTGACGTAATGGTTAGCATGTTGCTTATGTTCTTTCTTATAAAGAGCTAAGTCATCTAGCTGCTATTTGAATCAGCTCAAAAATAGGTTAACCAGTAACGCAGCGATAGCCGACTTGTGTAAGAGGTGGCCGGTTCAACCTAAACGCATGAACCTCGTACAGGTAGCCTGTTTGTGTTGAAAGTGAGAACACTTAGATTACAGCTGGACATACGCCTTCCAAAACCCTTTAGAAAGTTTACTTAGGGATAAAACCAGATAATTTTGTAGGACTATTTTGTACTCTTTGCGACTATATTTACATGTTCCAATACTATCCGAAACTTCGCTTGAATTTATAGGTACCCTATTCAAACCTTTGTAATGGTTTTCGCTATAAACGAACTGTAAGATCATATCCGTTTTATAATGTCACACTAAGGTAAATAAGGAAAGTACACAAATACCTGATTTTACTTATTTTCATGTGATCATAAATATATGTTTGCTTATCTCAGCTCTCAGCGACATTGATGAAGTAATTTTGTGAGTTGTTTACAATCACACAAAGACTAGATTTAAGATTGTAAATTACAAGGAAATGTATTTAATCGAGAACATTTGGGGCTAGCATATTTCTTCACCAATAAAACTTGTTTACGTCTGTTATAAGAATTATTTTTAGTCCTTCAACGACGAGTCTACATTGTGATTGCTTTTGTGTTCCAAAAATAACGAGGCCATCATTTTCTAAAGCATTTATTATTGGGAAGTATTTAATTGGGCAGCCATTTAATTATTTGGTCAGCAACAAAATGGTCAGGCTCGAAATCATTTGTACAGCAAACAAATATTTTGTCAGTAATATAATTATTTGGACGGCAAAATAATTAGTTGGGCAGCAAAATCATTATTTGGTCAGCAAACTAATTAAATGAGCAGCAAGATAATTAATGGGCCAGGAAAATAATTACATGAGTTCCATAATAATTATTTGTACATGTTGGAAATGAAAAAAAGTAGGAAAAGGTACAATGAAGGATCATTTCCTAGGAAAAGTATTCTGATAAATATTACATACATACATAGAGTTACGCCTTTCTTCCACAGGGGCAGGCAGAGATTACATCTTTCCACTTGCTACGATCCTTGCATATTTCTTTCGCTTCATCAACTCTCATTATAGTCCTCATACATTCTCGGCGATTTCGGGTACATACATCCTTTCAGGTCCAAACCATCTTAGTATTCTTTTTTCTATTTTTGTCACTACATCCTCTTTCAAACCACACTTCCTCCTTATCACATCATTGTCGGTCGGTCACTCAATCTTACTCCAGCCATTCTTCTCAAAGCTCTCATTTCTACTTTTCAGAGAGCATCTGACTGGTCATAAAAGCATGCATAGCCCCCCGTTCACTATGTTACCAGCTTTCACTCGTTTCTCTATGTCATTGTCACACTTTCCACCTGTCGTAAATACAGATTCCAAATTTACAAATTCTTTCACTTGTTTCACTTTTTCACCCCCTATCGTAATGTCACACACAGTCATATTTTCCTCTTTCAAATACCATAACTTTAGTCTTGCTTACGTTCACTTTCATTGCTTTCTCAGATAGAGCTTCATCCATAACAGTTACCATCTTCTGCAACTCACAGGCTGATGATGCCAATATGACTTGATCATCAGCGTACTTTCAAGCTTGTCAGGCATTGATCCATGAATAGGTTAAACAGCCATGGAGATGCAACACATCCCTGTCTAACACCTTTTTCAATGCGAAACGGTTCTGTGTATGCACCGTTTATCCTGACGGGCATTTGAACCCTTATACAGAGCTTTCAATGCCCGGATCAAGCTGCTACTCACCCCATGCATGGATAATGCCGACCAAAATTCATTATTTATTTGATAAATATTAGGTAACGGTTATTTTTTATGACCCATAAAAACAACATTTGTGTCATCAAAACTTTATTTTTAACAGTTTGGCAGCAAAAAAAACATTTGATTTGCTGCCCAATCAGTTATTTTAGCTGATTAATTGTATTTTTTTTCTGAACAAAATTCGAATATTTTGCTGACCGTTTATGTAACACCCTTTATTATTTACTTTTTTCACAATATACCTACCTTCATATTAATGTAGAGTACCGACCCGACATTTAACATCAGTGAAAAAATCCTACAATAGCAAATGCGCTTAAAGTCTATATTAATATTGCAGATTTGGCTTCGCAGGAGTTTTGGTACTAAATCAAATAATACATAATTATATTATAAAAATCTGCGTTCAATATAAGTCTTCAAAATAATATTATAGTCTAAGGAATGGACAATATCCATGACATACTGAAATATAAGTCAAGGCCCTCTATTACTTATCTATAACTAAACGTATGCCTACGTTAGGAATACATCGGACCCCATGATCAAAACTCCAGGTTTTAAGAGATTATACAATAACTTTAACGGTCCCTTTCTCCCCTTTCAACTTTGTATCCCGTCTATTTAATATATTTGGGAGATGGTCAATTACATCAATCTACCGTATTCTATCTATCTATCAATCAGCCTATTGTCGTCCACTGCTGGACATAGGCCTCCCCCAATGATCTCCACAACTCACGGTCCTGCGCCGCCTGCATCCAACGACTTCCTGCGACCTTCACCAGATCGTCGGTCCACCTCGTTAGCGGCCTCCCTACGTTGCGCCTCCCAGTACGTACGATTAATCTACCGTATTAATCTCTCTGTTTTGTTATTATTTGTTAAAACTTGAACACATTCAATATTCTGATCGAGAGCTTTACCTATAAACTCATTTTCTATATCCTGTAACGTTCTGTCTTTTGTTTCAGGTAGGAATATCCATGTTATCAACAGACAATAAGATACAATGCTCGCATACAAACCGTAGGCACCATGTGCGCCTAAAGTGGACAAAAAGTATGGAGTACATTTTACTACTACGCTGAAATGTAGAGAAAAGAACACAATACTTATTCCTCCAGCAACCCCTTTATGCTTTAAAGGAAATATTTCCCCAGCTATTATGTAAGGTAATGATATAGTACAGCTAGCCACTGTGAACATATGAAGATGTATCAAAACTGCTCCTATAGCTGGATAATCAAAATCAGAATTTTCCTGTTTAGTATAAGAATATCCCGCTATTAACAACATTATTAGTATTCCAAAACTTGTTATCGAAATTATCATTGTTCGTCTTTTGACTCTTTGAATCATAAACATAGCTGCTCCATTTGATAAAATTCTTTGCGTGTCTAAAGCTATAATATGTGCAGCTACATCGCAATCTTTACCAATTATATTTTCAAACACGTCTTTGGTATAAGTTGATAGAATATTTATGCCTGCCCATTGACCTATTCCATAGACATGGATCATTATAAAAATTGGCATATAAAACTCTTTCTTAGTAAAATTATTTTTCAATCTAGAAATACTATTTTTAAATTCTTTGAAAGTTTTAGTGTGCAGTTGAATTTTAAAATCATTAATAGCCATGTTAGATTTAACCATATCTTCTAATTCCGATTCCTCTTCGCCTCCTCTCAACCATCGAAATGTTTTCTTGCAATCATCATATCTACCTGTACTAGCCAACCATGCTGGAGATTCTGGCGAATAAATTACTATGCTTAAATTAAATAATGTTATAAGCAATGAAACTATCGCATTACATTGCCAACTAAAATACGACCCAATTGCGTGGGTCACAAGAACACCGACTGCAGTAAGAACTGACACGAACATTAAGAAAGCGCCTCTGCTTTTGGGACTGGTGTACTCTCCAATAAGAATAGGGCCGAAATTTAAAGCCATTCCCATGGAGACGCCTTGGAAGAATCTTGCTAGGAGGATAATAGTGATGTTTCCAGCTAACGCCATGCAGAGCCAACCGATAATTTGGGTAGAGATACTGATGACGTTGGTCAGTTTTCTTCCAAAGCGGCTCATCAGAGATGGTGTGATTATGTTGCCCAACAGCAAACACATGCTTGGAGTTGCAGCTGAAATTAACAACATTTATTTGATATAGAAGTTGTATTTTGAAATTTAACAGAGTTAGTTAACATCTATATGTATGAGTTGAATGAATGTGTCTAGTAAACAAAGATGATAAAAGAGAACCTGATAAATAATATATGTCGATAACAAAAATATGTTGTACCGCTGCGCTCGTCATCTTCATTTAATATAGCTGATTTTCAAGTGAAAAGAAAACTAATCTTAATTCTAAGATGATGTAAGGTTTAAAATTGTTGAACCCACCAATCCAAGATCTGATAGAATCATCGACAGTGATGCCAGAAGAAGGGTTTTGAAGCTGCGGCAGCATGCCAGTGACGAACGCCATGACGGACGCTCCTCCACCAATGTTGAGAGCCACTCCGGTTGTGACAAAGCACTGATGAACAGAATTTATTTAAGTAACTACTGAGCAGAAGAAGGCAGTTTAACGGTTGCCATGGTGGCCGAAACATGCATATTGTGCCTTCTGAAGCCTGGAGGAAACCTAGATCACAAAAAATTTGACAGACTAGCATGTAGCTTGCTTAGTGCTAAGTAGGCATCTTTTTTCTTAAGCTTGTTTCACTGGAGTTACTATCTTTCCTTCTTTATCCTACAAAACCTCCATCTTTGCTTTTTTGGATTCGAACCCAAGTTTCTGAAGATGTTTGTGTGTTGAATATGCATCATAAGATCATAAATCCAACAATTCAATTATGTACTATACACATGGAGGGAAATATTTACCTACTCAAGTAAGATGTTAGTCACATATGTTTTACATTTCTATTGTTACAGCATGAAGAGTTCGTTAATCTTCTATGGACCATTATGCTTAATTACCAACGGTAAATCATTCTTTATGTTTGAGGGAAACTGAAGATGAATAATTAGTTAGTATTTCTGCTAATGAGTCTACTGGTTTCATGATGATATCCCATTTGCAATTTTATTTTTATCAATAAGTTTAGGGATAGTGCCAAAACTATCAAACTCTTTAAAATGACAAGCAAAATTTGGTTTAAAACCCCAACTTAGAAGTAATTAGAAACACAAACACTGTTAAAAGATATTTAGGTTTTATATGTCAATAGAAATTTTAGGTCAATTATTATTTTTATGTGATTTTTTCAAGCTTTTTTGTCAATATTTCAGCCGTAGATTACTAGATATTTTTTTATTTTAGATGTTAATGACATTATGAATAAATAATAACATTAAACATCGTATTAGTAAATATTAAATAACATCTTTAAAAACTTTCTCTTACCTGTCTCATGAAGGGCGTTACTCGAAACCATGGTGACATATTTTTTTCTTATTTCAATAAAAAAATAGCCTCTATACAGTACCGCTAACATTCACCAACAATAGTAATTTTACTAACATTTAATTTCTTTGTATTCTAGTTGTATGTTCGTTATGGACCTACAATGCATCCTTGCGGAACTCCTTCCGAAAAGTTGATTTTACACTATTTCTGAAAGAATAAGCAAATGTAAGCGGTGCTCAGTGTGTAGATTAGTAGTAAGGACGACCTTATAGTAATATTTCCACAGAACGACTGTTTATTTTCAGGTTCGAAGTAAAACGTTAGTCACCTTCAGCTCGATTCGATACAGTCGTCATAAAAACTAACGTTAATGAGTTCCCTATCTGTTTGCATAAAAATTTCAACCATAATATGAACTGGCATAATGGAATCAAATCGACACTAAATATACTTACGCATAATTAATTTTGGCATAAAATTTTATGCATAATTATAGAAGTAATAAGAAATGGCATAACCATCTTAAGGCATAATTAACTAGTCGCGTAAAATTTTATAAATAATTATCATTTGACAGACTAGCATGTAGCTTGCTTAGTGCTAAGTAGGCATCTTTTTTCTTAAGCTTGTTTCACTGGAGTTACTATCTTTCCTTCTTTATCCTACAAAACCTCCATCTTTGCTTTTTTGGATTCGAACCCAAGTTTCTGAAGATGTTTGTGTGTTGAATATGCATCATAAGATCATAAATCCAACAATTCAATTATGTACTATACACATGGAGGGAAATATTTACCTACTCAAGTAAGATGTTAGTCACATATGTTTTACATTTCTATTGTTACAGCATGAAGAGTTCGTTAATCTTCTATGGACCATTATGCTTAATTACCAACGGTAAATCATTCTTTATGTTTGAGGGAAACTGAAGATGAATAATTAGTTAGTATTTCTGCTAATGAGTCTACTGGTTTCATGATGATATCCCATTTGCAATTTTATTTTTATCAATAAGTTTAGGGATAGTGCCAAAACTATCAAACTCTTTAAAATGACAAGCAAAATTTGGTTTAAAACCCCAACTTAGAAGTAATTAGAAACACAAACACTGTTAAAAGATATTTAGGTTTTATATGTCAATAGAAATTTTAGGTCAATTATTATTTTTATGTGATTTTTTCAAGCTTTTTTGTCAATATTTCAGCCGTAGATTACTAGATATTTTTTTATTTTAGATGTTAATGACATTATGAATAAATAATAACATTAAACATCGTATTAGTAAATATTAAATAACATCTTTAAAAACTTTCTCTTACCTGTCTCATGAAGGGCGTTACTCGAAACCATGGTGACATATTTTTTTCTTATTTCAATAAAAAAATAGCCTCTATACAGTACCGCTAACATTCACCAACAATAGTAATTTTACTAACATTTAATTTCTTTGTATTCTAGTTGTATGTTCGTTATGGACCTACAATGCATCCTTGCGGAACTCCTTCCGAAAAGTTGATTTTACACTATTTCTGAAAGAATAAGCAAATGTAAGCGGTGCTCAGTGTGTAGATTAGTAGTAAGGACGACCTTATAGTAATATTTCCACAGAACGACTGTTTATTTTCAGGTTCGAAGTAAAACGTTAGTCACCTTCAGCTCGATTCGATACAGTCGTCATAAAAACTAACGTTAATGAGTTCCCTATCTGTTTGCATAAAAATTTCAACCATAATATGAACTGGCATAATGGAATCAAATCGACACTAAATATACTTACGCATAATTAATTTTGGCATAAAATTTTATGCATAATTATAGAAGTAATAAGAAATGGCATAACCATCTTAAGGCATAATTAACTAGTCGCGTAAAATTTTATAAATAATTATCATTTAAAAATATCGATTCTGGCTCTTTGCCGGCCGCTGCCGCGGGACGCTCTCTTTGCTCTCACTCAAACTCGCACTCGCACTGTTCTATCTGAACCTAATCGAATTTACATTATGCCGTCAACCATTATGCGCAATAATATCATGGATTAAGTTAGTCTAAATTATAATTATGCGAAATAAATATTATGCTTAAGTTACATTATGCCAAACAACATTATGCCAAATTGATATGCCAAAGTATATTATGAGTAAAATTTATTAAAGAAATTTATTAAAATTTTGACGGTTATTGCCGATAGATTGGTTTTACATCAGAAAATAATTGGATCGAGTAACCAGCACTTTCAGTAAAGGAGTAAATTATACAATTTGGGTCGTTGTGCCTCGAATTTCTTCTTAGGGGAGTGTAAACAAGTGAACAGGTGAAGCTCGCTTCCATTTTCGGCCTTATCGTCACTTACCAGGTGAGTGAAGGCAACTTATAGCTCATTTCTTCTAAATTGCAGATATGTCCAACAGTGATCGCTTTCGGATAAAAGAAGTACCTGTTCGTTTTCCGCTGTAAAAAAACTAACACATTTTCGTCTTAACCATACTTTATTCAACAAAGATTCGGTGTATCGAAACGGTACATTGTAAAATGCAGATAAACGATCAATCACATGATTTTACACACTTTGATGTTTCAGTGAGAAATTAAATTAATGCGCGTGCGCATTCGCTCATTCATTATATTTTCCTTTAAGTAGGGGTGACGTCAGCGAGCAGCTGACATTATACTTAAAGCTCTTAAAAGGCAATAGGTGCGCTCTGCCCGTAGAGCTGACGGCATTATGGACGTAAAGGTTGTCAGATGGCACCACGTAGGTACAGGAACGCGCAACGTTGGTGAACACCACACGAGGTTGAACGACGATCTGGCGAAGGTTTGGGAATTGAACCTTACAACCTCCGTGGTCGAGTGGTCTGTACGCCGGTCTCAAGGCGTAATCTCGAGAGGTTCTGGGTTCGATCTCCGGTGGAGGCAAATGTTTGGGTGATGAATTCGGGCATTTTTTCACCATTCTTAGATGTTTATTTATATATATTCAGGTTATTTATATGTATTTATCTATTAAACATATTTATCCGTCATCTAGTGTCCGTAACACAAGCAGTATTAGTTACTTAAAATGGGTCTAGTTGATAGGTGTGAATGCCTGAAGATATTTAATAAAAAAAAATCATAAAATTGTGTGTGTGTGTGTGTGTGTGTGTGTGTGTGTGTATTTAAAAAAATTGTGTGTTTGTGTTGGTTAAAACCAGTTAAAACTTAGTAAAACGCGTTGCGTGCACCATTGAATAACATGTTTAATAAGAGAAAAAACCAATAAATCGTCTTGAGTGACATGACATAACAACATATAAAAATAGAGAAAAAATATAAACAGAAAAGAGTTCTAAAATATTCCCGCCTCACTCAAATGGTAGGAGCATACCCTGGTGATAGGTCTTTTAAAGATCTTACCACGAGATATCTTAAAAAAAACTACCCTAACTTTACCGTCGTTCCCAGGATATAAGGTTAAGACTATCCCCATTAACCATTGGCTAGATGGCAAATTTTCGTCTTTTATCAAAAGAACAGAATCCTTAACTATTGTATTTTAATTGAACTTGTCTGTAATTGTATTGGTATTTTAAAACTTAAGACAATTTTATGTAAAAGAGGATGGAATCCTTGCAGTTTCATGGCTGTATCTTCTCTTGACAGGCCTCTCGGTAGTGAACAGGAAGGAGAACAGAACTGTACAAATTCATAATTAATTTATGTTCGTTAATTTTAAAATGTTTTGACGCATTATAATCATAAGTGTAACTATTTGTTACCTAAATAATTAAATAAAGAATTTGAATTTAATTTTAATGGGAGTCATGTTTTCTAGCTGTTTTTGCTATCATAATTTTGTAGTCGAAACATAGATCCAGCTGTTTATGGCCATTGGTGTTTTTTCGTGCAAGATGGCCGATAGATCCTTCTCTTCAAAAAAATACTTGAATTTATTATACCTATTTAATATACAAAATAATAGAAAAGAATTTGCCAGAAGAAGGGTTTTGAAGCTGCGGCAGCATGCCAGTGACGAACGCCATGACGGACGCTCCTCCACCAATGTTGAGAGCCACTCCGGTTGTGACAAAGCACTGATGAACAGAATTTATTTAAGTAACTACTGAGCAGAAGAAGGCAGTTTAACGGTTGCCATGGTGGCCGAAACATGCATATTGTGCCTTCTGAAGCCTGGAGGAAACCTAGATCACAAAAAATTTGACAGACTAGCATGTAGCTTGCTTAGTGCTAAGTAGGCATCTTTTTTCTTAAGCTTGTTTCACTGGAGTTACTATCTTTCCTTCTTTATCCTACAAAACCTCCATCTTTGCTTTTTTGGATTCGAACCCAAGTTTCTGAAGATGTTTGTGTGTTGAATATGCATCATAAGATCATAAATCCAACAATTCAATTATGTACTATACACATGGAGGGAAATATTTACCTACTCAAGTAAGATGTTAGTCACATATGTTTTACATTTCTATTGTTACAGCATGAAGAGTTCGTTAATCTTCTATGGACCATTATGCTTAATTACCAACGGTAAATCATTCTTTATGTTTGAGGGAAACTGAAGATGAATAATTAGTTAGTATTTCTGCTAATGAGTCTACTGGTTTCATGATGATATCCCATTTGCAATTTTATTTTTATCAATAAGTTTAGGGATAGTGCCAAAACTATCAAACTCTTTAAAATGACAAGCAAAATTTGGTTTAAAACCCCAACTTAGAAGTAATTAGAAACACAAACACTGTTAAAAGATATTTAGGTTTTATATGTCAATAGAAATTTTAGGTCAATTATTATTTTTATGTGATTTTTTCAAGCTTTTTTGTCAATATTTCAGCCGTAGATTACTAGATATTTTTTTATTTTAGATGTTAATGACATTATGAATAAATAATAACATTAAACATCGTATTAGTAAATATTAAATAACATCTTTAAAAACTTTCTCTTACCTGTCTCATGAAGGGCGTTACTCGAAACCATGGTGACATATTTTTTTCTTATTTCAATAAAAAAATAGCCTCTATACAGTACCGCTAACATTCACCAACAATAGTAATTTTACTAACATTTAATTTCTTTGTATTCTAGTTGTATGTTCGTTATGGACCTACAATGCATCCTTGCGGAACTCCTTCCGAAAAGTTGATTTTACACTATTTCTGAAAGAATAAGCAAATGTAAGCGGTGCTCAGTGTGTAGATTAGTAGTAAGGACGACCTTATAGTAATATTTCCACAGAACGACTGTTTATTTTCAGGTTCGAAGTAAAACGTTAGTCACCTTCAGCTCGATTCGATACAGTCGTCATAAAAACTAACGTTAATGAGTTCCCTATCTGTTTGCATAAAAATTTCAACCATAATATGAACTGGCATAATGGAATCAAATCGACACTAAATATACTTACGCATAATTAATTTTGGCATAAAATTTTATGCATAATTATAGAAGTAATAAGAAATGGCATAACCATCTTAAGGCATAATTAACTAGTCGCGTAAAATTTTATAAATAATTATCATTTAAAAATATCGATTCTGGCTCTTTGCCGGCCGCTGCCGCGGGACGCTCTCTTTGCTCTCACTCAAACTCGCACTCGCACTGTTCTATCTGAACCTAATCGAATTTACATTATGCCGTCAACCATTATGCGCAATAATATCATGGATTAAGTTAGTCTAAATTATAATTATGCGAAATAAATATTATGCTTAAGTTACATTATGCCAAACAACATTATGCCAAATTGATATGCCAAAGTATATTATGAGTCTTCTTCTTCTGTAGGTGCCTCTCCGACTAGCGAAGGTTGGCAGTCACGTCCGCAAATTTGTCCCTATCTCTAGCAAGGCGAAATAGCTCGGCAACACTGTTGATGCCCGTCCACTCTCTGATGTTGCGTAGCCATGATTTTTATGAGTAAAATGAGAATGATGATGATGTGAATTTTTATGAGTATATTATGAGTAAAATTTATTAAAGAAATTTATTAAAATTTTGACGGTTATTGCCGATAGATTGGTTTTACATCAGAAAATAATTGGATCGAGTAACCAGCACTTTCAGTAAAGGAGTAAATTATACAATTTGGGTCGTTGTGCCTCGAATTTCTTCTTAGGGGAGTGTAAACAAGTGAACAGGTGAAGCTCGCTTCCATTTTCGGCCTTATCGTCACTTACCAGGTGAGTGAAGGCAACTAATAGCTCATTTCTTCTAAATTGCAGATATGTCCAACAGTGATCGCTTTCGGATAAAAGAAGTACCTGTTCGTTTTCCGCTGTAAAAAAACTAACACATTTTCGTCTTAACCATACTTTATTCAACAAAGATTCGGTGTATCGAAACGGTACATTGTAAAATGCAGATAAACGATCAATCACATGATTTTACACACTTTGATGTTTCAGTGAGAAATTAAATTAATGCGCGTGCGCATTCGCTCATTCATTATATTTTCCTTTAAGTAGGGGTGACGTCAGCGAGCAGCTGACATTATACTTAAAGCTCTTAAAAGGCAATAGGTGCGCTCTGCCCGTAGAGCTGACGGCATTATGGACGTAAAGGTTGTCAGATGGCACCACGTAGGTACAGGAACGCGCAACGTTGGTGAACACCACACGAGGTTGAACGACGATCTGGCGAAGGTTTGGGAATTGAACCTTACAACCTCCGTGGTCGAGTGGTCTGTACGCCGGTCTCAAGGCGTAATCTCGAGAGGTTCTGGGTTCGATCTCCGGTGGAGGCAAATGTTTGGGTGATGAATTCGGGCATTTTTTCACCATTCTTAGATGTTTATTTATATATATTCAGGTTATTTATATGTATTTATCTATTAAACATATTTATCCGTCATCTAGTGTCCGTAACACAAGCAGTATTAGTTACTTAAAATGGGTCTAGTTGATAGGTGTGAATGCCTGAAGATATTTAATAAAAAAAAATCATAAAATTGTGTGTGTGTGTGTGTGTGTGTGTGTGTGTGTGTGTATTTAAAAAAATTGTGTGTTTGTGTTGGTTAAAACCAGTTAAAACTTAGTAAAACGCGTTGCGTGCACCATTGAATAACATGTTTAATAAGAGAAAAAACCAATAAATCGTCTTGAGTGACATGACATAACAACATATAAAAATAGAGAAAAAATATAAACAGAAAAGAGTTCTAAAATATTCCCGCCTCACTCAAATGGTAGGAGCATACCCTGGTGATAGGTCTTTTAAAGATCTTACCACGAGATATCTTAAAAAAAACTACCCTAACTTTACCGTCGTTCCCAGGATATAAGGTTAAGACTATCCCCATTAACCATTGGCTAGATGGCAAATTTTCGTCTTTTATCAAAAGAACAGAATCCTTAACTATTGTATTTTAATTGAACTTGTCTGTAATTGTATTGGTATTTTAAAACTTAAGACAATTTTATGTAAAAGAGGATGGAATCCTTGCAGTTTCATGGCTGTATCTTCTCTTGACAGGCCTCTCGGTAGTGAACAGGAAGGAGAACAGAACTGTACAAATTCATAATTAATTTATGTTCGTTAATTTTAAAATGTTTTGACGCATTATAATCATAAGTGTAACTATTTGTTACCTAAATAATTAAATAAAGAATTTGAATTTAATTTTAATGGGAGTCATGTTTTCTAGCTGTTTTTGCTATCATAATTTTGTAGTCGAAACATAGATCCAGCTGTTTATGGCCATTGGTGTTTTTTCGTGCAAGATGGCCGATAGATCCTTCTCTTCAAAAAAATACTTGAATTTATTATACCTATTTAATATACAAAATAATAGAAAAGAATTTTTTACTGTTTATTTAAAAAAAATAATAACAATACTCCGATGATCAATAATCATATAGTCCATTCTGAGTATCACAATAAAGGTCTCCTTTGTAATTAACCAAGTAAATATTTTTTAATTTTAGGTACAATAGCACTGCAATGGGTGTTTTCTTTAAGTACAATATATACATATTTTTTTTACGTCTCACATGCTAAGGTTTCCTTGTGGGTCTTCTTTCTCATATCTGCTTACCCCTTCGGGGATACATGTATAATTAAGTGAATAAAAAGTGTAAAAACTTTTTATTAATTCGCCATTAGTCTCCATGTAACAGGATGCAAGCCTGTTGCGATGCACCGGGCACAAATCTTAAGTAAAAAAAGTGAATAGACATAATTATATGTTTTATAATAAAAACTATGAGCACGGCAACAGGCTCACCCCTATTGGCATAGGGTCAAACATATCACACTAAATAGGGTGATAGATAACCCCTCTGTCTACATGGGGGACATACACTCAGTTGCACAAAGAGTTTTTAAGGACGACATTTATTAATGAGACATTAAAACTTTAAAGTTCATTAAAGTTAAGGTTGTTACACAAAACAGTTGTAGCTAATGTCTCTTTAGCATTGATAGGGTGCTATTGTCGTTTTGTGCAACGTTAAACTACGCTAAGGTGTTCTTTCGACACTTCAATAAATAAATTTAATGGAGCATTATCGAGATAATGCTGACATTAAATTTTAAAGTTCGTTTCTGGAACGGGGTGTAAGACATGATAATAGTCATAGTAGTTAAAAATAAAATTGTTAAACCTATTTTGTTTGAACCCGATCCGACAATATCATCATATAAAATCCTCCCAAAATAGCTCTTCCATAGACTCCTCACATCCAGTCTGAGGAGCATATAGTTATACACTAATCACATTCATTATTAAGTCATCGGCAAACATAATTTTTATAACAATCATTCACTCTTTTAACATCATTCACAAACCTTTTAAAATTCGTGTCTAGCATATTCATTCGGTGTAATGTGGTCCCCGAATAACGATTTCCTTGTATTCGAAAAAACCGGATTCGATTTTGAAAGCCGGATTCGGAAATCGAGTGAATATCGATTCAGTTGCGGAAATACGGATTTTTTGGATTACGGATTATCCGGATTGCATTACCTAGATAGCAGTCCTTTATCATCATCAAAACCCACACACAGGACGCAGGCCCCCTTACTTATTTCTCTACCGAAGACAGGGTATTTCACTCTATCTTCGATGGACTTAAATACTCGGTTGGTTAAGCTCTACTGATAGACTGCGAATTTTCTTGTCTGTTGTTATGTATCTTTCCAAGGAAGCAAATCTTTTGCATGTCCTGGATTGTACTAGGTTTTTTTTAGCGTTTACTTTTGGTGATTTGCTTAAAAATATACTTATTAGTGTCACAAAAGGCACGTTCAACAAATAAATTACTTATAAATACTCACATAATAAAATATTTTGTTACTTATTTGTACGCAATTAGACCCTGACCCTTAAAATGAACGTGAAGGTAAGATACACTAATCATTATAATACTGGGTTACTACATCTCCTATCTCTGTTGTACAACTTCAATGACGTTAATGACTGTACAGACTTCAATTCTTCTGGAGTCAACTGTCTTCCTCTAAATTCATCCTCAATATCTTGGAGCGTCCTATCCTTAGTTTCTGGCAAGAAGAAACCAGCTACAATTAAACAATAAAGAACTACGGCACTGTATAATAAATAGGCTCCAGAAAGGCCTATCGTCCCGAGTAATAATGGTAGTGTTTTAACTGTTATAAATAGATTAGAAGATAGAAACAGTACACTGATCCCTCCAGCCAAACTTCTGTACTCTAGGGGAAACACTTCTCCGGCAATGATGAACGGTAGAGGCACTGTGCCAGTGGCTATCGAGAACATGTGGATATGAACCAATAGGATTCCAATAGCTGGATGGTCGAACGGCAGCATATTATTAGTTTTACAGTACACATACGCAGCAGTTGTTACGAAAGCAAAAAGGTTTATACCAACAGTCGTGAAAAGCATTGTTCTCCTCTTTACCTTCTTAATAACGTATACTGCTGCAGCATTGGATATAATTCTCTGAGTATCTAAAGTTATAATCATCAGTGGAAGATTGACTCCCGATCCAACAATTTTCTCTAACACATCTCTCGTGTACGTCGCCAATATATTCGCTCCAGCCCATTGTCCCAATGTGTAAATGTGGATCATGATAAAAATCGGCTTGTAAAACTCTTTTTTCCTGATTGTAGCATTGAAGTAAGCCATTGAACCTCTAAGATTCTTTATAAACGACTGATTTAAATTTGCGTCGAATTTTGCTTCGTTGACGATTATGCTGGCTTCAATCATCTCCTTTAGCTCCTGCTCCTCGGAGTCTCCCCGAAGCCAGCGGAAGATTTTTCGGCTTTCATCATAGCGGCCTTGATCTGCCAGCCAGCTGGGCGACTCTGGAGAGTATATCACTACTATTAAGTCTATAAACGCTATAATACAGCAAATCAGCGCTGTCCATTGCCAAGTCAAATACGACCCTAAGGTATGTACAGCTAGTACTCCGGTAGCTATACAAAGTGATATGGCTGTTAAGAACACTCCTCTATTGATGGGACTAGAATATTCTCCGATCAGTACTGGACCTAATGTTGCACTCATCCCCATGGAGACTCCATGGAGCACCCTGGCGACGAGGAGCAATGCTACGCTATTGGCAGTTAGCACGAAGATCCATCCGATGATCATCGGTGTAATACTGGCAAGGTTGGCTGACTTTCTTCCATATTTCGACATGAATGATGGCGCTATGAAATTTCCGACGACCAAGGCGAACCCCAAGATGGAAGCTGAAACGAAAAACATTTAATATTATTTTCCATTTATTAATAACAAAAATCAATATTTTAGCCTAATTGTGTAAGAGCATCGATAACGGACATGTTACAATGAAGAAAATTAAATGATACAAATTCAAAACCGTAAAAGTAAAAAAAAATGCAATCTAGGTAATTTACAATACTTGTTCACTTCAAAAGCTAAGAAAACCGCTCATTAGCTGTTCAGGAGGCCTCGTCCTGAGAAGAACGAGCGAGAAATTAAGCATGTTTAATCTTCCGAAGGGCCACAAGGAACTGCCCATCGATGGAAAGAAAGAGTATGTGGTACTGGCTGACTGTCACTCATCATCAGCAACGGGACGGGAACTCCCACTTTCTTGTTCTTAGTGATTTTAAGTTCACTTTTAGGTCTATTCCATGCAGATTAATGGATGTGTGCTGGCTTATTCTCATTTATACTATCTATTTTATTGTTATTATATATACATTTTTTTTTGTTTTCTGGTGTTCACGGAAGATCAGCGTCGAGGCGTCTTACGGTCGTCCCGATATTATGCTGAGTGGATACCATTTCACTACCTCTTTGTAAGATGTTAAATTGTAACTGTAATGCTAGATTTAAGTGGAGTGAATAAATGAATTCTATTCTATTCTATTCTATGGCGTAAATCCTGATATGGCTGCCCAGTTTGTAATTTTTTTATTTAACAGGACGCAACTCACACACACTCACTCATGCTGAGTAGCTCGCCATTTAGTGTAATTTATTTAGGTATTAAGCTTAGTACCTACAAAGGTTGATTCTGTGTCACTAATAAATTATTTTCTTTCTCTTTCTTTCTTTCTTTCTTTCAACCGGTGTCTTATCTTATGTATAAAAATATATATGACTTATTGAATTGGTGCATTGGCACGAATGGCTATTCGAATTGAAACCGATAAGCATCCATCCGTCCAATAAGAAGTGAAAATAAAGTATACAAATATCTGCCTTCGGGCTAAAACCCAGAACCTTGAATTAGAATTCATAAGAACAAATAATTAACATTATATTTGTGGAGCCATTTTGAAAGATAGGATTAGAAATAACGAGATAAAAGAAAGGTGTGGAGTGAGAGAGGAGTGCTTAGTTGGTTTGGGCATGTTGAGAGGATGGGCGAAATCAGACTAACGAGGCAGGTATGTGAATGGGAAAGTTGGAGGTGGTCGGCCTGCGAACATACCTTGACAATATCGGCAACGTTCTGAAATAGGCCCAGGACAGTCACCGCAAGTTGAAGGGCACGTATGAAGTTAGCAATGAGAACAGAGGGAGCAAGTGGGCATCTGTAATGTCTACCAACTCCATTGGGAATGAAGCGGGAATGTATTTATTTATTTATTTTGAGGGAAACAAACAATTACAACAAAACTTAAAGGATAAAACACAACATCAAATGCATAAATCAGTGAAGTTTTCACAGATAATAATAAACAGACATGAATCATTATCTAAAGTAAAATGAATAATATTAATAACAATAAGTAATATATAATAATACTACTAAATAAATATTAAGAAATATACTAAATAATAGAAGATTATAAACGAAACTTTTACAACGACATTTACCTATTTTGTAATTTATATTGATGCAAATTATAATTAAAGATATCTAAATCAAATATTAAATTATTGTTATCTCTACAAGATCTTAAAACTAAGGAGTTCATTGCATATTTCTTTCTTGTAAACGGGATAAAAAATAATGCAGAAGATTGTGATCCTGCACGGGGGCATCTTACATGTATGTGTTCAAGAAGGAATGAAGAGTCGACGTGGTTGTGCAAAATTTTGTAGAGAAAAACTTGATCTCGCTCTAAACGACGACTCTTTAGCGAGGGTATAGATGGTACAGTCTCCTGGTTGTGCGAAGCCTTGATCTTTAAACATCTTGCAAACTTATTATTAATTCTCTCAATCTCTTCTATTGATACATTATACTGCGAATTCCAGGTTGTCGATGCAAACTCCAATATTGGCCGAACGAAAGAATTATACAGGAGCATATGTTTATATGTAAACAAGCTTTTGCTCGCGACTTCGTCTGAGTAGAATAGTTACTTTGATAAATCCTTTTTAAGCGAACGTCTTCATCATAGTAGCTCCAATCTTTAATTTCAGTTCAATCAGTCGAAAATCTAAGAAGATTTATACAAACTTTCATCCTCTATTTTATCCCCTTAGGGGTGGAATTTATCAAAATCCTTTTTTAGGGGATGCCTACGTCATAGTAGCTTTATGCATGCAAAGTCTCAGCCCGATCGGTTTAAAATTGGCAAAGTTTCATACAAACTTTCATCCACAATTTTATCCGCTTGAGCGTAAAATTAATCAAAATCCTTTCTTAGTGAATGCCTACGTCATAACATCTACCTGCATGCCAAATTTCAGCCCGATCCGTTTAATGGTTTGGGCTGTGCGTTGATACATCACTATGTCAGTCAGTCACCTTTGAGTTATATTATATATTATAGATAATTAAGCAAAAAATTCCAACGGCCAGGATAGATGTTACATACCACTAAATAAGTAGACTCTCTTTAGTCCGAGCCCAATAATACAAGTTTAGTAAATGAGGTACCCACCAATCCAAGAGCCGGAGGAGTCATCGATGGGGATGAGGGAGTCGGGCTGGCGCAGCTGCGGCAGCAGGATGGCCGCGAACCCCATCACCAGCCCGTGGCTCGCCATGTTGAGGCACACCCCCGCACACACGAAGCACTGGAATTGGGAGAATTTGAGGATTTGTACTGAAGTTGTTTAAAGCGCTGGACGAGTCGACAGACATTTGGTATGAAACAAGAGATGTCGCGTCGGCGCCACGTCCGCGCCTCGCTGCTTATATTTGTCGTAAGTGAAAATGTTCCGTGGATCTTGAATGGGACCAGCTAGCCTGGTCAGACTTGAGTAGCATTGTCACTAAAAATAAATGCACATACCTACATGCATATCATATCATATCATCACCGCTATCCCCGAAAGGGAAGACAGAGGTACTCGTATTAAGACCCTCGTACACACTAATTGAGATATAGATTATTGAATTTTATTATACACTAACTGTTGCCCACGACTTCGTCCGCGTTTACTATGGTTTTTAACTATTCCACGGGAACCCTTTAATTTTCTCTCAAAATCTCAGCCCGATCGGTTTAAAATTGACAAAGTTTCATACAAACTTTCATCCCCTATTTTATCCCTTTGGGGTAAAATAAATCGAAATCCTTTCTTAGCGGATACCTACGTCATAACATCTACCTGCATGCCAAATTTCAGCCCGATCCGTCCAGTGGTTTGGGCTGTGCGTTGATAGATCACTATGTCAGTCAGTCACCTTTGAGTCATATATAGATACATATATAATTAAATTAATCACGACTCTTATCCCCTAAGGGTTAGAGACTAGGCAAAAGCACCGTATAAGCAGTCCACTGCCATAGTTCGCGCTTCACCAAGCAGTGAGTGCACATGTACTCAGCGTGAAAGGTGGTGAGCTCGTCGCCGCTATAAGCTATTGGATGTTGTGTTGTTCTGAGTCCATCAGTCGCCTTTTACGACACCTAAGGGAAAATATGCGTTGGTAATATTCGTTAATGAGCCGCTACCACACGACTCTACGAATTTTATAATGCTTTCCATTATATAAATGAAAAAAAAAAATCTTATACAACGATAGTCCGTAGCGAAAGACGCCATTAGTCATGTCGGTGTCGCCGGATCGTCTTCCGCAGCTTTTACAGTCGAGTACAAAAATATGTATACATATTTTAGAGATGACAATATTTATTTCCTTCTAATAAGAGTTATTTACTATCAAAATTGGTTACTAATGTATTTTTGGAATTGACTGTCACACTGAGGATGTATAAAACTTTACAGTATATTGTGAATATAATGACCAGTCGATGGCAAATGGCTCGTCCCAAAGCATTACATTATTACTAAATTGTTCTTTTATTATATTTATAATGATTAATTTCTCGGTGGACGAACTATGGCAGTGGACTGCTTATGCTTTGCTTTTGCCTAGTCTCTAACCCTTAGGGAATAAGAGTCGTGATTAATTTAATTATATATGTATCTATATATGACTCAAAGGTGACTGACTGACATAGTGATCTATCAACGCACAGCCCAAACCACTGGACGGATCGGGCTGAAATTTGGCATGCAGGTAGATGTTATGACGTAGGCATCCGCTAAGAAAGGATTTCGATTTGCACCTACGCAGACGTTGGTTAGCGAGCAAGGAGATCTATCAGTTCACTATTCTTATTTAGTTGTTTATTCTTACTTAATAGTAGTAATTGTGATTTTGGTAAAAGCTATTAGTAAGAATAAACAACAAAAAAGAATAGTGAACTGATAGATCTCCTGGCCCGCTAATCGACGTCTGCGCAGGTGCACTGCATACTCGTACTGTGCATTGACAATATCCTTATGCGTCTCGTGCCTTCTCATATATGTGTTGTTCTTAAAAATATGATGCTGAATAGCAATAAGTTAATATGCAAATATTCAGTTAAAAACTATTGACTGCTAAGATCTTTACCTTTTCTATTAGCTTCGTCGTAATCAGGTACAGTATCGGACAATTATTATTTAAATTTCAGTAACGATTTGCAACAAATAACTAATAATAGCGTCGAATTATTTCTGGCTACGGTAAGAAGTATAATTACACTACATTGTAAATGACGTATTATTTTTAATTGTGTTGTCATTACCTTTCTTGTAGGAGTTACTACGAAGCTTATTTAACAAACATATAGCTATATGGAATTCTTGAAATTTAAATCTGATTTTTTTTTACATATAAAGTAGTTTGAAAATAAATACATAGATGCAACCTATTTATCGACCAGAAAAAATCCATCTCTGTTACATGGGCACTTCAAGATATCAGACGAAACTTATAACTTCAGAATGTCCCAAAATGTCCAACATTTTCAAAATGTCCAATTCCCAAAATTTCGAAGTGGTTGTTAATACCTCTGCCCACATCCGACAAATGATAGATGTTTATAATGTCAAAGAAAAAAAGACATTTGAAAATTCCCTGTTTAGAAATAGAAAAGTGGAATAGATCATATTGCAGAGTCAGCAGTGATAACTAGGAGTAGCTGGGAATATAATAATTTTGATAACTAGGAGTAGCTGGGAATATAATAATTTATTCGACTGTTTTTTAAATGCCAACATAGGAGCGACAAGAGAATAGATTAATGACACACTGACACACAGAGTGTTCTTTATATTTGAATTCAGGTGTGCCCACATTGACAGCAAGTAGTTTCAACACCCCCCCGCAATGTGGACACCCTGTATAGAACCATATAGATATCAAAAACAACTTAGCCTAAAACACTATACAACACATTAGACACAAATAAACACAATAAAAATATCATCATATAAAATTCACTTAACACTACTATACACACCTTACCCTACTACCTACAAATATAAAGCACGATAAAAGGTACTGTACATGACTAACCTAACCTAAACCTAAAGAGCTGGCACATTTATTGTGCTTAAGTTTCGGCAAAGGTTTGGTGAGTATGTCAGCAATCATGTTATGTGTGGGTATGTAGTGGAGTTTAATGTTGTGATGTGTTAGTGTGTCGCGAACGAAGTGGTGTCTGATGTCGATGTGTTTTGTGCGTGAATGGTAAGTGTTATTTTGTGCTAGTTTGAGTGAGCTTTGATTATCTGTGAATATGTCGATGGGATGTGTGATGGACAAGACTTCCTTAATGAGTGATAGGAGGTATATGGCCTCCTTGCAAGCATCAGCGAGAGCCATGTACTCGGCCTCTGTGGTAGAAAGCGCGACTGTCCGCTGCTTGCGAGCTTCCCAAGAACTTGGTGAGCCACTCATTAGGAAGACGAATCCTGTGAATGAACGTCGGTCCACAAGATTGTTTCCATAGTCCGCGTCAACATATCCGATAGGACAAAACTGGGCAGTAGGACGAAAAACCAATTTGAGGGTTTTGGTACCTTTTAGGTACCTCAGGACTCGCTTAGCGGCCTTCCAGTGTATCGATCGCAAAAATCCATGTATTGAAATTTCGCCCATTTAGTTTATTAATGGAAATACCTGGTGAACTGCTGCTGTGTGCCGGTTGCTTGACCGATGGAAAATTTTCCATAGCACGTTTTGCTACTCACTTTTTTAAGTTACTCAAAGATTAAGGCCTATAACCTTCTGGGCACTGCCTGCGACTCTGGGACTCTGGGCCCATAACCTATTGCAGAGTCAGCAGTGATAACTAGGAGTAGCTGGGAATATAATAATTTTGATAACTAGGAGTAGCTGGGAATATAATAATTTTGATAACTAGGAGTAGCTGGGAATATAATAATTTATTAGACTGTTTTTTACATGCCAACATAGGAGCGACAAGAGAATAGATTAATGTCACACTGACACACAGAGTGTTCTTTATATTTGAATTCAGGTGTGCCCACATTGACAGCAAGTAGTTTCAACAGATCATAATCTAAACTTGATACAAAATGTTGCTGAACGGCATAAGTACCTAGGAAACCAATAAACATTTATTTCATTACAGAGGTGTGTGTAAAACATAAAAAAGTGTAGAAAATTATTTTCCAAATATTTTTTCCGATAATAAACTCATAGATAATCCAAATAGCCCTTCACGCCAAGGCCGCGTATCAACTGCACTCCATATCGAGTAATCTTGGAAAACATTTGTAAAATAACCTCCTGTCAGGTTCGATACAGCCTTATCGCGGCGATAAGTCTCCTTCCTCGTTATATTGGTAGTGAACCTCAAAAATTTATTAGGTTTTTCACTATCTACGATAATCTAAGGTCCTTTAGAATCTGTGATGTTCTGTCACTCCTCAATTTATGTAAAGGGGGGAACACTTAGGGGATTGATAGAGACTTCAATAATTAGTAGAGGCAGTCCAGCATTGTGCGGTATACTCGTAAAAAGCAGGTATTTCCGCGGTAGTCAAAAATCTGCAGGTATTGCCGAGGCAAGTAATATTATTGCCGTTTTATGCATGTGTTACTAAAAAGATAAACTTTTATGAAAGATTGATTAATAACTGTTGGCGACCAGCACCACGTTACCTTCTCGAACCTTCATTCCAAATTCCCAGTACGTCATATTTTAGGTTTTTGTATTCAGAATGTCAGGCTTTTTTAGATAGAAACATTATACACACGTATACACCAGTGTGTGGTCTCACTTGCTCTCACTTTTCCATCCTCAATATAATTTGGCCGGCTCATAAAAAATATTTTTTAAGTAACACGTGTCTGTAATTGCATAAAACGGCAATAATATTGGGTCCTTACCTATGAAATTGGTGTTTTTTTTCTCTCTTAGTATTTTGTCCGTAACTATTAAGATTCAGGGTATTCCTAAAAAATAATTACCTCGTCTAAAAATAGACTATATTTTTGAGCTCTTTTGATTTGTTTTAATAATTTGTTGTAAGTTTAATCGTGTTAAAATTGGACACGGAGACAACTCTTTTTAAGTGCCTCCTGAATACATCATTTCGTTTGCATTCACTTAAAAACGATAAATAATTTTTATGAAGTGTGATATTACACATATTACTTAAGCTTGTCTAATGATACATGCCAAATATTATTATCTTTGGATTTGTCGTTGTGAAGAAAACTGAAAAAAAAATAGTATGGAAAATGCAGAATTCCCCAAAATCTCCACAGAAAACACCAATTTCATAGGTAATTACCTAATATTACTTGCCTCGGGACTTGCCTTGGGGAGGCCTACGTCCAGCAGTGGACTGCCATAGGCTGACAACAACAACAACAACAACAACTTGCCTCGGTAATACCTGCAGATTTTTGACAACTGTGGAAATACCTGATTTTTATACCGCACAATGCTGGACTGCCTCTACTAATGATTGAAGTCTAACTAATAATAACGGTAATAACTGCAAATATTGATTACCGCGGCAATACCTGCGTTCACCTAAGTCGCGGGATCCGCGCGCATCTCTTGTGTTTCCGCCACCACCGAAAGGTGTGACTGCGGGAGGTGAAGGATCAGAGGTACTTTCAAAGAGGTGTAAAAACCTATAATGAACAAACGCTTACTAACTCTGCTCCAGAAGAGATCTACGCTTAAATGATTGGTTCTCAAGTTCTGTAACTATAGTTTACGTTTTCAATATTTTTGTTGAAACTGGTTACGATAAATTTTATGATTAGTTGATAACAACAACATTTTTTATTGTTAGTTTATTGTAACTGTATCAGTTAAGTAAGTAAGTTTAATGGGAGCGTCACATAAACTAGTAAGCCTGTATTCATAAAAACACAATAAATGAATAAAAGTATTTATTATATGGTTTATTTACGTTGTAAAGTTTACACCTTTACGTTTTACTATTCCCTTGACATTGGATCTCTCCGAGTTGCACTTGCATAATACTTATCGGACGAAGTGCTAGATAGCACCAATATTGATTAATGCACTTATTATGTTGTAAAGTAATCGACATAAATTTGGTTTAAATTGACCGCTTGGAACTAAAAGAATTAATACGAATACTAAAGGTATTAAAAACCCCGCATTATTTTCAGCTTGTTTCTCTCTGATGGAGTAAAAACCCGATGCCGTATACCGGGTATATTGTGAAGCAAGCGATATTCTTGTTTTTTTTATTCGTAATACTTTGTATTGTGTAGGCAGAGGTGTTACCAGTCAGATATGTTAAGTCCCCATGTAACAGGTAGCGAGCCTGTTGCCATGCTCCGGGTACAATCTGAGGCAAGCGATATTCACAATGAACTATAAAATTTTATACAAACTCAGTGGTACAGGCGGTGGGATCGAACCCGCGACTCCTGCGTCCTCTTAAACGAGTAGAGCTCCGTCCCACCCAACCACAAGGAATTAATATTTTATAAACAATGCAGAAATAATTAACTGTATTGAATAGCATCGACCTCCTAGTATAGAATACAGGAAATCACATGTAGCTGTCCATTATTATATATGAATGTGACTGTAGGACGTCCAGTCTGCTTTTAGATAAGGTAACGCATATCTAACAGTCCTTTTAGAATTGAATCTAAATCATTTTCTTAATCGCAAAGTTGTCACAATGCGAGGCAACAGGTATTCACGATGACCGTTCCTGTTTGAGTGTTATTACGAGTACACCTACTACTGTCGCTCGGCTACCGCTGTCTAGAAGAGGTGTTGTTTGAAATGAAAATCATACAGATTTCTATTGGAGCCTCAACGCTCCATTTTGGGGTCCTTACATTTCTTAGTTTTTATAAATTATATAGCGATCTGATTTCGGAATTATAATTTTCTCCTCCTCTTTGCAGACGACTTGAAAATCTTTCGGGCCGTTAATATTAGTATATAGTGATGCCATGAATCTTCAAGATGATTTGCAACGGTTGGGTGTCTACTGTAAATTTAATAAATTGGACCTCAATGTGGCTAAATGTATTTCAATCAGTTTCACTAGAAAGACAGTGAAATTCCACTGTAGGTATATATAGCATTAAAAATAAAATTTTATGTATCAAAAATGAAGCTACTTAGTCGTTACTATTGATTCAAAATGGATGTACTCGTACGACCAACATATTTATAATTTAGTTAATAAAGCATTCCGTGCCCTTGGGTGTGTGGCTTTTAAGCGTATGAAAACAATTGAAATTATTTATTGCTCTTATGTCCGTCGCCACCTCGGATATGCCAGCTCAATATTGAATCCCTGTTAAAACCTGTATATATCCAGAATGAGAAACATTTTAAATTCCTAAGATTCCTTATGAACAGCGTTCTAAATATCATCTATTACCTTTAGCTCTTAGGCGTAATATTGCAGACATTATATTATTTTGTAATTTTGTTAATTTAAAGCTGTTAGCTACCCAGATAAAATAAAATTACTAAAAATCTTTTTTTGCTTGCCACGAATATAAAGAAATAACTAATAACATGCATTCTTCGCAAACAAAGATAAATTCTATTGCTTATTCATGAAAAACGATAGGACAGTGACAGTCCTATCTTTTCGACAGTATGAATGTCTTCAAAATTGGATTAAACTTTATTTCATAAATAGTCAATGTTTATATTTTTATCAGCTGTTAGATTTATAACCGACACAATGTTATATGATTTTAAAGATAGGCGTTTTATAATGTATCGTTATCCCGAATTGAATGTAATAGTTTTACTAGACGAGCTCATGTGATACCAATTATTATATAATATTGGGTGCGCATCTATTAAAAACCATATAGTTAAAACACCTACGTACAAAATCCCTAAATTTAAGGTAAAGGTTTTGGATTAAAGTCTTTGCTGCAACAAAATTAAATAGTTTAGTACCTACTACTCGTACAATCTTTGCTCTATGAAGGAAACAAAGAAAGGAAAATATATAATGTTTCTGTCAAGATCACAGGAATTACACGGATTTACGAAATAAAAATGTAATTATTTCAGAATGCAATCAGTGAGGGCAATCTATAATAATGTAAAGGGTGGAAATTTTTTGCTAGCCCTGGATGGGAAGTACCTATGAAATTGGTGTATTTTTTCTCTCTTAGTATTTTATCTGTAACTATTAAGATTCAGAGTATTCCTAAAAAATAATTACCTCGTCTAAAAATAGACTATATTTTTGAGCTCTTTTGATTTGTTTTGATAATGTGTTGTAAGTTTAATTGTGTTAAAATTGGACACGGATACAACTCATTTTAAGTGCCTCCCGAATGCATCATTTTATTTGCATTCACTTAAAAACGATAAATAATTTTTATGAAGTGTGATATTACACATATTACTAAAGCTTGTCTAATGATAGATGCCAAATATCTTTGGATTAGTCGTTGTGAAGAAAACTGAAAAAAATTTAGTATGGAAAATGCAGAATTCCCCAAAATCTCCATACAAAACACCAATTTCATTCACCTAATATTTCAAATAGCTTATTTTACATAAAAGAAACATACTTTTATTTTTAAAAAGAAACATAAATACATTCTCAGTTTTCTCAAAAAAGCTTACCCAAACCGGGAATGGAATAAAGGAAAAATTGCATCAGTGACACACCAGATAAGAAGCATTGCATGGTTTGGATTAGTGAAGAAGATGAGGGAAGGAATGAAAGTCCCAGTACGAGAGGAAGACCAAAGAAAGGACCCAGTACGTGGGTAACACTGAAAATTCTTAGAAAATAAAAAACGGCTTATTGTAGAAAGTTGCCAATACTTTCATTGTTTTTCGAAGTAATCTCCGTTCCTCTCTACACATCGTCGCATGCGCATCGTGGAACCACTTCACAAAAACAAATGACAAATGAATGCAATATATTACATAAGGTCACCAAAGAGTTCTATAATTGAAATACTTCAGAAAAAGTTTTCATTTGCAATATTTGTAACTGGCCAATTCTAAACATGTCCAGTGTTACCTAGGTACTACAGGAAGAAGAGGGGCAGGTAGAGTAACCAGTCTTAGTATTTGGCCTGATAAAAGTTTGAAGTGCCTATATGACATTTGAGTCCGTTGCTACCGGGTGACCGGGCAGTGGGAGACTAGCAATATTCACAGTAACTGTACTTAGTTTAATTCATACTCAGTAATGCGGCGGCGGAGTGTCGCCTTCGCCAACTTGGGCCCAACCTTTTAGTTACTAATAAACTGGATGTTACTAGTTGAGTGTAATACATAGATTATTGCCATATTTTCCAATTGGCTGTAACATTTAGATAATACCTATAATAATGATATTTACTTTCCGATACTTCAATTTTGAGATAAGATAATCCATCTTGAAGATATGTTTATATAATCTCAACTTGTCAATTGTTTTCTAAAACATAATCGTAAAAATAACATAAGGTCATTTAATAAAAAAAAAAAAACAGATCTTTATATTATGTAATAGCTGAATAGGTCATTATTATAACATCTTACTCAAACTATATTCTAGAGTACAAAATGCCTGTTTTGCCTTGTATCACACAAATATTGTCCTTACTGAAGTTACCCTTTAAACATGGTCACGCAAGAGGAAGACCCCCGAATTGTTGTTTCAATCACTAGGGTAAAAAAAGGAAAAACTAGTTGTTAGAATGTTTATTTATGCGTCTTGTACATTTGTATGTTACACCAAAACTACTCTGTATGGAATTTAATCAAGTTTTCACTAGTTAAGCTAGAGACAAAATTCTGGACAAAAATTGTTCATATTACATTAATTTGCTGACCAAAACCATAAATAATAGAAAAATCCATATTAATATTATAAATGGAAAGTAACTCTGTCTTTCTTTCGATCTCGCTTTCACGTCAAAACTACTGAACCGATTTCATTCAAATTTGGTACACAGATAGTCTAGACACTGGAATGGAGATAGGCTTCTTTTTATTTTGGTATTCGCATTTAGTTCTAAATCAGATTCTAAATCATTATAAATAAATAATGAATAAATATTCATAAATAGTATCACAAATGTGTTTTGAAACCAAGTTATGTGCAGTTACATCGAAGTTACATACACCACAACTACACTCATAAAGTTCAAATAAAACAAAATGTTTAATAACAAAACAATATTGCAACAGAGTCAGAACTATTCCTTAATGGTATTACAGGTTTACTTTTTAATTTTCTTTTTATTTCTAGCTTAAAAAGTGAGATCTTTTTGCGAATATTGAAAAATTTTTGTAGACTACACAGTGTTTTAGACCAAACTAGGTAACAACTTGCCATTTATGTCAGTTTTAAAACTAAAAACTGTTTACAAGTAAACTACAGGCATTAACTTACTTGTTTCTTGAACGGAGTGATCCAGTGCGCAGGTTTTCCCATAGTTGACACACTCAGCTCGCGAGGCGGTCGCCGGCACACTGAGAACACAAACAGATCCGTCGCTGAGATAGTCGGTGTCTACACAATCAATAACAGCTGATACTCAGCCCTCGCACGCGACTTGACAATTTTACGACTAACTTTATCACTTAGGCACTTAGTCTTGTCAATTCGAGCAAAATTGCTTTGCAACATTTTTAAGGCACATGTTTTTTACCTGAAAATCCGGAAAACTAAGGAAATCTTACTTATTGTTTAGCTTTAAATAAAATTTTCTGTAATTTTTTAATGATGAGGTTTTCAATTGCTAGCGTGCACTTTTTTTTTTTTATACTATTTATATTTACATCTATGCTTTGTAACTTTCACTAGATAATAAGAACGTGATTGTAATACCACATTCATGCACAAAATATTTTATTATATTCTATTCTTTTCTTAGCGTGTTAGGAGACTTTATATACCTGAAACTAAACGCACTGTGAACTAAACGGAGTAGGCAGCGTAATAAAAACAATATTGAGGAGCTCGGTGCCGTAGTGGCTAGCACGATTTAGCTTTCGATATCGAAAACCACGCTACCTTCACCATGGTTAGGCTTTATGGGTGACCAAAATTTTGTGATCTTGAAGCTGTTGATCTCGGCCACTATTGCAATCGTTTCTACCCTCCAAACCCGCATTGGGCCACAACTAAATAATGACGATAATATATATACTTAAATATTGGGTCCTTACCTATGAAATTGGTGTTTTTATTCAGTCTTAGCAATTTGTCCGTAACTATTAAGTTTCAGAACATTCTTATAAAATAGTTGCCTCTTCTAAAAATAGACCATACATTTGAGCTCGTATTATTTAATTTGATAATTTTTGTAAGTTTAATTGTGTTAAAATTAGACACAAAGAATTTTTTTTAACTGCCTCCCGAATACATCATTTGATTTGCATTAACATAAAAATGATGAATAATTTTTATCAAGCGTGTTCACACACATATTGCTAAAACTTGTCTAATGATACATGCCAAATATTATTATCTCTGGATTTGTCGTTGTGAAGAAAACTGATAAAATGTTAGTATGTAAAATGCAGACATCCCCAAAATCTCCATACAAAACACCAATTTCATAAGTAAGGACCTAATATTTCAACATCATTCAGCCCATATTTTCAATGGCTTGATATATCCCAGGGATCCCGAACCCAGGGGTACTCCCAGTCAATGTGTGAGCGTAAACACTTAATATTACTTAAAGGTTAAAAGTCCGTATAATGACCTGGGTCCGTATTATGAGCTCTTAATTTCTAGCAGTTTACACCTTAAACTGAATTGCCTGGTTTTTTTTGTATTATGACCGCCTATTGCCAGCCAGTCAGCGGTCACGTGACCCAAGGCCGACTTCTGCCTGGAATTTGGCAGGCAGTTTCCTATTACGCCTAGAACGCCTATTTGACATATTTGAAACGTTGTAACTGTGAACAATATTGACAAGTAAGCTTTTTAGTTTACGCTTGTTACTGAGTAACTTTTTATGACTGGATTTGTGTTAAATAAATTAGAAATATGTGACGAATATTAATTACTTGAGTTCAAGAAGGTGAATGCTGCACAATTTAATAAGATATGCATTAAATTAACGTGCTTCTGGGATCAATGCAATGTTCACTAATGAAACCCAATTTAGCAGTATAACTTGCTCTAAAAACATTGTTCGCTTTTTTGTGAGAACTTAAGATTTCATAATGAAAACCCCTAAGAGACAAGTCAATATTTTGATATAAAGGTTTGTATTTAAATATGTTTGCTTAGAAGTTATAGTTTATTTTTAGACGAGGTAATTATTTTTTAGGAATACTCTGAATCTAAATAGTTACAGTCTAAATACTAAGGGAGAAAAAAACACCAATTTCATAGGTAAGGACCCAAAAAATTGCAAGCGCGAGCATTGTGACGACTCAGATAAATGTCGTCTGTGTTTCGGAAGTGTACTAATTATGACTCCAAAGTAAACAAAATACAAGGAATCTCAGTACACATGTAAGTTTGCAAAGATATTTAGTGCATTTCAATTGAATTTTCCAAATAATGTATTAGCTGACTTAAAGACGTCAAAGATAATTTAATGTATACGAATCTAATTTTGTTGCTGACTTTTATGCCTACAAATAGTTATATAGCTACACAGTTTTACTGAATTTGTTATCTCTTATAATAGTTTAATAATTATATTTAAAAATACAATTGTTTATCATAGGTTCAGACTACAAGAATGCATAATATGTGATATGTGAACAAGGAAGCTAATCAGACTACATACCATCAAAAAGCAGCAGAATCTGCACTTCAAATTGAGTTCGGAAAATGGGACAAAATTAAAAATTAAGATAATTAAATGTATATTTAAAATTTATCAGTTCAAATATCCAATAAATGAAATTTACTCTCCTATGATGATTTATTTCTTACACATTTTTATTATTTACAAAACTGCTACAATACACAGTTTATAGTAGTTTAATCCTATACCTATGAATTTATGATCTTTAATAACATTATAATACAGATTTAGTTGCATTTTAAGTATAGTCACGAGCAGGAACACGCATACAAATAAAAATTAATTATTTATATCCTATTAAAAACATATTACATATATAACAGTCATGTTTAATTTCAATTTATCTTTGCTTATAAAACCGTTTAATTTTCATGACTCGAAAAAATTTCAAAATCTGGATTTTAAAAACTTCATAAGACGCATCCTGTACTTGAATAGTTTCATCTCACCTTCACCTCATTACTTTTTTGCTAACACAATATTATTTTGATGACTTACCTTATAAAAGCTATCGAGTTATTTTTTATTCATTAGACAACCTCCGTGGTCAAGTAGCTTGGATGCTGGTTTTAAGCTGTTATTTCACACGACCCCGGTTTGAATCCCATGAGGCAGGTGTAAGCCGGAAAATCATTTGCGCAGCAGAATGATTAGTTGATCAGCAGAATAATTATTTAGGCTGAGATATAATTATTTGGGCAGCAAAACAATTAGTTGAGCTGCAAAATAATTATATGCGCTGCAATATTATCAGTCACCATAAATGCGTAAAATCAAGGAAAGGATCAATTAAGGAACAAAGATCAATTCCTAGGAAATGTAGTCCGTATAATCGCTTTGTCTAAATTGAGCAGTATTATTAATATTATTTGGCAAAATAATAAATTTGGGAGCGGAGAAAACATTTCAGTTGCTGCCGAATTAGTTATTTTGCTGACCATGTTTGAAAAATTTGCTGCCCATAAGTTGCTGACTAATTAGTTATTTTAGCTGAGCAATTGTTTTTTCTTGCTTACCAAAATTTAGATATTTTGCTCACCGTTTAAAAAACGTCCTTTAATTATTACTAGCAAAATCGTTAGCTTTTCAATGCTGGCACGGAGAGAGAAAGAATGAAAAGAATAAATAAAATAAACATCTTTAAGGCCTTCGTAACTTTATGTTTACTTGATAAAAAGAAATGTTTATTTTATTTGGTTTGTGATAACTAGTGAAAAACCCATCAAGTTTAAAATAATTTTCCTAGAAAGTACTTTTAAAGTTCTACTTTTGAGAATATTTCATATTTTTTGAACTTATGATTCAAATGTTAAAGGGGGGATACATTTTTTTAAAATTTCGGGGCGATTATTTCAGAAAATATAAATTTTATCGTAAAATTATGTTAGAAAAACGTTATTCATTTTTGAATAGCTATCCAACGATATATGACACGTTAGGGTCCAGAGGAAAAAAATCAGTCCCTAAATTACGTGTATGGGCACCCCCCTAATTTAATATTTTATTAAATTAGGGGTCACCCTTATTTACTTTTTTAAATGACAAAGACCTATTTGAAAAAAAAAACAATCATTGAGATCGGAGCTTGTGTTTTGTTGTGCAACGATTTCGAAGCTGAAGTAATTTAAAAGACCTTTGAGACTTTACACTCGATAACAGGAACAATAATAATTATTGCTACGTCAGCTGAAGCGCCATTCCTCTTAATTGGAGTGTCAGATTACATAGTAAAATAAAATGTACTCAATCAATTATTACAATAAACTGAATATCGGATTCAGACATTAATCCTTGAAGGAAATAATTGCAATGTCTGAGAGTATGATTTATTTAGTTTTTTGACCTTCGTGGGTGTAGCTGGTACGACGGTTTTAAGATGTCTGCTCTGAGAATACGGGTCTAGTGCTGATGCGTGCAGAAGTGTGTGTGTTGAACACATTTATTACCCCTTCGGGAATAGGAGGCGTCGTTGTTTTGATTGCTAGCTGCTCATTATCCATTTGATCGATGTGAGCATTTGAGATTTTATATCAGTTTCATTAAAAAAAAATTAAAAGATGCCTACTACTAAATCAGTAGACACCACAAAAAACTCATAAAAATTTTCTCTATTTATTTTTATTTTTTTTACATGCCCGTATTGTTAGTCTGCGATATAAAGTTGTGCTTTAGACAATGTAATAAATTTTTTAGAGGCGATTCACATTGAAGATTTTTGCGCAAAATATGTAGTATACCCGTGTGAATTAATAATGTTTAGTTTTGAAATCATACCTCTATTCATTATTATAAAGACTTCATTGAATGCAATTGAAATATCTCGATTTAACATTCACAACATGTTCCACTTTCGCAACGAAACACTGAGTCACTGCTAAACTGAAATTACAATAACACAGAGCACATAACTTCGTTTAATTTTTGTACAAAACTGACAGTTGGTTAAAAATATTGTTACAGTCTCTTATAGTTAGTCTTAAGCAAGTTCAATGGAGCAAATGCGCGTGTGGCAGTGCCAAAATAAACACACTACTGTGACCGTAACACGGGGCGTGGGGGGAGGCAGGAGGTGTAAACACGTGAGCGCGTGGTTTCCTATGAAACATTTCTGATTGAAACATACTCGAAATTATGTTTACTTAAGTGAGGTCATTGACACCGCCAATACTTTTTAGGAATAAAATATATGGTAGGCACTATATACACGAAACACCCACATTAAGTACTTTTAGGTCCTCATGTACTTTTAGGTGTTTTATTTAACGTACACCCCTTCGAAGATAAATGTATATATAAGTAATAAATAAGCATGTAATGTTTATTATTTTAAACTCACAATTGGCCTTCTCTCGACCTCCTTTTGTAGGAAACAGGAAACTGGAAGACCTTAGAATTATTATGAAATGGAATTCCACAGATATAAATAAAAATTATAGTTAAAAGAATAAATTAATTTTGGAATAGGTGCGGTAGAATGAGAGTGAGTCCAGAGAAGTGAGGTGTGAAATAGGAAGAAAATAAGAAAATGCTGATTTGACAAGATACAAAGCATGGAAGAGAAAGACATTCAAGCCCAAAATCTTTATCTAATCTATACATATAATAAAACTGTAGAGGTTGAATCTCTGTTGAGGTTGAGGTTGGTCTGTACATAGAAAAAAAATGTTTAAAACCAAGTCAGGGATATGTAAAAAGAGGGAAAATACTTAAAAAAATATTTTTTAAATTTTTTTGTTTTTCTGACTGTTTGTACGGGTTAATCTCCGAAATGGCTTGACCAATTTCAATGGAATTTTGCTTGGTGACTCTTTATATCCCTGGTCAACATCTTAAATACTTTTTATTCCGGAAAATTAAAGGGTTTCCGTGGGATAGTTAAAGAACATGTAACCACGGACGAAGTCGCGCAACAGCTAGTTCACAAAAAATTCATTAAAATCATGTAGGTATGAACAAATATCACTTAGGACAGGTCATTTATTGTGCCGATCCAACATACAGTGGGAAAAGACGGAAAGAATTATCTATAATTTGAAAGCAGACCGCCGACTAGATGATAGACGGTAGGCAACTGTGCCATATCTCCCTTTCCCACTAAGTATTCACATTCGTTTACAAATATTATTATGAAGCTGGTCAACTCCGTGTTCGTGTCACTCGTCTACATCGAACCTGTAAGAGTTACGCTCGCAATGCTGCTACTACGCTGCTCTATTATTACCTATATCTGTAAATTACAGAATACTTAGTTGATGTTGTTGTGGTAAATTACCTGTGTCTTTTCTGTACTTTGAATATACATACATAATATAAACACAACTATTATCCCCTAAGGGTTAGACAGAGGCTAGGCAAAAGCACCACAAAAGCAGTCCATTGCCATAGTCCGCGCTTCACCAAGCAGTGACTGCACTCAGCGTGACAGGTGGTGAGCCCGTCGCCGCTATAAGCTGTTGGCTGTTGTGCAGTTCAAAGTACATTAGTCGCCTTTTACGACACCCAAAGGAAGAGATGGGTTGGTAGTTTCCTTTTAATGAGCCCCTATTGACCACACAGCTATTGAATATCTATGCTTGTATAAACTAAAAAAAAAAAATTAGAAAATAAACAAACAATCAAATGTTTGTTTATTTGTTTGAAATTATATGAAATCATTTATTCTGCAATAAGTTATTTCTACTAGCACTTCGACGTGAATGGCTTGTTGAGAAGAAGTGCCGCAAGAAACTCAACAGTTAGCCTTTTTTAAACAGCCATAATAACAAAAAGAATTTAGAATATTAAATATTGTAAAATAAGTATGTGCAGAGGAGTAATAGCCCTTATTAATACCCCTTTTTCATTAAACAGCTTTTAACAGTTGACTTAAAGGAGAATGGCAGAATCCTATGAGTTTTCAGAACCATACAAAAACTTGACGTTTCATGGAACGAATGCCCTAGTCTTGATAGTCTAATTAAACCTAACAAAAAATGTAAAGGCAAGATATACTGAAAAGCAAGGGATAAAAAGTTGACAAAACATAAAACCTAACCTTAAAATATTTTTAATATTTACCGACATTTAAACCTTCAAAATAATAAAAGAGCTACTAAGCAGTGGACAATAACGTTTTTTATGAAGCTGTACTTTTATTCAAATATAAAATATTCTTTAGATAATTGGAAAGATAAGCAATGTGTGGGAGGGGGTTTTTTAGGGTGTTAGTTTTTATAGCGCCTTAAGAATACATGCAAGCAACAATATTGCGCGTGTGATCGGTGCGAGGGCGACGCCCCGGCAGGAGTTGATAAATTTTTATATTAAAACAATCAAAGGTTTTACTAATTATATTATTGTATATAAAATGAATAGGAAATGTGTGTTTGTGAAGACATGTACAAAAAGGGAGGGAAAAAGAAAAAAATAAGGAAAAATATAATATAACAGGGGCAAGTCAAAAAAACTTTGTAGTGTGCGGCGCACTTCCCATACATTAGTATACATATAGTAGCGTAATTAGTATTAAGTAACTTTGTATTGAGTACTGGACCGATTTGATCAATTCTTTGGCAAGCTATTCGTTATAGTATTTTATAACTTTGCGGGATAAGAAGCAACCAATATGGACCATACTATTATAATTATTTTTTCATTTATGATGAAATTTGGTATTACACAAAAATATTCTTGTATTAATTGAAGGAAGTCGTGGGCACAGTAAGTAAAAAAATAATGTCTATACCTATACATAACTGCTTATTATCCTAAACACATAATAAATAAGTGTGTCTTAAAATATATAAGGTAAGAGGGCTTGGTCATGTCTTGTGACCGTCACCGTCACCGAGTTGTAACTAGTTATATAGCTCTTTTGTAATAAATGGCTGACTGCCATGCCTTGTTGCCAATGAACTCACACGATATAAAAACACTTGTTTATGTAATAATAATTATGCAACTTTCCTATGTTTGGACTACAAAAGTTCACGGTTATTGCAACCACAGTGCTACCACCCCGTGCTAAAGTTTAACATTCGAATTTTTTTGAGTCCAGCTGATTATAACTTTATCCTGTGGCGCTGTCTGTTACTTCACTGGAACTCAGAAAATCTTAGTTTTTTTTTCTCACACACGATCTGCCACGTGCTTGCATTCTTAAAATGTTAATACCTTTATCCCAATATTAATGTACATTTATCCCAATATTCCTCCGTGCGAGGAGTGCCTAGGAGAATGTCACTTTGCAAAATTGTCGACTCACACTAGTCATAAAATTCAAAAACCAAGACCAAATTATTTTTTTAACAGTACTATTTACTATCCACTAAATATCCGTTTCTTGATTATTTGATTGATGACTTGTAAATAAATTATTTAAAGGTTGCTTTCTCGTGCTCCAGTGTACAGGTCCACCACAGTACTTACGTACAAATCTACTTGTACTTTTTCTTGTTTCTTGATCGTTTGCAAAATCAGCATCACAATTGGCCTCTATTTGAGTACAGTCAGATCCTTTTAAATATATTAGTTTTCCATCAGTCAAATACTTCAATGTCATTTTGACATTGTTAATATCTTGCATTGTAGGATTTTCCATGAATCTACTTTCAGTGTCGACTGCATAGATAAGGTCTGGGAGAGTTTTACTGCTGATATATAAAAGTTGACTTATGTTTAATTTTCTTTTACAAAATCATCATCATCATCATCATTTTCATTTTCTTTTTTTTTGAAAATTGTATACAAATTGTAAACCAAGCAATATACCTTTGCTTGGTTTACAATTAGTCATATTTAAGTTCTCAAGAATTTTAATTGTTTATTTTGGCTCAGCTTTATGCCAATATCTGATTGATTTATTTGTATTCCCAAAAAAAATCTGGTTTGTCAGTAAAAGTTATCTCAAAATCTGTTTGTTAGCAAAAAATTCCTTCATCATTTCCCATGAGAAGTCCACCGCCAGCATATATACAGATGTCAATGGGCTGAGATCACATTTTTGTAAGGTTGATTTGAATGTATTGTTCCAGTTATAAGGTCATTGCTTTTTTTTTTTTTTAAATCCTGTCTCCCTGTGACTGAATCCGGGTTGTCACAGCCTTTTTCAGCAGTATTATTATTATTTATAGACTATTATATTTAAAATATTTACCCTCTTAGGGGGCAATTTATAAATCTCCATTTGTATTTATTGCTATTCCTATGTATTTCCATTTACATTTATTAAAATATTAAGATCGACACATAATTACATTAAAATATGAAATACAATTTAAATATAAAATACAATTGAAATATAAATACATTAAAACATGAGATACAATTAAAATATAAAATACAGTTAAAAAATACCTGTATAGGGGGTAATTCAAAAATTTCCATTTATAATTATTACTATTTGTATTTATTTCCATCTATATTCATGTCCATTTATATTCATTTCAATTTACCCTAAAATTCTACTCATATTACTATTTATCCATTTATATTTATGTCTATTTTTGTGTTTTTGGGAGTGAATGTTGATATGGCGTGTGATAGGGGAGAGTGGAGGAGAAAGACTCGTTGCGCCGACCCCAAATGAAATTGGGAAAAGGGCAGGATAATGATGATTTATGTCTATTTTTGTATGTTGCCGTATAATCTCTTTTATCCTTCTTTGCTGTTCGTGCTGGTTCCCTATATTTGCACTCCTGCTTAGGTTTCTACGACCTTCCACTGCCAAGGGGTGGAGGGATTCGTGACGGACCAGCGTCTCCAAGGCCGACCTCGAATCGCTGAAGACTCCAAACGTCCTTTCCGGTCTTTTGAGGACCTGCTCCGATGCTTTGGAGAGAGCCAGGAGTTCCGCTTGGTACACTGTGGCGTAGGACGGCAGCTTCCATTTCTGGTACTTCGTTTCGGCACCGTCTCTCCATATGGACAGTGCCGCTCCGACCTCGTCCTCAATTTTGCTGCCGTCTGTGTAGATCTGGATCTCCTGGTCACTCCTCACATCCACCTGCTCCTGGGTCTCCAGCTTTTCGAAGTCGAGGACTTCGCGCTTGGCTGGGTGTCCCATCTCCTTACTTGGGGCCTTTCTCTCTACTTCCCTGTCTAACAGCATCGGCTGGGGCTCCCCTCTCCTAGCTCTGTACAGGGCTGCTGCCTCTTGTACCCTTAGGTCGAGTGGGAGTATCCCTGCCAGCGCCAATTCCGAGTTCAGTGAGACCGCGACTGGGGCCCAGACGCTTGATGCGTACATTATAATGGGCTCCGCAGTCGCTATGTAAATTGTGCGGATCACCTCCGGGTGCAGCGTCCAGCTGACTTTGGCAGCTCTAGACAGTACCTTGTATACATTTAACGCATTTTTGCACACATTTACAATGTGGGTGTTAAATGTCAGCTTCTCGTCTATTGTGAGCCCCAAAATCTTGATCTCTTTAGCCATTTTGATGCTAACCCCTCCCATGCTAAGGACTGGGGTGTCATATTTTAACTTACGCGTAAGCAGCATTGCGCTGGTTTTTGCGGGCGCAAACTTCAGATTGTTTTTGACACCCCAGTCCCTAACATCACTGCCTTAGTTCTGCTGGATTTCTCCAGGGAATTTGACTCAATCAACACCAGGCTATTGATCTCTAAGCTGGCATACTATGGAGTGGATGATGTTGCACTGAGGTGGTTCGCAAGTTACCTGCACAATAGGCGGCAGGTCGTGGAGTTGACGAAACCGGATGGGTCGAAGGTACGCTTCTCTCCACTATGTGTTGCTCGCGGAGTTCCTCAAGGATCAATCCTCGGGCCGATTCTATATGCACTATATAGCTCTGATATCATACAGAGCATAAACAACTGCAGATACCACTTATATGCCGATGACCTTCAATTATATTACTCTTTTCGTCCAGCCGACATTGCTTGTGCTGAAACAAAAATAAACGATGACTTACAAGGCATTTCATCATGGTGTAATCTCAATTGCCTTGTCCTTAACCCTAAAAAATCCAAATTGCTTCTTATGGGTTCGAACAGGGGCATGCAGAAGTTTGGCAAAACCCCTTTCAACATCGTCATAAATGGAGAACAGATTGAGCGTGTTGACTCTGTTAGGAATTTAGGTGTGATATTGGACAGCCGCCTAAATTTTGAGAGCCACTTGGTAGACTGTACACGCAATTGTTTTTATCGGCTGAAAATGCTGTACAAAATCAGGCCATACCTGTGTGAAAAGCTGAAGCAATCGCTTTGTGAAGCACTCAAAATTAAATTACTGCGACACTGTCTATGGTCCCTGCTTGCTTTCTAAAACGGCTAAGCTTGTCCAGCGGGTGCAAAACGCTTGTGCTCGTTTCTGCTTCCACATTCCTCCCAGAACCCATATTTCTCCAAGTCTAAACCATCAAAACATCATAAAGATGGAAGGGCGTAGGAAGCTTCATCTGGCTGTTTTATTATTTAGTATTGTCAAAACTGGTAGGCCATCATATCTCCGCGAGAAATTAGTGTGGGCAAAAGATTACTCTTCGTATCCGAGGAGAGCCTGCACTCACTTTTTTATCACCCCAAACCACCGCACTGTAGCATTCCGGGGGTCCTTTAGATTCGCCGCCACACAGTGCTGGAATGATATCCCCCCGCCATTGCGCGACCTGGAAACAGTAATTTCTTTTAAAAATTATCTTAAAAAGCACATAATGACCGAACAAAAGAAAACTAACGCTGACTCACTTGCGGTTTCTTCGCGGCGAATCGGGCATTCGGGGGCATCCCAGCGCTGAACGTGCTGCGGGGTGCAAATATTTATCTCGCAGTTTCTTGCACAAATTGGCGCCATCTTTCTTTCTTGGTTGCACACATATGACTGTTTCAGTGTTATTAATATTCCTAATCTAATTAATTTCCTAATTCCGGTTTAAATTTTATTATATTGGCCGATATACGTGGCACTCGTGTCAATGACGTGGCAGATCGGTGACAGGACAGACATGGCAAGATTATCTCATCTATGGTATAATTATGTTGTTGTTGTAAAATTTTCCCATGTAGGTAAGGCAAAGGGAGCAAAGACCATACAGCCAAGTTTTCCAGTACTTTTATTTTCTGTATATATTTTTCTTGTTTTTTGTTTCTTGTGGCTGTTATTTTTATATTGTTTGTGAGAATTTTGTGTCGTCTGTGCTGTTTTTATTTAATTATTATATTTATATGTATTATATATTATATTAATATATATTTGAATAGGCCCGGTCAGAACACCAGCGCTGGGTCAGTCTCTGATTCAGCATATGCTGAGGCCGGGTCCTAATTAACCGTTATTGTGTAGTCTTTTAAAATTATTCACTGTACTCTGTGTTTGTCTGTTCTTTCTTTGTTTTTTATTCTTATTGTGTGTTTGTTGGTTAATAAATGTTTTTCTTTCTTTCTTTCTAACATAGGAGAGGGTCATTTGCTTGTCTTTCGATTTCCTGGGCCGTTCCCCCGCTGAACGCAAGTACAATATCATCCGCAAACGCTTGACAGTAAGCGCCTCTCTTTTCCAGGTCCTTCAGGAGTGGGTCCAACAGCAGGTTCCAGAGGAGTGGGCCTCCTATCGACCCCTGGACACATCCTTTACTCGTGTGCCTACTGTGTTCCTCTCCGGCGTACCTTACGTGGACCACTCTGTTTTCCAGGTAACTGTCCATCAGCCTTCTCAGGTTCGCAGGGCACTTTTCCTCGGCCAGTCGGACTTTAATTGCTGGCCACCATGCAGCATCGAAGGCCCCCTCTATGTCTAGCGAAATGATTGTGACGAGTTTTTTATTTTTAATCTCCTCTCGTATGTGATTCACCAGATCATAGAGGGAGTCCTCGGTGCTCCTTGGCATAAATCCGTACTGGCGAGGGCTTATTCTTGGTAGGATGTGCCATTTTATCCTCTCTATTGTCATCTTTTCTAGGGTCTTCCCAAGGATGGACAGTAGTCCTATAGGCCTGTATGATTTAGGACTTGTGTAGTTTTCTTTCCCCGGCTTTCTCAAGACCACCACCGTCGCCTCCTTCCATGCAGTCGGGAAGAGCGCCAGCTCCAAGCATTTGTTTGTAAGGGCCAAGAACGTGTCTGGGTCTCCTGCCACTGCTTTATTACCAATATCCGATGTTAGGCCATCTCCGCCCGGAGCCTTCTTGGGGTTGAAGCTGTTCACCGCCATCTTGAGTTCTCACTCGGTAAATGGTGGGTCATGGCATTCGTCATGCTTCCACTCATTTACCTTTTCTGCGGCTTTTCTTGTTTGGCGGTGTTCAGCATTATCCCTTTCCTCTGAGTCCTCCGGGTAGAACTCTCACCGACTGCAGTGGGTCCATTTGGTTTCCGTTTGACACGAGCGGGATGTCCTCGTGCCTCTTCGTTGTCCTTCCTATTACTCGGTATATTCCCTCCCACATTCCTTCCTTTTCCTGCTTTCCACAGAATTCCTTCCAACTCCTCACCTGTGCATTTTTGATCTCGAACTCATAGTTTTCTTTTGCTTTCAGGTATTCGGCGATTACTGACTGCTTCCTGATTGGTGCTGCGTTCCTGATGCGACGTCTTCGGGTGAGGGCCGCCCTCCTGAGCTCATTGAGTGCTTCAGACCACCACGGCAAGGTAAGTTTCTCTTTATTTTTCTTTTTAGGTATGGTTTCGTTACATGATTCTATTATTATCTCTATATATTTATCTATTGCTTTGTCTAATTTTATTTTATCCGTAATTTTATCTATTTCTATTTTGTTTATATTGTTTTAAATTTTTAATTGGTCCAGTTTCTCATGAAACTGGTTCCAATTAGCTTTTTTGGTGATTGTTTGAGCTCATCTAATCTATTGACGACAGACTTGTTTTGTAGAATAGGTTATTATTTTAAGGACTTTTGCAGCTGCAGCAGCAAGCATTGTTCTCAATTATATGTTGCTCATGACAGGGCTGGCTCATAGTCTATTCCTTTTATTTGTTGACAGCCTTTCGCTACGAGCCTGGCTTCGTATGTTCCACTGTCATTTTTAACTTTAAAACACCACATGCTTGTGATGATCTTTCTACCTTCTACTTCCTTTTTTGTCTACTACGAGTACTTCCCATATTTTATTCTTTTCTTTTGAATGTTTTTCAGAGCTTATTGCTTCAATCCATTCATTTTTTTTCAGGGCAGAATATGGCTTCTTGGTAAGTTAGCATAATCCATGAACCTTTTTGGTGTTTTTACATGTCTTTTATGTACTGTTCTTTCTTTTGTGTAATTTTCTGCTTCTTCTTCTTCATTATTTTCATTATCTTCTGTTTTACTTAATATTTGTTTTTCTTTTTCAGGTACATTTCCAGTTAGCATTGATTCATTTTCAGGATTGCAGTTATCATCTTCTTCCAGGATATTTAAGGTATTTTATTTATTTATGCATGTACTATCTTTTTCAATGTATTTTGTGACAATTACATCTCTTTCATGATATTATTTTCTTTAATTCAGGCCACCACAAGCGGTAACCAGTAGGTGAATATCCCATCATTATCATTTTCTTTGATCTAGATTCAATTTTTTTTAAATGAGATGGTTTCTTTGCATATCGCTCATTGAATGCAAAAGAGCCACAAAACATGAATAGACTTGTTAACAGTACAGCTGAAACAATATCCAGAAAACGCTTTTTGCTTAAACCATATAGATTTCATAAATAGATGTAATAGGTTGGGGAAAAAGTTTCTTCGCATTTTTTAAGAAAATTCAAAACTTTTTTTAATATAGTTTATTTACATTTAACTAAAGTATGTAGGTACCATTTTGTTCGATAACTTTTTGCCATCTTGTAGGTAGGGACATGATCCCATTGCTATAGAAATTTTGGGACTTCTGGTCAAAATACCGCGACAAGTGGTTTTGGCAGTCCTCTCGTGATGTTAACCTGACACTGCCTAAAGAATTCTGAAGAGACCGAAACAGGTGGAAATCTGAAGGTGCAAGGTCAGGACTATACGGCGGATGCATTAACACCTCCCAGCCAAACTCTCTTAATTTTTGCTGAGTGGCTAAAGATGTGTGAGGGAGGTCTAGCGTTATCATGATGAAAAACCACACCCCTTCTGTTGATTAATTCCGGCCGCTTTCTCTCAACTTCTTGCTTTAATCTCATCAGTTGTTCGCAGTAGAGTTCAGAATCGATGGTCCTGCCTGGTGGTAACAGCTCATAATGAATAATGCCCTTCCAATCCCACCACACACACAGCGTCACCTTGTTGCGAGTTAACCCGGGTTTCGCCACAGTCTGTGAAGCCTGACCGGCCTTTGACCGCGACCTTTTTCGCACGTTCTTGTCGTACGTGATCCACTTTTCATCACCAGTATATCAGCTTCTTCAAAAATGGTTCGGTTTCATTACGTCGTCATAAAGAATCACAAATGAGTACACGGTTCATTAGGTTTCTTTCAGTGAGCTCGTGAGGTACCCAAATGTCGAGCTTTTTTGTGTACCCAGTTCTTCAGCTACGTCGTAACTACTGACATGCCGATCTTGCTCTACTTTTTCAAAAATGGCATCCATTTTATCTGTAATAGGGCGACCAGAGCGACGTGCATCTTTGACATCAAAATTTCCGGATTGAAAACGCTTAAACCAAATTTGTGCTACTCTTACAGACACTGCACTAGGTCCATAAACATCGCAAATTTTTTTCGCGGCTTGCGTTGCAATTTTACCTTTTTTGTAGTAAAATTTTATAATGTATCGAATTTCTTCATTAGATTCACTCATCTTGGCGGTACGAAAAACAAATGAAAATCACACATTTTCCTAATTTGAATTTGGAATTTATGTTCTTTAAAATTTAAACTTTCAATGATACCAAAACCAGCCAGATACAAATAGTATAGCCAAAGAGATTTTATTACAAGTTTATACATACTATAATGCGAAAAGTCTTTTTCCCCAACCTAATATACTATTATATATCATTTGAAACGTGGTTTGTTGCTGTCTTGTCGTATCTTTTAGAATTGTAGGTATATTGACATCTATTATACACCCTCTTAAAAATGCAGATAAGTCCCTTTTGTTTTCAAAACTCGCACTATTCCTAGAAGAATTATTCCAAAAATTAAACGATTTTTTTATAAAATCAAATTGCTTTACTAATTTTCTAAAAGCTTAAAGCTCAAATTTTTCAAATTTTTTTGATATTAGTTTGGCAGAATCGCTACTTCTAGAGAGAAACATAAAAATAATAATAAAAGATAAAATCTTTCCAATAATCATTACTTTCTTCCATATTATCAAAATTAGACAAATTACTAAAATATCAAACTACGAACTTTCAAACATTGTGTTTATTATAACATAGTTACAATTCTTATAAATGCATAACAACATAAAATATCTTCTGACTTTACATTAGACTACCAAGAATTAACAAGAAATATAACAGCTACAGCTTTAGGAAGTTTCTCATTTCAGTACTTTGGTAACAAAACCGTCATTTCTTCAATATTGGCATTACTAGCGCAACTTAAAAATCAACTGATCCGAAAAATATTTATACAAAATGTTCAAGTTATCTCAAAATAAACATACAAATATTACCATTTAAACACTTGACAAGTTCACGTCATATTTAGTTTAACAAACACAAAAATCTTTGTTACCAGTCTTTATTTTAAGGCAAACAAGCATTTCTTCAACTTGCAATCTATCCTAAAATTAATTCTCTTTTATCAAGTATTTATTACTTAACTACATAGCTAAATTCTACTTATATTTAAACCCAAGTATAATAGAAATTAAAACTTTGCTCAACGATACGTTCCTTTTCCACGACGCAGGGTTAGTTTTCCTCTTTCGGGGTAACGGTTGAGGATCCACGCTAGGTGGTTGACTGTCGATACTAGGTGAGTGGACTTCGACGCTGAGTGGTTGAATCTGGATACTGGATGGTTGAGCTACAATGCCCAATGTCTGGACCGATGTTTCCATAATATCAGTATTTGTTGAACCCAAAAACGTTTCACGCTGGTCGTTGTCTAAATCGAGGGGGCAAGGATTTATCGCTTATAGATGGAGATTGTACCCAAGAAGGACCAGGCTGAGGTGAATCCTGTTCTACCAATCCTACGCAATTCTCCGAGTCTGGAACGAAGTTTGAATCTTTGACACTGTCATCTGAAGAAAAATCTCCGCTGATTGAAGTAGAATCGCTAGAATAATCACTGCTTGAATCAGAAGGTCCAACGACGTAGTTTTGACTTTGTGGTATTTCGTCGATTTCAGTGTCAAACAATGATGTCGATGGTTCAGGCTAACTATCAGGAATAGAGTTCGATCCAGAAGAAAAGCTGGTAGTATCTTGTTGGACTTTTGGTACAAACTGCTGAGTATTGATGTATGTAGGTATTGAATGAGTAACAAGGTTGTATTCATCTTTGTCAATAAATTCCATTGTTGGCTTGGAAATATCCATGCTTATTGCCTTTGATCTGCTGGATATCCTGTAATAACATTAACAATAATTATTTATTTCTCGTACAAATTATATAACAACGCATTTATTCTGGTTAATTACAAATAACACTGCAACATAACAATTAAAGCAATGTTCACTAAAAAAAATATTTTTGAAACGTACTTAAATAAAATACGTTAATTTTGCTAGAAAATGAGTGTAACAAAATATTATACGAAACAAAACGAACAGAATTTAAAATATTACATTACACATACAAAATGGACACCTAAGACTAATAATTTGCATTGTACCTCATAATATTATGAATATGATTGAATTCAAAAGGGACACATATTAAAATCGGGCACTTTTGTAATAATAATACTAAATAATCTTACATTAATTAGAATACAAAATGGACAGAAATTAAAATAAGGCACCTTTGTATTAAAAATAATATTAATCTTAAATAAACTAGATTGCAAAAGGGACACATGATAAAATATATCTCTTTCGTATTAAAAATAATAAATAATCTTTTCTTAATTGGAACGCAAAAGAGTCACATTTTAATATATGACACTTTTGTATTAGAAATAATAATACATCTTATATGAATTGGAATGCAAAAGAGACTTATTTTAAAATATGGCACTTTTGAATTATAAATTATTAATAAACTCACCTGAAATTGGAATGTAAAACAGATGCATTCAAAAATATGGCACTATTGCAGTGTAAGCTGTAGTAAAATTTAGATTGGTTTTTGGATTATGGCTGTTTTGCAAGAAAAATACGTGCTTCCTCTTCGAGTTCTGGGTCGCAATTAACAAAATGGCGGTCTTACACTGAAAACAGTGCGAAAAGCGGCCGCGGAAATTATGGGTGTCTTAAATAGACCTTATAGTTATATTGATTTAGAGTTCAATTTTGCAATAAAACCATTTTTACACTTTTTTTTAAATGTGGCCCTCTTGCATTCAATGAGCGAAATGTTGTACTACCAAATATCTGTATATTTATAAGAATTTGTTTTTTTTTGCAACCATGATTCATATGGTGACACTGATAGTGAATTTGTGAGTAGTCGATTGATCAGATAGGTGGCTGTTAAGACCGCCTCTCCCCACATCTCTGTGTCGAGTTTTAATTCAAATATTTAGCAACTTGCTTTTCAACCAATGTTCGGTTAAGACGTTCTTCTTTCCCGTTAAGCTGAGAGCTGTATGGTATGCTGTAGTCGAGAGACTCGAGAGTTATACAACGATCTTTACACCATTGTTTAAACTCAAAGCTCAATTATTCTCCTCCATTATCACATCTTAATTTGTGTACTTTAGTACTCAGTTCTCTTTCTGTTTGATTGATGTATTGGTTTATAAAGTATGGTGTTTCATTTTTAATTTTCAATTAGAACACTTTTAATCATCAAGCATAGTGAGTATATATCTCTTGCTATCCCATGTTTGAGTATCAATGGGTCCGCACACATCACTATGTATGATTTCCAAAGGGCGTTTTGCTTTCTCTCCTACACTGTTGAATGATTTTCTGATTTGTTTTTTTATTTATTTAGGAAACAAACAGTTTTTACAAAATAATAATTTTACATAACATTATTACCTATAAACCTATAGTCCCATAAGATTATTTCATGTTTGAGATATTTAGCTATACACATAGCACATCTTTGAAAAAATAGTCAAGTAATGTAAACATCACATTTATCTGTATCATTTAAGTCTTCTTTATTTATTTTGATACCATCTGCTATGGTAAGAAGCTTCATTAAGGATTATTTTGATGGATGTCCCATTTTAATGTGCCATTCGTTCAAATTTTGCTTATTATTTTTAAAGAAGGATTAGTCTCTAGTTTGTGTCAGATTCACAGTATAAAGTCCACTTTGATTTTTATTTATCTTCACATTATCCTTCTGAAAGATGACAGTCCCTCCAAGTTTTGTGATTTGGTTGACAGAAAGTAGATTATTGGACAGATCAGGCACAAACACAAATAATGTATTTTATAGAGTACACTCACTACCTTGTAGTTGTCCTTGACCTTTTGATAACACATTTACACCATCCTTGGCAATTCCAATTTGTGTTTCATTATTTTCATAATTATTTAGTAGGTTTAAGTTGTTTTTTATATGTATGGAGCAGCCTGAAACAACGACAAATTGGTTATAAGTTTTTTCTTGGTTTTCTTTGTGGTAGGTCATGAAACTATGTTGTTGTTCTTTAACTTTTACGGTATTTGTATATTTTCTGTTATTATTATTCTTCTTGAAGAAACAGTTATCGCTGCAGTGATTTATTTTTTTGCAGATGTGACACTTTTTAACACGCTTCACTTGTACCTATGTAACTAAAATCTTGGAATCTTAATTTGACCTACTTCCCGGTCTTCGATTAGGATGAAATTTTGCACACGCTCTGAGTTCTGATGACAATACATGACTAGCTAAGAAACGTCATTACAAATCTAATATCGCGGCCTCCCCAAGATGGTGGACTGGCTGTTTGAAATGCACCCCCATGATATGGGTATCAAATGAAAGGGTTTGCTGTCAGAAATACGAAAAAAATAGTCACGTGACTTAAATCCAACATGGCGGAAATCCAAGATGGCGGATTAGCTATTTGAAATGCACCCCCATGATATGGGTATTAAATGAAAGGGTTTGCTGAATGGGATACGAAAAAAATTATCACGTGACCTAAATCCAACATGGCGGCCGTCCTAAGTAGTAAATTAAGTTTGAATAATAAGAAGACTAAAAAGTATAAAAAAATTTTTTTGTTTTTTAAACTATAATTTTTTTATTAAAATAACACTCATTATGCCTTAAAATTGAGTTGTAAGATTCCACCCGTACACATAAACATACATTGCAAGTTAAATAAAAGCTTGTAAAAAAGGAGGACTATATTTTTTATATATATTATTATTAATGTCTTGTGAAAATGCGAAAAGCATGTACAACAAAATATGTTTCCTATTTCAAAGAAACACCGATCAACAGAAATGTGATTTGTTACAAAATTTCTTTAAAAACAAGCTTTTATTTAAATGCGCTAAAAAGAAAAAAATAAACTTTTAAACTAAAACTTTTACTGTTAACTTATAACGTCATTTCAATTGGTGGTTTTCAATTTGGTGGTAAGAGAGTTCAACTTTTGTACACTGTGTTGAGGAAGATAACAGCTGGGTTCATGGCAAATGTTACATAGTTTCATATGACCAAGCTCTATGTATTCGTTGATAAATTGTTTGTAACTTTCAGATAGCGTCGAATCTCTCTGAAATTTTTTCTCAAGTTTTTTAAACTGCGCTACCGCATGTGATTTGGTAGGAGCGAGATGTTCTTGAAAATTATTTTTCATCGGTAATTTAACAACGTAGCGGCCATCCTCTTGTCTTGTTGTACTTGATACGTAAAGTTTTTCACAGTATTCCCGGGCCGGTGTCATGTTGTTGTTAGGTTCTGTATTTCTTCTAGCTCCCAATATTGTGATATTTCTTCTAAATTGTTCTAAATTGAATGTTTTTACGTTTCCGACTAGTGTCCAGCCAAGCTTCGCCTGGACAGCGATTGGCGCATTGGCGGGACCACGTAATATTCCATCCATCAAAATGTCGGCGTAAACCTTGGCATCTAGAAGGATGTCCAGTTGTCTGGAGATGTTATAATCGGAGTCGAAAGTTTATGTTGTGCAGATGTGACCAAAGTTGTTTCTCAAAGGTAAAATTCGGCAAGTTTCCGACCATTTTAGTCATTACTAACGCTGTTATTAACTCTGTTATGAATGAAAAATAATTCGCATATCAGCTGGACGGTGCCTTTACTCTGTGTAGCAGTTGAGCCGATCCCAAAAATTGAGGCATTTTGGTTGCACCTCTCTAGAGCTAACCGTTGGGCAACTTCTTCCGTTATCAAATTAATTTGAGATCCTTGGTCGATTAAACTTCTCATTGTGATGAAAGTGTCATTCCTAGCACGTATTTTTAGCTCTACAGTAGAGAGTAGCACCTCATCGTGATTCCCGGTCACGTGATTGGTTTTATGTGGCTTAGAGGTAGTGTATTTGGCGGTTGACGATGATGCTTGTTGGTCATCATACGTTGTAGAGTTCACGTTGAGCATGTCATGTAAAATTGTATGATGATTTTTGTTACAAATCTTGCATTTTTTTGAAGAGAAGCATTTGTTTTTGTGGTAAAAAAAGCAATTTTCACACGCGGGTAAGGTTTTTATCGTGTGAACCTTTGCTTCTGGTGTCATATTTAAAAACCTTTTGCATGTAATTAGAATATGATCGGTTGTTTTGCACAACGGGCATGTGCGTTCCGCGTGAGCTTTATATGTCCTCGGGAATCTAGGTCTTATGTTGTTTATGCCTTCCTTTTGTTTTGTTTCATTTTCCTTTGGCAAGATATTTTGTTTGTAAGGTTTTCCTTTCTTGTGCAGCGCGGTGGCGCAACAAATAAATTACTTGTACCACGAGATGCTGGGATTAATTTTACTGATAATAGTGGACTGTATTTTTTTTTTTTTGAATATAGGCGAATCCTACTGCACTGGCAATTATCCCTGGGCAATTCGGGACGAAGAACAAGATAATGACATCAAGGAAAGAGGATAGGAAACCATGCACACTAACCTTTGATGTTTTGCTTCTCCTCCCGGTTTCACCGGGACTTCTTGATGTGATAGCACTTCACACAGCACAGTACGATATTTGTCTGATGAAAATAGTCCTTTTGCTGATTAATACGAGGACGATTCAAACATAAAGCGAATTATGTCCGAACAAGCGTACTTGAGGATCGACAGATACACGGCGAGAGAGCGTATCAATATGTGCGGATGACCCTAAGATAATTGCCAGTATCCTAACACTAACTTCAACAAAAATACGAAATCCACCACAGCGGCTCAAGTGAAATAAAATTGCTTCTAATATGTTAATTAATTCTTCGAATGAGGGAAGGTCATGCTTGTTTTTTGGAGCTTCCATGTATGCAGTGTATGTTTCGGAATCCATTTTTTCGGTAATTGTATGCACCAAAGTTGGATCCCATGTTGAGGTATCCACTCCAAGGTTGAGGATTGCGTAAACAGTTTCGAGAGTATCATGAAGTCTTTTGATCTCGTAAGACATGTGTTTTGCATAATAGGTTGATTCATAAACGTTTGCATTTGTTTGGTGAATAGTAACTGGATGTTGTTGTAACTACGATTGAGTATCTCCCAGCAGGTGTCATAGTTATCAGCCGATATCGTGAGGTGCTGCACGAGGCGTTCGGCTTCACCTTTAAGTTTCCCCTTGAGGTGCTGCATCTTTTGGTTTTTGTTCAAGGTTGGATTCTTGTGTATTACTTCACTATATATAGGTTAGGTTAGGTTTTTTTTTTTTCTTTTTTTTTTTTTTTTTTTTTTTTTAAATCATTCCTCGGACTCGCAGTCCGAGTTTTTATTATTGCTATTGACCTTTCATACCAGTTCTCGCTTTTGCTGCTTCTCGTACTTTCATTCTGCATACTTGTTCTTTCTTGCATTCGTCTCTTTCTTGCCTTTTAATTATTGTTTCTACTACCATCTTGTAGGGTTTAAAATAAGGAACAGTTCGTTTATTTATTTTCGTTATTACACATTTTTACAATTTTTTGTCATATACAATACAATTTTAAAAATGTTATATATGTTATACTTATTACATTTTTGATTCATTATATCTATTATTATATTATTTTTGCTACAATTTATACTGTTTTTCTTATACATATTTATTGCTTACTATTACACTCTTATGCTATTACATTTAAAATTTCTTGTCACTACCTGCACCGCGTCGCCCGCCGGGAGGAGTCGCCGCGGTGTCACCACTGCGACTCTCCCGACGACACGGCCGAGCACACGCTTGTCGAGTGCCCGGCCTGGCGACGGGAGCGCCGCACTCTTGTTGCGGTGCTCGGCGGTGGCGCCCTCTCAATGCCAAGCATGGTGCGAGCCATGGTTGGTAGTGGGAGGGCATGGAGGGCTGCCGCCTCCTTCTGCGAAAGTGTTATGGCGCAGAAGGAGGCAGCGGAGAGGGAGCGGGAGGAGGATCCTCTAGCCGCTCCCCTCCGGCGTAGACGTAGGGGCCGGCGAAGACGGGTGGCTTAGACCCCCGACCTTCCGGCTCCTGGGTGGTCTGAGGGTGCGGCCTAGCCAGCCGTGCGCCTCCTCGGTGCCGAGTCCGGCATAGACCACACCGACGTCTGGGGATTACCTAGTACCCTAGCGTAATCCCCCTTAAGTGGCGCGTCGCCCGGCCCCCTGTGGGGTTAGGGCCAGCTCGGGGTCACTCTGGAGTAGGGGTGCACTGCGGTGCGCCGAACCCAGAGCGGCCTCACAAGGGCTTAGGAGGGTACCGGTGGGTTTTAGCGGGTAGTCTGGCGCTGTTTCCCGCGCCGGGAATCCCGCACTGGTTGCGCCCCTTGGCGGGGGCGTGACGCGTCCATAAATGGATTCCCCATCGTCATCAAAAAAAAAAAAAGGCTAGGTTAGGTTGGGGTGCCTGGGGTGCCTGGTCAGATAGCCTCCTCGTGGCGCACCCCGGGCAACCGCCGCTGACCACTGGATTGGACTTTCCCCAAATCAGTGTTCAGCGGAGGGCTAATGGTCTGACGTGGTTGAGGCGGCGGAGACCACACCCAGATGGTCCGCCGCCGAGCTTCAGTGCCCGTTGATAGAGAGGGGCTTCAGTGCCCGAGTAAGGTAGACAAACAAAATGGACGCGCCAAGCAAAAATACACGTCCCCGGGAGGGTCTCCGTGAGGAGGAATCCCTCACCGGCCCTGCGGGGGAGTCGGAGGCCAAGCGAATGCGCTTGGCACCCGAATCTTCCGCTGAGTCGGTCTGCCCCTTGTATACGGGGGGGGCAACTTTGCGCAACCAGGGTGGTGAAGCGGATGTTCCGGCTGATGCCGACGAGCCTGCTAAGGAGTGGAAGGAATTAAGGTTCACCCGGCACTGGTTGGACCCAGATTTGGAGGTGCTCAGTGATCTTGCCGCTGGCGTTGGAAAGGTAGTGGGGGATTTCTGGGTTGTAAACGACGATGCCATCGGCAACAAAGTGGGCGAGCTTCGTCACCAAATTAGGGTGATTGATAACCGGGCGAAAAATTTCTACGAGGCCGTGGCGGGGGAAATCCAAAGGCTCCTGAAACGGGACGCTAAGTTTCAGGGAGAAATCAAGGCCCTCAAGGCTCAATCGAAGGCGCGTGAGATTGAGCTATTGGAAGAGACTGTGGCTCTTAAGGCCGCAATCACGGAGTTGGAGGAGGCTTCAGCCACCAAGGCTGATTTCGCCCGGTTGGAGAGCCGAGTGGTGGATGAACTGGGCCGCGTAGTAAAAGAGCTCGGGAAGCAGCCGACCCCGCAGCAGGACCCAGTAGCTGCGCCGCGTTCATACGCGGATGCGGCAAAGAAGAAGACTCTGAGCGCGGCTCCCGCGCCGAAGGAATTGTCGAAAGCCAAGCCGAAGCCCAAGGCCAGGAAGGTGAAAGTCAGGGCGCCGGAAACGGCTGCCCTGACCATTAATATAGTGCCGGAGGCGGCCGCGCGGGGCGTGACCGTGGAAGAGGTGATGGGGCGAGCGCAGGCGAGCTCACAATTGAGACCGGAGATGGCGGCCCAGCTGAGATGGACGAGGTCCGTCACTGGGGCCACCATGTGCCTCGTTTCGGGGCCTCAGAGGGAGGAATGGGCCAGTGAGATCGCCCACAAAATCGAGGCGGCTGCCGAGGGATCCGTCAGGATCGCCCGGCCTGAAAAGCGGACAGAGCTGGTCCTCTCGGGACTGGCCCATGCGACGACCGGCGCCGACATCGCTGCTGCGATGAGCGCGGCGGGTGGATGCCCGCTGGATAGCATAAAGGTGGGGAATATCCGTCCCACCGGCTCCAGGGGCCTTCGGGCCTGGTCCAGCTGCCCTAGCGGTGCAGCCAAAAAGCTGGCGGAGGATGGCCGACTCCAGATCGGTTGGGCGGCGGCGTTCGTGCGGGTTTTGCCCCCGCGCGACGTCCGCTGTTTTAAGTGCCTGGAGTCGGGTCACGTTAGGGCGATGTGCACCTCGGTGGTCGACCGCACCGAGGTGTGTTTTCGATGTGGAGGCACCGGCCACAAGGCGGCGATGTGCAGAGAAAAGGCCCACTGCCCTCTCTGCGCAGAAGCGGGGCGAGAAGCCAGCCACCGGCTGGGCGAGTCGAGGTGCGGCGCCCCAAGGCGCCGCGTGAGGGCGGCCCCGATTGGCGGCCACAAGTGCGACCCTCCTCAGGCCGAGCCCATGGACACCCAATCGGGGGTCGGGGGGACTGGCGGAGAGGGTGCGCCGAGTGCCGCCGGTGTTGCGCCTATGGGCGCAGGGATGGTGACGCCCGGGATGCCTGGTGCGTCGGCGGATGGCCGACAGGAGTCGGCGGCCCGGATATAGTTCGGTCCGGGCACTTTAAACAGCCCTTTTCAGGGCTAGCGGACCCTCAGACGGGGGGTCGTGGGATGGCCGGCCTGCAAGGCCGGCGGGGGCGCTTGTGCCCTGGAGGGTAGCGCCGTGCCCTAGTGCCCACTTCTCTTCGGAGAAGTGGATGACTTGGCTCGGCCTTGGTGGTACTGTGGGTTCTCCTCCCGCAGTCTCGCCGAGTGGTGGGATGACACCCCCGCATGGCTGGGGGGTGTCGTCGTGGTGTGGCACGTCGCCGCGGGCCACGCTGCTCTTAACGCGGTGCCGCCCGCGGCGGCGTCCCACTCGTGGGTCGTATTGCCCGTGTTGGGCTCTCCGTTGGGGAGCGTAGGCTGGGGGGTCCCCAGTTGCAATATTTGACCCTGGGGCCCCTGTCATGCCTGATGGCGGCCATCGCTGGGGTTTTAGTGGGTAGGCCTTCCCCTTCTGGGAAGGAGAGCCCCACATAACCACCGGGAACTCACGCACCCGGTGGTATGCAATTTAATGCATTTCCCCGGCGTGAACAAAAAAAAAAAAAAAAAAAAGGTTGGGGTGCCTGGTCAGACAGCCTCCTCGTGGCGCACCCCGGGCAACTTACGCTGACCACTGGATTGGATTTCCCCCAAACCAGTGGTCAGCGGAAGGCTAATGGTCTGACGTGTTTGAGGCGGCGGAGACCGCATCCAGATGGTCCGCTGCCGGGCTTCAGTGCCCGTCGATAGGGAACAGGCTTCAGTGCCAGGTTTGAGGGGCTACTCTCAACACGCTCCGTTCTGGCGGAGTGCATTTTGTTGAGATGTGGCCGCGCGGCGTGTCTTCCGAACTCCGGGGGCACGTCGGGCAACCCGTTACCCCACTGAGGGGCCGGGGACCGGCGGGGCATTTGCCCGGGTTGAGAGGAGACAACCTCAATAAAAATCTTGGAGGGGGCGTTTTCGCCCTGTGGCGCCTGCGCCTTTGGTGTGTGTGGCCCCTATTGGGGGGCCAGTGGACTTTTTGGTCGGTGGATGGCGGCCTTGGGCCGCGTGCTCGCCCCTGCAGACGAGCGTGGGAGAAAGGCGCGGCGGGAACCCCGTATGACGGGGCCCCGTCGGGCAACCTGTTTCCCTCATTGAGAGGACCAGGGGACTGGGCCACTGAGGTTCAGTCCGAGAGGAGTAAACCTCAATAAAAATCCCCAAGCCCAAGTTCCGGAGTGCGGCGATGGGCTGAGTGGCCGGTGGGAGTCCGGTCCCTAGCACGGTGGTTAGGAGAGACACGGGAGCCGTTACCCGGTGAAAAACGAATAAAAAAAAAATGGATAAGCAGATTCCGGAACTAATACCCCAGGGTGGTACCGCTGATAGCGGAGAATCCACCTCGTCGGCTTCGGGCGGCGGCAGGCCCCGCGTATCTGGGGGGGGCCAGAACTGCTTCGCGCCAGTCGGCGCTTCCAGGCCATACGATCCCGTTGGCCACGGGCGCTCGCCGTCCCCTGCTGGGGCGGTCAGTGTGAAATGTACTACCAGCAGAACAGCGAGCCTGGAGGGGCCGCGTGTCAAGGAGGGAACGGAGTCCCGTCCTCCTGGGCAGAAGGTGGTGGAGGCTGGAGCCGTCGGTGTTTCCGACTCGGCCGCAAAGAAGGAGGGTCTTTACCTGAAGTTCAGGCCAATCAGGCAGACCCGTTCGCAGTCGAACTCGACCTCGAGTTTGTGGAGGTCGGGCGACTTCTCAGCGGACGACTCGGTGCTTGGGTCGGGAGAAGACTCGGTGGTTGGCTCGCGGACGAGCGTGTGGTCTGCGACAGACTCCGTTGGGTCTCAGTTGGGCCCGAGCCAAGGGCGTAGAAAGCGCCTCCGGAGGGAGGAGTTTATGAAAAACCCTCCCATTCTGGCGCCCCCAAAGGTGCCGAAGTTGAAGGGAGGCAAGCGGGGAGGTAAAAGCGCTGGGGCCCCTAAACAGCACCAGGTGGCGGCCTCAATGGACGCTGACGATGGGGCGGATTCCGGCGATGAGGTCGTCGGCAGGAGTGCCTCAGCTGGAGAGTCCCCCGAAGAGGTGCTCAAGGCGGCTGAGCGAGAGCGTGCGGCTGTCCTCGACACAGTCAGGAAGTCGGGGAACCTCAAGGGGGGCTGTGCCAGAGACATCAAGGCCGGTACCGAAAGGCTTTTCGGCTTGGTGATGTCCCTGGCAAAAAAGGAGGAGGCAGAGGTGGTCCGGAAGCTGCGGGCCGACAACAAGCGGCTCCAGAGGCAGATGGCAAACCTGAGTGCCGAGGTCGAGGCCGTGAGGAGGGCCTTCTCGGAGTCCGGGGAGAGCCGCCGTAAGGCACCGTCGGCTCCGGTGGTGGTGGAGTCCCCCGTGAGTTCCGGCGGGGAAATTGTGGAGCTCCTGAGGGCCGAGGTGGCGGAGGCGAGGGCGGAGATGGTCGCTCAGTCTGCGCGATTCGCCAATATGCTCCGGGCCCAGATAGAGGGCCTGGAGGTGGACGGCCGCCTCGTTCCTGCGCCGGAGAGACCTCGGCGCCCTCCGTTGGCGGCCGATAGGAGAAAGGCGACCAGCCCACCCAGGGCAGCAACGGCCACCTTAACCCCCCCCGCGAATCCGCCCAAACAGCCCAAGGGCAAGGGCAAGGGCAAGGGAGCGGGGAAGGAAACGAAGGCTGGGTCTTCGTCTTCTGGGGCCGCGGGGGCTTCTTCCTCCTCTGCGAAGACCCCGGTGCAGCCTTCCCCTCCCTCGAGGGTGGAAGGGCAAGACGTGGCCGTGGCCTCTACGTCCAAGGGGCCAATGGACGAGGAGGGTGAGTGGGTGCAGGTGGCAAAGAAGCCGAAGAAGCCCAAGCCGAAACCCCAGGCCCCTACCCCCGCCAAGCCGAAGCAAGGGCCTAGCGGGGGAGAGAAGAAGAAGAAAAAGAGGGCGGCCAAGGGCCCCAATGGGGGGCCCAGGATACCGAAGCCACCGAAGACACTGGCGGTGGTGGTGTCCCTCAGTCCGGAGGCGGAGGCGGAGGGCGTCACATACAAGGACGTCCTCTCCAAGGCGAAGGGGGCAGTGGACTTGGCGGAGCTGGGGATAGGGCCCGCCAGGTACAGACCGGCGCAAACGGGGGCTCGCATTTTCGAGCTCCCGGCGGGGACTTCTGCAGCCCAGGCCGACTCCTTTGCGGCCAAGGTGGGCGAGGTCCTGGGCCAATCGGCCAGGGTCACTCGCCCCGTCAGAACTGCCGAGGTGAGGGTGTCCGGGCTGGACGACACCACGTCGCCTGAGGAGGTGCAGGACTCCTTGGCCCGGAAGGCTGGTTGCCCCCCCATAAATATCAAGGTGGGGGCCATAACATTCGGCCGAGGTAGAGGGGGCACAACGTTCGCCACACTCCCTCTGGAGGCGTTGGAGAAGGTGGTGGCCGGTGGCAAGCTCCATGTGGGCTGGTGTGCGGCGTCGGTCCGGCTGATGGAGCGGCGCCCAACGAGATGCCACCGGTGCCTAGCTCCCGGTCATCTGGGGGCCAGATGTCCCTCTGTCAAGGACCGCAGCGGACTTTGCTACCGCTGTGGAAAAGAGGGACACCTGGCAAGGGAATGTTCGGCCCCTCCGCACTGCGACATCTGTGCGGACGGGGGCCGTAAGTGTGGGCACCGCATGGCGGGGGATAAATGTAACCCCCCGCGGGTTAAGGGCCGCCTCCCTGGGGCAAGGCCACGAGAAGACCAAGGGGCCGCTGCCGGTGGTGCACGAGAGAGCACCACCGCCTCAGGGTCAGCAGCAACCCCGGCGACTACACCGATGGCGGTAAATAATGCCGCCTAGGTCGTCGGGGAAGATAGTGCAGATCAATGTCAACCACTCCGCCGGGGCACAGGACCTCTTGTGTCAGGTGGCGGCGGAGTGGGACATTGGTCTGGCACTGGTCGCCGAGCCGTACCGGATTCCTCCGTCCGACAAGTGGATGGGGGCTTCGGACGGTTCGGCGGCCATTGTGGTGTTTGGCGCGGGTCTCTCCCCCATTTTCGTTGAGAGAGGGGAGGGATATGTCGCGGCCCGGTGGGGAGAGGTAGTCGTGGTGTCTACCTACTTCTCACCGAACCGCAGTCGGGTGGAGTTCGAGGTGTTCCTGGCTGCGGTGGAAGGGGTCGTGCACCGCGCGGCTCCCCGTCAGGTGCTGGTGGCAGGAGACTTCAACGCCAAATCTACGGCGTGGGGGTCTCCCAGCACTGACGCTCGGGGTGGTGATCTGGAGTCCTGGGTTCTGTCCCTGGGGCTCCAGATACTCAATCGAGGTACCACCCCGACCTGCGCCCGTTGGCAGGGCACGTCCATCGTGGACGTGTCCTTTGCCACCCCACTGCTCGCGTCCTGGGTCAGGGACTGGCGAGTGGTGGAGGATGTGGAGTCTCTATCGGACCATCGTTACGTCCGATACGAGATCTCCACGGCATCCCCTGGGGCCCATTCTTCTTCGGGCCCCCGTGTGGGCAACTCACCGTTCAAACGGTGGGTGCTCCCACGCCTCCGCCGGGATGTGGCGGAGGAGGCTGCGATGGTGCGGGCAATGTACGTTCCGCCCGACACCATTGCGGGGGATGCCGACGGCATGGCGGATCTTCTTGCGGACGACATCAACGTCGTCTGCAATGCCGCCATGCCGAGGGCGCGGGCCTGCCCACGGAGCAGGGGGCAGGTATACTGGTGGACGCAGGAGCTCTCGGACCTGCGGTCCGCCAGTATGGGAGCCAGGCGCGCCTACTTACGGTGTCGTAGGCGCGCCAGGAGGACGCCCGGTGAGGAGGAGAGTCTCCGCCGGGCGTACAATGAGGCCCACAAGGCCCTGCGAACTGCCATCTGCAGGGCCAAGAGCGCCGCCTGGGATCGATTTCTGGGGCTCCTAGACGGCGACCCCTGGGGGAGGCCGTACAGGACGGTGAGGGGGAAACTCGCTTCGGCGGCCCCCTCAACGTCCTGTATGGAGCCGGGACTGCTGCGAAGGGTGGTGGGGGCACTTTTTTCCAACCCCGGTCCCTTCGCACCCCCTAGGTCTGCCTCCGGTTCCGTCCCGGAGGCGTGGGCCGCTGGTCCCTTCGTGTCGGATAGGGAGTTTGACATGGTGAGGGACCGGCTCCGGAGCCGTAACAAAGCTCCGGGGCCTGACGGGGCCCATGCCAAGGTGATGGCGATCGCCTTGGGCCCCCTGGAGGACCGATTTCGCGCGGTGCTGGATGTGTGCATCGCGACGGGTCGCTTCCCCAGGCGCTGGAGGAGTGGGCGGCTCTGCCTGCTCCGAAAAGAGGGCCGCCCGGCGGACTCCCCAGCGGGCTATCGGCCGGTGGTGCTGCTCGACGAGTCCGGGAAGGCGTTTGAGAAAATCATCGCCTCCCGGATCGTCGGGCACATTGAGGGCACGGGACCGGACTTGGCAGACTGCCAGTACGGTTTCCACACCGGCCGGTCCACGATGGACGCGATCGGCCACCTCAAAAGGTGGACTGAGGAGGCCAATGCCCGTGGGGAGGGGGTGGTCGCGGTGTCGCTAGACATCGCGAACGCCTTCAACGCCATTCCCCACGAGTGCATTGAGGCGGCACTCACATTCCACCGAGTGCCCCTCTATCTCCGCACCTTGGTGGGGGACTACCTGCGTGACAGGTCAGTCCTCTACGAGGATGCGGAGGGTCGCGTCCAGGCGTGGACAGTGGCGGCGGGTGTGCCCCAGGGGTCCGTACTAGGCCCTCTATTATGGAACCTGGGGTACAACTGGGTCCTGCGTGGCTCGCTCTCGCCGCGGATGGAGGTCGTCTGCTATGCGGATGACACTCTGGTCGCGGCGGGGGCGAGGGAGTGGGAGGAGGCAGTCCACCTTGCGTCGGTCGGCACCTCCATGGTCGTCCGACGCATTCGCCTCCTGGGGCTGGAGGTGGCCCTCGACAAAACGAGGGCCATGGCGTTCCATGCCCCGAGACGCAGGACCCCACCGGGGCTCTGTGTCCGAGTCGAGGGGGTCCAGGTTCATGTCGAGAGACACATGAAGTATCTCGGCCTGACCCTGGATCCCCGTTGGAGTTTCGAGGAGCATTTTAGGCTCCTCGCTCCCCGGCTTTGCGCCGCCGCAGCCGGACTCGGACGGCTCCTCCCGAACGTGGGGGGGCCCGGAGCGAAGTGCCGTAGGCTTTATCACGGGGTGATAAGGTCTATGGCACTGTATGGAGCCCCGGTGTGGGCAGAGTGCCTCTCGCCCCGCACCCAGGCCCTCTTGAGAGGGCCACAGAGGATCATCGCGATCCGGGCCGTGCGGGCGTATCGCACGGTCAGCCACGGGGCTGCCTGCGTGTTGGCGGGCACGCTCCCGTGGCAGCTCGATGCCCTGGTTCTGTCCCAGGTGCATCGAAATCGGGTCGCGATGAGGGAGCGGGGCGAGCGACCCGCTCTGGAGGTGATAGAGCGGGTTCGCTCCCTGGCGCAGAGGGAGGCTCTGCGCACGTGGGAAGAGGCACTCGCCAACCCAGCCGCTGGCCACCGGACGATCGATGCGATCCGTCCGGTGTTGGAGGAGTGGGTAGGGAGCCAGCGGGGCACCCTCTCATACCGCCTGGTGCAGGTTTTGACCGGACATGGTTGTTTCGGTCACTACCTGCACCGCGTCGCCCGCCGGGAGGAGTCGCCGCGGTGTCACCACTGCGACTCTCCCGACGACACGGCCGAGCACACGCTTGTCGAGTGCCCGGCCTGGCGACGGGAGCGCCGCACTCTTGTTGCGGTGCTCGGCGGTGGCGCCCTCTCAATGCCAAGCATGGTGCGAGCCATGGTTGGTAGTGGGAGGGCATGGAGGGCTGCCGCCTCCTTCTGCGAAAGCGTTATGGCGCAGAAGGAGGCAGCGGAGAGGGAGCGGGAGGAGGATCCTCTAGCCGCTCCCCTCCGGCGTAGACGTAGGGGCCGGCGAAGACGGGTGGCTTAGACCCCCGACCTTCCGGCTCCTGGGTGGTCTGAGGGTGCGGCCTAGCCAGCCGTGCGCCTCCTCGGTGCCGAGTCCGGCATAGACCACACCGACGTCTGGGGATTACCTAGTACCCTAGCGTAATCCCCCTTAAGTGGCGCGTCGCCCGGCCCCCTGTGGGGTTAGGGCCAGCTCGGGGTCACTCTGGAGTAGGGGTGCACTGCGGTGCGCCGAACCCAGAGCGGCCTCACAAGGGCTTAGGAGGGTACCGGTGGGTTTTAGCGGGTAGTCTGGCGCTGTTTCCCGCGCCGGGAATCCCGCACTGGTTGCGCCCCTTGGCGGGGGCGTGACGCGTCCATAAATGGATTCCCCATCGTCATCAAAAAAAAAAAAAAAAAAAAAAAAAAAAAAAAAAAAAAAAAAAAAAAAAAGGTTAGGTTAGGTTAGGTTAGGTTTCGCACTAATTGGTGCAACGGAGTGCCTTGACAGGCGAGCGACGGGGCCGGCCCGGAGAGTGTTAACACGACGAGCCCGGGTCCCCCCGTATAGCGCAACGGAGTCAGGCCGGGGGGGATGTTTAGTGGGTAGTCGGGAACGACTTTACCGGAGTCCCACATACCCCTGTGGTTGGCACCACCCCACAGGGACGATGCGTAAAGGCATTTTACCTCCTCGAACCCAAAAAAAAAAAAAAAGGTTAGGTTAGGTTAGGTTAGGTTAGGTTCGGAGTGGCTATAAAGTCCATGGCACTTTACGGAGCCCCGGTTTGGGCGGATTGTCTCGCGTCCCGCACGGTAGCCCTCTTGCGAAAGCCGCAGAGAGTTATAGCGACCCGGACCGTGCGTGCGTACCGCACGGTCAGTCATGGGGCGGCCTGTGCGCTCGCAGGAACACCCCCGTGGGAAGTCGAGGCACAGGTGCTAGCCCAGGTGCATCGACATCGGGTCGCTGCTCGTGAGCGGGGAGAACGGCCCATGCCCGAGGAGGTGCAGAGGATTCGTAACCTGGCGCAGAGAAGTGGCCTGCGCCAGTGGTCAGAGGCACTCAATGCCCCAGTTGCCGGACACCGGACGATTGAAGCCATTCGTCCGGTTTTGGAGGAGTGGGTCGGACGCCGGCACGGCAGCCTCACGTACCGCCTGGTGCAGGTTTTGACCGGACATGGGTGCTTCGGTCACTACCTGTACCGCGTCGCCCGTCGGGAGGAGTCGCCGCGGTGTCATCACTGCGACGCTCCGGATGATACGGCCGAGCACACGCTTATCGAGTGCCCGGCCTGGCGACGGGAGCGCCGCGAACTCCGTGCGGCGCTCGGTGGGGGTCCCCTCTCGCTGCCAACTATGGTCACAGCCATGGTTGGCAGCCGGAGGGCGTGGGAGGCTGCTGCCTCTTTCTGCGAGGCCGTTCTCTCGCAGAAAGAGGTGGCGGAGAGGGAGCGGGAGGAGGACGCTCTAGCCGCTCCTCTCCGGCGTAGACGGGTGGGCAGAAGAAGGCGGGCACTATAAGCTCGCCCTTCTAACTGCCCCGAGAGCGGCCGCGTGCGTTGGATGGCCTCCACGCACGCACAGCACCGGCTGCCACGTCTGGGGATCTCCCGAATATACCCGGGAATCCCCCTTTGGCGCATCCCCGATCTAGTGCATAGCTAGGTCGGGAGGCCCTGGGCTTGACTCGGAGAATCGCTTTGGCAGAACCCGAGTCGTTCCCACGGTAGGGCTTGGAAGGGTATATCGGGGAGTTTTAGTGGGTATTCTCGGCGAGCAGCCGAGCGAGTCCCACACACGCCTTCCGCCTAGCCAGCGGTTGGTAGGTCCGTAAACTGGATTTTGTCCCCGTCAACAAACAAAAAAAAAAAAAAAAAAGGTTCGGAGTGGCTGGGGTGCCTGGTCAGATAGCCTCCTCGTGGCGCACCCCGGGCAACCGCCGCTGACCACTGGATTGGATTTCCCCCAAATCAGTGTTCAGCGGAGGGCTAATGGTCTGACGTGGTTGAGGCGGCGGAGACCACACCCAGATGGTCCGCCGCCGGGCTTCAGTGCCCGTCGATAGAGAGGGGCTTCAGTGCCCGGGTTAAGGCGAACACACACAAAAAAAAAATGGAAGCGCGTAGTAAAATTACACGTCCCCGGGAGGGTCTCCGTGAGGAGGAATCCCTCACCGGCCCTGCGGGAGAGTCGGGGTCCAAGCGAATCCGCTTGGAATCCGAATCTTCCGCTGAGTCGGTCTGCCCCTCGTATACGGGGGGGGCAACTGTGCGCGGTAACGGAGGAGCAGCGGATGTTCCGGCAAAGGCCGATGATCCCGCAAAGAAACAGAAGATGACTCCTGACAGGAAATGGATTGTCTCGCACCTTGGCAGGCTCCGACAACTGTCCTGCAAGTTGTGGCTTAATAGGGAGGCCTTAGAAGAAGCCATGGAAATGGCCAAGATCCTAAGGGATGCAGAGGAGATGGCTAAATCCTACCACGACGCGGCAGATGAAGCCATCATAAAGAGCCGGAAGCGAGAGCGAGAGCTCCTAGAGGAGATAGAGGCCCTCAAGGCCGCAATCACGGAGCTGGAGGAGGCTTCAGCCACTAAGGCCGACTTCACCCGTCTGGAGAGTCGAGTCGCGGACGAACTGGGCAGATTTGCCAAGGAGCTCGGGAAGCAGCCGACCCAGCAACAGGCCCCAGTAACGGCGCCGCGCTCTTACGCGGAGGCGGCACGGAAGGAGAACGCTCCCAGCGCGACTTCCGCGCCGAAAGAACGGCCGAAGAGGAGGAGGGCCAAAAGGGCGAGAGTCAGGGCGCCGGACACGGCTGCCCTGACTATTAATATCGAGCCGGAAGCGGCCGCGCGTGGAGTGACCGCAGAGAAGGTGTTGGAGCGGGCCCAAGCGGGGTCCCGATTGAGCGCAGAGATGGTGGCGCAATTAAGATGGACGAGGTCCGTAACCGGGGCCACCATGTGCCTCGTTTCGGGGCCACAAAAAGAAGAGTGGGCACAGGAGATCGCCCGCAAAATAGAGGATGCAGCCGAGGGCGCGGTCAGGATCGCCTGGCCTGAAAAGAGGACGGAGATAGTTCTCTCCGGTCTGTCCGGCGCGACGTCTAGCGCCGACATCACTGCCGCGATGAGCTCGGCGGGCGGTTGCCCACCGGAGAAGATCAAGGTGGGAAATATTCGTCCCACCGGCTCAGGGGGCTTTCGAGCCTGGACCAGCTGCCCCAGTGGTGCAGCCAAAAAGCTGGCGGAAGGTGGCCGACTCCAGATTGGGTGGGCGGCGGCGTTCGTGCGGGTTCTGCCCCCGCGCGACGTGCGCTGCTTCAGGTGCCTGGAGTCGGGTCACGTCAAGGCGACATGCACCTCGGTGGTTGACCGCACCGAGGTCTGCTACCGTTGCGGACGCACCGGTCACAAGGCGGCGATGTGCCAGGAGAGGGCCCACTGCCCTCTATGCGCAGAGGCGGGTCGCGAGGCCAGCCATAGATTAGGGGACACGAGGTGCGGCGCCCCACGGCGCCGCGTGAGGGCGGCCCCGATTGGCGGCCACAAATGCGACCCTCCTCAAGCTGAGCCCATGGACGCTCAATCGGGCGTCGGGGGGCCTGGCGGAGGGGGGGCGCAAGGTGCCGCTAGTGTTGCGCCTACGGGCGCTGGGACGGAGACGCCCAGGAGAACTGGTGCGTCGGCGGATGGCCGGCAGGAGTCGGCGGCCCGGACATAGTCACGTCCGGGCACTTTAAACAGCCCTTTTCAGGGCTAGCGGACCCTCAGATGGGGGGTCGTGGGATGGCCGGCCTGCTAGGCCGGCGGAGGCACTTGTGCCTTTCAGGGTAGCGCCGGGCCTCAGTGCCCGCTTCTCTCTCGGAGAAGCAGTTAGCTGAAGCTCGGCCTTGGCGTTGCTGCAGGGTTTTTTCCCGCAATCTCGCCGAGTGGTGGGATGACACCCCCTCCATGGCTGGGGGGTGTCGTCGTGGTGTGGCATGCCGCCGCGGACCGTACCGCTGTTTACACGGTGCGGCCCGCGGCGGCGTCCCACTCGTGGGTCGTTTGCCCGTGTTGGGCTCTCCGTTGGGGAGCGTAGGCTGGGGGGTCCCCAGTTGCAATATTTGACCCTGGGGCCCCTGTCATGCCAGATGGCGGCCATCGCTGGGGTTTTAGTGGGTAGGCCTTCCCCTTCTGGGAAGGAGAGCCCCACATAACCACCGGGAACTCACGCACCCGGTGGTATGCAATTTAATGCATTTCCCCGGCGTGAACAAAAAAAAAAAAAAAAAAAAGGTTCGGAGTGGCTGGGGTGCGGGCTGGCAGACCTCCTCGTGGTGCACCCTGGGAGGGGAGTGGAAGTAACCTCAGTTGCGGTTGCTTCCGCTCCTCTGCGAACTGTCAGCGGAGAGGAAACGGTCGAGTCTCTGAATTTGTTGATTCCCGTTGGGACTTTTGCGTCCGGCGATGGTGTGAGGCACCTCCAAGGTGCGTATGGTGGCCACTCCCGACTTCTTTACTATTCAAAGGAGTGCGGATGTGTTGTTTGGAGAAAGGCCCTTATTAGGGACAGTGGACTTTTTGTAGTCGTGGTATGGCGGGCCTTCAAGGCCTGTGGGTCATTTTTATGACTGTGTGTGGTCGGCGCTCTCGCGCTTAGGCAACTCTTGCCAACGTTGTGACGTCTTTCGTCTTCAGGCTCCTTTTGGGGCTCAGCGGCCGCCTTCGTGTGGCGTGGTATGGCGGACCTTCAAGGTCTGCGGTGCGGCGGGATCGGTGGCTACGGTCTGTAGCCGCTGATTTGGTCTTCGGGCCCCTGTCGGGCAACCTGTGCCTCCTTGTTTGGTGTTGTGGTCATGTCTCGCTGCCAGCTTGGGGGTGTAGGGGCCTTGCCTTAATTGGCCGGGCCAAGTGGAGTAAACCACCATAAAAATCAGCAAGTCCCTGTTGTTGGTGACCGCGGCAACAGGGGGCCTTCGGGTGGTGGGCGGCTCACAGTCCACCAACTAGCGCCATCCTGGGGTACTACCCGTCCCCCCAGTGTAGTAGGGTTACCCGGGTGCAGAGGGCACCACCCGGGTGGACACTATGTTTCCCTCAAGCTCGTGGGATAAATATGAAGAGTTCCAATAATAAAACCCAAAACCCTAGCGTAAGCACTCACTCCAGACGGAGTGAATTTTTGAAGAATAAGGTCGTAGTCAGCGACGAAGCGATGTCGGATTGCTCGTTCAAATCGACAGAGACGGTGGCTTCTAAGGCCAGTAAAAAGAGGAAGCGCTCCCATACCAGCAGGGGAAGCGGCGTCGGCAGCCAATCGGAATCGGACTGTGGGTCTGACAACAGTTCCGTGTCGGCCGCAAAGAAGCCGACCGACAAGAGAGGAAGGGGCAGGCCGGCCACAACTGGCGAATATGTTGGGTTGGCCAAGGCGAAGGAGGAATACAATCGCCAACTCAGGGAAGAAACCCGCCTCTTGGCGGAAAAGAGTTTGGCCGAAGATATGGCCAATGACGCGGAAAGACGGAGCCTAAGATCTAGCTCCGCTCATTCACAGGGTTCCGTCTGTATGCTGGACGATGAGGAAGAGCCACCGGCGTTTGAGCTGGGCGAGGACCTGCTCAAGGATGCGGAAATGTGTCGGCAAGTCGCCCGGAAATCCGGCAACTTAAAGGGCACATTTGTCAAACAACTGAACAACGTAGCCGACGGCATAGCAGTGAAGGCGAAAGCACTCGTCAAGCGTACAGCCACTGATGAGAATGCTAAGCTACTGGCCACAGTAAAGAGGCTCCAGGAAGACAACAAGCGGCTCACCGGGGAGCTGGCGGAGAGTCGCAAAGAGATGTCAGAGGTCAGGGTTGAGCTTCTGGACATAAGGCGTCGAATGGAGCCGACTGCGTCTACATCTGCCGTCGGGGCCTCTATGCCCACTGGCAATGAGCAAATTACTCCGGCGCAGCTGGTGAAGCTGCTGAAAGACATGTCGAAGGACATGAAAAAGGAGATGAGCGAGATGCGTACCAGCATTCTCAATATTGTGGACGCGAAAGTAGAGGGCAAGTTTGTGCCAGATAGGCCGCGGCCTGCGCTTGCTTCGGATAGGAACCGGGACACATCACTTCCCCCGGTCGTCATAGGCGGAAGCCAGACCGCTAGGCGTGTAGTGGCTAATAAGGACGACCTTTCGTCCGCTGCGGCGGCGAGGCCGCACTCCGAAAGAAATCCTCCAAAGGGGAACAAAAAGGTAAATAGCAAGAGCAAGCCTGAGACAGCCGCAACATCAACCGCTACGGCGCCAGCCAAAGCTAGTCAATCGGCAAAAACGGCTCCCGCCAACGTAGATAAGGGAGACTGGCAAGTACAGCAGTCCCGCAACCAAAGACGGAAAGCCCGTCAGGCAGCGTCCACAGTCCCGCAGGCCACGAAGGGCAAACCAATGAAGCCGCGGAAGATACGCGTCCCTCGCTCGGCTGCAGTGGTCCTCACTATCGACTCCGGAGCACAAGAGAAGGGTCTCACATATGCCGACGTCATTAACAGAGCGCGCAGTGTTATAGACCTGGGTGAGCTTGGCCTTATCCCTGTTCATATAAGGGGGGCCGCTACTGGAGCACGCATCCTCCAGATAGCCAGCGGAGAGGATGCGGCAGACAACGCTGCTAAAGCCGACGCCCTAGCTGAGAAGCTAAAGGCAGTCCTGAAGGAGGATGTGCGTGTCACCAGACCAATAAAACGTGCTGAGTTCCGGCTCATAGACTTGGACGACTCAGTCACTAAGGATGATGTGGTTGCAGCCGTTGTCATAAAGACGGAATGTTCAATAGACAGCGTGACCGTGAGTGACATTCGTCGTAATCCAGACGGTATGGGCTCTGTCCTAGTTAAGTGCCCTGTCGCAGCGGCGAAAATATTGATGGCCGAGAAAAGGCTCTTTGTGGGTTGGAGTGCGGCTCGAATTCGTGTCCTAGAGCCACGCCCAAGGAAATGCTTCCGCTGCCACGAGGTTGGACATACTCGGCAGCGCTGCACATCAGATGTGGATCGGAGCGAGCTTTGCTTCCGATGCGGCCAATCTGGCCATAAAGCAGCTGTATGCTCGAACGAGCCTCACTGCACAATCTGTGCAAAGGCCAAGAAACCGTCTGGGCATATCATGCGGGGTAAGAGTTGTACCGCTCCAGCCCCGGCTAAGAACAGAAAAGCAACCGACAAGGCCCCGGCTGCTAAACACGCTGAGCGGGTACAGCCGCACGACGCCATGGAATGTTAATGGACAATACACCCATTCTTAAAATACTCCAGGGAAACCTTAACCACTCTGGCGGTGCGCAAGATCTTCTAATGCAAACCATGCCGGAGTGGGGTATTGACGTGTCGGTTGTTGCAGAGCCTTACTATGCTCCGCCTGGCAATCAAAACTATGCCACAGATTTGGACTCAACGGTGGTCATTATAAGGTCATCGTCGTCAAGGTCCCCGCCCCTGAACATCAAGGAGCGGGGCCATGGATATGTCGTCGCGAAATGGGGAGACATAGTACTGGTCGGCGTTTACTTCTCCCCAAATCGCCCCTTGGCTCAGTTTGAGCCGTTTATCGGATTGGTTGGCACAGCCGTTCACCGCTCTGCGTCCTGTCAAGCCTTCGTGATGGGGGACTTCAATGCCAAATCAACGGTGTGGGGATCCCCCTCCACGGATGCGCGTGGCTCTGTCGTGGAGGACTGGGCAAATATGCTTGGACTTGTTTTGCTCAATAGAGGCTCAGTGAACACCTGTGTGCGACAGCGGGGGGGGTCTATAGTGGACCTTACGTTCGCTACCCCCGCTCTCGCAGCACACGTTGCTGACTGGAAAGTCCACGTGGAGGCGGAGACACTGTCGGACCATCGCTACATTACGTTCGACGTGTCTCCCCATCGAGGGGTAACCGGAACTGCGACTAATAGAACCAGTCTTCCACAGGAATTTCCCAGGTGGTCGTTGGCCAAATTCAATAAAGAATTGGCGGGAGAGGCTGCCTTAATGGAAGACTGGTTCAGGGATTATTTTACCTTCTACGGATGTCGATGAAGAGGTGGCTTCGTTCGGCCAATCACTGACACGCATTTGCGACGCGTCGATGCCTAGAACAAAGCGGCGGCCTCCGAGGCGCGAGGTTTATTGGTGGACACCGGAACTGGCAGTGATGCGTCGTATCTGCATTGCCCGGCGCAGGGCATATACTAGACACCGCAGGTTACGCCCTGCCAGAAGGGATGATGCGACAGAGGAGCAGCTTCACGCAGCGTTGAAAGAGGCCCGACATACATTTAGGGTCGCAATTGCGGAGGCTAAGTCTGTTGCCTTTAAAGAATGGCTGGAGCTGCTGGACGCGGATCCGTGGGGGCGTCCATACCGAACCATCCGCAACAAGCTCTCTAGCGCGGGCTCTCCTGTGACTGAAACACTGGAGCCTGCTTTTCTCGACGATGTCATCTCCGCTCTTTTCCCATCTCAACCGGAGCATGTTCCGCCCTACATTGCTCCTGTTACGAGGGCTGAACTAGAGGACGATGGTCCTCCTCCTCCTATTACGGCGGGGGAGATGGAAAACGTGGTGAGGAGACTCCGGGCCAAAACAACAGCTCCTGGCCCGGATGGTGTTCCCGGCAAAGTTCTTGCCGCTTCTCTTACCACATTGGAGAGCCACCTGAAACGTATTTTCGACCTCTGTCTGTCAACAAGTCGTTTTCCTAAAGCGTGGAAAATAGGCCGCTTAGTCCTACTGCCGAAGCCTGGTAAGCCACCCAACATCCCGTCAGCTTACAGGCCAATCGTCTTGCTGGATGAAGCGGGTAAGCTTCTAGAACGGATCATATCCACCCGCATCAACCAGCACCTTAAGGAATCCGGCCCGGACCTGTCCAGCTCACAGTTCGGGTTTCGCGAAAACCGCTCCACTATCGACGCTATCTCTTGCGTCAAGGCCTTCACTTCTGAAGCGGTTTCGAGGGGTAGGGTGACTATGGCTGTGTCGTTGGACATAGCCAACGCTTTTAATACCCTGCCCTTTGCGTGTATCGAAGAGGCACTGCGTCACCATAAAGTGCCCCCTTATCTTACGAGGATCATCCGCAGCTACCTCCGCAACAGGCCAATCATGTGCCTAGATCGCCGCGGAATCATGATACGACGGACAACAACTTGCGGAGTGCCACAGGGGTCGGTGCTTGGCCCACTTCTGTGGAATATTGGGTACGACTGGGTGCTTCGGGGAACTCTTATGCCGAGGACCTGCGTCACTTGTTACGCTGACGACACGCTTATTCTGGCGAATGGCGACAACTATGCCGAAGCCGCGCGTCTAGCCACAGTCAGCGTAACAATGGTAGTTAGCCGCATTGAGAGTCTCGGCCTCAAAGTGGCTCTCGAGAAGACAGAGGCCCTCCTCTTCCATGGGCCGAGGATGAAACCCCCAAATGATGCGTCAATAACAATCAATGGGGTGCGCATTCTATTAAAAGACCGCATGCGCTATTTAGGATTAGTGCTCGACCCTCGTTGGTCGTTCCACGAGCATTTTAGCAGCCTGTGCCCAAAACTCCTTGGCACGGCTGTGGCTCTTAGTCGGTTGTTGCCAAATTTAGGCGGCCCCAGTTCGGCATGCCGCCGTCTGTATACCGGGGTCGTCAGATCCATGGCCCTTTACGGTTCCCCGATCTGGGCAGACACGTTGTCTCCGCACAACGCTGCCCTACTTCGCCGAGCCCAGCGAGTGATGGCCATCAGAGTCGTCCGCGGGTACCGCACAGTATCCTGCGACGCTGCGTGTGTTCTGGCAGGCACCCCTCCGTGGGACCTGGACGCGAGGGCGCTCGCTGACGTTTATAGACGCAGCGCCCAGGTGCGAGCTGAAGGAGTCCGTCCCATGCCGGAAATGTTGAGACGCTGGAGGGACAGAGCTCATGCGTCCACCTTGAGGGAGTGGAGGCGCAGGCTAGAGGATCCTGTCGCCGGCCACTGGACCATCGGAGGTATTCGGCCAAATTTGGCAGATTGGTTGGCGAGAGATCACGGGACGCTCAACTTCCGGGCGACACAGGTGCTGTCGGGGCATGGATGCTTCGGCAGCTACCTCCATCGAGTCGCCGGTCGTGAGCCAACGCCGTGCTGCCACCATTGTGAGAGCGACGTGGACGACGCACAGCACACCCTGCAGGTTTGCCCCGCATGGGCAGCTCAGCGTGTCGTCCTTACCGCAGAAATAGGGGCGGACCTCTCACTTGCGGCCGTTGTCAAAGCAATGGTCCGCAGTGAGAGTTCCTGGTTTGCGGTGGTAACCTTCTGCGATGAAGTCATCTCGCAGAAGGAAAGAGCGGAGCGGGAGCGGGAGCAACAGCCCGACGCTGACCCGATCCGAAGAAGGAGAGGTGGCCAGAGGCGGAGGCGCCATGCCAATCTCCAGCCACCATAATGGGGGCGCGGGTGATGGAGTGGGGCTCCATCACTCGCATCACATGCCCTCGCGCTGGGAGAGTGTCTTTGTCGTCCGCGGATACTCTCCTTTCCCCTAAGAGAGCCTGAAATAGGGCACCAGTCGCCAAACGGGTGTGGGAGGTCGTGTGCGATGAGCTCCCCATACCGCACCCGATTTAGTGACAAAGCGGAACCGTTGGTTTTTAGTGGGTAGGCCCCCGATTATCGGGGGAGATTCCTACATAACCCAGGCCGGCCCCACTAAGGCCTGGGTAGGTATAAAACCTTTTCCAACGAAAAAAAAAAAAAAAAAAAAAAAAAAAAAAGGTTCGGAGTGGCTAAGACGGATGGAGGTTCCCGTCTATGGTCACTGGACGATCGAAGGTTTACGGCCAAACATGGTCGCCTGGCTAAGCAGAGAACACGGTGCGCTTAGCTTCAGGCTAACGCAGATCTTAACGGGGCATGGTTGTTTCAGCAACTATTTGTGCAAGATTGCGGGTCGAGAAGTTAGCCCGCAATGCCTTGAGTGTGGCCTCGACATTGACACTGCGCAGCACACGCTGCAAGTCTGCCCAGCCTGGGCAACTCAACGCAGTGTCCTTGCCGATGTAATTGGGGCGGACCTCTCACTGCCGACCATCATCGCCAAGATGATCGCTAGAGAGGAGTCCTGGATGGCGGTAGCTACTTTCTGCGAGGTCGTGATGTCGCAAAAAGAAGCTGCGGAGAGGGCGCGGGAGGATGATCCAAACGCGAACCCGATTCGCAAGAGGCGAGTTGGCCGGAGGAGGAGGCAGTTTGCCGCTCTTCTGCCGCCAACATAAGGGTGCGGGCGACGGAGTGGGGCTTCGTCGCTCGGCTACACACCCTTGCGCGAGGGGATGTTTTCCCGCGAATATCCCCCATTCCCTAGCGGAGTCCTGAAAAGGGCGCGGTCGATTCGAACGGCGGGAGGTAGTGTGCGCTGAGCTTCCCACACCGCCTTCGAACTTCGACTCAGCGGAAGGGTAGGTTTTTAGTGGGTAGGCCCCCGCTTATCGGGGGAGATTCCCACATAACCCAGGCCGGCCCCATCACAGGCCTGGGTAGGTATAAAACCTTTTCCTACCATAAAAAAAAAAAAAAAAAAAAAAAAAGGTTAGGTTAGGTTAGGTTAGGTTAGGTTTTTTTTTTTTTTTTTAATAGAATGAGCTATTTTTGATACTATTTTCAACGCGGTGCTATTGAATACACTTTGTTGATAATGCTTGATTTCTTTGGTATTATAGATGTTTTATATGGATTTCAATGTGAGTGATTGTAAAATAAAATTTTTGTGAAAATTAAATAATGAATTGGTTATAGGTTTGAATTTTGGTTTTGGTAATTTATAGAGGATTTATGTTTGATTTAAAGATTTTTGAATAATGTAAAGTTTTATATAGATTTTTTATTATTATTTCATTCGATTCGTTAAAATTTTATCTTAAGTACCATTAAATTTTTTGAGGTTTGAAACTATATAATTAATATATGTACAGAACGAGTCGCTGATGGATTCAGAACTTATAATTTTATTGAGATCATAGGGGTCATCCAAATGTTGAGAGACAAATTCATATTCTCGTCTCTTCGCCGCAAATCTACTACAGTATTTTATTAAGTGGTGAAGGGTCTGTGTAGATGTGTCATCGCAAGGACATAAGTCATTATTAGTAATTTTAAATCGATATAAGTATTCCTTATGATAACCGTGATTCGTGATAACCTGAGTGACTGCAAAAGAGGGAGGTATTCGTTTTAAAAAGCTATTTAGATGATCTATTGTAGGGAAAAGAGATTTAGTATAAGTTGTATTATCATATAGTTGTTTGGCTGTTTCTATTGTTAGTGTTTTGTTTTTCTGTTTTATGAAACTGATAGGAACACGGTCATATGCGGGTTTGTTTCTAAGATTAGCTGCGGTTTTGGCAGCACGATCAGCGGCTTCATTGCCGGGCAGTCCAATGTGCCCTTTGACCCAGATGAATTCAATGTTTATGCCTGATTGTTTTGTATTATTAATGTGCTCTAGTATTTTGACTGCTAGAGGGCAAGTGGTGTTACAGTTTGATATTTCTTGTAAGCTTGATTTACTGTCTGAGAAAATAATGGTTTTTGGGAAGTTCTGATCTATAGCCCAAGAGCATGCTCGCTCAATAGCAAGCATCTCTGCTTGAAACACAGAACAAGACTGATGTAATTTGAGCTTTGTTATTTTGTGACGTCCTTGCGGCGGATAGACAACGAAAGCAGCTCCAACCGAGTTGTCGTGCTTGGAACCATCGGTAAAGATTCTGTGTACCGTATTTAATTCGCTGATTTGTTCATAATCTGTAATTGATGAGATTTCGAGAAATGAGAGTTTTGGTCTATTTACGGGGTGCAAGAGTTGTGATGGTGGAGTGGGGGATTCAATTACAGTGTTATTCGGGGTGCAGCGTGATTTACCTGTTAATTTAGCTATTTCAATGTCAGACACTTCAAGCACTTTTGCCGGTAAGGGTGTAAGTTGGGCTATTGCTATTGCAGATGGTGTATTAATAGTGCGGAAGCCACGTATGATTTTAATTGCAAATATGCGCTGTGCAGACAGAAGTCGTCTGTTATTATACTCATAATTTAAAGCTTTTGACCATATACTTGCTGCGTAACAGATAATGGGTTCTATTACCTGCAAGTATATGGTTTTTATATTTTCTGAGTGAATTCCCCAAGTGGGACGTGAAAAAATTACTAGTTTGTTCAACAGTTTATTAGCTTTGTCCAAAATATATTCTACATGTTGCTTAAATTTTAAATTTGAGTCTATGATAACACCTAAATATTTAAAGCTATTGACTGGTTGTAAAGTAGTTCCGCGGACTTTTATAGTACATTTAGTTGCATCATTTGTAAATGGAATAAGTTGAGTTTTATTGGGTCCAAATTCAAGTTTAACGCTTTCACCCCATCGAACAATTTGTTCCAAAGCTGAGTTGGTTATTAATTGAAGAGTGTCTATTTTCTTAGAGTGTGTAATAAGTAGTACATCGTCAGCATATGCTTGAAGTTCGCATCCGAGAGGTAAAGAAGTAGACAGAAGTTCATCTAAAATGAGATTCCATAACATCGGGCCACACACAGATCCCTGAATACAGCCTCTGGTCATCGTTTTAGATACGGTGCAGTTAGCAAAGTTCATAATTACTTCTCTGCGGGTAATGTAACTTTCGAGTAAGCGATATATGTTGTTGGGGCATTTAACTTTTTTCAAACGTTGAAATATGGCCGGCCACCAAGCATGATCAAATGCAGCTCTTATGTCTAAAGAGGTTACAAGCACCTGCTTTCTACGTGACTTTGCATTTTTGATGATGTTAAGGGCATTATGTATTGCTGTTGTAGTGGACACTTGTTGTTTAAATCCATATTGGTGTTTGCACATATTGTTGGTGATGTACAGATGGTGAGTAAGTCGATTCGTGATCAGTCTTTCCAGAAGCTTGCCAAAAACATTAATGAGACCAATAGGTCGGAATGCTGTAGTTGATGTGTAATCGTCTTTACCAGGTTTGGGAATTATCTTAGCTATAGCTATTTTCCATGCGGATGGAAAGTAGCATAGTTGCAAACATTTGTTCATAAGGTTGGTTATGAAGTCCGGGAAATTGCGAGCAAAGTTATAGCAAATATCTGAAGTGAGGTGGTCTATTCCAGGTGCTCTTTTGTGGTTCATTTGCCTTAGAGTTTCTATAATTTCAGTGGTGTTAAAAGGAGGCTCATCATGGTAATTCGGCTGTTGATCGACATTTTTCCTGATGTTACAATGAAGGGTGGAGTCAGGGGTGTCGTCAGGGTAAAATTGGTTTAGAAGAGCATTTGCAGTTTCTAGGGCATCGGTGGTGTATGTTCCGTTCGGTAATTTTAATGTTGATGGAGGTTGCGAAATGGGTTTTGTTTTTAGTATTCTATTGGTGATGCTCCAGACGTCCTCTTTAGTTTGAAGGTTGCAAAATTCTCTAAAATGTTTTGTAGATTCAGCACAGATTGCGTTAGAGTATTCTTTTCTTAATTTGTCTCTTTCGGCGATAAGGTCATCAAGAGGCAGTTGTCGTCTTTTGTGCTTACTTAGTTTATGATGGTTTCGTAAAACCTTTTGTTTGATTTCCTGAAGTTCATCTGTCCACCAAGGGGCCTTTTTTGAGCGGCCAGTGGATTTCGGTAAAATGGCTTCACACGCTTTCTGTATAGCTACAGTAGTTTGCTGAATAAATTTGTCTATGCCAGTTTCGTCTAATGTGCTTATATCCTCCGTAGGAAGAGCTTTTTTAACGTGTTCAACAAATAAATGCGTCGCTAATTCCCAGTTGAAATTTGAAGTGTTGTATCTGAAAGTGGACAATTTACAATTACTATGGAAGACGGTATTAACGGAGGTTAGTTTAAATGTTATGGCATCGTGGTCAGAGACAGTTGATATGCTTTGATCAACCTGCCAGTTATTTATTTTAATATGAGAGTTACTGCTAATCATTGTAAGGTCAATTATTGATTCCCTGGGAATACCATGTGTTACAGTGTGGAACGTAGGTGTATTACCTACGTTACATACTATAAGATTATTGATAGTAATCAAGTCGAAGATAAGTTGACCGCGGCTGTTGTTAGAGATAGAGCCCCATTGAGTGTGCCATCCATTAAAGTCCCCGCAGATAATATGGGTGTCATGGGGATGACTATGCAAGAAAAATTCTAACTTTCCCATGATATTGTTGTCGTCAGTTCTGGGTTCTACGTAAGCGGATATTAAAAATATTTTATTTGAGTTGTGTGAATTTATTTGTACGATGCATAAATTAGGATGAGAAAATTGTGAAAGGTCTAGAGTTGAGAAGGTTTTATCTTTAATTGCTATTGCTGCTTTGACGGGGTTGGTTATGTCAGTGGAAATAGCGTGATGTAAAGTGAATCCAGGAATGCCAGGTAGAGTGCTATTATTAATGAGGTAAGGTTCAGTCATAAATACAATTTCTGTAGGTGATGTAGACAGGTATACATTTAGTTCATGTGAAGCGTTTCTGCTTCTTCCTATATTTAGTTGTACACAGTTAAAAGATTTATCAAAACTTGTTGATTTATTAGAATTATAATTAGTGTTGGTTGGGATACGATGATTATTTGTTTTACGTACCATAATTAATTCTATTTCTAATGTTGTTAATCATGAATTGAGTTCTAGGACATTTAATAGATGTTGCACTGTGATCCGACTTTGTATTTAGATTGAATTTTTTATTATGGTTGACACAATTATAACATATTTCTTCTCCTTTTTCTTTCTTGTGTGGACAATTATTGTATAGATGGTCTGAGGATGCGCAATGAGAGCATGCAATCTTATCATTTTTGCAGTGCTTTCGGGTGTGCCCAAATTGTAGACATCCATAGCACTGCATTAGCGGTATGTAGTCGCCAACAGCGATTCTTTGGTGGTCTATATTGAGTCTGTCCATGGATGTGATGATTTTCCAAATTTCCGGTGTTGTCATTAGGACTGCATTATATAAATTTTTGTTTCGGTTTCCTCTTTTGAATTTAAAAACTAGGTCTTTTTCTGTGTGAGTATGGAGTCTTTCATTTTGGTTAATTATTATTTTACTAAGATCCTCGGTATTAGTTGTGTTGGATATACCTTTGACTATAATCATTGGCTGTAGAAGTTTCGATTCTTCAGCATTTATTGGTGATGATTTTTTATTGTTGATTTTTATTAAGGTTTGTTGTCTGTGTTCTTCAGAGTCAAACTCTACTCGGATTTTATTGTTTGATACAAATTTTATATTCGATGGTGTGAATGTGGTATCTTTGAATGAGATGTTTTGTTTCCATATTTGGAGTGTTTCAGCAGAGCTTTTTGTTTCTTTTTTCGATGAAACTATAATTGCCGGTTTTGTTTTGAAAGAGGGTTGTGGAGCTTTTGGAGGAGTGTTAGCTATATCGGCGTATGATCGCGAGTAGTTAGGAATGATGTTAGTCGTAGGCTGTTTGATTGTATCTTTGATAGTATTCTCAATAGCTCTGATAGTTTCTCTACTTAGTTGGATTGTTTTGGTGTCATTAATTTCTTTATTTATTTCATCGCTGCAGTTTATTCCTTTTATGGTGAGTTTGGTGATATCATTAGTTAATTGTTTTATATCGTCTATTGTGCATTTATTTACATTTGTGTCTCTGTGTAGTTTTTTATTTATGTTATTAGCTAATTGATTAATTTTTTCAAAAATGAATTTAATGCTATTATCATTTAATGAACTTTCTTCTGAATCGAATGTATTGGCTTCAACGTATTCATCTTCTGATGTGATGGATGGAGTTTCTATTTCTTTACTAGTTGATGCTTTATTTTTGGTTTTTGTAGGCGTATTTTTGCTGTCTTGTTGAGTGCCGTATGTTAATTTAAGTGCTCTAGTATTTGGTCTGTTTATGTTGGCCTTCTCGTTAGCTTTTTCGTCGTCCAGTGTGTTAGCCGTAGTCGTCGTAATATTTTCAGATCGGGTCAAAGGTTTTTTGTTTTTAGAATCAGTACTCATAATGAATCCCACGAGTAGGGCCGGTGTGAAGAAACACTCCCGGGTGACGCCCATTCCAGGAGTGCTAGCTATATACTGACGGAGGTCGCCTGGTATCCGTAGGTTTTAAGCGGGGTTTCTCCCGGGTTTTAAAGACTTTTCCTTGTCGCGGGCCGGCCAGTTAAGGCAAGCCCTCCGCTCCATCCACGACCGTCGACGTATCCCCATAGACGCCTCGAATGGGGGTCGTTGTCGATGGTAGGACAGGTTACGGGCAGAGGGACTGGCGTAAGGCCCCCCGAGGGTAACTCTCTCGAGTTACCGTCAAGTGTGGAGCTGTTAGTTGGAGGGAGGAAACGCCGATGATGCTGGCAACCGGATGTTGTTGGCAAATATTTGTATGGTCCTCCCTCGTAAGCCCCCCCACCGCGACAAGGTCGCCCCACCTCAGGGGGGGGTTAGGTTAGGTTAGGTTGCCGCACTCTTGTTGCGGTGCTCGGCGGTGGCGCCCTCTCAATGCCAGGCATGGTGCGAGCCATGGTTGGTAGTGGGAGGGCATGGAGGGCTGCCGCCTCCTTCTGCGAAAGCGTTATGGCGCAGAAGGAGGCAGCGGAGAGGGAGCGGGAGGAGGATCCTCTAGCCGCTCCCCTCCGGCGTAGACGTAGGGGCCGGCGAAGACGATTGGCTTAGACCCCCGACCTTCCGGCTCCTGGGTGGTCTGAGGGTGCGGCCTAGCCAGCCGTGCGCCTCCTCGGTGCCGAGTCCGGCATAGACCACACCGACGTCTGGGGATTACCTAGTACCCTAGCGTAATCCCCCTTAAGTGGCGCGTCGCCCGGCCCCCTGTGGGGTTAGGGCCAGCTCGGGGTCACTCTGGAGTAGGGGTGCACTGCGGTGCGCCGAACCCAGAGCGGCCTCACAAGGGCTTAGGAGGGTACCGGTGGGTTTTAGCGGGTAGTCTGGCGCTGTTTCCCGCGCCGGGAATCCCGCACTGGTTGCGCCCCTTGGCGGGGGCGTGACGCGTCCATAAATGGATTCCCCATCGTCATCAAAAAAAAAAAAAAAAAAAAAAAAGGTTAGGTTAGGTTAGGTTAGGTTTTTTTTTAAAAGAATGCTTAGCTATAAAATATACTTATGCTTATTTTTAGCGCTATGTACTACACTAAAAATAGGCACGATATATACGATAATGAACGGAATATATTATGAGTTTATTGTATGGGATTAATTTGTATGAATTTTCGATTGTTTTGATAAATATCTGTTATAAATATATATGAACTATAATAATAATATTGAATTGTATCGTGACCTAGCCTTGACAGCCGTAAATCACGGATGTAGGGTTGAGATTTTAAAATAAAGTTTTGATAAAAGTGAGTATATGTTTGTTTGTAAAAGTTTTAAAGTTTGTATATTAGGAATAAATATAAAAATAAACAATAAATAAAAACGTTAATTTCATTGAGTGTAAGTTATGTTCCGTTAAATGTTTTTAGATTGTTGATTATCTTTTCTAGATGCCGCAGGAACGTTCCAAGCGTCTCCTCCTTTCCTGCGATTCCAGAATAGTTTTTATATTCGATATCATTAAATTGACATGCAATGGTCATTGCTTGCCGGGTATTTTGGAAACGGGGACATTCGTGAATTAGGTGATCCATAGTTTGTACAACGTTTTCACCGCATGGACAATATGGATCACCAACGATGTGGAATCTATGCAGGTATGCCTTATGATATCCGTGCCCGGAAATGAACTGGGTGATTGCGAAATTAGGTGTGGCTTTATTTATGAATTTATGTAAGGATGAGTATTCGGGAAATGACTTTTTAGTATATTTGCAGTTATCCGGTATGTTGTAAAGTTTTTCAATTTCTTTTAAGAGTGTCTGTTGGTTGATCTGTTTTACGTATGATATTGGGAATTTGGAGTACATTGGAGTGGCGTCTGAACGAGCAGCAGCTTTCGCCGCTATATCCGCCAGTTCATTCCCGGGTATATCGTTATGTGCTTTGGCCCAAACAAATATGATCTTTTTGCCTGTAGATTCTATTTTATCGATGATGTTGAAGGTATTAACTGCATGGATGTTGAATGTATTGGCGTTGCTTAAATCCTGTAGGGTAGATAGTGAGTCAGTAACCACAAATGCGTTAACATCGCGGTCACCAACCCATCGACAGGCAGTTGTTATTGCCAACTGTTCAGCTTGATATGCTGAACAGGCGCCGTGCAACTTGAGCTGTGTATTGGTGATTTCACCTTGTGGATTTTGTATAACGACGGCAGCACCGACATTGTTGTCGACTTTGCTGCCGTCGGTACACAGGTAATAGTTTACGTCCGGGTACATTATAAATATGTCTTCTAATTCTTCTTTATTATTTGCAGTGTGGAAGGAGATTGGTCGACGGCGGGAAGGATGGAGTCTACACTTCGGGTGAGCTGGTGTTTCAAGATGGATGTTATCAGGTAAGTACTGTGATTTTTTATTCATTCTAGTTATTTCATTGTCTGCTATGGCTTTTATTTGTGCGGTGATGGGTGGTAGTTGGGATAGAACTATTGATAGAGGTGTGTTAATTGTATGGAAGCTTCTGATTATTTTTATGCAGAACATTCGCTGGTGCGATAGTAACATTTTACATATATATTTATTTTTAAGAGCATGTGCCCAAATCGACGCGCCATACGTGATTATGGGTATAATGACATGTTGATAGATGGTTTTAACATTTTCTGCATGTACGCCCCAGGTTGGGCGTATAAATATTTTTATTTTATTGTATATAGAGTTGGTTTTATCTATTGTTTGTTTAATATGCTGGCTAAATGTGAGCTTACTATCTATATTGATTCCTAAGTATTTTATATTTTTAGTAAATTCTAATATTGTATTGTTTAAGTGTATTTTTGCAGTTTTTGCTTTGTTGGTCATAGCCATAAGTTGGGTTTTGTTTGGACTAAATTTTAATTTATTATCATTTCCCCAATTGTTGATTGATTTTAAGGTTAGGTTAGGTTAGGTTAGGTGGGGTGCCTGGTCAGACAGCCTCCTCGTGGCGCACCCCGGGCAACTTACGCTGACCACTGGATTGGATTTCCCCCAAACCAGTGGTCAGCGGAAGGCTAATGGTCTGACGTGTTTGAGGCGGCGGAGACCACATCCAGATGGTCCGCTGCCGGGCTTCAGTGCCCGTCGATAGGGAACAGGCTTCAGTGCCAGGTTTGAGGGGCTACTCTCAACACGCTCCGTTCTGGCGGAGTGCATTTTGTTGAGATGTGGCCGCGCGGCGTGTCTTCCGAACTCCGGGGGCACGTCGGGCAACCCGTTACCCCACTGAGGGGCCGGGGACCGGCGGGGCATTTGCCCGGGTTGAGAGGAGACAACCTCAATAAAAAATCTTGGAGGGGACGTTTTCGCCCTGTGGCGCCTGCGCCTTTGGTGTGTGTGGCCCCTATTGGGGGGCCAGTGGACTTTTTGGTCGGTGGATGGCGGCCTTGGACCGCGTGCTCGCCCCTGCAGACGAGCGTGGGAGAAAGGCGCGGCGGGAACCCCGTATGACGGGGCCCCGTCGGGCAACCTGTTTCCCTCATTGAGAGGACCAGGGGACTGGGCCACTGAGGTTCAGTCCGAGAGGAGTAAACCTCAATAAAAATCCCCAAGCCCAAGTTCCGGAGTGCGGCGATGGGCTGAGTGGCCGGTGGGAGTCCGGTCCCTAGCACGGTGGTTAGGAGAGACACGGGAGCCGTTACCCGGTAAAAAACGAATAAAAAAAATGGATAAGCAGATTCCGGAACTAATACCCCAGGGTGGTACCGCTGATAGCGGAGAATCCACCTCGTCGGCTTCGGCCGGCGGCAGGCCCCGCGTATCTGGGGGGGGCCAGAACTGCTTCGCGCCAGTCGGCGCTTCCAGGCCATACGATCCCGTTGGCCACGGGCGCTCGCCGTCCCCTGCTGGGGCGGTCAGTGTGAAATGTACTACCAGCAGAACAGCGAGCCTGGAGGGGCCGCGTGTCAAGGAGGGAACGGAGTCCCGTCCTCCTGGGCAGAAGGTGGTGGAGGCTGGAGCCGTCGGTGTTTCCGACTCCGACTCGGCCGCAAAGAAGGAGGGTCTTTACCTGAAGTTCAGGCCAATCAGGCAGACCCGTTCGCAGTCGAACTCGACCTCGAGTTTGTGGAGGTCGGGCGACTTCTCAGCGGACGACTCGGTGCTTGGGTCGGGAGAAGACTCGGTGGTTGGCTCGCGGACGAGCGTGTGGTCTGCGACAGACTCCGTTGGGTCTCAGTTGGGCCCGAGCCAAGGGCGTAGAAAGCGCCTCCGGAGGGAGGAGTTTATGAAAAACCCTCCCATTCTGGCGCCCCCAAAGGTGCCGAAGTTGAAGGGAGGCAAGCGGGGAGGTAAAAACGCTGGGGCCCCTAAACAGCACCAGGTGGCGGCCTCAATGGACGCTGACGATGGGGCGGATTCCGGCGATGAGGTCGTCGGCAGGAGTGCCTCAGCTGGAGAGTCCCCCGAAGAGGTGCTCAAGGCGGCTGAGCGAGAGCGTGCGGCTGTCCTCGACACAGTCAGGAAGTCGGGGAACCTCAAGGGGGGCTGTGCCAGAGACATCAAGGCCGGTACCGAAAGGCTTTTCGGCTTGGTGATGTCCCTGGCAAAAAAGGAGGAGGCAGAGGTGGTCCGGAAGCTGCGGGCCGACAACAAGCGGCTCCAGAGGCAGATGGCAAACCTGAGTGCCGAGGTCGAGGCCGTGAGGAGGGCCTTCTCGGAGTCCGGGGAGAGCCGCCGTAAGGCACCGTCGGCTCCGGTGGTGGTGGAGTCCCCCGTGAGTTCCGGCGGGGAAATTGTGGAGCTCCTGAGGGCCGAGGTGGCGGAGGCGAGGGCGGAGATGGTCGCTCAGTCTGCGCGATTCGCCAATATGCTCCGGGCCCAGATAGAGGGCCTGGAGGTGGACGGCCGCCTCGTTCCTGCGCCGGAGAGACCTCGGCGCCCTCCGTTGGCGGCCGATAGGAGAAAGGCGACCAGCCCACCCAGGGCAACAACGGCCACCTTAACCCCCCCCGCGAATCCGCCCAAACAGCCCAAGGGCAAGGGCAAGGGCAAAGGAGTGGGGAAGGAAACGAAGGCTGGGTCTTCGTCTTCTGGGGCCGCGGGGGCTTCTTCCTCCTCTGCGAAGACCCCGGTGCAGCCTTCCCCTCCCTCGAGGGTGGAAGGGCAAGACGTGGCCGTGGCCTCTACGTCCAAGGGGCCAATGGACGAGGAGGGTGAGTGGGTGCAGGTGGCAAAGAAGCCGAAGAAGCCCAAGCCGAAACCCCAGGCCCCTACCCCCGCCAAGCCGAAGCAAGGGCCTAGCGGGGGAGAGAAGAAGAAGAGAAAGAAGAAGAAAAAGAGGGCGGCCAAGGGCCCCAATGGGGGGCCCAGGATACCGAAGCCACCGAAGACACTGGCGGTGGTGGTGTCCCTCAGTCCGGAGGCGGAGGCGGAGGGCGTCACATACAAGGACGTCCTCTCCAAGGCGAAGGGGGCAGTGGACTTGGCGGAGCTGGGGATAGGGCCCGCCAGGTACAGACCGGCGCAAACGGGGGCTCGCATTTTCGAGCTCCCGGCGGGGACTTCTGCAGCCCAGGCCGACTCCTTTGCGGCCAAGGTGGGCGAGGTCCTGGGCCAATCGGCCAGGGTCACTCGCCCCGTCAGAATTGCCGAGGTGAGGGTGTCCGGGCTGGACGACACCACGTCGCCTGAGGAGGTGCAGGACTCCTTGGCCCGGAAGGCTGGTTGCCCCCCCATAAATATCAAGGTGGGGGCCATAACATTCGGCCGAGGTAGAGGGGGCACAACGTTCGCCACACTCCCTCTGGAGGCGTTGGAGAAGGTGGTGGCCGGTGGCAAGCTCCATGTGGGCTGGTGTGCGGCGTCGGTCCGGCTGATGGAGCGGCGCCCAACGAGATGCCACCGGTGCCTGGCTCCCGGTCATCTGGGGGCCAGATGTCCCTCTGTCAAGGACCGCAGCGGACTTTGCTACCGCTGTGGAAAAGAGGGACACCTGGCAAGGGAATGTTCGGCCCCTCCGCACTGCGACATCTGTGCGGACGGGGGCCGTAAGTGTGGGCACCGCATGGCGGGGGATAAATGTAACCCCCCGCGGGTTAAGGGCCGCCTCCCTGGGGCAAGGCCACGAGAAGACCAAGGGGCCGCTGCCGGTGGTGCACGAGAGAGCACCACCGCCTCAGGGTCAGCAGCAACCCCGGCGACTACACCGATGGCGGTAAATAATGCCGCCTAGGTCGTCGGGGAAGATAGTGCAGATCAATGTCAACCACTCCGCCGGGGCACAGGACCTCTTGTGTCAGGTGGCGGCGGAGTGGGACATTGGTCTGGCACTGGTCGCCGAGCCGTACCGGATTCCTCCGTCCGACAAGTGGATGGGGGCTTCGGACGGTTCGGCGGCCATTGTGGTGTTTGGCGCGGGTCTCTCCCCCATTTTCGTTGAGAGAGGGGAGGGATATGTCGCGGCCCGGTGGGGAGAGGTAGTCGTGGTGTCTACCTACTTCTCACCGAACCGCAGTCGGGTGGAGTTCGAGGTGTTCCTGGCTGCGGTGGAAGGGGTCGTGCACCGCGCGGCTCCCCGTCAGGTGCTGGTGGCAGGAGACTTCAACGCCAAATCCACGGCGTGGGGGTCTCCCAGCACTGACGCTCGGGGTGGTGATCTAGAGTCCTGGGTTCTGTCCCTGGGGCTCCAGATACTCAATCGAGGTACCACCCCGACCTGCGCCCGTTGGCAGGGCACGTCCATCGTGGACGTGTCCTTTGCCACCCCACTGCTCGCGTCCTGGGTCAGGGACTGGCGAGTGGTGGAGGATGTGGAGTCTCTATCGGACCATCGTTACGTCCGATACGAGATCTCCACGGCATCCCCTGGGGCCCATTCTTCTTCGGGCCCCCGTGTGGGCAACTCACCGTTCAAACGGTGGGTGCTCCCACGCCTCCGCCGGGATGTGGCGGAGGAGGCTGCGATGGTGCGGGCAATGTACGTTCCGCCCGACACCATTGCGGGGGATGCCGACGGCATGGCGGATCTTCTTGCGGACGACATCAACGTCGTCTGCAATGCCGCCATGCCGAGGGCGCGGGCCTGCCCACGGAGCAGGGGGCAGGTATACTGGTGGACGCAGGAGCTCTCGGACCTGCGGTCCGCCAGTATGGGAGCCAGGCGCGCCTACTTACGGTGTCGTAGGCGCGCCAGGAGGACGCCCGGTGAGGAGGAGAGTCTCCGCCGGGCGTACAATGAGGCCCACAAGGCCCTGCGAACTGCCATCTGCAGGGCCAAGAGCGCCGCCTGGGATCGATTTCTGGGGATCCTAGACGGCGACCCCTGGGGGAGGCCGTACAGGACGGTGAGGGGGAAACTCGCTTCGGCGGCCCCCTCAACGTCCTGTATGGAGCCGGGACTGCTGCGAAGGGTGGTGGGGGCACTTTTTCCCAACCCCGGTCCCTTCGCACCCCCTAGGTCTGCCTCCGGTTCCGCCCCGGAGGCGTGGGCCGCTGGTCCCTCCGTGTCGGATAGGGAGTTTGACATGGTGAGGGACCGGCTCCGGAGCCGTAACAAAGCTCCGGGGCCTGACGGGGCCCATGCCAAGGTGATGGCGATCGCCTTGGGCCCCCTGGAGGACCGATTTCGCGCGGTGCTGGATGTGTGCATCGCGACGGGTCGCTTCCCCAGGCGCTGGAGGAGTGGGCGGCTCTGCCTGCTCCGAAAAGAGGGCCGCCCGGTGGACTCCCCAGCGGGCTACCGGCCGGTGGTGCTGCTCGACGAGTCCGGGAAGGCGTTTGAGAAAATCATCGCCTCCCGGATCGTCGGGCACATTGAGGGCACGGGACCGGACTTGGCAGACTGCCAGTACGGTTTCCGCACCGGCCGGTCTACGATGGACGCGATCGGCCACCTCAAAAGGTGGACTGAGGAGGCCAATGCCCGTGGGGAGGGGGTGGTCGCGGTGTCGCTAGACATCGCGAACGCCTTCAACACCATTCCCCACGAGTGCATTGAGGCGGCACTCACATTCCACCGAGTGCCCCTCTATCTCCGCACCTTGGTGGGGGACTACCTGCGTGACAGGTCAGTCCTCTACGAGGATGCGGAGGGTCGCGTCCAGGCGTGGACAGTGGCGGCGGGTGTGCCCCAGGGGTCCGTACTAGGCCCTCTATTATGGAACCTGGGGTACAACTGGGTCCTGCGTGGCTCGCTCTCGCCGCGGATGGAGGTCGTCTGCTATGCGGATGACACTCTGGTCGCGGCGGGGGCGAGGGAGTGGGAGGAGGCAGTCCACCTTGCGTCGGTCGGCACCTCCATGGTCGTCCGACGCATTCGCCTCCTGGGGCTGGAGGTGGCCCTCGACAAAACGAGGGCCATGGCGTTCCATGCCCCGAGACGCAGGACCCCACCGGGGCTCTGTGTCCGAGTCGAGGGGGTCCGGGTTCATGTCGAGAGACACATGAAGTATCTCGGCCTGACCCTGGATCCCCGTTGGAGTTTCGAGGAGCATTTTAGGCTCCTCGCTCCCCGGCTTTGCGCCGCCGCAGCCGGACTCGGACGGCTCCTCCCGAACGTGGGGGGGCCCGGAGCGAAGTGCCGTAGGCTTTATCACGGGGTGATAAGGTCTATGGCACTGTATGGAGCCCCGGTGTGGGCAGAGTGCCTCTCGCCCCGCACCCAGGCCCTCTTGAGAGGGCCACAGAGGATCATCGCGATCCGGGCCGTGCGGGCGTATCGCACGGTCAGCCACGGGGCTGCCTGCGTGTTGGCGGGCACGCTCCCGTGGCAGCTCGATGCCCTGGTTCTGTCCCAGGTGCATCGAAATCGGGTCGCGATGAGGGAGCGGGGCGAGCGACCCGCTCTGGAGGTGATAGAGCGGGTTCGCTCCCTGGCGCAGAGGGAGGCTCTGCGCACGTGGGAAGAGGCACTCGCCAACCCAGCCGCTGGCCACCGGACGATCGATGCGATCCGTCCGGTGTTGGAGGAGTGGGTAGGGAGCCAGCGGGGCACCCTCTCATACCGCCTGGTGCAGGTTTTGACCGGACATGGTTGTTTCGGTCACTACCTGCACCGCGTCGCCCGCCGGGAGGAGTCGCCGCGGTGTCACCACTGCGACTCTCCCGACGACACGGCCGAGCACACGCTTGTCGAGTGCCCGGCCTGGCGACGGGAGCGCCGCACTCTTGTTGCGGTGCTCGGCGGTGGCGCCCTCTCAATGCCAAGCATGGTGCGAGCCATGGTTGGCAGTGGGAGGGCATGGAGGGCTGCCGCCTCCTTCTGCGAAAGCGTTATGGCGCAGAAGGAGGCAGCGGAGAGGGAGCGGGAGGAGGATCCTCTAGCCGCTCCCCTCCGGCGTAGACGTAGGGGCCGGCGAAGACGGGTGGCTTAGACCCCCGACCTTCCGGCTCCTGGGTGGTCTGAGGGTGCGGCCTAGCCAGCCGTGCGCCTCCTCGGTGCCGAGTCCGGCATAGACCACACCGACGTCTGGGGATTACCTAGTACCCTAGCGTAATCCCCCTTAAGTGGCGCGTCGCCCGGCCCCCTGTGGGGTTAGGGCCAGCTCGGGGTCACTCTGGAGTAGGGGTGCACTGCGGTGCGCCGAACCCAGAGCGGCCTCACAAGGGCTTAGGAGGGTACCGGTGGGTTTTAGCGGGTAGTCTGGCGCTGTTTCCCGCGCCGGGAATCCCGCACTGGTTGCGCCCCTTGGCGGGGGCGTGACGCGTCCATAAATGGATTCCCCATCGTCATCAAAAAAAAAAAAAAAAAAAAAGGTTAGGTTAGGTTAGGTTAGGTTAGGTTAGGTTGCGGGCCAACATAAGGGTGCGGGCGACGGAGTGGGGCTTCGTCGCTCGGCTACACACCCTTGCGCGAGGGGATGTTTTCCCGCGAATATCCCCCATTCCCTAGCGGAGTCCTGAAAAGGGCGCGGTCGATTCGAACGGCGGGAGGTAGTGTGCGCTGAGCTTCCCACACCGCCTTCGAACTTCGACTCAGCGGAAGGGTAGGTTTTTAGTGGGTAGGCCCCCGCTTATCGGGGGAGATTCCCACATAACCCAGGCCGGCCCCATCACAGGCCTGGGTAGGTATAAAACCTTTTCCTACCATAAAAAAAAAAAAAAAAAAAAGGTTAGGTTAGGTTAGGTTAGGTTTTTTTTTTTATAGAATGAGCTATTTTGATACTGGTTTTCAACGCGGTGCTATTGAATACACTTTGTTGAAAATGCTTGATTTCTTTGGTATTATAGATGTTTTATATGGATTTCAATGTGAGTGATTGTAAAATATAATTTTGTGAAAATTTAATATTGAATTGGTTATAGGTTTGAATTTTGGTTTTGGTAATTTATAGAGGATTTATGTTTGATTTAAAGATTTTTGAGTAATGTAAAGTTGTATATAAATTTTTTATTATTATTTCATTCGATTCGTTAAAATTTAATCTTAAGTACCATTAAATTTTTTGAGGTTTGAAACTATATAATTAATATATGTACAGAACGAGTCGCTGGTGGATTCAGAACTTATTATTTTATTGAGATCATAGGGGTCATCCAAATGTTGAGAGACAAATTCATATTCTCGTCTCTTCGCAGCAAATCTACTACAGTATTTAATTAAATGGTGAAGGGTCTGTGTTGATGTGTCATCGCAAGGACATAAGTCATTATTAGTTATTTTAAATCGATATAAGTATTCCTTATGATAACCGTGATTCGTGATAACCTGGGTGACTGCAAAAGAGGGAGGTATTCGTTTTAAAAAGCTATTTAGATGATCTATTGTAGGGAAAACAGATTTAGTATAAGTGGTTTTATCATATAGTTGTTTGGCTGTTTCTATTGTTAGTGTTTTGTTTTTTTGTTTTATGAAACTGATAGGAACACGGTCATATGCGGGTTTGTTTCTTAGATTAGCTGCGGTTTTGGCAGCACGATCAGCGGCTTCATTGCCGGGCAGTCCAATGTGCCCTTTGACCCAGATGAATTCAATGTTTATGCCTGATTGTTTTGTATTATAAATGTGCTCTAGTATTTTGACTGCTAGAGGGCAAGTGGTGTTACAGTTTGATATTTCTTGTAAGCTTGATTTGCTGTCTGAGAAAATAATGGTTTTTGGGAAGTTCTGATCTATAGCCCAAGAGCATGCTCGCTCAATAGCAAGCATCTCTGCTTGAAACACAGAACAAGACTGATGTAATTTGAGCTTTGTTATTTTGTGTCGTCCTTGCGGCGGATAGACAACGAAAGCAGCTCCAACCGAGTTGTCGTGCTTGGAACCATCGGTAAAGATTCTGTGTGTATAGTTCGCTAAGTCGCTCACGAGTGCGGACGTGTGCGGAGTGAACGGAGCATTGTAAATAAATACGATTCTTATTATTTGTAAAAAAAAATGGATACCAAGTGTAACGGATGTGATACGGTGATAAAAGATAGTTTATTTATGGAATGTTCGCTAGTAAATTGCAAAAAGCGGTATCATCTAAATTGTCTTGCAATCAAAGCAAAAATATTTGAAGTTTTTTCTCAAGAATATAAGGATAATTGGATGTGCCCTGAATGTGCAAGGGGTATTCCAAAGCGTGACAATACAAATACACCAGTTCGGGGACATTCAATTGTGGAGACAACATCTACTCCCAGCGGCTTTGTAAATACAGAACGTGGAAGTCGGTGCCGCAAAAATGAGTTGCAAACAAAGGATGATCAAGTGAGCATACTGGAGGAAATTAAAGAGTTTAGGCTAGAAATGAGGGCAATGTTAAAGGAGCAAAAAGAAGAGTATGAAAGTATTAAAAAAAGGTGCATTACTACGGAAACCGAGGTACTAAAATTAAGAAAAATGTTGGCGGTAGTACTAGAAAATGCAAGCAAGGCAGATACTTTGGAAATAACAGTCAAGGAACTAAAAAACACAAATGAACGCATGGAAACACAAGTAAGGAATGAAAGTGTGAAAGAGAAATCACAAATAATATCATCGCCATCAGAAAAATCCTTCGCCAGTGTGATAAAAAGCAATCAAAAGCAAACGAAAATGAGCCATAACAACACCTCGGTACCGGCATCTCATAGTGGGGCCACAAAACCAGCAAGCTTAAATATAAAAGAGCGAAATGCAAAAGAAACAAATAATGAGCAGATAGATATAAGTATACAGAACAGTGAAGAAAAGGAGAAATGGACGACAGTTACAAGAAATCGTAGGTACTCAAATAGTCAAGTAAAAAGAGGAGTTGATAAAATGTCTTCAGAAATTCAAGGCACTGAGCGGAAAAAATATTTACATATCTGGCGGCTTAAGAAGGAAACTTCGACAGAAAATGTAGAAAAACACGTGAGAAATATATGTGGTCAAGAAGTATCTCTGAATGTGAATAAGATAAAGCATAAAACGGAAAGAGATTATTCCTCTTTTATTATTGGAGTCCCAGAAATGCTTTACGAATCATTGTGTCAACCAGAAGTATGGCCTATAAATGTAGAATTTTGTGAGTGGGTGTGGTTTCGGAAGACAACCAACAAAACATCTAAAAGTTAATAATACGTCTGTCGAGGTTTTTTACCAGAATGTTAGGGGACTTCGTACTAAATTAGAGAATTTTTATGAGGGTGTGTTATTATCAGAAGCAGATTTATTTTGCATTACTGAAACAGGTTGCAACGAATCAATCAAAGATGCTGAATTAATACCCACGGGATATACAATAATCCGATGCGATCGCTCAGATGGAAGAAAACAGGGTGGCGCGTGTTTAGTGGCCACACCCCGCTTCGAACTGCGGTCGGTGGGGATGCCGGGTGACGTAAGCTTGGACAATCAGGTGTTCGAATTAGTAAGTGCAACTGTTTATTTACGACAAAGATTTTTGTTCTTGTGTTGCGTGATTTATATTCCACCGAATAGTAGTGAGAGTGATTACATGATAATGTTTAGAATTATAGAAGAATATTGTAATAATTATAGTACCGTATTAGTATTAGGTGATTTCAATTTATATTCTAGTTCTGTGGCAGTGAATAATTATTTTGAATATTTTCTGGCGTATTGTGGATTCACTCAGGGGAACCGAGTAGAAAATTGTAATGGACGTTGTTTAGATTTGGTATTGAGTACATGGAGCGATGGGGACGTGTGCGTATCCGCGGCGGTACCTATCGTGCGCCTTGACCCATACCATCCAGCGCTGTGCGTGCGCGCGCGGCTCGCGGCTGGCGGCGGCGGCGGCGGCGGCGGCGACGTCCCGCGCTCGCTCCCTGTCGACGGCTCGCCCCCGTCGCTCGCACCGACGACGACTCGATGGAACTTTCGTAAAGCCGATTTTACAATGTTGTATTATGCTATTGGGGATATAGATTGGTCTCCAATTGTTCTCTTAGATTTAGAGGCTAGCTTAAATTATTTTTATGATACATTAAATTCTGTTATCGATACATGGGTACCAAAGAAGAAACAAACTAGCGGTTCAATGAAGTTTACATATCCAACGTGGTTTAATGGTGAGATTATATACAATATTAGATTAAAAGCTTCGTTTCACAAAAAATATAAATCGAGCGGAACGGAAGCAGATTATCGAGCGTTTTCAGAATATAGGGCAAAAGTTAAAACTATGATAAAACTTGCTCATAGTCAATATAAGCATAGTATCCAGAGTCGTTTACTCGAGGAACCTAAGGTATTCTGGAACTATATAAAGGATAAAAGAGGCAGTAGGAGTCCACAGAGAATCGTTAGGGATGGGGCAGTACTTAGTGCAGATAAATGTGCTTTTGAATTCGCTAGGTATTTTCAGTCGGTATACAACCCAGATAAAGCGCAATTGGATGTTAGCGCTAGTGTGATGCAGGCGGGCGGCAGCAACGCGAGCGCGCGCGTTCACCTCGACCACCTGGGGTTGGATGAGGTAGCTGCTGCGCTGCGCCAGCTCAAGCCGAAGACTTCCTCGGGCCCAGATAGTATACCACCTTTCGTTTTCAGAGACTGTCGCGCGGTGCTGGCCGCGCCCCTGCTTTACATATTTAATTTATGTCTTGGGTCAGCTGTGTTTACAGAAAGATGGAAGTTGACACGCGTGGTACCGGTACCGAAGGGTCGGGCGTCGAGTAGTGTAGAAGGGTACAGACCTGTGGCGGTTCTTTCGACGCCGGCAAAGGTGCTGGAGTCTGCTATACATAGGAGTCTATACCGACAGGTGAGCGCGCAGCTGGCGGACTCGCAGCACGGGTTCCGCGCGGCGCGCAGCACCGCCACCAACCTCCTCAACTACATGGCGGACGTGATACCAGCAGTGGACAGGGGAGTGCAGGTAGACGCAGCTTATTTTGACTTTAAAAAAGCATTTGATCTAGTCGATAATGATATCCTTCTTAAAAAGTTAGCGAATGTCGGTTTTACCCCACATCTTTTGCAACTATTTGCAAGTTACATGGAAGATAGGCAGCAGTACGTGGAGTACGCGGGGTGTGTGTCGGAGCCGTATTTTACGAGATGTGGGGTGAGTCAGGGCAGCAATCTTGGTCCTTTGGAGTTTTTATTGATGATTAATGATTTGCCAAGCGTGGTAAAGGAGGCTAAGTGCCTTTTGTTTGCGGATGACCTAAAGCTTTATCTACCTGTGGAAACGCTGGGCGACTGCGAGAGGTTACAAAATGATATAGACCGAGTAATGGCTTGGAGTGAGTGTAACCGATTGCAATTTAATACAGCTAAATGTGTAACAATAACTTTTTCGCGCGCGCGTAATGTGATTCAACATACCTATGTGGTTGGGGGGGTGGATATGCAGAGAGTGACAGAGGTTAGAGATTTGGGGGTGCGACTTACTACGGGACTATCATTTGGTGAGCATATTAATGGGATCTGTAGAAAAGCTTATCGAAATTTGTTCGTTCTTCGCACGGCTCGAGGGTTTACCAACATCACGGCCATTACAGCTCTGTATAACGCCTTGGTCAGGAGCCAGCTGGAGAGCAGTGCGGTCGTGTGGGCGCCTCAAGAGACCAAGTATATTCTCATGTTGGAGAGGGTGCAAAACAAGTTCATTAGGTATCTATATATGAAGCTGTATGGGGTCTATCCATTTTACCCACTGAAATATCCTAATTTGTTCGTTCTGGGGATGGTAGGCTACAGTGAGCTAAAGGTCAGGAGGGACTTTCAATTAGTATGTTACATACACAAAATATTAGTGGGTAAAATACAAGACGCGGAGTTCCTCAAGCATGTGAGGTTCAGTGTGCCAGATCGGTACGCTGAGCGGCGGCGCGCTCCGCCGCTGCTGGCGCTCCCGCACGCGCGCACCAAGTTGCTGGCGCAGTCGCCGCTGGCGCGCGCCCTTCGCGCCATTAACGCAATAGCTGAACGAGTCGATGTATTTTCATGTTCTCTGAGTGAATTCACTAAGGCGGCTTTAAATATAATCGCATATAAATAGAATGATCATTATTAAAATTAAATTGTAAATTTAAAATAATTGCATGGAATGGAAATTTGGAATGGAAATAGTATTGTTTGCTTATTAATTGTTATTTTAAATATTATTAATTGAATATGAAATGTATTTATCATCTAATTAAATTGTTTAAGATTATGTAATTCAATTGGTAATGTTCAATTTATATAATAGTTTATTAAAATATGTATTTTTATATATGGATACACTATCGTATTAGGCATGCCTGTAATGATAGAAGTATTAAATAAACTAAATAAATAAAATATTTAATTCGCTGATTTGTTCATAATCTGTAATTGATGAGATTTCGAGAAATGTTAGTTTTGGTCTATTTACGGGGTGCAAGAGTTGTGATGGTGGAGTGGGGGATTCAATTACAGTGTTATTCGGGGTGCAGCGTGATTTACCTGTTAATTTAGCTATTTCAATGTCAGACACTTCAAGCACTTTTGCCGGTAAGGGTGTAAGTTGGGCTATTGCTATTGCAGATGGTGTATTAATAGTGCGGAAGCCACGTATGATTTTAATTGCAAATATGCGCTGTGCAGACAGAAGTCGTCTGTTATTATACTCATAATTTAAAGCTTTTGACCATATACTTGCTGCGTAGCAGATAATGGGTTCTATTACCTGCAAGTATATGGTTTTTATATTTTCTGAGTGAATTCCCCAAGTGGGACGTGAGAAAATTACTAGTTTGTTCAACAGTTTATTAGCTTTATCCAAAATATATTCTACATGTTGCTTAAATTTTAAATTTGAGTCTATGATAACACCTAAATTTTTAAAGCTATTGACTGGTTGTAAAGTAGTTCCGCGGACATGTATAGTACATTTAGTTGCATCATTCGTAAATGGAATAAGTTGAGTTTTATTGGGTCCAAATTCAAGTTTAACGCTTTCACCCCATCGAACAATTTGTTCCAAAGCTGAGTTGGTTATTAATTGAAGAGTGTCTATTTTCTTAGAGTGTGTAATTAGTAGTACATCGTCAGCATATGCTTGAAGTTCGCATCCGAGAGGTAAAGAAGTAGACAGAAGTTCATCTAAAATGAGATTCCATAACATCGGGCCACAAACAGATCCCTGAATACAGCCTCTGGTCATCGTTTTAGATACGGTGCAGTTAGCAAAGTTCATAATGACTTCTCTGCGGGTAACGTAACTTTCGAGTAAGTGATTGTCCAGGCTCACGAGAAATCCTGTAGGAGATCTGCAAACGTTACATAAAATCGGCGGCTTTGCTATAACAATTATCGTAGGAGTCACTTGTCTACTAGTATGACGTTTATAATTCGAGACAGACCTTAACGAACCTTCGCAATGTAAACATTGATTTTTTATTAAATTAATATTAAGTATTTTTGGGCGTTTAAATTGAGCTCCATTGTGTACCCTAAATATACATAATGGTGGCCCATGAGGGGAACAATTGAATTCGCGATAAATTCAGCACTAAATACTCCGGATCGCGCGAGCAGTGTAGCAGCCAAAGCGTCACATCGTGCAGCGGAACATCGAAGCAGATAAGTGCCCTATCCTATACTTTCCATTGCAACCAAACATTCCTAAATGCCTTTTACTAATGAGAATTAGCTTCCATTTGTGCTAATTTTGTTCTAAATCTAAATTTTTCGTATAATTGCATTTTCGTTTCCAACTACCGACATTTAAAAATATCATAGTGGAAAAATCTCCAATTTACAAATTCCTTTTTTTTATTTTCAAATATTAGTGTTCCTAATTTGTTTTAATATTATTTTGAGTTCATTTGAATATTTATCTAAGGATTCTCACATTCACAATAGCAAAAGACATAACTTTTTCTTTCGAGTACCTACTCAATCCTCAATTCTAAATTTAGATTTTACTTTTTGATCATTTTTTACATTCATTTTAGGCCCCGTTTCGAATTTATGTTTACAATAGAAACTTGAATATTTTGCCGATAATTCCAGGTTATCTCGAGAGTACCTAATTATCCGAGCGAGAGGCCAGATCGAGCATCGTCGTGGCTTGCTGACGATCAGCTCGGCTGCTAGCGAGTAGCAAACCGGTTTCCTGTTCTAAGGTGTCATCGAGACGAGGAGCGTGAGCCTTTTATCTTTATTTGACCTACTTTCAATTATTTTTTGTTGGTTGAGTTAGTTTGTTTTTATTATTCAAAATGCCTAACGAATCGGATAGCAAAACTAAATTACGGGATCTGATTACGAGACGGTCGTCTGCCAAGGGACAGATTACGAAGTTTCGTAATTATTTAAATAGTTTAACTGATGTAGAAGAATTATCTAACATACAATTAACCGAATTAAATTTAAAGTTAGCTAAATTTGAGGCATTATCGGTTAGAGTTGACGACTTGCAAAATGACATTGAGGTTCTAAATCCAGATAATATTCCTAATGAAATCGATGAGCGCGATAAGATTGAGCAGGATGTTATCGTCAACATTGCTACTGCAAAAACATTAATAGAAAAATTTACAAAGAAATCAGAATGCGAGAATAGACGTGTTTCTTGTTTTGATAATTCTTGTCATTTTGATCATCAACAGGATGTTGGTTTGAAATTACCTCAAATTCAAATCTCTAAATTTGATGGTGCATATTTCCGCTGGCTGGAATTTCGCGACACATTTGAGAGTTTAATACATAACAATATGCGCATCTCACCTATTCATAAATATCATTACTTAGTTTCGTATTTAGAGGGAGATGCCGCAAGAATTATTTCTAACCTTGAAATTTCATCCGCAAATTATCTTGAAGCCTGGAATTTATTATGCAGCCGTTATAATAATAAGAGAATACTCATTTATCATCATCTCAATTCATTGTTTAATATCAAGCCACTTCCTCGAGAATCAGAGAAGTCCTTAAGATTTCTGGTTGATCACGTGACTAAGAACTTGCGCGCTTTGTCTGGTTTGGGACAGCCCACGGACAAATGGGACGTTTTGATTATATTTATGCTGTGTTCTAAGCTAGATGGTACAACGTTAGCTAAATGGGAAGAATATCGTAGTACCCTGGATGGCGATACCGCCACATTAGAGCAATTTGACAAATTCCTTATTGACCGAGCGGATGTCTTAGAGTCTTTAAGTCGAAATAAAACTAGTGACGTGCATAATGCTTCTCCTAAAATTCCACATGCTAATGCACGTAGTTTTTCTAATGTTAATAATATAAGAAATGGTCAATTTTCTTCTATAAAATCTTTTGCTAGCTCTAACACAAACAAACATACAAAATTCATTAAAACAGGCTCTTATTCATGTGTTATTTGTAACAATAATCATAAAATTTATGATTGTTCTACTTTTAAGGCTAAATCAATAAGCGAAAGAATGAGGGACGTGTCGAAATATAAACTGTGTGTAAACTGCCTAAGACAGGGTCACCCCGTGGGCGAATGTCGCATGGGACCTTGTCGTGAATGTAATAAAAGGCATAATACTTTACTCCATGACCCTACTTCTTCCGCTAGTCACCACGTTTTTATTGATGATTCCAACCTTGATGTGCAGGAGCAAAATGAATCATGTACCTATTTCTCTAAAGATTTTTCAAATCTGGTTATACTATCAACTGCTGTGGTTGAAGTCACGAATCCACTGACCCTACAAAAGGAGAAGGTTCGTGCACTCTTGGACTGTGGTAGCCAGTCATCATTTATTTCCAAATCTCTAAAGAATAAACTTTCGCTAAAATCAAACCCGATTGACTCACTAAAGGTCATTGGTATAGGCAACTCTAGTTCTATAAGCGTAATAGACAGTTGCTACATTAATCTAAAATCACTAAATAGCAAATTTAATGTATTTTTATCATGTCTTGTCTTAAACGAATTAACAGGATTACTACCAAAGTATCCAATAAATACAAGTACCTTAATAATACCTAAAAATCTCGAATTAGCCGATCCAAAATTTTATGAACCGGCTCCGATACATATATTGATAGGAGCAGATATGTTCTGGGACATATTAGGGAACGAACAACGTTCTCTTGGTCTCCAAAATCCAAAGTTACGAAGTTCTCACTTAGGCTGGATAATATCCGGTCCAATACAGTCAGAGATTGCATTCAAAAGCACCCACTGTAATCATGCTATAATTTCAAAATCAGATATAGAAAGTAATGTTGAAAATTTACTTACAAAATTTTGGGAAATCGAGAATATTCCCACACCTAAATGTTTAATGAGTGTCAAAGACAAAGAATGTGAAAAACACTTTGTTACTCATACCTACAGGCAAGCCAGTGGTAGGTTTTGTGTCAGGCTGCCTTTAGCTGACAACCCTGTTTGCCTTGGTGACACTTACAAACTAGCTAAAAAACGTTTATTGAGCTTGGGGAAACGATTTAAAAGAAATCCATTATTAAAAGATGAGTATAGTAAATTCATTAAAGAATATGCAGAATTAGATCATCTTTCTCCCGCCACTGATTTTCCAAGTACTTGTTACTATCTATGTCATCACGCTGTGATAAAGCAAGAAAGCGAGTCGACAAAATTAAGGGTAGTTTTTGATGGATCCGCTCCTTCCACGTCTGGTTACTCTTTAAATGATATTCTCATGGTGGGTCCAAGTATACAGGACACTCTCTTTGCCATACTTATTCGTGCTAGGCAGTATAAATTCCTTATAACTGGCGATGTAGAAAAAATGTACCGCCAAGTTCTAGTTGACGAGAGGGATCGCGATTTGCAGCGAATTTTATGGAGGGAAGACGAGTGTCAACCCATTCAAGCGTTTAGGCTAAATACTATCACTTACGGTACCGCAAGTGCTAGCTATTTAAGTACGCGTTGTCTGTGGCAACTAGGCGAGGAGCAGGAAGATGAGCTCATTAGGACCATCATCCAAAGGGATTTTTATGTAGATGACATCATCACAGGGGCGGACAGTGAGCATGAATTATGCTACATTCAAAAAACAATTTCTGAAGCTCTTAAAGCAGGGTGTTTTCATTTAAGAAAATACAAAAGTAATGTGCCTTCCGTATTCAAAAATATAAATATGAACGAATCTGACATCTTGACCATTAGTGAGTCAGCGAGTACCCTTGGGCTGGGTTGGACCCCGTCCAGTGACACTCTAAATTTTCCAATAAAAACATTTGTAGATGAAACAAATGCAGTAATTACAAAACGTTTTATTTTGTCAAATTCATTCAAAATTTTCGATCCCTTAGGCATCTTAAGCCCCGTAATAATAAAACCTAAAATACTTCTACAAAAACTTTGGCAGCAAAAGATAGGCTGGGACGAACCAGTTTCAATGGAAATAAAAGATGAATGGCTAAAATTCACAGATAATTTATATTGGTTGAAAAAAATTCCTAGATTAGTTTTGTGTGAACAGCCTAAGCTCATTGAATTACACTCTTTTAGTGATGCATCGCAACATGCATATGGAGCGTGCATATACATGAAATCTATTAGCCATGATAATAAAATGACCGTTATGTTACTCTGTGCTAAATCGAGAGTTTGTCCGATAAAACCAACCACAATACCACGGCTCGAGTTATGCGCAGCACTACTATCAGTCAAACTGTGCAAGTCCGTACTGGACGCACTTAGGTACAAACCAGCTAACATAGTACATTGGTGCGACTCGAGCATCGTGTTGAGTTGGATTAATAATGACTTGTCAAAATTAAAATCATTTGTCTCAAATCGAGTGGCAGAGATTTTAGAATTAAGTCAATCATCTTGCTGGCGGTACGCACCTACTACATCAAATCCTGCCGACTTGATTTCTAGAGGTGTAGACGCTAAACATCTGATCAATTCGAACCTGTGGTGGCACGGACCTAGTTATTTAATGCATGACGAATCTAAATGGCCTATATTAAAACCTGATGCTAATTTTGATATTTTGCCTGAAATAAAGGTACATACAGTAATCACCACTAAACCTCTTATCGATTTTGATAGGTATTCATCTTTAAATGAACTTCAACGATCTTTTGCGTACGTACAAAGATTTTTATTTAATCTTAAAAATAAAAATATCAGACGTGTAGGTATATTAAGCGTGGAGGAGCTGCGTGACTCATTTCATGTATTGTGTAGCATGGCGCAGCGGGAATCTTTCCCAATTGAATATAATTTACTTGCTAAATCTAAATCTTTGAATAATAAAAGCAAAATTTTGTCACTTTCACCTTTCTTCGATTCTAATAATAATCTAATACGTGTTGGTGGACGTATAGATGCTTCTGTTTGTACCTACGAAATGAAACATCCTATATTGCTCCACGCGTCACACAGACTTACCGGGTTGTATTTTGACAGGGAACATATAATCCATATGCATGCCGGCCCACAGTTATTATTGGCCACTGTCAGAGAAATTGTTTGGCCAGTCAACGGCCGACTCCTGGCGAGGCGCACGGTTAATAAATGCGTAAGATGCAGGCGGCTGCGCGGAAATACTTTATCACCTAAAATGGGTATTTTACCACCTCAGCGCGTGACGGCAGACTTTCCATTTTTGTCGGTTGGGTTAGACTTTGCTGGACCGTTTTTGATACTAAATCGCAAGGGTAGAGGAAGTCGCTTGATAAAATGTTATTTATGTTTGTTCGTGTGTCTGCGCTTTAAATGTATACACCTGGAGGCTGTTAGCGATTTAAGTAAAAATGCGTTCGTTATGACTCTTAGACGTTTCATTGCGCGTAGAGGAAAGCCAGTGGAAATATTTAGTGACAATGGTCGCAATTTTGTAGCGGCCTCTAAAGAGATAGGAAATTTTTTGAAGGAAAATGAAGAACCTATGTGTGAGTTTGCAAGTCAGCAGGGTATTACTTTTAAATTTATTCCTACTTACGCTCCTCATTTCGGTGGCATCTGGGAAGCTGGTGTTAAATCTGCCAAACACCACTTAAAGCGTGTTATGGGAAATAGCAATCTGACATTTGAGGAAATTTCAACATTATTTGCACAAGTGGAGGCAATTCTTAATAGTCGTCCCTTGTGCCCTTTATCATCATCTCCCAACGATCTCCTTTCCTTATCCCCAGGGCACTTCATCATTGGAAGACCGCTGACTGCGCTGCCATCTCCGACCCTGAACTATGACAACGACGACAATCAACTGAAACGATACCACCGGATGGAGAAGATCAGACATCACTTCTGGCACAGATGGCAAAAAGAATATCTCAGCGAGTTACAACAGCGAACGAAGTGGCGCACCAACACTGCTCGCCTTAACACCGGTGATCTGGTGTTGCTCGCCGAAGTCAACCTGCCGCCGCTAAATTGGCGTCTTGGTCGTGTGGTTCGCCTGTTCCCGGGACCAGATGGCATTTCAAGAGTCGCGGACGTGAACACTCTACGTGGCTGCGTGCGCCGTCCACTTACCCGCCTTTGTCCACTACCCACCGCCGATGAGATCCAGCACCGGAGTTGAAAGACTTTCAACGGGTGGGAGTATGTCCAGGCTCACGAGAAATCCTGTAGGAGATCTGCAAACGTTACATAAAATCGGCGGCTTTGCTATAACAATTATCGTAGGAGTCACTTGTCTACTAGTATGACGTTTATAATTCGAGACAGACCTTAACGAACCTTCGCAATGTAAACATTGATTTTTTATTAAATTAATATTAAGTATTTTTGGGCGTTTAAATTGAGCTCCATTGTGTACCCTAAATATACAGTGATATATGTTGTTGGGGCATTTAACTCTTTTCAAACGTCGAAAGATGGCCGGCCACCAAGCATGATCAAATGCAGCTCTTATGTCTAAAGAGGTTACAAGCACCTGCTCTCTACGTGACTTTGCATTCTTGATGATGTTAAGGGCATTATGTATTGCTATTGTAGTGGACACTTGTTGTTTAAATCCATATTGGTGTTTGCACATATTGTTGGTGATGTACAGATGGTGAGTAAGTCGATTTCCTCGTGGTGCACCCTGGGAGGGGGGCGGGAGTAGCAACAGTTGCGGTTGCTCCCGCACCTCTGCGAACTGTCAGCGGAGGAGGGCGGAGCGTCTTCAAGGCGCACGGAGCCCACCCGGTGCGCTCTTCGCGCCGGGGGTGGAAAAGGCCCTTTTTAGGGCTAGGTGCCATCTTTGGCGGTGGATGGCCGTTCGTTTCGATCGGCGACCCGTAGTGACACGGGTGTGGGTGTATTTGGGTCTTTGCCCTCTTGGGCGTTGGCTCGTTGCGGCCCGTTTCGGGCGGAGGTTCGCGCGGGTTCGTCCGTGGTTGTGTGTCAGGTATGTTGTCGCCTGGCGCACGCACGGTGGAACCGGCGATATTTGGAGGTTGTTGCCCTCTTGGGCGGTGGTTTGCGGGGGTTCGCCTGCGGGTGTATGGTAGGTATGTTGTCGCCTGCCATACGCGCAGGAGAACTCGCGCTGTCGTGAGGTATTTGTGGTCGAGAGTTGTGAATTCCTGTCTCGTCGTGGTGGGAGTCGCTGAATAGGGGCTTCGTCACCCCCGAAAGGCTCTAGCTCGAGACAGAGTACGGGCTTTGCCACCCCGGAAAATCTCGTCTGGCCCATCCTATCTTGCTAGGTCTCACTTCTTCTCCTCACTGATTCTCACGTGAGGATATGCCACGTCGGGGTATTTGCTCGGTGGCAGCCAGTGCAAGGCGGGGTATTTGCTCGTTGCCTGGTGGTTGTAGAGTCGCGTCGGGGTGTTTGCCCGGTGACTGGCCGCGTCGGGGTGTTTGTCCGGCGGCGGATGGCTGCGACGGGGTGTTTGCCCGGCAGTCGCGAGGTGCGAGGGGGAGAACCCGGTCCCTAAGGCCGCTAAGTCCCGTAGGGTAGTTGTACGGCGATCGGTGGAGGTGGAGGGCAGGCCGGTAGCGGATTCGGCACCCGCGGTGTTGTCAGTGTTCCCTGCCACTGACCTAGCTCCTGCCCATGACCGCCACGCCAACAGTCCCGAAGCACTACGGGCACCGTCTGGGGCACTGGGCATGCTCGGATTGGAGGCCCCTAAGTCCTGCAGTTGCGTAGTACGGCATGCTCCCGAAACCGTGCAGGCAGCGTCAAAGATTCGAGCCCTTCCCTGAGCACCAGGAAGCCACGGCGGGGCGTTTGCCCGGTGGCAGCCAGCGCGCGGCGGGGTATCTGCCCGGCGCCTGGCGGACGAGGAGTCACGTCGGGGCATCTGCCCGGTGACTGGCCGTGTCGGGGCTTTTGTCCGGCGGCGGGCTGCGTCGGGGTGTTTGCCCGGCAGTCGAGGGTCGCGTCGGGGCGTTTGCCCGGCGACCCGGCCATCCGACAGGGCAATGATGGTGGCGCCTCTCGGGGCGTCGCCGGAGCTCAGGGCCACGCGGGTGACGGGACGGGGGTCCTTGGTCATGGAGGCAGTCACCCGCATTGCACGGCTCGTCGGCAGTCGCCCCCGTGGCACGGGGCGGCTGGTCCCCCTCCAGGGACAGGCCTGTGGAGGCCGAAAGGCTGGCCGCGGCGGTTGCTGGTGCGTACTCGAGAACCCGGCACCGCATATCGCGGCGGAGGAGTTGCCCCCGGGGGGTTTAGCGGGTTCGAGCCCCGCATAACCAGGTCTACCCCCGAAGCCTGGTATGGGTCGGCCATTACCCCGGGTCAAAAAAAAAAAAAAAAAAAAAAAAAAAAGGTTAGGTTAGGTTGGGGTTCCGTGTGCGGGGCTAGTACCGCCATCGGACGCGTCCCCGGGTTGCGGATAGGGGGATGCCTTCCAGATATGGGGGGTAGCGGCTTCGGCCGTCGCGGACAGCCACTAGCAACGGTGTGACTGCTTGCTCCTCACGGGGCGGGCATTGCACGGTCACACCAACCCGTAAGCTCACACTGAGTGGGCCCGGGGGCTGGGCGTATGGGGCTTGCCCTGTGCGTCTGGTTGCGAGGAAGAAAACCTCTCTAAAATAATTACCCTGTGGAGGGCCCTTTTCAGGGCCAGCGGACCCCTCGGGGTCGTGGGTGGCGGGCCTGCAAGGCTCGCGGGAGTCGTCGGGTGTTTTTGTGTTCGGCGCTCTGGTCGTGGGAGTTTCATCTCCCGGGAGAGTTTCGTCTCTCCTGTCTTCGCCCGAAAGGGCTTGGACCTGCGCGGCGGGGACCCCTGCATAGCAGGACCTCGTCGGGCAAACCTGTTATCCCCCCCGGGCGTCTGGTGTCATGTCTATCGGCGCGGGTAAGGGACCAGGGGGGCTTGCCTTAATTGGCCGGCCCCGAGATGAGTAAACATCACTAACAAATCCTCAACGGGGGTGCGTTTTGGCGGGCTGCGGCCCCGATGGAGTGCGCGGCGTACCCCCGCCTTCTCTGAAGGTGGCAGGCGAGCGGATCTGCCAGCTAGCGGCCAGTGTTTTCTGGGTCAGGGGGGGCAGACCCTAAAGCCCCCCTACTCGTGGGAACAATGATGGAAGCTAAAAATTTAAAAATTAAAGACGCAAGGGTAGGAGAGCCGCAAAGGCAACACGTAGATAGTGAGGAGGATAATTCCGATGAAGCGGAATATGGTACCCCAGCCCATCGTTCGGGTGGGAGCATCATCAAGGTCGTTGGAAAAGAGTCGGACAGGCCGGCCCGCAATACGCGGAGCAGGGCCGCGAAAGGTGGAGCGGTAGTCGCGAGGAGACTGAGCGTTAGCCGGAGCCCCTCGTTGACTGGGTCCGATTGTTCGGTGGATTCCGAGGTGTCAGAGCCTGAGTTTGTTGTGCCGGGTTCTGCGAAGAGAGGGCGCGGAAGACCCCCGACAACCGGGGAGTATGTGGGCTATGGGAAGGCCCTTAAGGAGAGGGAGCGGAGGAGGCTTGATATTGCCGAAGATATCTCGGCACGGGAGATCGAGGACCTGGCCCGCTCCTTCACTGGTGGTGACGGCGGCCGCAAGATCCCGGAGAGGTTGGAGTCAGTTAGGAGCGACCCCTCAAATCCCGGCCTCGTTGATCTCGGCAGAGAGGGCGTCAGACTATTCGAGGCCATGTTATCCAAGTCCTCGAACATCAAGGGCAGCGTGAAGGGTGAAATGAAGAGAGCCTGCGGCCTGATGGGCGAACTGGTGAATAAAATTGGAACCCTCACGGTGACGGACGCAGAGTTGAAACATCATCGGGAGAAGGAGGCCCTCAAGGACGAGCTTAGGGCGCTTCGGCTTCGTTTCGACAAAGTAGAGAGAGAGCTCGAAGAGCATAAGCGAAAGTTGCTCCGCTACGAGGTTGCGGCGACAGACACGGTAGCGACTCCTGCTTCAGGCCGGGATTGGGAGAAACGTCTAGACGAGCGAGACGCAAAGCTTCTGTCGGCAGTACGCGGCATGCTGGAGGACATAAGACCTGTGCCTGCGATCCCAGCCAAGCCCACGCCTAGGCCGGTGCCAAAGAAGAGCGAGCACTCAACGCATGCAGACCTCAGTGTTGCCTCTGTGAGTGGAAAGCAGACGACAGCGGCCCCAGCGATTCCGCCGACCAGCTCAACCGAAGTTGTAGAAGTTGAGAAGGAGAGCTGGAGCGCGGTGGTGAACCGCAAGAAAGTGATGAAGAAGAAGAGGGAGCAAGCGAGGGCGACCTCAGCAGCAAAGGGTAATGCCACCAAGGATGCCCCAAAGGAGGCGAAAGGGCCGAAAAAAGCGAAGCCGGTCCGGCTGAGGGAGAAGAAGGCCCCAGCCGTAGTCATAGATATTCTCAAGTCGGAGAAGGAGCGTGAGGGTGGGCTCACGCTGGTCGACGTTATGAAGGTGGCGAGAGAGAAAGTGGACCTCAAGAAACTGGGCATTCCGACACTTTCGTTGAAGCGTTCTTACGCTGGTGCCGTAATCTTGGAGCTCCCGAAAGAGGTCGGTGATGAGGGCGCCAAGAGACTGGAAGAGAGTTTGAGGGAGAACCTGCCCACGTTGACTCGGGTGACGCGGCCTGTAAAGAAGGCAGAAATCCGGGTTCTCGGTTTGGACATGTCAATCACACATGAGGAGCTGGCGAAAGCGGCCGCCGAAGCTACAACAATGTCGGTTGATGAGTTCCTGGTCGGCGACTTGCGCACGGGAAAGGACGGCATGCTAACGGCTCTGGTCAGATGCCCGGTGACTGCCGCCAAGAAGTTGGTGGCGATAAAACGCCTTTTGGTAGGATGGAGCGCGGCGAAGGTAGTCGCCCTCGCGCCTCGGCCGATGCGCTGCTTCGGCTGCCTGGAGCTAGGCCACACCAGGGAGATGTGTGCGAGCAAGGTAGACCGAAGCACGCAATGCTTCCGCTGCGGAGAAACGGGCCATTTTTCAAACGCCTGTAGTGCAAAGCCCAGGTGCACCGTATGTGCTGCTTTGGAGCTGCCCTCGGGGCATGTCATGTGCGGCAAGCTCTGCCGCCCCAAGCCAAAGCTGCAGAAGAAGAAGTAGCCACGTCGGGGTATTTTCCCGGTGGCGGGCCACGTCGGGGCTTCTGTCCGGTGGCGGGCTGCGTCGGGGTATCTGCCCGGCAGTCGAGGGTCGCGTCGGGGTATTTGCCCGGCGACCCGGCTTTTCCGACAGGGCAATGATGGCGATGCCTTTCGGGGTGTTGCTTGAGCCCAGGGCCACGCGGGTGACGGGACGGGGGTCCTTGGTCATGGAGGCAGTCACCCGCATTGCACGGCTCGTCGGCAGTCGCTCCCGTGGCACGGAGCGGCTGGTCCCCCTCCAGGGACAGGCCAGTTGGGGCCGAAAGGCCACGCCGCGTTGGAAGCTGGTGCATACACGAGAGCCCGGCTTCCGAACTATCGCGGCGGAGGAGTAGCCCCCGGGGGGTTTAGCGGGTTCGAGCCCCGCATAACCAGGTCTTCCCCCGAAGCCTGGTATGGGTCGGCCATTACCCCGGGTAAAAAAAAAAAAAAAAAAAAAAAAGGTTAGGTTGGGGTGCGGGCTGGCAGACCTCCTCGTGGTGCACCCTGGGAGGGGAGTGGGAGTAACCTCAGTTGCGGTTGCTCCCACTCCTCTGCGAACTGTCAGCGGAGAGGAAACGGTCGAGTCTCTTTATTTGTTGATTCCCGTTGGGACTTGTGCGTCCGGCGATGATGTGAGGCACCTTCAAGGTGCGTGTGGTAGCCACTCCCGACTCATTTAGGAGTGCGGATGTGGTATTTGGAGAAAGGCCCTTATTAGGGACAGCGGACATTTTTGTAGTCGTGGTATGGCGGGCCTCCAAGGCCTGCGGGTCGTTCTTATGACCGTGTGTGGTCGGCGCTTTCGCGCTTAGGCAACTCTTGCCTACGTTGTGACGTATTTCGTCTTCGGGCTCCTTTCGGGGCTCAGTGGCCACCTTCGTGTGGCGTGGTATGGCGGACCTTCAAGGTCTGCGGTGCGGCGGGATCGGTGGCTACGGTCTGTAGCCGCTGATTTGGTCTTCGGGCCCCTGTCGGGCAACCTGTGCCTCCTTGTTTGGTGTAGTGGTCATGTCTCGCTGCCAGCGTGGGGGTGTAGGGGCCTTGCCTTAATTGGCCGGGCCAAGTGGAGTAAACCACCATATAAATCAGCAAGTCCCTGTTGTTGGTGACCGCGGCAACAGGGGGCCTTCGGGTGGTGGGCGGCTCACAGTCCACCAACTAGCGCCATCCTGGGGTACTACCCGTCCCCCCAGTGTAGTAGGGTTACCCGGGTGCAGAGGGCACCACCCGGGTGGACATTATGTTTCCCTCATGCTCGTGGGATAAATATGAAGAGTTCCAAATATAAAACCCAAAACCCTAGTGTAAGTACTCACTCCAGACGAAGTGAATTTTTGAAGAACAAGGTCGTAGTCAGCGACGAAGCGATGTCGGATTGCTCGTTCAAATCGACAGAGACGGTGGCCTCTAAGGCCAGTAAAAAGAGGAAGCGCTCCCATACCAGCAGGGGAAGCGGCGTAGGCAGCCAATCGGAATCGGACAGTGGGTCCGACGACAGTTCCGTGTCGGCCGCAAAGAAGCCGACCGACAAGAGAGGAAGGGGCAGGCCGCCCACAACTGGCCAATATGTTGGGATGGCCAAGGCGAAGGCTGCATATAATGACCAATTAAGGGAAGAGACCCGCCTCCTGGCTGAGAAGAGTCTGGCCGAAGACATGGCCAAAGATGCGGAAAGACGGAGGCTAAGATCGAGCTCCGCTCATTCAGAGGCGTCCATGCGTATGCTGGAAGATGAAGAAGAGCCACCGGCATATGAGCTGCGTGAGGATTTCCTCGAAGATGCGAAGTTGTGTCGGGAAATTGCTCGGAAATCTGGCAATTTAAAGGGCACGTACGTCAAAGCCCTGAATAACATAGCCGACAACATAACGGCAAGGTCGTCAACACTCGTCAAGCGTACAGCCTCTGACGAGAATGCCAAGTTACTGGCCAAGGTAAAGAGGCTCCAGGAGGACAATAAGCGGCTCACCGAGGACCTGGCGGAGAGTCGCAAAGAGATGTCTGAAGTAAGAGTTGAGCTTCTGGACATAAGGCGTCGAATGGAGCCGACTACGACTGCATGTGCCGTCGAGGCCTCAGCGCCCACAGGCGATGAGCAAATAACTCCAGCGCAGATGGTTAGGCTGTTGAAGGACATGTCCAAAGACATGAAGAGGGAAATGGACGAGATGCGTGCCAGTATCTTAAACATTGTGGACGCGAAAGTCGAGGGCAAGTTTGTGCCAGATAGGCCGCGTCCTGCGCTCGCCTCGGACAGGAACCGGGACAAATCACTTCCCCCGGTCATCATAGGTGGAAGCCGGGCATCTAGACGAGCACCGGCTAGTGAGGATGACCTTTCGTCCGCTGCGGCAGCACGGCCGCACTCGGAGAGGAACCCTCCCAAAATAGCGGGAAAGACAAAGGGTCAGGGCAAAAACAAGCCTGAGATAGTCACAGCAGCGGCCGCCCCGGCGCCGGCCAAAGCCAGTCAGACGGGGAAAACAGTTCCTGCCAGCACAAACGAGGGAGACTGGCAAGTACAGCAGTCGCGTAAACAGAGGGGGAAAGCCCGTCGACTCACCGCCACAGCCCCGCAGACTTCGAAGGGCAAACAGATGAAGCCGAGAAAGATACGAGTCCCTCGTACGGCTGCAGTGGTCTTGACAATTGACTCAGACGCAGAGCAGAAGGGCCTTACGTACGCTGATGTGATCAACAGGGCGCGTAGCGTAATCGACTTGGGTGAGCTTGGCCTTGTTCCCGTCCATATTAGGGGAGCCGCTACCGGAGCACGTATACTCCAAATAGCAAGTGGTGAAGACGCGGCTGACAATGCCGCTAAAGCCGACGCTCTGGCCGAAAAACTGAGAACGGTGTTGAAGGAGGACGTTCGGGTCACTAGACCGGTGAAGCGAGCGGAGTTCCGGGTCATTGACCTGGATGACTCGGTCACGAAGGACGATGTGGTCGCTGCCATTGTTATAAAAACAGAGTGTGCAATGGACAGCATAACAGTAAGCGACATTCGTCGGCATCCGGACGGCATGGGCTCCGTCCTGGTGAAATGCCCAGTTGCAGCGGCGAAAGTTGTGATGGCTGAGAAAAGGCTTTTTGTTGGTTGGAGTGCGGCACGAATTCGTGTGCTTGAGCCGCGTCCCAGGAAATGTTTCCGCTGTCACGAGGTCGGACATACTCGACAGCGTTGTCCATCTGACGTGGATCGGAGTGAGCTCTGCTTTCGGTGCGGCCAGACTGGCCACAAAGCAGCGGCTTGCACGAACGAGCCTCACTGCACGCTTTGTGCAAACGCGAAAAAGCCATCTGGCCACATTATGCGCGGGAAGAGCTGCAATGCCCCACCCCCGCCTAAAGGTAGAAAGGCAGCCGTCATGGCCCCGGCTGCCTCAAATGCGAAGCGGGTACCGCCGCAAGAAGCCATGGAATCTTAATGGCGAATACACCCATTTACAAGATTCTTCAGGGCAACCTCAACCACTCCGGCGGTGCGCAAGATCTGCTCATGCAAACCATCCCGGAGTGGTTGATTGACATTTCGGTTGTCGCGGAGCCGTATTTTTCTCCGCCCGGCAATAATAACTATGCCGCTGATCAAGACTCGACTGTGGTCATTATACGGTCACCGTCATCAAGGTCCCCGCCCCTCAACATCAAGGAGCGGGGCCATGGATATGTCGTCGCGAAATGGGGAGACATAGTACTGGTCGGCGTATACTTCTCCCCAAATCGCCCCTTGGCTCAATTCGAGTCATTTGTCGGATTGGTAGGTGCAGCGGTTCGTCGTGCTGCACCCTGTCAGGTCTTCGTGGCGGGGGACTTCAACGCCAAGTCAACGGCGTGGGGTTCCCCTGCCACGGATGCACGTGGATCCATTGTCGAGGATTGGGCAAACATGTTCGGCCTTGTTCTGCTCAACAGGGGCTCTATTGACACCTGTGTGCGACAGCGGGGGGGGTCTATAGTGGACCTTACGTTCGCTACCCCCGCTCTCGCGACACACGTTGCTGATTGGCGAGTCCACGTAGAGGCGGAGACACTGTCGGATCACCGCTACATTACGTTCGACATGTCTCCCTATCGAGGGGTTACCGGAGCTACAGCGCCTAGAGCCGCTCTTCCACAAGTGTTTCCTAGGTGGTCGCTGGCCAAATTTAATAAAGAATTGGCGGGAGAGGCCGCCCTGATGGAAGACTGGTTCAACGAGTATTCGCAACCTTCCACGGACGTTGACGAAGAGGTGGCTTTATTCGGAGAATCACTGGTACGCATCTGTGATGCGTCTATGCCGAGGACAAGACGTCTGCCTCCAAAGCGCGAGGTCTATTGGTGGACTGCGGAGCTGGCTGAGATGCGGCGTGTCTGCATAACCAGACGCAGAGCATTCACCAGGCACCGCAGACTACGCCCCGCCAGAAGGGATGAAGAGGTAGAGGCGCAGCTGCATGCAGCGCTAAAAGAGGCCCGACACACTTTTAGGGTCGCGATTGCTGAGGCCAAATCCGCTGCATACAAAGAATGGCTGGATCTACTTGACGCGGACCCGTGGGGGCGTCCATACAGAACCATTCGCAGTAAGATGTGCAACACGGGTCCTCCAGCTACTGAAACGCTGGAGCCCGCGTTCCTCGATGATATCATCTCCGCTCTGTTTCCATCTCGAGCGGAGCATGTCCCGCCCTATATTGCTCCAATCACTAGGGCCGAACTGGAGGATGACGACCTTCCCCCCCCTATTACTGCGGGGGAGATGGAGGTGGTGGTGAGAAGACTCCGGGCCAAAACTACAGCTCCTGGTCCGGACGGTGTTCCCGGCAAGGTTCTTGCCGCGTCTCTCGCCACGTTAGAAAATCGACTTAAGGGGATCTACAACCTTTGCCTATCCTCGGGTCGTTTCCCCAAAAGTTGGAAAATGGGACGTCTGGTCTTATTGCCGAAGCCTGGTAAGCCACCCAACATCCCGTCGGCTTACAGGCCCATCGTTTTGCTGGATGAAGCGGGCAAACTTTTGGAAAGGATTATATCCACCCGCATCAACCAGCACTTGAAAGAGTCCGGCCCGAATCTATCCAACAACCAGTTCGGGTTCCGTGAAAACCGCTCTACCATCGACGCCATTTGCTCGGTCAAGGCATTCGCGACAGAAGCGGTTTCAAGGGGCAGGGTGACCTTGGCGGTGTCATTGGACATTGCCAACGCTTTTAACACCCTGCCCTTTGCGTGTATCGAGGAGGCATTACGCTACCATCAAGTGCCTCCATATTTGGTTCGGATAGTCCGCAATTACCTCCGCAACAGGCTCATTATGTGCCTGGATCGTCGCGGAAGTATGGTGAGACGGACAACCTCTTGCGGAGTTCCACAGGGGTCGGTGCTCGGCCCGCTCCTGTGGAATATTGGTTACGACTGGGTGCTCCGGGGAAGTCTCTTGCCAGGAACCTGTGTCACGTGTTACGCTGACGACACGCTTATTCTGGCGAATGGCGATAACTATGCCGAAGCCGCGCGTCGAGCAACAGTCAGCGTAACACTGGTGGTCAGTCGCATTGAGAGCCTTGGTCTCAAAGTGGCTCTTGAAAAGACAGAGGCCCTCCTCTTTCATGGGCCGAGGATGAAACCCCCACATGGAGCAGGAATTACCATCAATGGGGTGCGCATACCGCTAAAAGAACATATGCGCTATTTGGGACTAGAGCTCGACCCACGTTGGTCCTTTAACGAGCACTTTAGCCGCATGTGTCCGAAGCTCCTCAGGACTGCGGCGGCTCTGAGCCGGCTATTGCCGAATCTGAGCGGCCCCAGCACGGCATGTCGCCGTCTGTATACTGGGGTCGTCAGATCCATGGCCCTATATGGGTCACCGATCTGGGCAGACACGTTGTCTCCACACAACGCTGCCCTACTACGAAGAGCCCAAAGAGTGATGGCCATTAGGGTCATCCGTGGGTATCGCACCGTGTCCTGTGACGCTGCGTGCGTGCTGGCAGGTACCCCTCCGTGGGACCTAGACGCGAGGGCGTTGGCTGACGTATATCGACGCAGCGCCCAGGTGCGTGCCGAGGGAGTCCGGCCACTACCGGAAATGGTGAGACGCTGGAGGGACAGAGCCCACGCGTCTACTCTGAGGGAATGGCGGCGCAGGTTGGAGGATCCTGCAGCCGGCCACTGGACCATCGGAGGCATTCGGCCAAATATGGTCGAATGGCTGGTGAGAGAGCACGGTACGCTCAACTTTCGGTTGACACAGGTGCTGTCAGGACATGGATGCTTCGGCAGCTACCTTCACAGAGTCGCCGGTCGAGAGCCAACGCCGTGCTGCCACCACTGCCAGAGCGATGTGGACGACGCGCAGCATACCCTGCAAGTTTGCCCTGCGTGGGCAACTCAACGCGTCGTCCTTACCGCAGAGATAGGGGCGGACCTCTCACTCGCGGCTGTTGTCAAAGCAATGGTCCGCAGTGAGAGCTCCTGGATAGCGGTGGCAACCTTCGGCGACGAGGTCATGTCGCTGAAGGAAAGAGCGGAGCGGGAGCGCGAGCAGGAGCCCGACGCTAACCCAATCCGAAGGAGAAGAGGTGGCCAGAGGCGGAGGCGCCATGCCAATCTCCAGCCACCATAATGGGGGCGCGGGTGATGGAGTGGGGCTCCATCACTCGCATCACACGCCCTCGCGCTGGGAGAGTATCTTTGTCGTCCGCGGATACTCTCCTTCCCCTAAGAGAGCCTGAAATAGGGCATCAGTCGCCAAGCGGGTGTGGGAGGTCGTGTGCGATGAGCTCCCCATACCGCACCCGATTTAGTGACAAAGCGGAACCGTTGGTTTTTAGTGGGTAGGCCCCCGACTATCGGGGGAGATTCCTACATAACCCAGGCCGGCCCCACTAAGGCCTGGGTAGGTATAAAACCTTTTCCAACGAAAAAAAAAAAAAAAAAAAAAAAAAAAAAAAGAAAAAAAAAAAAAAAGGTTAGGTTAGGTTTTTTTTTTTTTTTGTTATCCCTTGTTCGTTATATTTAGTTTAATATTGTCTCTGGTGCTAGTTACTACTCCTAGAGATACAATACTGATTTTATGTTATATTTATTTTATTTTACACTTGTTATATTTATTGTTTTTCCTTACATTTGTATTATTTTACCGCTTGGGAGCGGCAAATTCGTGAGTCTTTATTTATTTATTTACATCTTTAACTTTGTTTACTATTTCTGTTATGTAATCATTGAATTTGTTGATGATTATTTCTTTTTTATAGTATTGACTGATTTCCATATAGTTTATTTTATTGACTGTGCAGAGGTATTCTAATTCTGTTCTTGTTCGTCCGAATAATGGGCATTCGTATATTAAGTGGTTCATGCTTTGTACTGCCTTGTGAGTCCGGTCACAGGGACAGTACGGATCTGTGACTAATTTGAAGCGGTAAAGATATTGTTTGTTGTGTCCGTGTCCTGTTATAAATTGTGTTGTTTCGTATTTATTGGGTGTGTTCATTAGATAGTTTTGTAGGTCTGTGTGAGTTTTAAAGTATAATTTGGTGTATCTGCAGTGTCCGACGGTGTCGTATATTTCTTTTGTTTTACTCTGAGTTTTATCTTTGTTTTGTTTTTAATATATGCGGGTGGGATGAGGTTATATGTCAATGCATTTACTTCTGTGTTACTGGCTAATTTGGCATTAAAATCTGCTAACTCGTTACCGGCTATGTTATTGTGCGCTTTGGCCCAGATGAATATTATTTGTTGCTTAAGTTTGTGTTTTATATGGTGTATTAGGTGGTGTATCTCGTTAGTGTTTCTATTGTAAGTTCCTGTGTTTTGTAGATCTTGTAAGGTGGATTTGGAATCGGTGATGATTATTGCGGATGTTTTGTTTTTGTGTGTCCATTTAGTTGCCTCTAGTATTGCGATTTGTTCGGCTTGGTAGTTGTTGCATTTAGTGTCGAGTTTAATTAGTATCTTATGGATTTGGTTGTTTTTGTCTTGTATGATGGCGGCTGCACCTACCCCTGCTTCATTTTTGCTACCATCTGTATATATATGGTTATTTATTATGTGATTTCTTTGTAGTATTATTTTTAATTCTTCTTCGTTGTTGGCTTCTTCATAGGTTATTGGTTCGCGTTGTGATGGGTGCAGTTTGTGTTTTAGAGTTATTGGTTTTTCTAGTTTTATGTTTTCTGTCTGTTCTATTAGCTTCGGATTGATTCTGATTAGTTCGTTGTTGGCTATTTCTTTTAGTTGAGCGTCAATTGGTGGGGATCCCGAGAGTAGTATGGCGATTTGTGTGTTTATAGTTCGGTATGCTCTGCTGATCTGTATTCCGAAATTTCTCTGTAGTGATTGTAGTATTTTAATGTTTTGTTTTAGGTCGAGTGCTTCCCTCCATATTGATGCTCCGTAAGATATTATAGGTATAACGACTTGTCTGTATATTGTTTGGATGTTTTCCGGATTGATGCCCCAGGTGGGACGTACATAGCTTTTAAGTTTGTTATATATTGCGTAGGTTTTATCTATAGCGTTTCTTATGTGTTGGTTGAATTTTAATTTATGATCTATGGTTATGCCTAGGTATTTTATTGTTTTAGTGTGTTTTATTTTGATGTTATTAATGTATATGTCGGTCTGTTTAGCTTTATTTGTGAGTGCCATGATTTGTGTTTTGTCCGGGCTAAATTGCAGTTTGTTTTCTTCTCCCCATTTCATTATTGTTTTTAGTGCTGTGTTTAATTTCTTTTCTAGGTTGTCTTTGCTGTAGTCGCTTGCTATAATTAGTATGTCGTCGGCGTAGGCTTGGATTTTGATATCTATTGGTAAGTATTTGTCTAGTAAGTCATCGAGTGCCAGATTCCACATCAGTGGCCCGCATACGGAGCCTTGTATGCAGCCTTTAGTTGCTATTTTTGTTGTGTTTATGTGTCCCAGAGTGATGTTTATTTTCCTGTTTTGGGTGTAGGTTTTCATAATGTTGTATAGATTTTTGGGGCAGTTGTATTTCTTTAGCTGTTTGAGAATGCTGGGCCACCAGGCATTGTCAAACGCTCCTTTTATGTCTAATGATAGTGCTATTATTTGTTTTTGTTTCTGTTTTTCATTTTTTATGTGTTCTATTGCTTCGTTTATTGCGTGCACTGTTGATATTTGTGGTTTAAATCCGAACTGTTTTTGGTTGTCGTAATTATTTTTGTATATGTAGTGGATTATTCTGTTGTTGATCAACTTTTCATATAGTTTTCCTAGTACAGGCAAGAGGCCGATTGGTCTGTAGGCGGATGGTGTATTGTATTTATCTTTGTTGATTTTGGGGATTATTTTGGCTATTGTTATTTTCCATATGTCGGGGAATGTTTCTAGTTCTAAAAGTCTGTTCATTAAGGTAAGTGTGAGTTGAGGGTTGATTTCTATGAATTTTTGAATTATGTCTGATGTTAGACCGTCGTAACCCGGTGCTTTCTTGTGATTCATGGATTTTATGTTAGCTATTATTTCGTGGATGGTGAATGGTGGTTCGTTGTGAGTATTTGGTGGTGTTTCAGTTTCTTTTTTGATTTTTTGTTGTGCCTTGTTGTTTGTTGTGTCGTCAGGGAAGAGTACTTCTATTAGTTCTGTGCAGGTTTCTTCGGTGGTTTTGGTGTATGTTCCGTCTTGTTTTTTGAATGTTCCAGGTGGTTGGGTCAGTGGTTTGTTTTTAATGATTTTGTTGGTGATGGTCCACACGTCTTCTTTATTTTGGGTGCTACAGAATTCTCGGAAGGATTCGGAGGATGTTTTTTGAATCATGCTGTGATATTTTTTCCTAAGTTCGTTTCTTTCTGAAATGGTGTCTTGTAGTAACGTGGATAGATTGTTGTTTTGGTTTGGGTTGTTGTTTAGGTTTGTGTTAGTTGTTATGTTTCTGTTTTTCTTTGATAATTTAGCTATTTTGTGGTGCATATGTATTACTTGCTTTTTAAGGTCTTCTAGTTCTTCGGTCCACCAGTGCGGTTTTCCTTTTTTGGTTTTATATTTAGGTAATGTTTTTCTGCATACTAAAGTTAGTTTATTGGTTAGTGATTCTATGTATTTATTGATTTCTTCTGCGTCTAGGTTCTTAATGAGTTCTATTGTATTTTCGCTAGTATCGATATATTCTATGCATTTTTCTTTAAATTCCTTTATTTTTGTTTCGCTCCAGAAGTTAGGTCTGCTTGTGTCGAATTTCCATGTGTTGTTATTGAGATTTGTGTTTATCTGTTTTGGTCCTTTTCCTTGGAGTATTTGGAATGTGATGGCTACATGGTCTGAGGTGGTAATGAGGTTTTTATCTGTTCTCCAGTTTTCTATTGTAACTTGGTTGTGGTTGTCAGTGATGGCAGTGATATCTATATTTGATGTTCTGGTTTGTCCGTGTGTTGTTGTGAAGAATGTGTAGTCGTTGTTTGTGTCGTTAATTGTAGTGATGCCATTGCTTATAAATATATTATTGAGTTCTTCACCTCTTCGGTTAGTGGACGTGGAGCCCCAGGTTTTGCTCCATGCGTTGAAGTCGCCGGTTATTATGTGTGTGCTGTTGGGGTAATTCTTCAGAATGGATTCTAGTTTGCTTATTGTGTGATTTTGGTCTGTTTTAGGTTCTACATAGATTGATGTAATTAATATTTTGTGCCCTGATTTGTTGCTCAGTTGTATGAGTGTAATGTTTTGGTTTGTATATTCTTCAATTAATATGGTGCTGTACTTGTTCTTTTTCATTGCGATTGCAGTTTTATTTCTTTTATTGTAGTTGTTTTCTTTAGTGTCGTTCGTGTTGTGGTATTGATGGATGGTGTATCCTGGTATGGGTTTTGCGGAGTTAGTATTTCCAGTGTAAGGTTCAGTTAAAAGTATTATTCCTATATCTTCTGTTTCTGTGATTTTAGTTAGTTCCTGATGGGTGAGATAGTTTTTATTACAGTTTATTTGGAGGCATTTTATGTATTTTTCCTTATTATTTTGATTGTTGTGCATTAGTTGGATTGGTAGTTGGTTCTTTCGATGGTCCTGATTGTGTTAATCTCATAGGCAGGACATTTGTAGTTGGTTGCTGAGTGTTCCGTTGGTATATTTTTTGTATTTTTAGTGTTGAATTGATGGCAGTTGTAACATTTTATTTTGGTTTTGTCCTCCTTAACTTTGCAGTCTTTGTATGTGTGGTCGGTGCCTGCGCAATGCGAGCAGGCTTTTTGTTCGTTCCTGCAATTTTTATAGGTGTGTCCGTATTGCAGGCACGTGTAGCATTGTAGCACTGCAATATGGTTTTCGGCACATACCCTAGAGTGACCTAAGTTCACTCGTCCGTCTGTTGTCATTTTCTTATGGATTTCCGGTGTGGTTCTAATGATTGCATTGTAGAGATTGGGGTTCTTATTTTTTTTGGTGGTACATATTTTTAGTTGGTTTTCATTTTTAGGATCTAGGTGTTCGAGATAGGAGTTTTGGAAGATAAGGTTTTCTATTATATCTTCTTTTTTAACAGTTTTGTGTATTCCTTTCAGATTGATAGTAGGCTGTAGGTTGTTAATTATTTTGTATTTCATTCCCGAACTTGGTTTGATTTTTTGTATTGTGTTCTCTAGTTGTTTGTTTGTTTCAAATTCTATTTTAAGTTTGTTTAATCCTATGTTAGTTATTTTTGATGGAAGGTATTTTTCTCTCTTGTATGATACGTTTTTAGACCATGTTTCTCGTGTTGTTTCTTTACTGTTGCTGTTGTTAACGGTGATCATGATTGCCGGTTTGCTGGTGATATTTCTTTTGCTATTGTTTTGGTTTAGTAGTGGTGGTGATGGTTTTGGTGTTTTGGTTGCGTCTGCATATAATTTGCTGGCTTCCTGTGTTTTCGAGGCGCTAGTCATTGTTTTTTCCATTGTCTTTTCTATGGTCTTTTCTATTGTCTTCTCTAAGGTTTTTCCTATTGATTTTTCAATTGTCTTTTGCACTGTTTCTTCTATTGCTTGTTGTATTTGTTTGTTGATTTCTATTGGTATTTCTGTATTATTGGCATTGTGACCGGTTGTTTCTTGTACTGTATAACTGATGTTTGGGTTCGTCTTATTCTTCTCTATTTTTTTTTGTGCAATTCTTTTGATTGCGTTTGCGTGTGCGATTGCAGATTCCCTGTTGGCCTTAGTGACGCTTTTGGAGGTTGCTATGCTGAGCACATCTAGGATTCCCAATGCATGTTTGATTATTTGGCTAGTTGGACTATTGTCCTCTTCGTGGAAGATTTCTTCTAAGTCTGAGGAATCAAAGTATGGAGGAGAGGGTGATCTGTAAGCTCTACTGGTGTTAGGAAGTGTGAATGTTTGAATGTCTGATTGTTCTAGTAGGGAGTCTCTGTGTGTTTGGGTTGTTGTTGGCAATTGGGAGATAGGATTTAAAAGTGTGTTTGTTTGGGTTAATAAGACGTAAGGTTGTGGTTGCTGTGAAGAGGTGCTAGGGTGTACTTCAGCTTGATGTGTGATAGTTTGACCGCATGTTTCTTGAGAAGATTGGGAGGAAGTGTTGATAGGAGTGACTGGTTTAGTGATTTTGCTTGTGCTAGATATTTTAGAGTTTGTGGTACTGCTGGTGAAGCGCCCATTGGCGTCTCTATTTGGGTTTCCTTTGTTATCTTTCTTTATATTTTGTTTTGTAGTTTGTTCCATTTTCGTTGCCGTTGTTGTCGTATGTCGCATCGGTCGGTAGTCCTTATTAGCTGTTGCCTGAGTCGTCGTTGTTTGAGAGTTCGAAGATGAGTTTGAGTTGTTTTTAATATTTTGATCCATTGTAGACCCACGAGTAGGGCCGATATACCTAAACACTTCCGGGTGACGCCCATTCCGGAAGTGCTGGCTACGTACTGACGGAGGTTGCCTGGTATCCGTAGGTTTTTAGCGGGGTTTCTCCCGGGTTTTAGAGACTTTTCCTTGTCGCGGGCCGGCCAATTAAGGCAAGCCCCCCGCTCCGTCCATAACCAACGGCATACCCCCATGGACGCCTCGAATGGGGGTCGTTGTCGAAGGTAGGACGGTCTACGGAAAGAGGGACTGGCGTGAGGTCACCTCGCAGCTCCCCTTTCGGGGGACTGGTTACCACCGGGCGGCTGCCTCACGATGGCCTGCCTCCGGGCAAATACCCCGCCGAGGACTTAGGTTGTGGAGCTATTAGTTTGGGGAGGAGTGTGTGTTGGCCGGGTGTTATTGGCGCAATAAAAAGTTTGGTCTCCTCCCCGTAAGCCCCCCCACCACGACAAGGTTTCTCCACCAAGGGGGGGGTTAGGTTTTTTTTTTTTTTTTGTTATCCCTTGTTCGTTATATTTAGTTTAATATTGTCTCTGGTGCTAGTTACTACTCCTAGAGATACAATACTGATTTTATGTTATATTTATTTTATTTTACACTTGTTATATTTATTGTTTTTCCTTACATTTGTATTATTTTACCGCTTGGGAGCGGCAAATTCGTGAGTCTTTATTTATTTATTTACATCTTTAACTTTGTTTACTATTTCTGTTATGTAATCATTGAATTTGTTGATGATTATTTCTTTTTTATAGTATTGACTGATTTCCATATAGTTTATTTTATTGACTGTGCAGAGGTATTCTAATTCTGTTCTTGTTCGTCCGAATAATGGGCATTCGTATATTAAGTGGTTCATGTTTTGTACTGCCTTGTGAGTCCGGTCACAGGGACAGTACGGATCTGTGACTAATTTGAAGCGGTAAAGATATTGTTTGTTGTGTCCGTGTCCTGTTATAAATTGTGTTGTTTCGTATTTATTGGGTGTGTTCATTAGATAGTTTTGTAGGTCTGTGTGAGTTTTAAAGTATAATTTGGTGTATCTGCAGTGTCCGACGGTGTCGTATATTTCTTTTGTTTTACTCTGAGTTTTATCTTTGTTTTGTTTTTTAATATATGCGGGTGGGATGAGGTTATATGTCAATGCGTTTACTTCTGTGTTACTGGCTAATTTGGCATTAAAATCTGCTAACTCGTTACCGGTTATGTTATTGTGCGCTTTGGCCCAGATGAATATTATTTGTTGCTTAAGTTTGTGTTTTATATGGTGTATTAGGTGGTGTATCTCGTTAGTGTTTCTATTGTAAGTTCCTGTGTTTTGTAGATCTTGTAAGGTGGATTTGGAATCGGTGATGATTATTGCGGATGTTTTGTTTTTGTGTGTCCATTTAGTTGCCTCTAGTATTGCGATTTGTTCGGCTTGGTAGTTGTTGCATTTAGTGTCGAGTTTAATTAGTATCTTATGGATTTGGTTGTTTTCGTCTTGTATGATGGCGGCTGCACCTACCCCTGCTTCATTTTTGCTACCATCTGTATATATATGGTTATTTATTATGTGATTTCTTTGTAGTATTATTTTTAATTCTTCTTCGTTGTTGGCTTCTTCATAGGTTATTGGTTCGCGTTGTGATGGGTGCAGTTTGTGTTTTAGAGTTATTGGTTTTTCTAGTTTTATGTTTTCTGTCTGTTCTATTAGCTTCGGATTGATTCTGATTAGTTCGTTGTTGGCTATTTCTTTTAGTTGAGCGTCAATTGGTGGGGATCCCGAGAGTAGTATGGCGATTTGTGTGTTTATAGTTCGGTATGCTCTGCTGATCTGTATTCCGAAATTTCTCTGTAGTGATTGTAGTATTTTAATGTTTTGTTTTAGGTCGAGTGCTTCCCTCCATATTGATGCTCCGTAAGATATTATAGGTATAACGACTTGTCTGTATATTGTTTGGATGTTTTCCGGATTGATGCCCCAGGTGGGACGTACATAGCTTTTAAGTTTGTTATATATTGCGTAGGTTTTATCTATAGCGTTTCTTATGTGTTGGTTGAATTTTAATTTATGATCTATGGTTATGCCTAGGTACTTTATTGTTTTAGTGTGTTTTATTTTGATGTTATTAATGTATATGTCGGTCTGTTTAGCTTTATTTGTGAGTGCCATGATTTGTGTTTTGTCCGGGCTAAATTGCAGTTTGTTTTCTTCTCCCCATTTCATTATTGTTTTTAGTGCTGTGTTTAATTTCTTTTCTAGGTTGTCTTTGCTGTAGTCGCTTGCTATAATTAGTATGTCGTCGGCGTAGGCTTGGATTTTGATATCTATTGGTAAGTATTTGTCTAGTAAGTCATCGAGTGCCAGATTCCACATCAGTGGCCCGCATACGGAGCCTTGTATGCAGCCTTTAGTTGCTATTTTTGTTGTGTTTATGTGTCCCAGAGTGATGTTTATTTTCCTGTTTTGGGTGTAGGTTTTCATAATGTTGTATAGATTTTTGGGGCAGTTGTATTTCTTTAGCTGTTTGAGAATGCTGGGCCACCAGGCATTGTCAAACGCTCCTTTTATGTCTAATGATAGTGCTATTATTTGTTTTTGTTTCTGTTTTTCATTTTTTATGTGTTCTATTGCTTCGTTTATTGCGTGCACTGTTGATATTTGTGGTTTAAATCCGAACTGTTTTTGGTTGTCGTAATTATTTTTGTATATGTAGTGGATTATTCTGTTGTTGATCAACTTTTCATATAGTTTTCCTAGTACAGGCAAGAGGCCGATTGGTCTGTAGGCGGATGGTGTATTGTATTTATCTTTGTTGATTTTGGGGATTATTTTGGCTATTGTTATTTTCCATATGTCGGGGAATGTTTCTAGTTCTAAAAGTCTGTTCATTAAGGTAAGTGTGAGTTGAGGGTTGATTTCTATGAATTTTTGAATTATGTCTGATGTTAGACCGTCGTAACCCGGTGCTTTCTTGTGATTCATGGATTTTATGTTAGCTATTATTTCGTGGATGGTGAATGGTGGTTCGTTGTGAGTATTTGGTGGTGTTTCAGTTTCTTTTTTGATTTTTTGTTGTGCCTTGTTGTTTGTTGTGTCGTCAGGGAAGAGTGCTTCTATTAGTTCTGTGCAGGTTTCTTCGGTGGTTTTGGTGTATGTTCCGTCTTGTTTTTTGAATGTTCCAGGTGGTTGGGTCAGTGGTTTGTTTTTAATGATTTTGTTGGTGATGGTCCACACGTCTTCTTTATTTTGGGTGCTACAGAATTCTCGGAAGGATTCGGAGGATGTTTTTTGAATCATGCTGTGATATTTTTTCCTAAGTTCGTTTCTTTCTGAAATGGTGTCTTGTAGTAACGTGGATAGATTGTTGTTTTGGTTTGGGTTGTTGTTTAGGTTTGTGTTAGTTGTTATGTTTCTGTTTTTCTTTGATAATTTAGCTATTTTGTGGTGCATATGTATTACTTGCTTTTTAAGGTCTTCTAGTTCTTCGGTCCACCAGTGCGGTTTTCCTTTTTTGGTTTTATATTTAGGTAATGTTTTTCTGCATACTAAAGTTAGTTTATTGGTTAGTGATTCTATGTATTTATTGATTTCTTCTGCGTCTAGGTTCTTAATGAGTTCTATTGTATTTTCGCTAGTATCGATATATTCTGTGCATTTTTCTTTAAATTCCTTTATTTTTGTTTCGCTCCAGAAGTTAGGTCTGCTTGTGTCGAATTTCCATGTGTTGTTATTGAGATTTGTGTTTATCTGTTTTGGTCCTTTTCCTTGGAGTATTTGGAATGTGATGGCTACATGGTCTGAGGTGGTAATGAGGTTTTTATCTGTTCTCCAGTTTTCTATTGTAACTTGGTTGTGGTTGTCAGTGATGGCAGTGATATCTATATTTGATGTTCTGGTTTGTCCGTGTGTTGTTGTGAAGAATGTGTAGTCGTTGTTTGTGTCGTTAATTGTAGTGATGCCATTGCTTATAAATATATTATTGAGTTCTTCACCTCTTCGGTTAGTGGACGTGGAGCCCCAGGTTTTGCTCCATGCGTTGAAGTCGCCGGTTATTATGTGTGTGCTGTTGGGGTAATTCTTCAGAATGGATTCTAGTTTGCTTATTGTGTGATTTTGGTCTGTTTTAGGTTCTACATAGATTGATGTGATTAATATTTTGTGCCCTGATTTGTTGCTCAGTTGTATGAGTGTAATGTTTTGGTTTGTATATTCTTCAATTAATATGGTGCTGTACTTGTTCTTTTTCATTGCGATTGCAGTTTTATTTCTTTTATTGTAGTTGTTTTCTTTAGTGTCGTTCGTGTTGTGGTATTGATGGATGGTGTATCCTGGTATGGGTTTTGCGGAGTTAGTATTTCCAGTGTAAGGTTCAGTTAAAAGTATTATTCCTATATCTTCTGTTTCTGTGATTTTAGTTAGTTCCTGATGGGTGAGATAGTTTTTATTACAGTTTATTTGGAGGCATTTTATGTATTTTTCCTTATTATTTTGATTGTTGTGCATTAGTTGGATTGGTAGTTGGTTCTTTCGATGGTCCTGATTGTGTTAATCTCATAGGCAGGACATTTGTAGTTGGTTGCTGAGTGTTCCGTTGGTATATTTTTTGTATTTTTAGTGTTGAATTGATGGCAGTTGTAACATTTTATTTTGGTTTTGTCCTCCTTAACTTTGCAGTCTTTGTATGTGTGGTCGGTGCCTGCGCAATGCGAGCAGGCTTTTTGTTCGTTCCTGCAATTTTTATAGGTGTGTCCGTATTGCAGGCACGTGTAGCATTGTAGCACTGCAATATGGTTTTCGGCACATACCCTAGAGTGACCTAAGTTCACTCGTCCGTCTGTTGTCATTTTCTTATGGATTTCCGGTGTGGTTCTAATGATTGCATTGTAGAGATTGGGGTTCTTATTTTTTTTGGTGGTACATATTTTTAGTTGGTTTTCATTTTTAGGATCTAGGTGTTCGAGATAGGAGTTTTGGAAGATAAGGTTTTCTATTATATCTTCTTTTTTAACAGTTTTGTGTATTCCTTTCAGATTGATAGTAGGCTGTAGGTTGTTAATTATTTTGTATTTCATTCCCGAACTTGGTTTGATTTTTTGTATTGTGTTCTCTAGTTGTTTGTTTGTTTCAAATTCTATTTTAAGTTTGTTTAATCCTATGTTAGTTATTTTTGATGGAAGGTATTTTTCTCTCTTGTATGATACGTTTTTAGACCATGTTTCTCGTGTTGTTTCTTTACTGTTGCTGTTGTTAACGGTGATCATGATTGCCGGTTTGCTGGTGATATTTCTTTTGCTATTGTTTTGGTTTAGTAGTGGTGGTGATGGTTTTGGTGTTTTGGTTGCGTCTGCATATAATTTGCTGGCTTCCTGTGTTTTCGAGGCGCTAGTCATTGTTTTTTCCATTGTCTTTTCTATGGTCTTTTCTATTGTCTTCTCTAAGGTTTTTCCTATTGATTTTTCAATTGTCTTTTGCACTGTTTCTTCTATTGCTTGTTGTATTTGTTTGTTGATTTCTATTGGTATTTCTGTATTATTGGCATTGTGACCGGTTGTTTCTTGTACTGTATAACTGATGTTTGGGTTCGTCTTATTCTTCTCTATTTTTTGTGCAATTCTTTTGATTGCGTTTGCGTGTGCGATTGCAGATTCCCTGTTGGCCTTAGTGACGCTTTTGGAGGTTGCTATGCTGAGCACATCTAGGATTCCCAATGCATGTTTGATTATTTGGCTAGTTGGACTATTGTCCTCTTCGTGGAAGATTTCTTCTAAGTCTGAGGAATCAAAGTATGGAGGAGAGGGTGATCTGTAAGCTCTACTGGTGTTAGGAAGTGTGAATGTTTGAATGTCTGATTGTTCTAGTAGGGAGTCTCTGTGTGTTTGGGTTGTTGTTGGCAATTGGGAGATAGGATTTAAAAGTGTGTTTGTTTGGGTTAATAAGACGTAAGGTTGTGGTTGCTGTGAAGAGGTGCTAGGGTGTACTTCAGCTTGATGTGTGATAGTTTGACCGCATGTTTCTTGAGAAGATTGGGAGGAAGTGTTGATAGGAGTGACTGGTTTAGTGATTTTGCTTGTGCTAGATATTTTAGAGTTTGTGGTACTGCTGGTGAAGCGCCCATTGGCGTCTCTATTTGGGTTTCCTTTGTTATCTTTCTTTATATTTTGTTTTGTAGTTTGTTCCATTTTCGTTGCCGTTGTTGTCGTATGTCGCATCGGTCGGTAGTCCTTATTAGCTGTTGCCTGAGTCGTCGTTGTTTGAGAGTTCGAAGATGAGTTTGAGTTGTTTTTAATATTTTGATCCATTGTAGACCCACGAGTAGGGCCGATATACCTAAACACTTCCGGGTGACGCCCATTCCGGAAGTGCTGGCTACGTACTGACGGAGGTTGCCTGGTATCCGTAGGTTTTTAGCGGGGTTTCTCCCGGGTTTTAGAGACTTTTCCTTGTCGCGGGCCGGCCAATTAAGGCAAGCCCCCCGCTCCGTCCATAACCAACGGCATACCCCCATGGACGCCTCGAATGGGGGTCGTTGTCGAAGGTAGGACGGTCTACGGAAAGAGGGACTGGCGTGAGGTCACCTCGCAGCTCCCCTTTCGGGGGACTGGTTACCACCGGGCGGCTGCCTCACGATGGCCTGCCTCCGGGCAAATACCCCGCCGAGGACTTAGGTTGTGGAGCTATTAGTTTGGGGAGGAGTGTGTGTTGGCCGGGTGTTATTGGCGCAATAAAAAGTTTGGTCTCCTCCCCGTAAGCCCCCCCACCACGACAAGGTTTCTCCACCAAGGGGGGGGGGGGGGTTAGGTTAGGTTAGGTTAGGTTAGGTTAGGTTGGGGGTCCGGTGTGCGTCACGGTCGCGGCATACACGATTTTATATCGTTCCGCAGTTTTCAAATTTTCTTCCTGGTAAATCCAAAGTGTTTCCCATAGTGTGGCATATTGCCAGATGCGCGCTGGCATGGGCTACACGCTAGTTTTTAGTTGGTGACAATCGGCCAAGTGTTGAGAAAGTTATCAGTGAAATTGTGACGAAAAATTCTGTGTACCGGAGTGAAAGTTACGTTACGCCAAAGAAAAGTTCACATATTGTTAAAGTGTAATACATTGTCGGATGCGGAATTCTCTGTCCTACACAGTGATGTTTGTTGCAGTGAAATCGGTGCAATAAATCGCGAGTTACAAGTGCAAAAGTGCAGCGCGGCCGCAGTTTTGACCTTTGAGGTCAAACGCCAGCTCAGAACGATCTGTGACCCCCCACTTTTTGGGCATTGTTAGGTGCGTCCCGATCCTTTGTGTAGGGTCCAGGTGAGAAAATATTTTCCCGCCCCACGGTTCCCGAGATATCCTGGAAAAACTACGGGAAACCACCACGTGCTCGTGGACCCTGACCTCTGGGGGTCATTCTTCACTTTCTACCTTGTGCACCTCAGCATCACGATCCCGGGGACGCCTCAATCTTCAAAATCGGACTCTTACCTTAAGTATTATTTAGATTTTAATTTTTAATTTTGTTTGTTTACGTTTTTCTTTTACAAAGTACTTATTCAACCCTTTCATTAATCCGCATAATTTTTATAACATCATAAAGATAATCTCTTTAGCTTTATTCTGATAGTGGTTGCAAGGTTCTAGGTGCAATACTTAGGGTGCAGGCCCGCCGCATTCCAATCTATTGCGCGTCAAAATCGTACGTAGGAATGCGCCGGGTCCGTAATTGATAAAAAAAAATTGTTATCGTCGCCCGCGCGGCGCCGCTGAGAAATAGCGCGAGGAATCGATAGCGGGTTCGAGGTTCGGTGACATTTATTAGTATATACTTTAAAGTTTATAACATATATTTATTTTCTATTTACGTATCTATTATCTTATCTTCTTCCTCATAAACAATGCTATTATACAGCTGTTATATTACATATAATAATGTATTAATGGCTTTGTAACTAATTGTCTGTATATGTATGTTTCCTATATGGTAGAATTTCATTATTATCGTATAACAACTATAATATACCTACTACTTATATCGTTGTTTACTTTATAATTTACTTTATCCATCACCTTAAGTATCTATGTAATCTGGTTTCTACGGGCTCCTCTAAATATTGTTTTCAGTATAGGATCCGGTAGATATAATATTTATCTTAATATCTCAGCCTATACATTTATTCTATTTAATACATTTACTTACATACCTATATTATAGATAATATTTTAATATTATAATAAGCGCTGGCCTTTTCCCCTTTTTACCTGTTGTTGTTAATTGCAGCCTATAACCCACCTTTGTGATAGGACGTGTATGAATACTTAATAACATACACATATTTATATATTGTTCTTTATTGTTTGTGTCCCGGCCGCCGTCGCCGCCGCGCCAGTACTTTTCCACTTGACCGAGCGACACCGCGCTCGCTTGGTGGAAACGGAGTGCGGGTTCGGTGCCCGATTGCATATTTTAAGTTCCGTGTTTATGTGTTTCATTATATATTATTCCCCTTATTTGGTTATTATCTTAGTATTGTTTAGAGTCTATATCATAGTTCAGTAAAATAAACTATTATTGTTAAGCTTTAGTATGTGTTAAATTATTTATCAGTACAATGTCAAGTTACCGGATATTTATATCTTGCCATAGTTTTATTATATCTTAATATCATATATTCTTTATTTTATATTATTCACTGTCCTATCTAGGTTAATCAACACGTATTGTCGAACGTAAACAGACATTTTCTTTATTTATACTGATTAGCTCATAGATTTAAAGACTAGTATCGTGCGGCAACAACACGAAAGCGGTGACGCTGGTGCATCCTCCTTCTCCTTCGTTTTGTTATTGCTGTCTTGCTCGGCGCGCCTGTAAATCAATCGTTGTCCGGAGCGCGAAACACGAACACCACGCTGGTACATACTGAAACCGAGTGCGGGTTCGGTGCCGGGCGGCACATAGCCATCGTTTTCTTGTTTTCTGACATCCTTATTTAAAATTAAATTTAAAATTTAAAATTAACATCTTAATATTTAAAATTATATGTACGAGTGTATCATAACTTATTTTATTGTTTATATAAATATATATTGTGTTATAATTGGGTATTATTGTGCATGTTTTGATCGATAGCTTAACTTATTTATAGGCACTTACTGTAGTTTTACCGCCGTATGGTACTACGTTTTTTAGGATCATTAGGCAGGTTTATTGACCGGCTTAATTTCATTTTTCTAGAATTATCTACATTTTAGTTTTATTTTTAGTTTAGTGTGACAAAGGGCGAAACTATGTTTCGGACCCCGCGTAAGGGTGAAAGGGCGAGTGGGAGTGAGCCAACTGACCCGGCGCCTGAGAAGGGATGGCTGGACGAGATGCGGGACCTCTGGGGGGAAGTCACCTTCCAGATGGGCCTCGTAGGGAACATTAGGCGAGACATAAGGGATAGAGTGAAGGATGCGTCGGCCAGGGCGGTGGAACTGATAGATGAGTATGGGAATATGGAATGCGATAGGGAAAGATGCGAGATGATCGAGAGGAAATGTGAGAGCAGAAGCAAACGTGTGAAGCACCTGGAGGAGAAACTGGCCGCGATGACGGAGGATAGGGATACTGGGAAAGACGTCCTCATAAAGACCATCAATCTGCTGGAGAAAGAGAAGGAAAGGCGAAGGAAGCTAGAGGATCAGCTCTCCGTAGAACTGGAAAAGAACTACGGAGGCGCCGAAGGCGTGGTCAACCAGGTGATGGGCGAGATAAAGGAAGGATGGATGAAGGAGATGCGCGAGGGAATGAAAGAGCTGAAAGAGTGCATCGAATGCGAGAGGAGCGAGAGGAAAACGTACGCGGAGGCGGCGACGTCCCCGATGCGCGCCGGGGCCGCGGCCGCCGTCGCGACGACGACGACGACGACGACGACGGAGACGACGGCGACGGCGCCGACGACGCCGCGCGGCGCGCAGCAGCTGCACTCGCTGCTCGTGGCGTCCGGCGACGGCGGCGACTCCAGCGACGCCGTGATCCGCAAGCTGCGCGCCGCGCTGCGCCCGCGCGAGACCGGCCTGCGCGTCGACCGCGTGCGGCGCGCGCGCGGCGGCAAGGCGGTGCTGAGCTGCGGCGACGCGGGGGACCTGCTGCGCGTCAAGGAGGCGCTCGACCGCAGCGACGGGCTCGAGGCGGAGGTGATGCGCAACCGCGACCCGCTCGTGGTGCTGCGCGGCGTCCACGCCGACTGCTCCGACGACGACGTGCTCGCGGCGCTGCGCACGCAGAACGCCGACGTGGTGCGCGGGCTGGCCGACGACGACGTGCGCGCGCGCGTCAAGTACCGGCGCGCGGCGCGCGGCGGGCGCGCGCAGCACGTGGTGCTGCAGGTGGCGCCGGCGCTGTGGGCGCGGCTGACGGGCGCGGGCCGAGTGCACGTGGACCTGCGGCGCGTGGCGGCGCTGGACCAGTCGCCGCTGGTGCAGTGCTCGCGCTGCCTGCAGTACGGGCACACGCGGCGGCTGTGCGCCGAGGCCGCGGACGTGTGCGGGCACTGCGCGGGCCCGCACGTGCGGCGCGCGTGCCCCGCGTGGGCGCGCGCGCTGCCGCCGACGTGCAAGAACTGCGCGCGCCGCGGCGCCGGAGACGCGCAGCACGACGCCTTCCACGCCGCCTGCCCCGTGCGCGTGCGCGCCGACGCCCGGGCGAGGCAGCGGGTGGCCTACGACGCCCGCCGGCTGCCCGCGGCGCTCGCGGCGCTGGCTCCCGAGGCGAGAGAGGCGCCGACAGCTCCTGAGGCGCGAGAGGCGCCGACAGCTCCCGAGGCGCGACAGGCGCCGACAGCTCAAGAGGCGCACGAGACGCCAACAGCCCAAGAGGCGCACGAGGCGCCCCCAGCAACCGCGGCGCGTGATGCGCCCCAAGCACCGGAAGTGTGCGCGGCGCCGCCGCAGCAGCAACGCTCGCGGCGGCGCGCGCCGCACGAGGAAGCGGCCAAGCCGCTGAGGTCAGCAAAATAAGATGCCAGTTATTTATAACCTTAGTTATAATCAAACTGACACGAACGCATAGACACTCTCACGAGCGGGTATATATTTCCTATATCTTTATAGTACTTTATCTAATCCCTATATTAAATCCCTTTGCACTATATTATGGTATTCTGTATTATCCTATAATATTTACAATTTTCTATATATTAATAAGCATCTATGTATTTTATTGCTTCTATATAATATTATTATCGAATCGCCTGATACCTAAGTAAACCGGACCTCGCAATTGTTTCCTAGCTAGCTATTATAATATAAGCAATGAAAGTTTATAAGTTTAAGCACTCTGCCTGTAAATATTAATTACAATGATTAGCGAAGTAGTTTGTTAGTTATGTAAGCAATTAAATTAAATGTTAGCTGTAGGTTAAATCATAGTAGTTATAGCTACAAATACATTATTATACTCTAGATACGCCCAATCAAATTTAAGTTAGTAAAGTAGCATAGTTAAGTAGCATAGAATTAAGAAACAGCATATCGCGCGATATGATATATATAATCTCAACTAATAATAATAGCACCTTATTTTATTTAAATTCATATAAGTAATTAATTGTTTTAATGTATAATATAACTAGTATTGTTTAATGATGTTATTGTATGTGTTAGGAAATAGTTTTGGATATGTTTTCTGTAGGTGGTGGGCTACAAATTAATTAAAAAGAAAGAAAAATAAATAATAAAAAATATATTAAAATTAAAAACAAATATAAAAAAAAAAAAAAAAAATAAAAAAGAAAAGAAAAAGAAAAAAGAAGAAAGGAAAAAGAAAAAAAAAAGAGAATTGTTTACTATTATGCATTGCCGTAAGCTATTGTAAATAAATAAATAATTAGAGGGTATAACATGTTTGCACTACTAAGCCATATTTATCTTTTATTAGTTTTAGTTTTTATTGCATTTTATGTCTTTCCACGCAAATATTACTTGCCTTTGTGTTTGTCCTGTGTGTTTCAGCTGTAGTCGGAAGTAATGTTTTTCTCATTACTTCCGACTGCACTGATAGCGATGAAATGCCACGTCGGGGCTTCTGTCCGGTGGCGTGCCGCGTCGGGGCATTTGTCCGGCGGCGGAGAGTTGCTGCGTCTGGGCCGACGCCCGGCAGCGAAGGAGGATGTCGCCACGCACGGGCGCGAGCCTGGTGGCGGGCCGCGACGGGGCCTTTGCCCGGCGGCGGAGAGCAGCGGCGGGACTCTTGTCTGGCAGCCGCAGGTAGGGAGTGTGCCACGTCGAGCGCTTGCTCGGCGGCAGCCGCGTCGGGATGTTTGTCCGGCGGCGGAGGAACGGTCACGTCGGGGCGCTTGCCCGGTGACGGGCCGCGTCGGGGCCTTTGTCCGGCGGCGGTAGTAGAAGTCACGGCGGGGCGTTTGCCCGGTGACTGGCCGCGACGGGGCGTTTGCCCGGCGGCGGATGAAGAGGTCATGTCGGGGCGTTTGCCCGGTGACCGAGCTTCCGACAGGGCGATGACGGTGGTTCCCTTTGGGGTATTACCGGAGCTCAGGGCCACGCGGGTGACGGGACTGGGGTCCTTGGTATGGAGGCAGTCACCCGCATTGCACGGCTCGTCGGCAGTCACTTCCTAGCAAGGAGTCGACTGGTCCCCCTCTAGGGACAGGCTGGCTGAGGGCCGAAAGGCCTGGTCGCGTCTGGCATCGGTGCCTACTTGAGATCCCGGTGCCGGTATATGCGCGGAGGAGGAATTGCTCCCGGGGGGTTTAGTGGGTTCGAGCCCCACATAACCCTTCCTTCCCCAGAAGGTCGGGTATGGGTTGGCCATTACCCCGGGTCAAAAAAAAAAAAAAAAAAAAAAAAAAAAAAGGTTAGGTTAGGTTAGGTTAGGTTTTTTTTTTTTTTTTAAAGAATGCTTAGCTATAAAATATACTTATGCTTATTTTTAGCGCTATGTACTACACTAAAAATAGGCACGATATATACGATAATGAACGGAATATATTATGAGTTTATTGTATGGGATTAATTTGTATGAATTTTCGATTGTTTTGATAAATATCTGTTATAAATATATATGAACTATAATAATAATATTGAATTGTATCGTGACCTAGCCTTGCAGCCGTAAATCACGGATGTAGGGTTGAGATTATAAAATAAAGTTTTGATAAAAGTGAGTATATGTTTGTTTGTAAAAGTTTTAAAGTTTGTATATTAGGAATAAATATAAAAATAAACAATAAATAAAAACGTCAATTTCATTGAGTGTAAGTTATGTTCCGTTAAATGTTTTTAGATTGTTGATTATCTTTTCTAGATGCCGCAGGAACGTTCCAAGCGTCTCCTCCTTTCCTGCGATTCCAGAATAGTTTTTATATTCGATATCATTAAATTGACATGCAATGGTCATTGCTTGCCGGGTATTTTGGAAACGGGGACATTCGTGAATTAGGTGATCCATAGTTTGTACAACGTTATCATCGCATGGACAATATGGATCACCAACGATGTGGAATCTATGCAGGTATGCCTTATGATATCCGTGCCCGGAAATGAACTGGGTGATTGCGAAATTAGGTGTGGCTTTATTTATGAATTTATGTAAGGATGAGTATTCGGGAAATGACTTCTTAGTATATTTGCAGTTATCCGGTATGTTGTAAAGTTTTTCAATTTCTTTTAAGAGTGTCTGTTGGTTGATCTGTTTTACGTATGATATTGGGAATTTGGAGTACATTGGAGTGGCGTCTGAACGAGCAGCAGCTTTCGCCGCTATATCCGCCAGTTCATTCCCGGGTATATCGTTATGTGCTTTGGCCCAAACAAATAGGATCTTTTTGCCTGTAGATTCTATTTTATCGATGATGTTGAAGGTATTAACTGCATGGATGTTGAATGTATTGGCGTTGCTTAAATCCTGTAGGGTAGATAGTGAGTCAGTAACCACAAATGCGTTAACATCGCGGTCACCAACCCATCGACAGGCAGTTGTTATTGCCAACTGTTCAGCTTGATATGCTGAACAGGCGCCGTGCAACTTGAGCTGTGTATTGGTGATTTCACCTTGTGGATTTTGTATAACGACGGCAGCACCGACATTGTTGTCGACTTTGCTGCCGTCGGTATACAGGTAATAGTTTACGTCCGGGTACATTATAAATATGTCTTCTAATTCTTCTTTATTATTTGCAGTGTGGAAGGAGATTGGTCGACGGCGGGAAGGATGGAGTCTACACTTCGGGTGAGCTGGTGTTTCAAGATGGATGTTATCAGGTAAGTACTGTGATTTTTTATTCATTCTAGTTATTTCATTGTCTGCTATGGCTTTTATTTGTGCGGTGATGGGTGGTAGTTGGGATAGAACTATTGATAGAGGTGTGTTAATTGTATGGAAGCTTCTGATTATTTTTATGCAGAACATTCGCTGGTGCGATAGTAACATTTTACATATATATTTATTTTTAAGAGCATGTGCCCAAATCGACGCGCCATACGTGATTATGGGTATAATGACATGTTGATAGATGGTTTTAACATTTTCTGCATGTACGCCCCAGGTTGGGCGTATAAATATTTTTATTTTATTGTATATAGAGTTGGTTTTATCTATTGTTTGTTTAATATGCTGGCTAAATGTGAGCTTACTATCTATATTGATTCCTAAGTATTTTATATTTTTAGTAAATTCTAATATTGTATTGTTTAAGTGTATTTTTGCAGTTTTTGCTTTGTTGGTCATAGCCATAAGTTGGGTTTTGTTTGGACTAAATTTTAATTTATTATCATTTCCCCAATTGTTGATTGATTTTAAGGCGGAGTTTAAGTTGTTTTCTAAGTCTTTTATACTATATTCACTCGCTATTAATAGGATATCGTCTGCATAAGCTTGGATTCTGATTCCAGGGGGTAGATATATTTCCAAAAGTTCGTCCAATGCCAGATTCCACATTTGGGGGCCGCAGACTGATCCTTGTACGCAGCCTCTTGTTGCTAGCTTGGTTGTGTTTACGTGTCCTAGTGTAATTTGTATTTTCCTGTCTTGAATGTAGCTTGTCATAGTATTGTATATATTTTTGGGACATTGGTATTTTTTAAGCTGCTTTAGGATACTTGGCCACCAGACATTGTCAAAAGCGCCTTGTATATCAAGGGACACCATAACTACCTGTTTATTTTTAGATCTTTCTTTTTTAATGAATTCTATCGCGTCGTTTATTGCATTAATTGTTGAGGTTTGTGGTTTGAATCCGTATTGGAGGTTTTGGTCTAGGTGGTTTTTGTAAATGTGGTATGTGATTCTATTATTTATTAGTTTTTCATATAGTTTTCCGAAAACGGGTAGTAGGCCAATCGGTCTGAATGAGGATGCAGTGTTATATTTGTCTTTGTTTGGTTTTGGGATAATTTTGGCGACAGCAATTTTCCATGTGTCTGGGAAATATTGTAGTTGGAGTAGTCTATTTAGTAATATTAGTGTTAGATTTGGATGAATTTCGATGAATTTCTGAACTATATCTGCTGTTAAGCCGTCGTATCCAGGAGCTTTCTTGGGACTGATTTCTTTGATGTTCGCCATTATTTCATGTATAGTGAAAGGTGGATCATCTTCAGTTGCTGGGGGAGTTTCTACGTATTTCTTAATTGTTTCTTGTCTCCTGTTGTTGTTTGTGTCATCCGGGAATAAGGTTTTTGCCAGAATTTCACATGTTTCTTCTATACTTTCAGTGTAGGTGCCGTCCTCTTTTTTAAAGGTTCCCGGGGTTTGCAATAGTGGATTGGTTTTAGTTAGTTTGTTAGTGACGGTCCAGACATCGTTTGGATTTTGCGTGTTGCAGAAGTCTCTAAAAGATTCTGATGAAGTTTGTTGTATAGCTTTGTGATATTTGCTTCTAGCTTCGTTTCTTTCATGAATTTTTTGTTCTAGTGCGTTTTGTAAATTATTGTTTGGTGTGTTACTAGTGTTTCTTTTTAGTTTCTTAGCTATTTTTGACATTTGATGATGAATTCTTATTACTTCTTTTTTCATTTCTTCTAGTAAGTCATTCCACCAGTGTGGTTTCCCTGGTCTGCTTTTATATTTAGGTAGGGTTTCTTGGCATACTAGTATGATTTTATTTGTAAGTGATTCTATATATGTGTTTATTTCTGTTTTGTTTAGGGTTGCTATTAGAGTTAAAGTCTCTTCACTGTTGTCTATGTATTCTTTACATTTGTCTTCGAATTCTTTCGTTTTTTCTTTGTTCCAGAAGTTTAACTTTGTAGTGTCGTATTTCCAGGTGTTATTACTGATGTTCTTGTTTATCTGTTTGTTTCCTCTTCCTTGTTTAATCTGATAGGTGATTGCTAAATGGTCTGATGTTGTGATTAAATTCTTGTTTGTTTTCCAATTAATGATATTTACTTGGTAATTGTGTTCGGTAATTGCTGTAATGTCTATATTTGACGTTCTAATTTGCCCGTGGGTGGTTGTTAGGAATGTGTAGTCATTATTTTCGTCATTAACGGTAATTATGCCGTGTCTGTTAAATATATTATTTATTTCTGTTCCTCTAGTGTTAGTTGTTGCCGAGCCCCATGTTCGGCTCCATGCGTTGAGGTCTCCAGTTATTATATTTGTGATGTTGCGGTTGTTGTTCAGAATTTCTTCGAGTTTGTTCAGCGTTCTATTCTTATCTGTTTTTGGTTCTATGTATATAGAGTATATATTTATCTTGTGTCCTGCTTTATTGCTAATCTGAATCGTTGTTATATTTTGGTTTGTTAGTTCATGAATTGGTATTACGCTGTATTTATTTCTTTTCATGGCTATTGCTGTTTTGTTTCTACTATTTTCTTCTGTATGTGTGTTGTGATGTTGATATATTGTGTATCCTGGTATCGGTTTGACTAAGTTGGTGTTGCCTGTGTATGGTTCAGTCAGTAATATAATATCAAATTTTTCTTCTTCTGTAATTTTAATAATTTCTTGGTGTGTGAGGTAATTTTTGTTACAGTTAATCTGTAAACATTTAAGGTCGTTACGATTGTTGTTATTATTCTGTTGGTTAGTAGATCTTAATGATGATGAATTATGGTTATGATGATTTGTAGACATTAATTTATTTCGTAGTTAATTCTTTCTATTGTCCTGAGGGCGTTTATTTCGTACGCCGGACATTTTTTGTTAGTGGCTGAGTGGTTTGTGGGTGTATTTTTCTTTGTTTTTATATTATGTTGCCAACAATTGTAGCATTTATTTTTGCTGCGGTCTTCCTTGTGTGGGCAGTCTTTATATGTATGTTCGGAGCTGGCGCAGTGTGAACATGCTTTGCGGTCCGATCTGCAGTATTTGTACGTGTGGCCATACTGCAGGCAGGTGTAACATTGTAGGACGGCCACGTGGTCCTCGGCCCGCACCCTAGAGTGCCCAATGTTAACGCGGCCTTCTTCGATTATTTTGTGGTAGATGATTGGGGTAGTTCTTATTATACAGTTATACAATTTTGGGTTTTTGTTTTTTCTGATGAGTGTGGTTTTTATTTGGTTGTCAGCGTTCTTATAGTCGATGTGCTCAAGGTATGAATTTTGACTGCATAATCTTTCTACGATCTCTTCTTTTGGTATGGATTCGTGTATTCCTTTTAGTATGATTGTTGGCTGTAGGTTATTTATTACTTTATATTGCATGTTTTTATTTTTATTGATTTTTTGTGTAGTGTCTTCCAGTTGTTGTTTAGTTTCGAATTCTATTTTTAATTTGTTGTCTCCTACGCTAACTATTTTATTGGGTAGATACTTTTCTTTTCTATATGATATTTGTTTACTCCAGGTTTCTCTGGTGTCTGTTTTGGTCTTGCTGTTAGTGACTGTGACTAGCAGAGCCGGTTTACTTTTATGAGTTTTATCTTTATTTGTTATGCTATTTGTTGGTGCCTTCGTATTTATTACTCCGGCGTATAGGTTAGGTTAGGTTAGGTTAGGTTAGGTTAGGTTGGCAACCGCCGCTGACCACTGGATTGGATTTCCCCCAAATCAGTGTTCAGCGGAGGGCTAATGGTCTGACGTGGATGAGGCGGCGGAGACCACACCTAGATGGTCCGCCGCCGGGCTTCAGTGCCCGTTGATAGAGAGGGGCTTCAGTGCCCGGGAAAGATGAAAACCAAAAAAAAAAAAAATGAACACGCGTAGCAAAAATACACGTCCCCGGGAGGGTCTCCGCGAGGAGGAATCCCTCACCGGCCCTGCGGGGGAGTCGGGGTCCAAGCGAAGCCGCTTGGCACCCGAATCCTCCGCTGAGTCGGTCTGCCCCTCGTATACGGGGGGGGCAACTATGCGTGAGAAGGGAGGAGAGGCGGATGTTCCGGCTAAGGCCGATGATCCCGCAAAAAAACTGAGGGTGTCTCTTGATAGGAGATGGATTGTCCCGTACCTTGGCAGGCTCCGAGAACTGTCCACCAAGTTGTGGTTAAATCGGGCGGCCTTAGAAGAAGCCATCGACATGGGCAAAATTCTAATGGATATGGAGGAGATGGCGAAATCGTACCACGACGCGGCAGATGTAGCCGCTATAAACAGCGAGAAACGAGAACGAGAGCTCCTAGGGGAGATCGATGCCCTCAAGGCCGCAATAACAGAGCTGGAGGAGGCTTCAGCCACTAAAGCCGACTTCACCCGGCTAGAGAGCCGAGTCGTGGACGAACTGGGAAGATTCGCTATGGAGCTCGGGAAGCAGCCGACCCAGCAGCAGGCCCCAGTAACGGCGCCGCGCTCTTACGCGGAGGCGGCACGGAAGGAGAAGGCTCCCAGCGCGACTTCCGCGCCGAAAGAACGGCCGAAGAGGAGGAGGGCCAAAAGGGCGAAAGTCAGGGCGCCGGACACGGCTGCCCTGACCATTAACATCGAGCCGGAGGCGGCCGCGCGTGGCGTGACCGTGGAGGAGGTGTTGGGGCGGGCCCAGGCGGGCTCCCAACTAAGCGCAGAGATGGCGGCCCAGTTAAGGTGGACGAGGTCCGTGACTGGAGCCGCCATGTGCCTCGTTTCGGGGCCCCAAAAAGAGGAGTTGGCCCAAGAGATCGCCCAAAAGATAGAGGTGGCTGCCGAGGGGGCCGTTAGGATCGCCCGGCCCGAAAGGAGGACTGAGCTTGTCTTGTCGGGTTTTTCCGCAGCGACAAATAGCGCGGATATCATCTCTGCGATGAGCTCGGTGGGTGGATGCCCGCCGGAGAAAATAAAGGTGGGGAACATCCGACCCACAGGATCAGGGGGCCTGCGGGCCTGGACCAGCTGCCCTAGCGAAGCAGCTAAAAAGGTGGTGGAAGGTGGCCGACTCCAGATTGGGTGGGCGGCGGCGTTCGTGCGGGTTCTGCCCCCGCGCGACGTACGCTGCTTCAAGTGCCTGGAGTCGGGCCACGTTAGGGCGACGTGCACCTCGGTGGTCGACCGCACCGAGGTGTGTTATCGCTGTGGAGGCACCGGTCACAAGGCGGCGATGTGCCAGGAGAGGGCCCACTGCCCTCTATGCGCAGAGGCGGGTCGCGAGGCCAGCCATAGATTGGGGGACACGAGGTGCGGCGCCCCACGGCGCCGCGTGAGGGCGGCCCCGATTGGCGGCCACAAATGCGACCCTCCACAAGCTGAGCCCATGGACGCTCAATCGGGCGTCGGGGGGCCTGGCGGAGGGGGGGCGCAAGTTGCCGCTAGTGTTGCGCCTACGGGCGCCGGGACGGAGACGCCCAGGAGAACTGGTGCGTCGGCGGATGGCCGACAGGAGTCGGCGGCCCGGACATAGTCACGTCCGGGCACTTTAAACAGCCCTTTTCAGGGCTAGCGGACCCTCAGATGGGGGGTCGTGGGATGGCCGGCCTGCTAGGCCGGCGGAGGCACTTGTGCCTTTCAGGGTAGCGCCGGGCCTCAGTGCCCGCTTCTCCCTCGGAGAAGCAGTTGGCTGAAGCTCGGCCTTGGCGTTGCTGCAGGGTTTTTCCCGCAGTCTCGCCGAGTGGTGGGATGACACCCCCGCCATGGCTGGGGGGTGTCGTCGTGATGTGGCATGCCGCCGCGGACCGTACCGCTCTTTACGCGGTGCGGCCCGCGGCGGCGTCCCACTCGCGGGCCGTTTTGCCCAGGAAGGGCTCTCCGTGGGGGAGCAATGGCTGGGGGGTTCCCCAGTTGCAATATTTGACCCTGGGGCCCCTGTCATGCCAGATGGTGGCCATCGCTGGGGTTTTAGTGGGTAGGCCTTCCCCTTCTGGGAAGGAGAGCCCCACATAACCACCGGGAACTCACGCACCCGGTGGTATGCAATTTAATGCATTTCCCCGGCGTGAACAAAAAAAAAAAAAAAAAGGTTAGGTTAGGTTAGGTTAGGTTAGGTTAGGTTAGGTTAGGTTAGGTTAGGTTAGGTTAGGTTAGGTTAGGTTAGGTTAGGTTAGGTTAGGTTAGGTTAGGTTAGGTTAGGTTAGGTTAGGTTAGGTTAGGTTAGGTTAGGTTAGGTTAGGTTAGGTTAGGTTAGGTTAGGTTAGGTTAGGTTAGGTTAGGTTAGGTTAGGTTAGGTTAGGTTAGGTTAGGTTAGGTTAGGTTAGGTTAGGTTAGGTTAGGTTAGGTTAGGTTAGGTTAGGTTGGGGTACCAGTTCAGACAGCCTCCTCGTGGCGTACCCTGGGCAACCAACGTCGAACACTGGTTGTAAGCGAGTGCTTTTCTCCAAACCGGTTTTCGACGGTGGGCTAATGGTCTGAAGAAGGTGGGCGGTTGAGTCCCTTTTTTGATTCCCGCGTAGGCTTCAGTGCCTTAAAGTGGTTGGCGCCTTCATGGCGTTCGGTGGGCCGCTCCCAGATCCTCTGCTCGTCGGAGGTCTGTGGCTGTGGCGTTGTTGGGCCCAATTTATGGGCCAGCGGACTCTTTCGTAGTCGTTGGATGGCGGTCTTTTAGTCTGCGGACCGTTTTTACCACGGTCAATGTCAGGAGCATTCAATGCTCACGGAGCAGCTGCTCTGTTTGTGGAAAGGGCTCTTTTTAGGGCCAGTGGAGCTTATGCTCGTGGGTGGTTGGGTTTCAAGCCCAGCGTATAGGTCGTGGCGTCTTTCGCCTGTCCCTTCTGCGCGGCGGGGAGTCCTGTATGACAGGCCCTCGTCGGGCAACTTGCATCTTCTAGGTCAGTGTACGTGGTCAAGTCTCGCTGCTGAATAGGGGGTGTAGGGGCCTTGCCTTGACTGGCCGGGCCAAGTGGAGTAAACCACCATAAAAATCCGCAAGTCTCTGTTGTTGGTGACCGCGGCAACAGGGGGCCTTCGGGTGGTGGGCAGCGTATAGTCCACCAGCTAGCGCCAACCTCACCAGACTGCTCGACCTGGTGAGTGCAGTAGAGTTGCCCGGGTGCAGGGGGCACCGCCCGGGTGGACTATTTATTTCCCCCATACTCGTGGGACAAATATGGAAGTGTCAAATTCAAAAAACCCAAAAACCCTTAGTTTAAGATATGAGAGAAATAGTGGTAGTAGTAAGAGTTCGGTACGGAGTCAGTACCTCAAGGAGAGGGCAAGCACGTCAAAAGACGGTGGCAAAATAGAAGAGCAGGAGGTGGTCGTTCCCTCGGATGACGAAAACGAGCAAGAGAGGTTGTTGTCGGACTTTGGGTCCTGTGTGTCTTTAGATGATGCCGACTCAGTCAACGATGTCACGTCTCAAACCAAGGGACGGAAGAGAGGGCGCAAAAGGCTGACATCAAGGTCAGGATCCGACTCGGAAGGTGCGTCAAGTGCGGATAGCGCTGTTTCGGCGCCTAAGAAGGTGACGACCAACCGAGGACGAGGCCGCCCACCCACTACCGGCGAATATGTGGGTCTGGCAAAGGCAAAGAGGGATTACAATCGACAGCTCCAAGAGTCGATCAGACTAGAGGCCGAGAAAGATCTCGCTTTAGAAATAGCGCAGAAACGGAGTCTTCGGTCCAATCCATTCGCCCCGCTGCAGTGCGAGGAAGACATGGACTCCACAGAAGAAGAACCTCGAGCTACCCAAATGTTTAAGGGGGTAGAAGAGGAACTGGAGGCAATACTGAAGGTGTCCAAAACATCTAGCCATTTGAAGGGCACCCACCAGAAGATCCTCAAGGATTCGTCGGCGAGAATCAAGAATTTCACGCTTGGCATTCTTAAATGCTCCGTGTCGTCGGAAGTCGCCAAGCTTGAGAAGGAGAACGCTCAATTAAGGAGCGACAATGAGCGCCTTGAGCGTAACTTTGCGGACGTACGCAAGGAAATGGCTGATATGCGCCTTGAATTTCAGGCGCAACTCAAGGCTGCAGTAAGGGCTCAATCACCGCCCAAGGACGGGAGTGCACTGCCGACTGCCGGCTCATCCAGCGCGGCGCCTGTCACTAGGGAAGAGATGGACGGGTTGTTCCGGCAATATATGGCGGCAGCCCGGAACATGGTTAACGCCCAAATCGAGGGCGCGCTTCTTCCGGCACAAAAGGTTCGGCCGCCTCTGGCCGCCGACAAAAAGAAGAACACGTCACAAGCCCCTAAGGCCAGTGACGCACCAATAGAGAGGATGATTGTAGATAGGCCGGTATCCACAACTGTTTCGAAAGGTAAAAAAGGGAAGAAAGTGGCTCCTGCCCCCCTTCTGGCGAAAAAAGTGGTAGCGCGACCAGCCCAGCTTGCGTCCCGTCAGCCCGAGGCGTCCACGTCTGCCGAGGGAGAATGGGAGTCGGCAGAGAGTCGCAAAAAGAAAAATAAGAAGAAAAAGAAGGAGGCAGAGATGAATCCTCAACGCCAAGCATCGCAGACTAAACCCCAACCGGCGGCAAGAAAACCTAAGGTGACACGTAGGAGAAGGCTTCGCCCTCCCCGCACTCAGGCGGTGGTTCTGTCCCTCCCGCCTGAGGCCGAAAACAGAAGAAAAACCTTCGCAGAGGTCATTGCGAGAGCCCAAAGTTCTGTCGAGCTGGCAGACATCGGAATAGAAGGTGGTGTTCGCTTCAAAACAACAGCGACCGGGGATAGGCTAATGGAGCTCCCAAAAAGTCTCTCTAAAGAGAAGGCCGATCTTTTGGCGGAAAGATTAAGGTGCGTCATGCCAGAGGGGGGTAAAGTGGTTAGGCCGGTCAAATGTGCCGAACTTCGACTGACATATCTCGACGACTCAATACAGACGGAGCACATAGTCAGGGTCGTTGTCGAGAAGGGTGAGTGTTCTCCTGAGCACGTAAAGGTGGGAGATATCAAAGATGGACCAGGCGGCATGGGAATGGCATGGGTGCAATGTCCCGTGGATGCAGCCAAGAAATTGACAGATGGTCGCCGACTTCTCATCGGTTGGAGTTCGGCTCAAGTTAGACTCTTGGATCGTCGCCCATATAGGTGTTACAGGTGTTTCGAACAGGGTCATTCTAAGGTAAACTGCATGGCCCCAGTCGATCGCAGTGGCAACTGCTACCGCTGCGGTAAAGCAGGCCATAAGTCGGCTACATGCACAGAGGCGCCGCACTGTGTTTTGTGTGCTGAGGGAGGGAAATCAGCTGGGCATATTATGGGTGGCAAGAAGTGCTCTCCGCCCAAGCCCAAGAAGAGTAGCGTGGCCCGAGGGACCCAATCTGCGTCAGTGTCGGTGCGTAGCACGCAACAAGAGGCTATGTTAACTGATTCCAATGGATAGTCAGTTACTACAAATTAATTTAAACCACTCTGCTGCAGCGCAGAGTTTGCTGCTCCAGCATATGGCAGAGTGGGCAATTGAGGTGGCAGTCGCGGCCGAGCCATACACGGTTCCTTCGCGATCAAATTGGGTTGCGGACTTGGATGGCTCGGTTGCAGTAATCGGTTCGTCTTGTTCGTCAGCGTCACCCCTGTCTGTTATTCACAGGGGCAAAGGCTATGTGGTTGTCAAGTGGCGAGATTTCTGCATTATTGGGGTTTACTTCTCCCCCAATAGGCCTCTTGCAGAATTTGAAACTTTTATAGGGGAATTGGGATCTGCTGTACATCTTGCGGCCCAAAGAAACATCGTTGTTCTCGGGGATTTCAACGCAAAGTCTACGTCTTGGGGCTCCCCGAGAACAGATCCAAGAGGGGAGGTGGTTGAGGATTGGGCAATTATGACTGGGCTTGTTCTCCTTAACACTGGTTCTACGTTTACTTGTGTGCGACAGCAGGGTGGGTCCATAGTGGACTTGTCTTTCGCTTCCCCTGCTGTCGCAGATAGGATTCGGGATTGGAGGGTTTTGTCAGAAGAGGAGACTCTCTCAGATCATTCCTATATTAGGTTTAGTGTGTCCCTTCATAACTCCATTGAAAGGAGTAACAGGAGCGATAGTTTCTTCCCGCGCTGGTCCATCACGCGTCTTGATAAGGACAGTGCTATTGAGGCGGCAAAAATTAACGCCTGGGTGACAGACTCTGCCCCAGATTCCGGAGTTGATGCGACAGCGGATAGATTCCGTGATGCGCTTACCGCTGTATGTGACTCGGCTATGCCTCGTGCTAAAAGGCCACCACCGGACAAAGCCGTATATTGGTGGTCGCAAGAACTTGTGTCCCTTCGCGAAGGTTGCAAACGGGCCAAAAAGTCAATTTCGCGCTATCGCCGACGAAGAGTCCGAGATCCGGATACTGAAATCAGATTGATAGAGTCGTACAAGGTTGCCAAAAAATCTTTTCGGGTGGCAATCATGCAGGCCAAACAGCTCGCCTGGGATGAGCTCCTCGAGAGTCTAAATAGGGATCCGTGGGGGCGCCCATACCGTATGGTTCGTAATCGTCTGCGAAACAAGGGCCCCCCTGTTACTGAAACTCTTGAGCCCCAGCTTTTAGAAGCCACGGTGGCGGCTCTGTTTCCTGAGCAGCCGGAATTCAATCCACCTCGGATGCCCCCGAGGAGAGAGACAAATTACGAGGAGGCCTCTCCAATATCTGATGGGGAGTTTGACAAAGCGCTGGAGAGACTTCGGGGAAAGAAAACTGCCCCTGGCCCTGACGGCGTCCATGCATGTGTATTGGCCTTGACCATCAAAGAAATGGAGATCACTTTTCGGTCGTTGCTGAATAAGTGTCTTACGCTCGGGCAATTTCCGAAGATTTGGAAAAGAGGGCGGTTAGTGCTGTTGAGAAAAGACGGTCGTCCAGTTGATTCTCCGTCGGCGTACAGGCCCATTGTACTGTTGGATGAGGCCGGGAAAGTTTTCGAGAAGATCCTGGCCTCCCGTATAACAGACCATCTTTCCGCAACGGGTCCAGATTTGGCCGCAAATCAATACGGCTTTAGGGAGGGGAGATCCACAATTGATGCGATTCTCAAGGTTAAGACCCTATCTAGTGAGGTAACATCAAGAGGAGGCGTGCTCATGGCGGTGTCTTTAGACATCGCCAATGCATTTAACACGCTCCCATTTAGTACTATCTTGGAGGCGCTCCAATACTATGGGGTGCCCCAGTACATTTGGCAAGTTATTGCTGACTATCTGCGGGAGCGTGTTATCTTATATGAAGACCATACGGGTAGAGTGCGTCAACGCATTATGAGTCGGGGCGTTCCTCAAGGGTCAGTTCTCGGGCCCCTATTATGGAATATAGGATTTGACTGGATGCTCCGAGGAGCTCTTATCCGCGGGCTGCACCTCGTGTGCTACGCAGACGATACTCTGGTGCTGGCTCGCGGAGATACATACAGAGAGGCAGCTTTATTGGCGACGGCAGGAACTGCTCAAGTGGCAGCCAGAATTGGCCGTTTGGGACTTCGCGTTGCACTCGAAAAGACGGAGGCGATTTGTTTTTATGGGCCACGTGCAAGGCCGCCTCCAGGTGCAAGCATTATTGTTGGTGGCGTGACAATTGAAGTAAGGGCCCATATGAAGTACTTGGGTCTCACGTTGGACAGTAAGTGGGCTTTTCAGGAACACTTCAAGCGGTTAGCTCCAAAGCTTGTAAACACTGCTTTGGCACTCGGGCGCTTGCTTCCGAATGTTGGTGGTCCAAGTAGTTCCTGTAGGAGGCTGTTTGTAGGAGTTGTGGCGTCAATGGCCCTTTATGGGGCGCCGGTGTGGTTGGACGCCCTAAACACTCGGAATAAGGCAGTGCTGCGTAGAACACAGCGCATCTTGGCAATCAGAGCCATAAGAGGGTACCGAACTATATCGTTTGAGGCCGCCTGTACCCTTTCTG